>CM038679.1:419984362-420584362 GCA_021605205.1 Aegilops longissima
ATCCGTGTCTCCAATTGCGTTTGAATCCTCCAAAACCCTTCCCTTTACATTCTTTCAAGTTGCATGCTTTACTTTCCGCTGCTCATATACTCTTGCGTGCTTGCTTGTTATGTAATGTGAATGTTAAACTTATGCCTAAACTCCACTTAAACCTAAAGAAGTTAGAAACTGCAACTTTGGTACTTAGTGTCTAATCACCCCCCCCCCTCTAGACACCTCTTCTCAAGATCCTACAAGTGGTATCAGAGCATTGGTCTCCATTGCCTTGTTTTAATCACCATTGGAGGAAGATGGATGAGTCTACTTTGGGGAGTCTTAGACATAGAGTGCCTATTCTTGATGGTGAGTATTTTCATGAGTGGAAAAATGAGATGCTTGTAATTTTCAATCAATATCATTTGAACAAGTACATTGCAAGCCCTTGTGCACCTCATGTTGATCCTATGCATCCTACCCTTGATGAATCAATTGACATGACTAGGAATCTTAGAACTGTTAATCTTATCACTAGAGGCTTGCCTAGAAACTTAATTAGAAACTTGCCTACTCTTGAGTGTGCCTGCACTATATGGAAATTTCTTGAGGAACGCTTTCCAAATTATTCCTTGAAAAATCTAGATGAAATTTTCCATAAGTCTATTGCCTTGAGTAAGATGAATACTAGTGATCCTATGTTTGGTGATTGTCTATTTGAACTTACAAACCTTATGCGTGCCAAAGGAGATGTTGGAATTATTGGTGATATTATTTCCGAAGCTATAAGAATTCATAAGCAAGATCATTGTCAAACGCACTCTAACGAATTACCCTCTCTAGGACTTGATCCTCCACATGACGATGTTGAACATGGATACTATGATGAGGATGATGATAGTGACTTCGATCTTGACGATGCAATGAGACATTTTGGTCTTATGGCAAATCTTCGGGGATATATGTCAGGAGGAAAGGAATGGGTTCTTGGCAGTGGATGTACCGATCACATGACCGGAGATAAAGACATGTTTCGTGAGCTTGATGAAAATGATAGTCCTCGACAGTATGTCACTTTCGGTGACAACTCAAAGGGTAAGGTGGTTGGCCTCGGTAAGGTGGCCATCTCACATGATAGCTCCATTCAGAATGTTATGCTTGTTGAATCTCTTGGCTACAACTTACTTTCAGTATCTAGACTTGCTGATTTCGGTTTCAATGTCCTATTTACTGAAGTAGATTTCCAAGTGTTTCATCGAGACAATCATAAAATGGTCTTTACCGGTATACGTAGGGGTGATCTTTACATTGTTGATTTCTCTAAAAAGGCCCAACCTAAAACTTACCTCATTGCTAAATCCTCAAAAGGTTGGTTATGGCATAGACGACTAGGTCACGTTGGCATGAGAAACCTTGACAAGCTTATTAAAGGGAATCATATCCTTGGTGTTAACGATGTCATATTTGATAAGGATAGACTTTGCAGTGCTTGTCAAGCAGGTAAACAGGTTGGAGGAAGGCATCCCGTGAAGAACATCGTGACCACAAGGAGGCCACTTGAGCTACTTCACATGGATCTTTTTGGTCCCAACGCTTACAAGAGTCTCGGTGGAAAGTCTTTTGGTCTAGTTATAGTTGATGATTTTTCAAGATTTACGTGGGTGTTCTTTCTCGATGATAAATCACAGGTCCAAAAGATCTTCAAAAACTTCGCCAGGAAGGCTCAAAATCAGTTTGAAGTGAAGATCAAGAAGGTTCACAGCGACAACGGAACGGAGTTCAAGAACGCAAACATGGACACCTTTCTTGACGAAGAAGGATTTCACACGAGTTCTCGACTACGTACACCTCAACAAAATGGAGTTGTTGAGAGGAAGAACCGACGCTCATCGAAATGGCGAGAATGATGCTTGATGAGTACAAGACGCGAAGCACTTTTGGGCGAAAGCGGTTGAGACAGCTTGTCATGCAACAAATCGCTTGTATCTTCACAAGCTACTTGGCAAGGCGGCATCTGAGCTCCTCACGGTAACAAACCCCAAGTTGGATACTTTCGAGTATTCGGCTCAAAGTGCTACATTCTTGATAAGCATCGTCGTTCTAAATTTGCTCCTAAGTCTCATGAAGGTTTCCTACTAGGTTATGGCTCAAACTCTCACACTTACCGTGTCTACAACAATTTCACCCGAAAGGTTGAAGAGACGGTAGATGTGAAGTTTGATGAATCAACGGCTCGCAAGTAGAGCAATTGCCAATTGATGTAGGAGACAAAGATCCTTCGGAACCAATCCAAGACTTGTCTATTGGCAAGGTCCGTCCAACGGAGGTGAAGGAGAGTACCTCGTCCGTCGAAGTGGAAGCTTCTACTTCACGACAAGGTGAACCAAGAGTTGATACGGAAGCATCCACAAGTGGAACACACCAAGATGAAGAAAACAAGGAAGTACATCAAGAACGTCAACAACCTCCTTCTCCACCACGACAAGAAAACGACAACACCAACAATGAAGAAGATCAAGAAGAAGAAGAAGAACAAGATGAAGAAGATGTTCAACCAAGACCCAAGCAAAAGCTTTCACGATTCGAGCAAGAATTGCTAAAGACCATCCCATAGAGCAAATCTACAATGATATTCAAACCGGGAGAATCACTCGCTCTAAAACTCATTTAGCTAACTTTTGTGAAAACTATTCTTTCATCTCTAGCATTGAACCTATGAAGGCCGAAGAAGCATTGGAAGATCCGGATTGGATAAATGCTATGCATGAAGAGCTACACAACTTTGAGAGAAACCAAGTTTGGACATTGGTTGAGAAGCCCGACAACAACCACAACATCATCGGTACCAAATGGGTGTTTCGCAACAAGCAAGATGAAGATGGACAAGTAGTTCGCAACAAAGCACGTCTAAATCGCCCAAGGCTACACACAAGTCGAAGGTATGAACTATGGTGAGACTTATGCTCCGTTGCTAGACTTGAATCCATTCGCATCTTACTTGCCTATGCTAATCACCATGATATCACCTTATACCAAATGGACATTAAAAGTGCCTTTCTAAATGGTGAAATAGAGGAGGAATTTTATGTTAAACAACCTCCCGGCTTTATCAATCCTAAGAAACCCAATCATGTTTACAAACTTCACAAAGCTCTTTATGGTCTTAAACAAGCTCCTAGAGCTTGGTATAAATGCTTGACCAAGTTTCTTCTTGAAAAGGGATTTGAAATTGGGAAAATTGATTCCACACTTTTTACTAAAAGGGTTAATGGAGAATTATTTGTATGCCAAATTTATGTTGATGATATCATATTTGGATCAACTAACCCTCATTTTAGTGAGAAGTTTGGAAAGATAATGTCGGAGAAGTTTGAGATGTCAATGATGAGTGAACTCAAATTCTTTCTTGGGTTGCAAATCAAGCAAACTAAGGAAGGTACTTTTGTTTCTCAAACGAAGTACACTAAGGACTTATTCAAGAAGTTCAATATGCAAGAGTGCAAAGGTATGTCTACACCCATGCCTACTAGTGGACATCTTGATTTGACCAAAGATGGTGAACCGGTTGATCAAAAGGTTTATCGCTCCATGATTGGTTCATTGTTATACCTATGTGCTTCACGTCCCGATATTATGCTAAGTGTGTGCATGTGTGCAAGATATCAAGCTGCTCCTAAAGAATGTCATCTTAAGGCCGTAAAAAGGATAGTGAGATACTTAATTCATACACCAAATTTTGGCATTTGGTATCCTAAGAGGGCCTCCTTCGATCTTGTTGGCTACTCCGACTCGGACTATGCCAGAGACAAGATTGATAGAAAGTCCACTTCAGGTACTTGTCAATTTCTTGGTAGATCTCTTGTGTCTTGGTCCTCCAAGAAACAAAACTCGGTATCCTTATCTACCGCAGAAGCGGAGTACATTGCCGCTGGTTCATGTTGTGCTCAATTACTTTGGATGACCCAAACTCTTAAAGATTATGGGATATATGTGAAACATGTTCCATTGCTTTGTGATAATGAAAGTGCTATCAAAATTGGTCATAATCCCGTACAACATTCTCGAACAAAGCATATTGAAGTTCGTCGTCATTTCATTCGAGATCATGTTGCTAAGGGTGACATTAATCTTAAGCATGTTCGCACCGAAAAGCAATTAGCGGATATATTCACTAAACCTCTTGATGAGAAAGTTTTTTGCAGGTTGAGGAGGAGAATTGAACATCATTGATGCTTCAAACTTGGAGTAGAAACTCCATTGGATACATGCAAGACATGAGCTTATGACTAATCCTTGATATTTCTCTTATAATGAAAATCTCATGTCTTGGATATATTTTCATCTTGCATGTTATATAACCCATGTAGGTACTTGGTTGAATCAAATTCCATGAGATTGTAATCTACTCACATCTTGAGCAACCTCTACATCACCAAGTCTCTATACTATGGTGGTTGAAGACAAGGAAGCACGGAACCAATCAAACATATCCTTTGACAAATTCTATGTTGAGCTTCATGATTGTCATTTTTGGATACAAAAGTGCTCTTCCTTGCAAGAACTAACCCATGTAGGTAGATGGACTCAAATTCCAAGTGGCGCTCCCAACTCCTGATGAGCTACATCAACCTTGAGCAACCCACACAAGTTCAACTACATGATCAACACCACCAACCAAGGTATGTTATTCCATCTTAGAGAATCTTTACTCCGAGTCATGAGATAAAGCAACTCGACAAGATGTGAATACATCAAGATGCTTAAACGAAAAATGGTAACCCCATTTTGAGCTTAAACAATGAGTATGACCTATGATCAAGTGATCTCACTTGACTCCTAAGTCAATATACTCTAACATAGGTGACTTCGTCGCCGACCATCTCTAGATGAAGTTCTCTCGTGTTCTTTTCAGTGCTTTTGCATTTGTCTCATGCATATTTGTTTCCCCTTTCAAAAAAAACTTCATCTAGATTTCTTTCTTTTCTTTTCTGTTTGCTCTGCATTTCTTGCATCCAATTCATTGCATATCATTTAGTAAATTCCTTGCAAATCTTTGTGAGATCTAACTAGTTTAGTGAGCTGAAGTGACAAGTGTTTTCTCTGTGATGAACTCAGTTTCACCGATTTGTTGTTTTCGGTCCAACCGAATCCTTTCGGTACAACCGAAGCATACCACTCGGTGCCACCTATTTCACAACAGGAAAAACAGTTTGCCACTTATTCTGTGTTTCTTCTGATTCAGCTCCACTCAATGAATCTAGTCCTCTACAAGCATCACATTTATATAAATGCTTTGTGCTGTGACTCAAGGATCAAACCCTTCTTGGAAATTGATGTCAAAGGGGGAGAGAGAGATCACATCAAAGCTCATCACCTTCAAAAGGGAGAAAGTATTAATTCCACAGGGGGAGAAAGAGATCTCCAGGGGGAGAGAATACTCAAGTAGAAAGTATTTCTCAAGGATCCCGGATGCTTGGTGTTCAAGAGAGAGATGCCACATGTCTTCTTGAGGGAAAGACATGTTCATATGTGCTTATTTGCATTAGCTCTGTTCATTTATATCTTTTAGCTCTGATTTTCTGTTCCTATCTTCTCCCAAAGATCCCATGCTAGATTCAGGGGAGCAAGACATCTAAGGAAAGAAATCATTTAAATTCATTGCATATCTTTACCCTTGGGGACATGTCTAATCCAATGTGGTACTTAGTACTCACTCTCTACATGTCATCCCAGTCTTGGTATTCTTGTGGTTTCTTCTGTTTGCTATGGCTAGTAGATGTATCGGTGTTATCTAACCTTGTTTGCATGAGTTCATTCCATCCTAAGCCAACTCAAGACTACAAGGTAAGTATATGCATCACAATCATGTGTATGAGGAATTCTTGCTGATGTACATACTGTTTGCAAGAAGGACTCATAAGCATGAAGGTATTTTCTTTAATATTCTTTACTCTGATGCATATGGCCAAGATACATGTAACACATTGCCTACTCTATCATGGTTATGCTCTCACATGCTTCTATATTCCATACTCACATGATTGCATACATGTAGGGGGAGCCTATGCTTGTTACATGTCTTTCCGAAGCTTTACTTGCTATTCTTTATATCTTTACCTAAAGCTTTGATGTATGTTTTCATCAATTACCAAAAAGGGGGAGATTGAAAGGACAAGTGCTCCCTAGGTGGTTTTGGTAATTAATGTCAACATATCTCTTGTTGGACTAACACTTTTATCTAGTATGTTTCAGATAATTTCAAAAATGGAGTGGCATGGACTAAAGGATGTGGGAACTCCTTCAAGATGCTAAGGACAAAGGATTGGATCAAGCTTCAAGCTCAAGACTCTTCATTTTATATTTTAGTGATCCAAGATCACATTGAGTCTATAGGAAAAGCCAATACTATCAAGAAGGGATGAGGTGTTGCTTAGTGAGTTTCTTGCTCCACAATGCTTAGTGATATGCTCCAAAACCCTCAACTACTTTCCCACTTCCACACATATGACCTAAACCTAAAGTCAAACTCGGCTCCACCGATTCTTTCTATCCGGCGCCACCGAGTTCAGATGTTATAGCCACTGCCACAAACCCTAGGCAGATCGGTCTCACCAATAGGGATCTCGGTCTCACCGAGATGGGATTGTGATCTCTCTGTGTATGTCCATTACAAAAATCGGTCTCACCGAGTTTGGGCTATCGGTACTACCGAGATTACAATGCAAACTCTCTGGTTAACTTATTACCAAAATCGGTCCCACCGAGTTTGAGTAATCGGTCCCACCGAGTTTACCTGAACAACTCTCTGGTTAGCTTATTACCAAAATCGGTCCCACCAAGTTTGTGTAATCGGTCTCACCGAGAATACGTTATGCCCTAACCCTAACCATATCGGTCCTACCGAATTGCATGTCAGTCCCACCGAAAACCCTAACGATCACTAGGTTTACTAAATCGGTCCGACCGAGTTTGTTGATTTGGTCCTACCGAGTTTGGTAAATTGTGTGCAACGGTTAGATTTTGTGTGGAGGCTATATATACTCCTCCACCTCCTCTTCATTCATGGAGAGAGCCATCAGAACAAACCTACACTTCCAACTTACCAGTACTGAGAGATAACCACCTACTCATGTGTTGAGGCCAAGATATTCCATTCCTCTCATATGAATCTTGATCTCTAGCCTTCCCAAGTTGCTTTCCACTCAAATCTTCTTTCCACCAGATCCAAATCCTATGAGAGAGAGTTGAGTGTTGGGGAGACTATCATTTGAAGCACAAGAGCAAGGAGTTCATCATCAACACACCGTTTGTTACTTCTTGGAGAGTGGTGTCTCCTAGATTGGCTAGGTGTCACTTGGGAGCCTCAGACAAGATTGTGGAGTTGAACCAAGGAGTTTGTAAGTGCAAGGAGATCGCCTTTCGTGAAGATCTACCGCTAGTGAGGCAAGTCCTTCATGGGCGACGGCCATGGTGGGATAGACAAGGTTGCTTCTTCGTGGACCCTTCGTGGGTGGAGCCCTCCGTGGACTCGCAAGCAACCGTACCCTTCGTGGGTTGAAGTCTCCATCAACGTGGATGTACGATAGCACCACCTATCGGAACCACGACAAAAACATCCGTGTCTCCAATTGCGTTTGAATCCTCCAAAACCCTTCCCTTTACATTCTTGCAAGTTGCATGCTTTACTTTCCACTGCTCATATACTCTTGCATGCTTGCTTGTTATGTATTGTGAATGTTAAACTTGTGCCTAAACTCCACTTAAACCTAAAGAAGTTAAAAACTGCAACTTTGGTACTTAGTGTCTAATCACCCCCCCCCTCTAGACACCTCTTCTCAAGATCATACAGCGGGTCATGGGGAAGCGCAACTGGCGAGAGAGTTGTTGCGGTAAAACTCTGCCACGCGTACCCGCGCACCTTTCTGGACCTGGCCTAATAACGCTCCGCGCTTATATGTGGCCTAGGCCCGGGGGCTCCTGTCGGTGTACAAAGTTAGGGGTCCTTTTTGTACCCCTTTACTTGTGCGCGGGCAGCTGCAGCCACACGCCCGCGGCTACGCTTGGCGGGGCAGAGGAAGCAAAGACACAAGATTACCAGAGCAACGCCAAGACAGAGGCGCGAGGAGCGAAGGGACAAGGTGGGCTCCCCCCGGCAGGAGCCTTGCCGGGGAAGCTTACGTAGCCCCGGCAAGGACCTTGCCGGGGCAACTTTCCCAACACTAGCAGAGCCGCCACCCTTGAGCCTAAGAGTTCCGACACCATCTACAACATTGGAACCAAGGCTCGGGAGGCTCCTGCATGGTGGCATGCAGATCTTTGTGAAGACCAAGGGCATACAATACTAGATGAGAACCAGAAGACGGAAACCCCAGCAAGATCCTTGTCGGGAGTCTCACAAGACCCCCGGCAAGACCCTTGCCAGGGGCGCCTGCAAGACCCAGGCAAGGCCCTTGCCGGGGCCCCGGCGAGACCCTTGTCAGGGCCACAGCCAGGCCCCCACCTGCCAAGGCTCCACCACTGTTCCAATACATCAGTCAACCCGCCGACAAGGCAGGCACCTGCGTGGCGACGTGCTGCTTCCAGGCCAACTCAGCAAGCACCTGCGCACCAACTCAGCAGCCAGCCAGCCAGCATGGCGCTGCACGCCTAGTCAGCCTGGACGTGTGTCGGAGCGAGGCGAAGCGGTGGCGGACGGGACGAGTTTCCTTGCCGTTCCCGATAAAGTGAGAAGGCACGTCGGTAGTGCATTAAATGCGTTTGTCCTACGGTGCCAGGCGATAGAATTGTATACAGTACAAGATTTCCACCTCCTGTGTGCCACTGTGGCGACCCCCTTTGGCTATAAAAGGAGGCCCGAGGCATACTAGAGGAGGATTCAGACTTTTTGCACCCGACACGCTTTGTAGCTAGTCCATGAACACCAGATAAACACAAACCAGCAGAAGTAGGGTATTACGCATCACTTGCGGCCCGAACCTGGATAAATTCCCTGTGTTGATCTTCCAAACCATTCAAAACTTTGAATTCTTGTTACGTTCAATTCAAATATTTTGCTACTTGTATAATGCATGCAACCTGCTACTCAAATGAACATTTTAGTGCATTCCAAACGTATATACTACCGCTTCAATATGAACTAAATTTGAATTCGTTTCTCTATTTGAATAAGATCTACAATCATGATTGTTGTGAACTCAAACCATTTGAATTCGTTTCTCTATTTTCATAAGATCTACAATCATCATTATTGTCAAGTTAAACCATCGTTTGTGTATTATCTTCACAGCACACCGCATGATTACTGTCGAGTTAGATATGAACTATGTGTACTATATGAACTCGAACTCGATTTTTTGAATCCACTTTATGCTGATTTCAAATCACAGTACATTTCAAGCTCTAGCTAGATCTTCATAATCTAAACCATGTCTCATATGTATAATGTGTTTATCACATAATGTATGGTGCCCCGCCCCCTACGCCTACAAGTATTTATATGTGAGTTGCAAAAGCCACACATTACCATAAATTGAGATTGTTCGATACATAGTATTGTTTAGATTGTTCGATATTTAGTTGTAAGCTGCAAACGCCACACATTATCACAAATTCAAATAAATTGTGAGATTGTTCGATGTATAGTATGGTTTAGATTGTTTGATATTTAGCTATGAGTTGCAAACACCATGCATTATCACATTATGGTATAACATGTGCAAAACCACAGCACACGTATCACCGCTATATTCATGCATGCATATGTTTATAACACTATGATCTCCTATTCAAATATATGAATCCACTTTCATACCAAATTATGATCTTTGTTAGTCTCTTACACCCACACAATCCTCTAACCTTTGTAGCTAGCACTAACTTTCTCTCGTGCATGCACACGCCCTCCTCGCCCTCCCCCTCCCTCAGCATTCTATCCATCGCGCACATTCATTTTTTTAGGTCGTTCTCCCACAGTCTCCACAACTCCTTTCCAACACACACCGATTGATAGACCTCTCTAGCGATGTCTGCCTACAACATTGTCGGTGGGAACGACACCTATGGGATCACAAGAATCCCAACTACAATCGTGGGGCGCGGGGTCATGAGAAGAGCGGATCAAACAGATAGCACACAGTTTCCTTATCCAGGTTCGGGCCGCGAGGATGCGTAAAACCCTACTCCTGCTTTGGTGGTTTGTTTATATGTGTTCTTGAACTAGCAATGGGGCATGAGGAGCTCCAAAAAGCCGAATCCTCCTCCTGGTCGCCTTGGGCCTCCTTTTATAGGGAAAGGGGTTGCCAAAGTGGCACACAGGAGGTGGAAAGGAAACAATGATCTTGAGTTTATCCCTCGCATTACATGACAAAGCGCCTTTAATCGTCTTGCTTAGGTGTCCTTGCTTTATCGAGGGCGGGAGAGCCTGTCTCGTCTGTCGCTGCTCCCTTCGTGTCGACACGCATACGCCAGCGGTGCCAGCGGTGCCATGTAGGCAGGCAGGCAGTTGAGGTGGCGCAGTGGTGGGTCTCCACGAAGATCCGCTTGCCGCCACGTAGGTGCCTGCCCAACTGGCTGGGTCGGCAGCTGCATGCGAACGGTGGTGGAAGTTTGATTGGCGTGGGCCTGATGGTGGCCCTACGGGTGTTCTTGGCAAGGGCCTCGCCGTAGCCCCGACAAGGGTCTTGCCGGGGCCCCGGCAAGGGTCTTGCCGTGGCGCCTGCTGTCATCCCCAGCAAGGCTCTTGCCGGGGGCCTTGTGGTCCTCCTTGGCTGGGATCCCGCCAAGGGTCGTCATCTTCTATAGTGTGTATCTGATCTTGAATGTCTTCACAAAGATCTGCATGCCACCACGGGATGTCTCGAATCCTTGCCCCATGGGGCAGTGGACTCAAGCGTGATTCGCTCCGTGGGTGTGGGGCGAGCTGCCACGGCATGGGTCTTGCGGGTTTGCTAAAACCGCCTCCGGCAAGGATCTTGCTGGGAGTCCGCTTCAAATCCCCTTGCTCTTTGTGGTCTTGGTCTTGGCGTCGTTCTGCTCCTTTCGAGCTTGGCCTTACCTTGGCTCACCTCCTTGCCTTGCTTTCGGTCGGTGGTGCCAGCGGCTCGGGACTGCCGTGCAGCAGTTATATGGGTACAAAAGTGTACCCCTCTTTTTGTACACCGACAGGAGCCCCCGGGCCTGGGCCACACGTAAGCGCAATCGCATCGTTGGGCTAGGCCCAAAAACAGTGCGCGGGCAGGCGGGGTGGTTTTTACCGCGGTAAGTCTCTTCGCGCACTTCGCTTCCCATGCCTCCCACGCGTGGGGAGGCGTGGGGAGGCGTGCGTGACATGGGCGGCATGCGTGGGGCTGAGCTCTGCGCGCATGTGTCACGTCGTATAAAGGGGGCAGTTCGCGCCTTCCCCATAAACGGAGGGAGGCGTGGAGGCGCGGCCCATTTAACGAACAGGGCTGAGGCATGGTCTTCAAGGTGTCCACTCCCCACGATCACAGGGTGGGGAGAGGTCGCCTCACCTGTCGCCTTGGTCCCGCATGCCTGCCACGTGGTTCACATGCGCTTGGGGTGGCGAATCGGTGGAGGCGGGAAACCGGGCCGTCGCGGGCTGGGGCAGCGGGTTGGTCCCAGTTCCCTGCGCCTTCCGCGTCTTGATTGGCTGAGCGAGGCGGCTGAGCCCCCACCCCGTTCCTTTATAAAGAGCGGGAGGGGGGGGGGGATGGTGTCCCGCATTCTTCCATCTCCTCCTTCTTTCAGCTTCTGCTCCCCCCTCCATCTCGACAACGCGTCCTTCCTTCTCCTGCACCTGCGGTGGCAGAGCCAACCACGGGGAAGGGGAGAAGCGAGCCGTGGGCGAGGCCGAGGCGCTCGGGGAAGAGGAGGACGGGGCGGCGCGCCGGTCTCGCCTCCGCCAGTAGTTCCTCCCCCCATGGAGGGCCATGTTGGGGATGACCCTTGCGAGTTCTTCGTCAGGCTGCGCCGGCCGCCTCGCCGTCGCCTTCGTCTCCCGACTCCATTCACGCGGGAGATGGAGCTGGATCCGCCGGAGTCATTGCGGCTGCACATGAGGGGCTGTGGGATCAGCGGTACGCGAGTTCGCGTCGACTTCCCAGCCCCTCACGTGATGTATCTTCGTCGGGGATGGAAGACGTTCGCTCATATCCACCGCTTGACGGAGGGGCTCACTCTCCATTTCAAGCTGATGGAGGGCGGCCTCCTCTCCGTCAAGGTCTTCGGGCTCTTCGGGACCCGGGCAAGGTGCTGCGTGGAGAGCTCTTCTGATAGCGAAGACCCCTCCTCGGGCGGGAGTGGCGAGGAGGACAGCGGCAGCGACGACGAGGGTAGCAGGCGGCAGGATGACGGGTCCGACTAGGTGTCGGCGCCGCTCCGTCTTGGCACCGTGACCCCATCATCCGTGTCGCCGGCTCCTGAACTTCTCGGGTCGTCTCCTTGGGCGGCTGGCGTTGGCAGGCTGCTTAAGAGGAAGAGGGCGGGCAGCAAGGCTGTCAAATCAGAGTACGTGGGCACCGACGCCTTGGACGCGTGCTGACGTCCTGTCGCCTCGTCTTCGAGCTCTGCTTCCGGCGCCGCCATCACCATCCAGCCTTCGGACGGCCACCGAGATGTTCTCTTGGTGCCTCCTGCCACCCGTAGCTCCCCTAGGTGCTCCTTCTGCCCTTTTCGCCTCCTTGACCTGCCTCCTGAGGAGAGGGACAAGAAAGGGGTTACGGGCACCTTATCTCTTTTTAGCTTGTAAGCCTTTGGGCCTTGGCTGAATTTAAAACTTGTAATCCCATCATTCCTGTTTTTCATTCCTCATGCGCTGTACCTGAGTGGAATGTTTTTAATGAAAAAGGGATGCTTGCCGGGTCATTTGTTTGCGGGTAGAACCCACGACAAGGAGTAAATCCTTGATATCTCTAAGATAAACATTTCCTTTCCCGGCAACAGGCCCTGCCGTCTTCCCACTTCGCTCGACCTTTCTCACGCTTTTGGCGGAGGCAGGGATGAGGTGGGTTCAGGCTCCTCGTTTCATCCTTTTGCTGCCTCGACTACAACCAAACCTGGCCCCAGGAACGAGCCCTAGGGCCTAGAGTTTTAGGGGAGCATGGTAGCTTTTAGGAAAAAACGAGGTTTCACATACCTCACTCCATAAGGGAATGCATGATAAGGGATGAAGAACTTATCTGAAGCTGTAGCCCCCGGCAACTCTGGTTTGCCGTGGGTGAATCTTTGCACTTGCAGCCCCCGGCAATACTGGCTCGCCGGGGTCTAGATGCCGGTCTGTCCCTAAGGGAGTCCCGGATTAGGGGGTGTCCGGATAGCCGAACTATCACTGTTGGCCGGACTCCTGGACTATGAAGATACAAGATTAAAGACTTCGTCCCGTGTCCGGATGGGACTTTCCTTGGCGTGGAAGGCAAGCTTGGCGATACGGATATATAGATCTCCTACCATTGTAACCGACTCTGTGTAACCCTAACCTATCCGGTGTCTATATAAACCGGAGGGTTTTAGTCCATAGGACGAACAACAATCATACCATAGGCTAGCTTCTAGGGTTTAGCCTCCTTGATCTCGTGGTAGATCTACTCTTGTACTACCCATATCATCAATATTAATCAAGCAGGAGTAGGGTATTACCTCCATCGAGAGGGCCCGAACCTAGGTAAAAACATCGTGTCCCTTGTCTCCTGTTACCATCCGCCTAGACGCACATTCGGGACCCCCTACCGAGATCCGCGGTTTGACACCGACATTGGTGCTTTCATTGAGAGTTCCTCTATGCCGTCGCCGTCGGTAGGATGCCTCATCCGTCTTTAAAGACGATACTATCGCCAAAGGAGCCTTGGCGCTGGTGAGACTCTTGACTAGGTGGTTTTCTTATGACCGCCGGTTAAATCAGCGCCAAGATGACCTCTCGAGTCATCGAAACCAATCTCCATGTTAATTGGAACTTGCGAACAGTTAGATCGATCGAGCTCTCCTCCGTAAGCGAGCTCTTGGATCGCATCGCCGCTCAGGGAGTCGCCACAGACTATGACGAATCGGGCCTAAAACCGATCTGAGAGATCAACTCTCCCGGGCTACCCATCATGTTGCTGTGATAGAGGAGCAATGCGGCGATTCTTCTTCTATCTTAAGGACTAGCTACGTCCGGATTCTGATCCCTCCATGCGGATTCCCGAGAGGGGCGGATGTCGATCAAGCCCTGAACTTAAAGTCGGTGGCGGGTTGGACTCATTGGATAACACTCAAAATCCAAACTTCCGAGTTTGGAAACTTCTCGGCCCCTGAGTCCTGAACTGGACGGGGTTCCAGATCTAGTTCCATCCGCCCACCCAAACATTAGCGATCTCTCTCGAATTTGGCAAGAGCCCGCTGAAACAGTACATCATTACTGGGCCAGATTCCTCCTGGTTATGAACAGGATAAAGGACTGCCGAGAGGAGGACGCAATCCCAATTTTCTACAATAATTGCACGGACAAGGGAATCCTAAACGCCATACGTCGTCGCGAAATTACACGCTTTGCTGACTTGGTGACCATAGTACAAAAGTACTGTGCGATGGAGAGCGCCTGGAAAACCGAAAGCAAATTTTGGGATAATCCGGCCCCGAATACATCCCTAGTCCGAAATAAAAGGTGCATCATCATCAAGTACCTGGGTTAAATACCAAAAAACCAAAACCCCTAAAGTGCGGAACCGTCTTGGAGGGTTGGCTAAGCGGACCTGCAAAATTCATAGCACGAGGGCGCCACTCCAACTCATAGCCTTGAGCATGTTGGATACTACGGCGGTGGCCAAAAGTGGCGAAGAGCTTCTAGCTTCGAACCCCAGCCCAGCAACACCGATGCGGTGTTAATAGTCTTGAGACTTTCGCATCAAATAACATGCAAAACGAACACTCCACAACCTTGCCGAAGTCTACCAAGTAGCAACAATAAATCCATGGAGTGACATGGCTATTACCTTTAATGCCAGTGACGAACCTAAATTCCGAACAGCCCGAGCACCAGCCGCATTGGTCCTCAGTCCGATAGTGGACGGCTTTCGCCTTACTAAGGTACTCAAGGATGGCGGCAGCGGACTAAACCTCATCTATGAGGAAACCCTCCGAAAAATGGAAATAGATTGGAACCGCATTGGCGAAGCAGCACAACCTTTAGAGGAATAATCCCTAGCAGGAAGCATGCTGCACAGAAAAATCACATGGGCGTAGTGTTCGGCTCGCCGGACAATTACAGGTCCGAGGAGGTCACATTTCAAGTGGCCCCGTTCAACAGCGGATATCATGCTTTATTAGGACGAGAGGCATTCACAATTTTTCAAGCTATACCCCATTATGGGTACATGAAGCTTAAAATGCCCGGCCCTAAAGGAATCATCACTCTCGCTAGTGATCCGAACATAGCACTCCGCGCCGAAAACAAGACAGCCGCACTAGCCCTCGAGGCACTGTCCGAAGCCCTAGCGGCCGAGGAACTCACCGCGATGCGCTCCACGGTGAACAGGGACGATGTGATACTCGATAAAAGATCCAAGTCCACCTCTTTTAAGCCAGTGGATGAAATAGTCAAATTCCAAGTCCACCCAACGGACCCTGCAAAGACGGCCTCCATTGGGGCACAATTAAACCCTGATATAGACACCGCACTATGAGAATTTCTACGAGAAAACTGGGACATCTTTGCCTGGCACCGTTCAGACATGCCAGGAATCCCACGTCGGCTGGCCGAGCACAGCCTAAATATCCTAAAAGGATTCAAGCCAGTCAAACAGGCTCTTCGGCGCTTTTCCAAACCCAAGAGACAGGCCATGGGAGAGGATCTAGCCAAACTTTTGGAAGCCGGATTCATCAGAGATATAAAACATCCGGACTGGCTAGCAAACCTGGTGATGGTACCAAAGAAGGATAAATCCTGGCGCCTATGTGTTGATTTTAAAGACCTTAATAAGGCTTGCCCAAAGGATCCCTTCCCCCTCCCTCGAATTGATCAAATTATTGATGCTACAGCAGGGCACGCCTCATTGTGCTTCCTCGACGCGTACTCCGGCTACCACCAAATCAAGATGGCGGAGCCAGACCAAGCTGCAACAGCATTCATCACTCCATCGGCCCTTTCGCTTCAACACAATGCCCTTGGGCTCAAAAGCGCCGGCGCAACATATCAGCGCGCATGATTCGGACATGTCGGCAAACCAGATCGGCAAAACGGTGGAAGCATATGTAGATGGCGTGGTCGTCAAAACCAAGCACGTCGAAACTCTAGTTGACGACTTGAGACTCACATTCGACAATCTTCGAAAATATGACATCAAGCTCAATCCGGAAAAATGCGTCTTCGGCGTTCCAGCCGGAAAGCTCCCGGGCTTCATTGTGATCGGTAGAGGAATTGAAGCAAACCCAGCCAAGATCCGAGCTCTGTCACAATTGGATATTCCAAACGACCTCAAACAAATAAAAAAATTGACGGGATGCGTAGCGGCTCTAAGCCGCTTTATTTCCCGTTTGGGAGAAAAGGCGTTACCCCTTTATCGCCTCCTCCGGCGCACCAAACACTTCGAGTGGACGGATGCCGCAACGACCGGACTCGAAGAAATAAAGGCCATTTTGGCAACAAATCCGGTCCTGGCCGCGCCCAACGTGGGTGAACCAATGCTATTATATATCGCCGCAACACATCAAGTTGTCAGCGCGGTGCTCGTTGTCGAGCGAAAGCGGACGGACACGGTTCTCTCTTCAAAAACCGGTTTACTATGTGTCCACTGTCCTAACTCCATGCAAGTCCGGTACCCACACTATCAAAAGATAGCATCTGCGGTGTTCATGGCATCCGGAAGCTGCGACACTACTTTCAAGAGTGTTCGATAACGGTAGCTTCGAAGTACCTCTTAACGACATTATAAACAACCGCGACGCGACGGGCGGATTGCTAAATGGGCCATAGAGCTCCTTCCATTCGACATAACTTATAAGCCACGACGAGCTATTAAGTCGCGAGTTTTGGCCGACCGTGGCGAATGGACGAAGCGAACTCCCTAAAATGCACGCGCATACTCCAATGGATCATGCACTTTGACGGCTCCAAAATGTTGGCGGCACTGGGGCTGGCGTCGTCACGACGACCCCAACCGAGGACACAGTCCAATCGTCCTTGAGATAATGTATACGGACTCCAACAACGCGGCGAATCTGAGGCCCTTCGCACTTTGCATCCGGATGGCGGTCTCCATGGGCATTAAACGCCTAGAAGTGCGAGGATTGAAACTCGCGATATCTCAAATAAACGGAGACTTTGATGCCAAAGATCCGAAAATGGCAGCATACCGCAATGCGGTCCTAAAATGTCAGCCGCGGTTGAAGGGCTCGAATTTCATCATATAGCCGGGATAACAACGGCGGCGGACATATTGGCACGCATCAGTGCAAAACACGATGCCGTCCCGCGTAACATCTTCCTGGAACGGCTGTTCAAGCCATCCGTACTATGGGAAGGGGAGTCCGACAATAACAATCCGGACCCAACCGCACCGCCGACGCTTGAACACTCGACACAACCGGAGGCTCGCCCGAGATAACACCCTCCGCTCACGAAATAATGGCGGTTATCGCCCCGTGGAAGGAACCATTCCTAGCCTACCTAACTAGGCAGGAACTCCCCGAAGACCAAAATGAGGCTCGCTGCATAGTACGGCGATCTAAAGCCTATAAAGTCCATGAGGGAGAGCTTTATAAGAAAAGCACTACCGAAGTCCTTCAAAGGTGTATCTCCGAAGAGGAAGGGCGAAACCTCCTGGCTGAAATTCATGCCGGACTGGGTGGGCACCACGCTGCAGCCCGGGCCCTTGTAGGCAAGGCCTTCCGTACATGATTTTATTGGCCGATGGCCCGGGCAGATGCACGGGACATGGTCCAACGATGCGTCGGTTGCTAGATTTTTGCTAACCAAAGCCACATGCCACCCAACGCCCTTAAAACTATACCCATCACCTGGTCGTTCGCGGTCTGGGGGCTTGACATGGTTGGACCCCTTAAGGGAGGAACCCACAAGCAAAAATACCTATTGGTCATGGTGGATAAATTCACCAAATGGATAGAGGCCAAGCTGTTAAAGCGGCGAATCCTCGACCGGTGATAGACTTCATATCGGGGTAGTGCACCATTACGGTGTCCCCACAAAGATCATCACCGATAACGTCACCAACTTCACGGCCGATGAGGTCAAATTATGGTGCAAAAACATGGGCATCAAGCTCGATTACGCCTCAGTCTATCACCCTCAAACAAACGGTCAAGTCGAGCGAGCAAATGGTCTAATCATGAGCGGCATTAGACCCAGACTAGTGCGGTCCCACAAGGAATCTAACACGCACTGGGTTGAGGAGCTCGACTCCGTACTCTGGGGGCTGCGGACCACGCCAAATCGTACTACCGGATTCACACCATTCTTTATGGTGTACGGCGCAGAGGCAGTCTTGCCCCGCGACATAATACATGACTCACCTCGCATGCGCATGTATGAAGAAAGAGAAGCCGAGCTCGATCGGCAGGACAGTTTGGACGCATTGGAGGAGGAGCGCGACATGGCAAAAGCTCGTTCCGCATTCTATCAACAACAGGCTCGAAGATATCAAAGCAGGGAAGTACGGGCCAAAGCTTATAACGTTGGCGAACTAGTTCTACGCCTGCCAGACAAGAAAAAGGATAAACTCAAGCCCAAATGGGAAGGTCCCTTCATCATCGACCAGGTCCTGACCGGCGGAGCATACCGTCTGCGAAACGCATCGGATAACCGACTCGAGCCGAACCCATGGAGCGTAGCCCGTCTACGAAGATTCTACGCCTAAGCGCCGGACTCCAAGTTCGTCTCCTTCCTCCGTCCACATTTTCTATTTTTGCTGTATTTTATTTCTCTCCGTCCTCCTCCTTCTTCTTGAAGCCTCTAGAGGCTCGTTTGTGCTTTTTTCGCACATACTTGACGCGCTGTCCGCGCTCATTATACCTGGGGGCTTCTTTAACAGAAGCTTATCTATACGGGCTTCATGCCCAACACATGCGTTAAACTTCCGCATGTACCTTTTATTCACCATTATATGCATCGATATGACTTAAGTTTTGGCCAAGCTGGGTTGCCTGGCTCCTGTGCTTACCCCTACGTTCCCGATTGTTCGGCTAGGTGGTAAAGGAGCACCTCTGCGATTATTCTTGTCGGTCAGCGGATGTGTACCTCGGTAGGGTGAAGCCGAAAGCTAAGCGTTCTTAAGGGAATATTCGATCGGTGAACTGAAAGATGATTTTAACTATTTACCCATCTGCCCCCGGATGATTTTCTGCTTCATAGCAGCTTTGACATGCACTTTAGGGCATCCATCCCAAAAAAGGAACCCTTAGCGGAACTATTCTCCTGGAAGATGTTTCTTACTACCCATGTAATATAACATAACTAGTTGGGCACTTATGCGATACAGCAACAATGACCCCTCGCCTTGTCTCCATGCATACCCCGGTTCTTATATAACCACGAAGGTATTCGGACACACTCCGGACTATTGGGTCCTAAGGTCGAAGCGAAAAGGTCCGCTATGACAAACGATCTACAATCCGGCTAGAAGACATTTTTTCATGTCATATTTTTACATAGTCAACTCGACTCATTGTATTCCTCCTCAATGCCATCTAATAGGCTATATAATTTACAATCTTGTTGGGAATACTTGGCGGCCAATTCTACTTGCCCGTACACTAAGCTTACGAGGATCTCCATCCCATCAGCCCCACAGTCCGACCTCGCCATGTGGTTTGGGTCAACCTTCATGTACAGCGTCTTTACCATGGCCCAGCCTCCTGGCGCCTTTGACAAGAGGCGATATCTTCCATAGTCGGAAGCACCGCCGTGCTCCTTGAAGCTGCTCTGCCAGCTCCCCAATGCCTTCGGCGGGGAGATAGATGGCCACAAGGCTGGCCGCGCCTTTCATCACCTGCCGGACTCGTTCATGCAGGTGGCGCAATTCGGGAAGAAGATCACCCGAAGAACTGGGCATCTCCTCCTCGGGGCGACACTGTGAGCAAACCTACATACATGTTTATGTTAGTCGCCTTCCTCGCCAACTCTTTCAAAGTTCGCTCAAGCACTTACTGAAAATGCCGCGACGAAGCCGCCTATTCTCCTTCTGAGTCGGACAAGCTGGCACAAACATCCTTTAGTTCCTCACCCAGCTTGGTGTTGGCATCTTGGAGGTTATTTTCTCCTGCCACACCCTCGTAAGCACGCTCTCGCCGGCCTTTAGCTGGCGCAAGAGCTGTTGCTTGTCCGGATCTAGTCCGGCGCCATCTGCAATGTTTTTGTCGATTTACACACCGCCGCACTTCATAAACTATTTATCTTTTGAAGCGTATATTACGGAGGGGTCTCTGTGGCTCCCCCATGGCGGCTAGTCTTGCCTCAAGTTGGGCCTTGCACTCTTCAAGCTCTGGGACAGTCGGGTACTCTTTTTGTAAGATCTCAGATAACAAATGATCCTTAAATCAGTTATTCTAACTATTTTAAGTCTCGGAGCTCTTGGCATATATAACTCACAAATTTCCTTACCGTATGTCCTTTACATACTTTGCTCCGTAGCTCTGGCTAGACCATCTTGGCGGCACGGAGTGCGCATCTCCTAATTGAAGGCATTCAAGGCCTCTTGGGAGAAACATGTGTCACGAAGAACTGTCCGTGGCGCCTTGTGATTCAAGGCGCTCTCCACCTCGGAGTTGGTGGCGGACAATCTGTCGGCATCCTCCGTCGGAGGAGCATCCGACGTCGCCTCGTGTTCGCCTCCGCTCGGACCCGGCTTTGGAGCCGGCGGCGGAGGTTCGATTAGCAACCTCTCCGGACTCGGTCCGGCGGCGCTCTTTTCTGAAAAGAGCGTCAAGTTAGTCGCCTTCCGGGAATCAATCCTAGGAACATGGTGACACGCCATACCGTTCGGCGGAGTTTCGATCCGGACCGCACTCCTTTTTAGCTCATGGGCCGTCTGCCTTGTTGGCCAGCCGTCGCGGGCTCGGCTTCCTGCCTCGAAGGTACCCCTGCGAAACACCATTGGTATCGGTGATCGAGAAATAAGCACGGATGGGTCATTATCGAATATTGGGACCTTGGTCTCGATTACTGCGAGGCTGGAAGTATTCCGGTAATCGGCCGTAATGGCAACCAAAGCATTGTCGATGCTAAGTTGGTGGAATACCCGTCGATCAACTCCACCTTTATATCCGGATCCTCTTGGAGGTCGGATCGAGGACCGTTCGGATCCTCGGGTTGTGGGGCGGGCTGTGTATCTTCTCCACGGTCGGCGCAGTTCCTCTTGCAGAAACCATGAAATGAGATATTTAACCACGGAACATGGATCGGACAGGTCACAAAGATGTTTGCTTACCCAGCTTCGAGGATTATTCAAGAAAACTCCTTGATGAATTGGCGCGAAATCCTCCTCCTCCCCTTTATACATGGCGCACAAGATCTTCACCAGTTCGATGACCGATCCGGCCCTTTGCGGCCATGGCGGGTGGCATCGTCCTCCCCGTTGAAGTCCCACATGGGGTGGCCCCTATATTGGAGCGGCTGCACTCCCCTCATAATGCAGATTTCCATGACTCCAATCATGGTCAATCCGGAATGAGCCAGTAACCTTATTCGGCTCATCAAATAGAGGACATCCCGGTCATTTTCTCTCCGGGGGCTCCGAGGGCGCCAGCTTAGGCGCTTCTTCAGAGGAGCATTGCTGAACTCCGGAAGGCCGATCCGAATAGGATCCGGCAGCGGGATGTCCTCCATGTAAAACCATTCCGAAGGCCAGTCTTCGGACGCCTTCTTCGGGGTTCCGGATAGGTATCCGGTCCCGGCGATGCGCCATAGCTCGGCTCTGCCCACTTGATATGTTGACCCCTCATAAGAACGGGGTACTAGGCAGAATAATCTCTTCCACAGCCCGAAATGAGCCTCGATGCCCAAGAACAGTTCGCAAAGGGCCACGAAGCCCGCGATGTGCAAGATGGAGGCGGGAGTAAGGTGGTGCAACTAGAGGCCGTAGAACTCCAAAAGCCCCCGGAGAAACGGATAGATTGGAAATCCGAGTCCTCTTACTAGATAAGAGATGAAGCATACCCGCTCTCCTTTAGAGGGATCGGGGACACTCTCCGCTTGCTTTCCGCCCTTGTAGGTGGCAAGTCCGGCTCGAACCGGAACCATAAAGGCCGGGGGAAGAAATCCCTTGGTTTGGAGTATAACTAGCTCGCTATGCGGGACTGAGCATCTCTCCCAATTTCGTGCTGAGGGCTGGGAGCCTTGAAGGAGGAGCCAGCGTCGACCGTCCATGATGGAATGGGCTTTGGTCAGAGGCGCTCCGATGAAAGCTCGCGAAGGGGGGATGGTGTGACTCAGATCTAGATCCTTGCCCCTTTTATAGGCAGCTCATTTGCGCAGCCAGGGGGGTAAGTGTAAAAACACCCTGGCTTTTCGCATTCATTCAAACACGTGGAAGATGGCCATTATTGGGCGTAGAAGCCAAGGAGCGCAGCATTTATCAGAAACCGTACACTATTCGACAAGTATATGGAATTTGGAGAAGAACCCGCCTCGCAATGCCGAAGACAATCAACACGCCGGACTCATCGTCATTGAAGCCTGGTTCGGGGGCTACTGAGGGAGTCCCGGATTAGGGGGTGTCCGGATAGCCGAACTATCACCGTTGGCCGGACTCCTGGACTATGAAGATACAAGATTGAAGACTTCGTCCCGCGTCCGGATGGGACTTTCCTTGGCGTGGAAGGCAAGCTTGGCGATACGGATATGTAGATCTCCTACCATTGTAACCGACTCTGTGTAACCCTAACCTATCCGGTGTCTATATAAACCGGAGGGTTTTAGTCCGTGGGGACGAACAACAATCATACCATAGGCTAGCTTCTAGGGTTTAGCCTCCTTGATCTCGTGGTAGATCTACTCTTGTACTACCCATATCATCAATATTAATCAAGCAGGGTAGGGTATTACCTCCATCGAGAGGGCCGAACCTGGGTAAAACATCGTGTCCCTTGTCTCCTGTTACCATCCGCCTAGATGCACAGTTCGGGACCCCCTACCCGAGATCCGCCGGTTTTGACACCGACAGTCCCTCTTCTCTTTTTCGTCCTCAAGTGATCCGGCAAGGATATCTGTGAGTCCTGCGAACCAAAGAAGACAAAAGAACGGCAAAGGGACGCACACTCGACCTCTAAGCTAGGGGTTAGTCGCGCTAAGCACTATCAACCCCTAACCAAGGACGAGACTCGACCTAGCATGCATGCTATAACTTAGGGCGCCAGCGCTTCATTTATTTATGCTCAGGGTCTGCGCCTGGCTTTGTACAAAGGGTTACATGCATCATCGGCAATGCTTGTACAAAAGGTGGCTTGCCGGGGGGCCCGGCAAGCCGCGCCTCACGGGTAAAACTTGCGAAGATGCTCAATGTTCCAGGAGTTACTCACCAGAACGGCATCTTCGATCTCCAGGCGGACTACGCCGGGCCTAGTGACTCGTATTACCCGATAAGGGCCTTCCCACTTTGGCGTCAACTTGTTGGAATTCTTGGCCGATTGAACGCGCCGAAGGACAAGGTCGCCTTCCTCAAGGCTTCGGGCATGAACCTTGCGGCTATGGTAGTCTTGCTGGTAGCGTGCTGCTCTCACAGCCGCCCGAAGACGATCTTCCTCAAGGAGCATTGCGTCATCTTGCCGCAGTTGCTCTTGCTCAAGCTCGTCATAAGCGAGCACTCGAGGTGACCCGTATATGAGTTCAGTGGGGAGAACTGCTTCTGCCCCGTATACTAGGGAAAAAGGTGTCTGGCCGGTTGCTCGATTTGGCGTCGTCCTGATCGACCAAAGAACCGCCGGCAACTCATCAATCCAGCACCTTCCACTCTTGTGCAGCCTGTCAAAGGTCTTGGTCCTTAAGCCTCGCAGTACTTCAGCATTAGCCCTCTCAGCTTGACCATTGCTTCGCGGGTGTGCAGCGGAAGCGAAACAGACTTTGTTGCCGAGGTCTTGGGTATATTGCATGAAGGTGCGGCTTGTGAACTGTGTGCTGTTGTCGGTGATAACCCTGTTGGGTATGCCAAAACGGCACACTAGTCCCTTGAAGAACTTGACGGCTGACTGAGCTGTGACCTTTCTCACTGCCTCCACCTCCGGCCACTTTGTGAACTTGTGATTGCAACGTACAAGTACTCAAAGCCCCCGACAGCGTGGGGGAAAGGGCCCAGTATGTCAAGCCCCCAGACCGAGAAGGGCCAGGAGAGAGGAATGGTTTGAAGGGCTTGAGCTGGCTGATGAAGCTTCTTTGAATGGGCCGACACGCTTCACATCGGGTGACTAGTGTCGTCGCATCTGGAGGCGGTGGGCGAAAGAAACCTTGCGAAATGCCTTGCGGCAAGGGCCCTTGACAATGTGGGATCCACATATGCCTCGGTGTATCTCCGCCAACAGCTCCAGTCCTTCCTCTCGAGGATACACTTCAATTTCACACCGTTCGGCCTCTTTACATGCAGGGGCGTCATCGGCGAACTGGTACATGGTAAGCGACGGGCTACTTTTTTCGCTTCTTCCTGCTCCTCGAAGTTCCCTGTTGGAGGAATCGGACGGTATCTTGTGCCCACGCTGGAGCACAGGGCTCGACGGCGAGGACTAAAGGCATTTCCTCCGCTACAGGAGTGGCTGTCTCGACGGCAAGAGCTTGACGCTCCGCCGGAGCCAGTCGTCCCGTGGAAGGCTCAGTATCCCCGGCAACATCCTTGCCGGCGGCTCCGGGGAGCTCGGTGGGAAAGTACTTGCCGGGCCTTGATTTCCTCCTCTTATTCTGCTCTGTTGATGGATCAACGGATGGCTGAGTTAGCTGAAGCACAAGGTACCTGGTTCCACATGTAGCTTGAGGGCAGGGCGTTTTGACAGGTAATCGGTGATATCGTTCTCCGCTCGGGGAACGTGTTAAGCCTGTATACCGTCAAAACGCTCCTCCAGCTTTCTCACTTCATTGACGTAGGCCTTCATCAACGGGCTCTGGTAATCCTTGTTGACTTGCTTGACGACAAGCTGTGAGTCTCCCCTGACGATGAGTTTCTTGATTCCGAGGTCCGCCGCGATCCTAAGACCGGCAAGCAGCCCTTCGTACTCTGCCGTATTGTTTGTTGACACCTCCCTGGGGAAGTGCATCTAGATCACATACTTGAGGTGCTCTCCGGTGGGCGCGACAAGCAGTACGCCAGCCCCAGCGCCTTGTAAGGAGAAAGCTACATCAAAGTACATGATCCAATCACAACTTGCCTCCTTGCCGGGGAGAGCAGTCTCTTGGGCTTCTTCCTCAGGCGTTGCGGTCCATTCTGCAATGAACTCCGCTAGGACTCGGCTCTGAATCGTCAAAGTACTTTCAAACTTGAGGCCAAAGCTGGACAGCTCCAGTGCCCATTCCACAATTCTTCCCGTTGCATCCGGATTGTGCAATATCCGTTGCAGAGGGAGGCGAGCGACGACAGTGATCTCGTGCGCCTGGAAGTAGTGATGCAGCTTCCTCGAGGCCATAAGAAGGCCGAAGAGCAGTTTCTGCACGCCGGAGTACCTTGATCTAGCCCCCTGCAGGAGGGAACTAACAAAGTAGACCGGGTGCTGCATCATTTTCTTCTTCGGCGGCACTTCAACTGGCTGTGTCGTCTCTGCATTGGTGGTTTCGGCTCTGCCGCTTCCATTACCTCGTCGTCGCCTCTCTCTCGCCACTAGTGCGGTCTTGACCACTTGGTTCGTTGCCGCCGGTATAGCAGCAACGGCTCCATGGCCTAAGGCGCAACTAGTATTGGCGCGAGGAGAGTACTTCTTCAAACCTTGCAATGCTGCTTGACCGGCATCCACTCCATCGGGCCCGCCTTTTCAGAATCTTGAAAAGGGAAGGCGCCTTTCAGCGAACTTGAAATGAACCTGCCCATGGCGGTGGCGCAACCAACAAGCCGGCGCACATCCTTGATTCGCTTGGGTACTTCAATCTGCTCTATAGCTTTGATTTTGTCGGATTGGCCTCTATCTCACGTTGTGACACCAAGAACCGAGAAGCTTGCGGACGGGGCGCCAAAGACGCACTTCTCGGGGTTCAGCTTGAGATTGATCTTGCGCAGGTTTGCAAATGTTTCTTGCAAATCTGGTATGAGGGTTGCCCTGTCCTTGGTTTTGACCACTATGTCATCCATATAAGCTTCCATATTTCTATGGAGATGGGGTTCAAAACCAATCTGGACCGCCCTTGCAAACGTCGAACCAGCACTCTTCAACCCGAAAGGCATCCGCATGAAACAATATGTACCGTATGGGGTGATGAATGCTGTTTTCTCTTCATCTTCTCTTGTCATGAAGATCTGGTGGTAGCTGGAGTAGGCGTCGAGGAATGACAATAGATCACACCCAGCCGTGGAGTCAATAATCTGGTCGATGCGCGGCAACGGGAAGGGGTCTTTAGGGCAAGCCTTATTGATATATGTGTAATCAATACACGGTCTCCACTTCCCATTTGCCTTGCGCGCTACGACCGGATTGGCCAACCACGTTGGATGGAGCACTCCTCTTACCAAACCCGCTGCTTCCAGTTTCCGGATCTCTTCGTGATGAACTCTTGTCGTTCCAAAGCTTGCTTTCGACCTTACGCTTGCGGGCGCGCGATGAGGGCAGACAGCAGGTGGTGCTCAATCACCTTCACAGGAACGCGGGGATGTCGGGCTTGCCATGCAAACACATCGACATTCGCCCGCGGGAAGATGACGAGCGTCTTCCTATTTGTCGTCAAGGGTGGAGCTTATGGTAAAGCTCGTCCCGTGCCGTCCTCATTGACGAAACCTTCTTGGTTCGGCGGTATGGCCACAGGCTTCTTGTTTCCGCCCGGTGGAGCTCTCACGCACGTCCTCGGCGGCAGCGCTACACTCAAGAGTGCGCTTGCGGAGTGGGTGTCGAGTCTCACCGGTCTTCTTCTTCTTCTTCCTCCGGGGTCCCAGCTGGCATGAGCAAGTGCCCTAGTGGCGGCAGCTGCTGCAACCGCTTGCTGGTATAGTTGGTCGGCGCAAATCAGCGCATCTTTCTTATCGGAGGGGCGGTGATGATCATCACAGGTCTGGCATCTTCGGTGTTGTAGGCGTGGTGTGGCGCCGCCATGAACTTGGCTAGCGCTTTGGGCGGCCAAGGATCCTGTTGTAGGGCAAGGGGATCTTGGCAACATCAAACACGATCCTCTCTGTCCTGTAGTTCAGGTCGCTTCCAAAAGTCACGGGCAGCGTGACCTTTCCCTTGGGATGGCTTCTTCCCGGGTTGACCCCCTGAAACATGCCCGTCTCTTCGAGGTCTCCATCAGGAATCTGCAGTTTCTCGATCACGGCAGGCGAGATCAAGTTCAGATCGGCCCCGCCATTGACTAGCATCTTCGTTACCTTGAGGTTGCGTATTTTTGGTGAAACCAACAATGGCAAGCACCCGACCGCAATAGTGCGATCAGGGTGATCCTCAGTGTCAAAAATGATAGTTGTGCTGGACCACTTCAGCGGCCTTTGGGCATCAAGCACGGCTCGCCGCTGTAATCTCGCGCCCAATTATTTAAGCGGCGGTGAGAAGTATGCAGCGGGCGCCGCCGTCGGCCTTACATAGCCTCTGTAGCTTTCGAAACTCTTGGTCGCGGATTAAATCGTCCTCTTCGTGATCATCGTCTTACGGCTTTACATCACGGCCTCGGTGCGGCCTCTCATTGTTTATCCTTGCCGCGACGGCCCGCTGGCCGTCCACGCTTCTTGTCGGACCCTCAGCCTTGTGCAGGCCCCTTCTCCTTGTCCCGCCTCTCATACTCAGCCCTCTGCTTCTCGGCGAGGAGCTCAACCTGTCAGCAGTCTTGGAGAGCATGGCCTTTGGTGCGATGGATCTTGCAGTATCGCTTGTCAGAGTTTGCTGGCTTCTCGGCAGCCGCCAAGGCCCGGCAAGCGACACATCCGGCAACTTCCTTGCTGGGGTCATCTGCCTTGGTTTTCTTGGTGGAGCCGGTGTCATCAGATCTATCGACAGCAAGCACGGCTTTACCTTTGCGCTTCCTGTTGCGGCGCCGGCCTTTCTTCGTCGGGCGGCAATATCCTCATCGAGTCGGTTTCACGCCAAACATCTTTGCCGGGTACTTCCTTCCCTCTTCAGCTCGGGCACATCATCGGCAAGAACATAGAGTTCGCTAAATCTTTCACCTTGTTCATTGCCAGCTCTTGGCGCATCTTGCGATTCGCGCGTTCGATGGAGCAGCGCTGATGATGGCGGCAGGTGAACATCGAGGGATATTGTCTTTGTATCCGCTGAACCTCTGTATATACTTGCGGAGACTCTCGCCTCCTTACGGGAATGACGTGCAGGTCGCTTGCTTGGCCATGGGCTTGGTGGCCTCGATAAAAGCGCCCACGAACTCATGGCACAAATCCGACCAGGAGGAAATAGAGTCTACCGGCAAGTGCATCAACCATGACATGGCGTTGGGTTCAAGAGCCAACGGAAAGTAATTCGCAAGCACCTTATCTTCACGGGCTCCGGCAGCTTGCATCGCGATGGTGTAGATGCTGAGGAACTCGGACGGGTGGGTCTTGCCGCTGTACTTTTCGCCCACGTCGGGTTTGAAGGTGCGGTGAGTGGGCCACTGGAACTGCCGCAGCTCACGGGTAAAAGCCGGACAGCCTACCTCGTAAGGTAGGCCTCCAGGGTTCCCCGGTGCCGAGTGGCTCACAGCAGGCCCTGCTCGCCTGTCTGATTGGTGGCGCGCTCCGCGCCGGCGCTCGATAGTGGTTCGAGCGTCTTCATGTTCTCGTTCCCGAAGAACTCGGCGCTGGTCACAATGGGCCCGCGGGTCAGACGACTCTATGGAGATTTCGTCGCCCGTAACGTCGCGACGGGCTGGCGACCGCGGTACCGGGCGAGGAGGAGGCGAGTGCATCATGGTCGCGGCGCCGCCGGCTTTCCTGCCACTGGTGCGTGGGACTCCGTCGCAGCGTCGACCCGGGGGCTGCACCGGACTCGGTTCGTCTTTGTTGGCCACCGCAACAAGGCTTCGGATAGTGGCTCTCCATTCATCGAGTTTCCCCGTAGTGGGACGAAAATCAAGGAGCAACTGCGCGTGTGCCAGGGCTTCTGCTGGCGTTGGTGGCAGCGAAACATGCACGGATCGTGACGCGCTTCGACTTCTGACCATGTCAGAAGGAGCTCTATCACGACCCCGCGGTCGCATGCCATCTTCACCAGCGCCTCGGCGGGCGGGCAGGTCTTCTAAATCCCGGGAGTGGCGCTCGGGGCTCTTTCGCAGGCAAGCCGGGGTCCTCGGCGTGATTACGCCCGTTCGTCGCGCGCCGCTTGAAGGCCGCGCCATTGGCGCCGGCGTGAGTCTTGAAGCCCTCGCGTCGCCTTGGCGGGTGGCGAGCAATCTTGGAAGGCCCGCGCCACCGCGAGGGCCTGGCTCCATCTTTGGATTTGGCGGCGGCGGTCCGTTACGGCGCGAACATCGCCGCCTCCCAAACTTCGGCTGCTGGGGCGGTGTTGGTGTTCGCGAACGGCGCCGGGTCCTTTCGCAACGGTCCGCTGCTGCCTGCGTCGGGGCGGGATGTCCGGCTTCCGGCGGGCCAACCACCACCGTCATCTTCTTCTTGGGCGCCATGACGATGAAGAAGCGTCGAACTAACTGCTAGAGCCGATTCTCACAACCGCGCCTACCGGTGCGCCAAAGATGTCGGTGGAGCGACACCTATGGGATCACAAGAATCCCTACTACGGTCGGCGCTGGGTCGTGAGAAGAGCCGATTAAATGATAGCACACGGTTTCCTTATCCAGGTTCGGGCCACGAGGATGCGTAAACCCTACTCCTGCTTTGGTGGTTTGTTTATCGTGTTCTTGAACTAGCAATGGGGCGTGAGGAGCTCCAAAAGCGAATCCTCCTCCTGGTCGCCTTGGGCCTCCTTTTATAGGGAAAGGGGCTGCCAAGTGGCACACGGGAGGTGGAAAGGGTCTGATGATCTGAGTTTATCCCTCGCATTACATGACAAGGCGCCTTTAATGCGTCTTGCTTAGGTGTCCTTGCTTTATCGGGGACGGGGGAGAGCCCTATCTCGTCCGTCACCGCTCCCTTTCGTGTCGACACGTGCCCTGGCCAGCGGTGCCCGCGGTGCCATGTAGGTAGGCAGGCAGCTGAGGTGGCGCAGTGGTGGGTCTCCACGAAGATCCGCTTGCCGCCACGCAGGTGCCTGCCCAACTGGTTGGGTCGGCAGCTGCATGCGAACGGTGGTGGAAGTTTGATTGGCGTGGGCCTGATGGTGGCCCTACGGGTGTTCTTGGCAAGAGCCTCGCCGTAGCCCCGGCAAGGGTCTTGCCGGGGCCCCGGCAAGGGTCTTGCCGTGGCGCCTGCTGTCATCCCTGGCAAGGCTCTTGCCGGGGGCCTTGTGGTCCTCCTTGGCTGGGATCCCGCCAAGGGTTGTCATCTTCTATAGTGTGTATCTGATCTTGAATGTCTTCACAAATATCTGCATGCCACCACGGTGATGTCTCCCGAATCCTTGCCCCATCGGGGCAGTGGACTCAAGGGTGATTCGCTCCATAGGTGTGGGGCATGCTGCCACGGCAAGGGTCTTGCCGGGTTTGCTAAAACCGCCTCCCGGCAAGGATCTTGCCGGGGGAGTCCGCTTCGTCCCCTTTGCTCTTTGTGGTCTTGGTCTTGGCGTCGTTCTGCTCCTTTCGAGCTTCGGCCTTACCTTGGCTCACCTCCCTTGCCTTGCTCAGTGCGGTGGTGCCCGTGGCTCAGACTGCCCGTGCACAGTTATAGGGGTACAAAAAGTGTACCCCTCTTTTTGTACACCGACAAACATACACACGCACCTTCCATCTCCTCCTTTCTGTGTCCATGCCTCGTGTCTCTCATACGGTCACACACATGTGTAAACTCTCGCCCCTCTTTTCATCGATCTCACAATCGCACACTCCTCCCCCTATCTAGCTAGTAGCTAGGCCTCTCGCACCACCTCCTAGCTCCATTCTCTTTGTCTATTTGTCTCACTGGGCCTTATTTGCCTCTAACAAATGGATGTACATCGACCGTTCTCCCGTTATACATATATCTAGCTAGGTCGTTATAACTCGTTTTTTCCCACGCGCCGATCGATCTACCTCATTAGTTATGTATATCCCTTCCTCCGACAAACAACAATTGATCTACCGATCTAGTTAGGTTTGCTTACCAAACACATGGTTCCCCTTCATCATCCACGCATGCGTCCCGACACATCTATCACGCACACGCACACACAGAAACACATTCCTACTCTTATTGATAATATTGCAGTTCTACCCTCAGTTTGTCTAGTAGGCCTCTCCCACCATTTTCGAGAAGCAACTCCATCACCCATCCAACACTCTACCTCTCTCCCTCCCTCCCTCCCTCTCTCTCTCTCTCTATCACAACCTATTTCCCATCATTCACTTATGTATGGATGTCGATCGATCTCGCTCAAGACATAGTTGGGTCTCTCCTTCTCAACACATATACGAATCGTTCTACCTCTCTAGTTAGGTCTCTGCCTCCCCCTCCCCCCACACAGATACATCGAGCGCTCTAGTCATGTCTCCCTGCCACACACAAACTTGCCATGTGCCCTCTGACGTTCTGGTAGGTTAGTCGCCCTATATCTTTGACTTGCACACACACAATTTCGATGGCTCTCTTCATCAATCTCGCACCCACCCACTTGATCCTCTCTTTGACTCTATCGATATCTATGACCTCCCTCTCTTCTCGTGGATCGCCCCCTCTATATATGATATAGATAGACCTCTATTTCACGCACATTGCATGTGTCAAATTTTTGTTCGAGATATCATCGACACATATTCCCTCAAATACATTCACGAAATCGCACCCCCCAACAAAAAACACTCACGAACGCACATGCCATCTGTCTAGGTTTGTATCTCTCTCACACACACCCACGTAGGTGGGGGACGTGCACGAAGAGAAGAGGTGCACACACGGCGCACATACTCTCGTCTCTTTCCCTACCACACCCGCGCGGGTACACGGTGGAGCTCATTTCTGTTCGAAAAGGCAGCCCACGTGGTAATTTGACATGTGTACTGGTTGTCCACTTGATGGAGGATCGTCTACCACGGATGAACAAACAAATTGCGACTTGACGCGTTATGTTAAAAAAGAGGCAAACCATGTGGGGCTTACCTTAGAGGCAAGGCTCTATACATTGGAGATGCTCTGTACGTATTACTTTTGATGTGTCCCGTCAACTTGCAGAACGAGGAGAAGCTTGCTTAGTACGCTGTCTCCCCTGCCCACGGGCGCGGTAGTTCGCAGGATGAGGTGAAGCTTGCTTACTACGCCTTATGCCCGCTCCCTCGCCCACGCGTGCGGTGGCTCGCGGGACAAGGAGAAAATTTTACTACTCCCTCCTTTTACTCCTCGTCCCTACCTTGGTTTGAGAGATTATCATATTGTTTGAAATATATGTCCTTTAGTATATTTCAATATGAAATAGTACTAGTACATACTCCAAACAACTGATGTATATAGACGTATTTTAGAGTGTAGATTCACTCATTTTGCTCCGTATGTACTCCATATTGAAACGGGCGTAATAGTATGCACTCCCCCTCACTCCTCGACCCTCGCCCACGTGGTGGACGTGCAGCAATTCATTTGGTCTCAGATCGCTGGAACGATATATACTGCACTACCATTATTGCTCGACTTCCCGAAGAGGCGAAGAGCCAAGCGCAAGGTTAATATTTTGGATTAGCCAAGCGCAAGGTTTATAGGAGAACGAGTGGTAGTAGTACTAGTAGTACGTACCAGTGGTACGTCTATACGAGAAAGAAGGCAACAAGAAGTATGTTTTGCGTGACAGTCTCTTCTTACAAGACGTGCTAGACCTAGTGGACCTCATTGTTGCAATGGGACTACTCCCTATCATAGATGGCATGATTTAGAGTGGTGGGCATCGGGCATAATTCAGAGCTGTTTAGTCTTAAACCCCATGAATAAGTCCCATCGAAAGGAATAGCCATCCTCTACACGTGCTCCTATGTAAAATGAGTAAATGAGACAAAAAGAGAAAGAGACAAAGTAAAAAAATTCACCAACCTTAGATCCAGCCCTATTGTATCAGTGAATGATATTTCTACATCATGATTGACATGGCTATATTATTAACCATACTATGGAGGTAGAAGCGGATTTTTATTTATTCGCGGAGGTAGTAGTGGATGGATATTCAAATAGGAGTGGAATGGTGGCTGCTTCCTCGGCCAAACATAGAGAAAGGTGGGCCTCATGATTTCACGGCTTATTAGTCATTATTACTACCTATACTCTTTGCCCATATATAATAACCGCGTGGTAGTACAGTAGTGGACTATACTTTGAATAGCCATGCTCGAAGAGAAGAGGTGCATGCACCCACACACGTAGTGTACTAGTAGCACTCTTTGCGTCTCTTGCGTCTTCCCCAACCACACACGTGACACGATGGAGCTCATTTCTGTAAGATGATGCAGCCCACATGATAATTTGACGCGTCTAGTAGTAGTTACTCACTTATAAATAAAGTTTTTTTCTTCAATGGCACGTACGCAATATAAATAGGTTCATGTGGAGAGAAAAGGAAACCGCTCCACTATATACATAGCCAGGACGAGCCTACACGGTTGCTTGCTGGGGTTGCTCTCTTCACACCCTCTCGCACAAAACGACTGTGGCCACATCTGTAACATCCGGGCGGATCACGTCCGCCGGGGGAAGGGGTGGATGCTTAGTATAGTGTGGTCACCATCGCCGATGGCGAAAACCCACTGTTGGCACGTCCGGATCAGGGGTCCCCGCCGTTCTCTCTCACAAAGCCGGTGAGGTTGCCTTCGTCCCTTGCTCAGTGCCGCAACGTGGGCAGTTGCCGCCTCCCGCCGCCCTCCTCTAGGTTGAGCTACGTCCTGACATCCCTCAGGTACAATTTCCTTATAGCCGGCTTGCACCACTGCCCCATCTGCCCACATCACTCCATGTGGATATTTCTCTACTTATTTGCCCCGCACATACCTCTACTGGCTTATACGTACTGTATTTGTGATGATTTTATGTCTCATCAACTAGCCCCAGTAATATTATTCTAATCACGCTTCTTCAATTTCTTTGCCACAGGGATGCTCATATCGATTTTGGTTAAACTGCACAAATGATCCGATGGTCAAAGGGTTGCAAACTTCATTTCTTGGGAAGCTTCAATGTTGCCAAGAAATTAAAGCCTGGTTAGGGTTTACGGTTCAAGGGCTAGGGACTGCATGGATCGTTTTTTCTTTAGTTGTCTCTGTTCCAAAATAAGTGTCAACTTTAGTAGTAGTACAACTTTGTACTAAAGTTTGCATAAAGTTGAGACACTTATTTTGGAACGGAGGGAGTTCATATTGGCTATGATATGTCAATCATTGAGATGCAATAGCATGCACGTTAGTCACCTTTGTATTTGATGAAATGTTGCAACGGGGGCAACCTTGGATGCAAGATACATGAAACAGAAGCTGGAAGCTTCATAGCATTGTACAAATTTATCTCGCTGAGAAATTACAGTACATACTATACTAGTACTATGTAAACAGTTAGGTGTCGCATGGTGTCCAGAAAATATGGTGATACTGTGAGGTGGGCCATGTAATCATTGAGCCTGCGTGTTTTCACTGCTTTCGCACTCCTCCGCTGTAAGAATTGAGAAAATTGTAATCTAGTACCTCCTTTCGCCGAAGCGTGGGACATCCAGCAGTCGTACCACCTCAGTAATAATGACCAATGAGCCGTCAAATCACATAGACCCAGCAGTAAGTTGGACGGACAAAGCAACCATCACTCTTGAATCCACTTCTCCCTTCAACGTAGGCGCCAGTGAGAGGTCGCGTCCGCTCTTCCCGGGCATGAAGGCGGCACCGATTCTTTGGAGCGGCGCTGACCATTTTGGGTAGGAAGCACGGGCGGGCGATGGAGGGGCTTTGGGTGGGCCAGGCTGGTCAGGAGCGGGCGTGGCAGCTGTCCCGACCGGACGCCCGGAAACAAGAGGATGCATCGACTCTCGCGGCTAAATCATATACTACACACCATCTCTCTGTAGGAGTAGGTCGATGTGTCACTCTCTCTAACACACACATGTTGTTAAACACACACAGACACACACGCACACACATGTTCATAGAATAGGAATATTGTGCGAGTGCGAAGCCACATGAAGTGAGATACAAATGGAGTACGTACAAGAAGAGAAGAGGTGATGAATATTCCATCAAACCTGGACTGAGGAGTAGTACTCCCTCCGTCTAGGTGTTAAGTCATCTTACGAAAATCATATATTCCCAAAATGTTTAGGCGTCGTCCATTAACTTCGCATCCCAATCCCATCCTAGCTTCATTGCTAGCGAGCGTCGTTACTTAGGGAGCGTTTGGATCCTTAGCAAGAATAGTTATAGCCTAGCCGGGTAAGGTTAGGCATTTGGAACTGTTAAAATATGTTAGCTTTTGTGGGCCAGCTAGCTTGGGTGGGCCAGAAAAACCTTGCTAGCTCAGGAGAGCCAAATCGGCTCGCTTCAGACGGCAAACTTCGCGCAGGGAAAAATCGGCGACCCACTCATGACAACGATTTTCACGGGGCAAGGCTGGTAAGAAAAAGAACTAAATTGTTTGACCAGGCAAGGTTGGCAAAGCGAAAGCTGGCTAGCTGGGCTAGCTGGGCAATTTCCTTACTAAGCAATGTAACCAAACGCTCCCTTACTCTGCCTTGTTATCTACCCCGGAAACCCAATGCATGGAGCGCAACTACGCATTGATCAGACAAGAAATCAAAGTCGGCTTGCATGCGAGTTAATACGTGGCCCTGCATGGTAGCTAAAACGACATCTCTTAGTTTTTGTGATTAATTGTTGCGTTTAGAGACAGAAATAAGGGCTTTGATTGGAGGAAGGACCCGTCAAGTTTCTCCTTCTCCTCCAGTCTGCTTGCACCTTGGTCCCGCTGCACCTTCTAACATGACTTACACCTAGACGGAGGGAGTAGTATGAGATACGGTGGCACACTGACTTAGGTCGAATACAAGTGCCCAAAATTATTGGAAGAGAGCAAAGTGTACAAACTAAATAAATAAACGAGTAAAATGCACTGTTGGTCATTGAACTTATTGTATAAGTTCACTTTGGTCATGGTACTCAAGAATGCGGTCCATATGGTCACTATATACGTGATGAGGTGATTATACGGTCACTGCGAGATCGTATAGCTCTGTATTCATCCATTTTGACCAGTCAAAGAATCCTCATGGCGCCTTGTAAGATCAGTTTTCTCTCTCTTTCATGTGGGTCTTACCTATCATTGGGTGGGAGAAAGAAGTTTAACGAAAAAAATAAGCACGGGGGCGTGGTTCGAACCCTAGACTTCACGCTTTATACGGGCAAACAGGCTAACCAGCTACACCAACCTCCAGTTGTGATTGACAAGTGGTAAATATAGTTTTCTACCTTTAGTAGCGGCACACGCATGCAGCCTACAGCTTGCAGTGCATGCACACGCACTACCACAGAATCGAGTCGCACGCTGGCCTCTATTGCCGCAAGTTCGTGTAGTACCTCGCCTGTTGTCCGTCGTTCCAGTTGTCGACCCTACCACCTGAGGTCGTCGACCCGTTGCTCTACCACTACACCAAGTCCGAGCTCTCGCTGCTTGTGGCGCAACGCATACGAGCTCCATCTGCGTGAGATGACATGGACATCAATGATGATTATGATGACACCACACTAGGTTGCTCTACTCGCCTTGTGCGCACGATTGCCGTGCGGCTGCCGAAGTACGATCCTGCGGCCTCAACTTCGTCGCCGGTCGTGGGTGTGTGCGTGCTGTGTGCTAACTAGTGTGTGTCTGCCCGCTGTGTTCTAGTGTGCGAGTGCATGCATGCTTATTGTGTGCATGTTATAATATGGATTCACTTAAAATAGTACGTGAGTGAACAGAGGGATCAATTGGACAGTGTTCACGAGCAGTAGCATGATGTGTGTGGTAAGATACACCGCTGGTGCTTTTAATTTTTCGTATTAATTTGTTTGTTTCACCCTCTGGCTGGTGGGACCCAACGTACTACGTTGAGAGAGGTAAGGTGACTAAGACTGCATTATTTCTGTACTACCAACACTGCTTTAAATCCCAAAAGACCTTACCACAAAAGCCACATGACACGATTATGATTTAAATCCCAATGACTCCCACGCAAAAAAAACATGGCATGCTTGTCACACGAATGCAGGAATGTATAAAAGGTTATTTTCCTCTTGTTAGACATAAGGTGAGGGTGGTGTAGCTGGTTAGCCTGTTCGCTCATCAAACTTGAGGTCTCGGGTTCGATAACCGCACTTGAGCATAATTTTGTTTTTGTTAGACTTCTTTCTTCCACCCAATGATAGGTAGGCCCCGCATGACAGAGATAGAAAGTAATCTGGAGCGGTGCCAGGAGGATTCTTTGACTGGTCAAAATGGATGGATACGGAGCTATACGATCTCGCAGTGACCGTATAATCACCTCATCATGTATACACTGCAGCCTCGGCGCTTGTTTTCTAGGGTTTGCACTCTTCACACTCTCTCTCCACTATATATATACACGCTGGAGCCTCAGCACTTGTAGTTGCTCTCTTCACACTCTCTCACCCTCTCCAGATCTAAACAAGACTTCGTTGGCTCTCTCTCCCCCCTCACTACTGATCAAAGAGCCGGCAGGATCCGTCCACTGGGAAGGGAAGGAGGCTTAACGCTGTCGCCATCGGCGAGGGAGGGAATCCACTACCGGCGTAGCTGTTCTCTTTCACCCAGTGGCGGCATGGGAGGGCCTCCGACCCCTTCTTCCTCGCCGCCGTACATAGTGTGGGCAAAAAGGCCTCCAGTCGCCCACCGAACCACACCCCAAGAACCTTAAGGGATAATTTACTTATTCCACATGCATTGCTCTAGCTGCATGTGGGCTTTTTCCGCTTCTGCACTTGAATCTAGGTGTTGGATCAAACAAGAAAGTAGTGGGGAAAGTTGTATAGCATGAATCTAGGACGTGGTTCAAAGAGGAAAGGCAGGGGGAAAGTTGTGGGAAAGTTGTATAGCATGAATCTAGGACACGGTTCAAAGAAGAAAGGAAGGGGGGAAAGTAGTGGGGAAAGTTGCATAGCATGAACCTAGGACGTGGTTCAAAGAGGAAAGGAAGGGGGAAAGTACTAGTACAGAGTGGCTATCCAGCACCTATGTTGGTCGAAAAGGGAAAACAATGACAAACGCAGTACGCACATCTGTAATGAGCTGGCCTTTTTGTTTTGGGGGACAAGGTTGTAGAGTTTGAGCAGGACTAGATTTGCTTCCCTCACATAGGGAAAGGTGTCTAAAGATAACAAAACTGGGACCAACACAAATATGCTCCTTGGTTGTTTGTTCTTTGTTGCAACAGACTGTGCATCACCCCTTTATACATCGGTAGATGCACATGGTGCTGGTGCATCCACTGTCCCGTGCAACTCTTCCGCAATTGTTAATCTAAGGCCCTGTTTGGTTAAGAAGTCCTAGGACTTTTTTAGTCCCAACTAAAAAGTCCCTAGTCCCTACCTGCTTGGTTCCAGGGACTAAACATGTACTATAGGTTATTAAATGACATGCTAAAAGACCATCTTACCCCTAGTAATGAACTAATAGAGATAAGGTGCGATGCGGGGAAGGGGCAACTGTTGGAAAAAGTCCCAAAAAGACTCTACCTCGGGGTCTTCTTTCTTTAGTTCCAAATGCCCACTTTTAGTCCCTAAAAGTCCCTCCTGCTTTGTTTATTGTTAATATAATCTCACTGTTAATATGAATCAATGCCACCGTTCGAGAAATGCTATTGTCTTGCTTTCTTTCCCATTTAGATAAGTTAGATGCTTCTTTTTATTGGCTTTTGTGTCATCCACCGTTATTGACCACTAGTTGTTTCCTTTGCACCTCGGTGTAAACAAGGTCATCTACTTCACCTTGTTGCTATTGTGACCTTTTGTTGCACTGCACAAAACACTTTTTTTTTAAGAGAGTTTTGTGCAGTTCAACCAAAATGTCATACTGACAATGTTGCTTGATTGCTTGATCTTAGTGGAACTGCACAAGAGGAGATCTGACTTCCTATCCATGTTGGCAAATTTGGTTCAGATCTTCTTCTTGTGAGTTGTTTAAATTCCGCGTCATGAGAGGTCAGTACTAGCCTTCTTTCACATGATTGTGTTGTGTGCTTTCATATGTTGTGCTACTTATACGGTAATGTTGCTTGATTTTAGTGAACTGCACAAATGGAGACAAGACTTCCAATCTGTATGTGCACCGTAACATCCCCTTGAGGTAAGATAAGGAAATTTCATAATTGTTGGCCTGTATTTTGCCACTTTCATCAAAAAATAATGTCATTGTTTAGTGCTATACTTGTGCTCCCTAATTGACATGCCAAATCTTACATTGAAGGCGAAGCTTGTCTGTTATTGAACCAAGTGATGAAGGGGGAGAACAAGCGGGAGAAAAACAAAAATCAACTCCCGGTGCTTTAATCAAGCACTGGAACTGTGATGACACAAGCAATGATATAGTTTTGCATCTTAATTTATTGCTATAGCTTGAACAAGCAATTGTTTTGCCACTGATTTGATGCCACTCTTAATGTAAGATGTAATTATCTCTACTTGTGCAAACATGGATCTTCTTTGAAGATAACATATATTTTAGTGGAACTGCACAAGAAGATGTTGGAAACATTAAACTAATCGAGGAGTATATAGTAAGCATGGCAACCATAGTAGATAACAACAGATGGTTCCAAAAAAGTGCTTGATCTGTATGCTCTACACAATAAGCCTCCTGACAAAGGTTGGTACTCGCCCACGAATTTCATCCATATGATTGAGCTTTGTCATCTCTACTAGTGTTGTGCTACTGTTTAGATATTGTCATGAGAAAGTGGTATTGTCCTTGAGAAGTGCTTCATCTGTGTTGTTTTAAATATTTGCTTTCTTTTTTTCGAGCAAACAGCGATGCTAGCATTTAGTTGCCCTCTTGTCTTTGCACAACAGGATCATCCTTCTCTGAAGAAGAATATGGAGTACGTGAAGTGCCTAGTTCCGATTATGCCAGGATAAAGAAGCCAAGCCTCTCTTCTTAAGAAGGGAGCAGTTGAAGGATGGTTACATTATTGCCCACAAGAACAAACTGACTTCAGCTCAGAAGGACTCACGGATCTCCATCTTTGTTGCTGTGTTGGCCAATACAATATTGTGTTGGGATTCCTTCCGGTGAGTTCCATTTTCTTAAATGTGTGCTCTGCATGGATCATGTAGGTTGCCTGTTTAAACTGTCAATTCATAGTGCAGTTTGCTTTATACTAATCACTTTTTTGTATTTGTGCAAACAGTGGTGCTCAGCTTGATTTCAGTGGGAACTGCACAAAATGTTCATGAATACATCCAATCATTCATTTCCACCACAAGAAAGGAGGTGCCAATATGTTCAAGGTGTTGCAACATATAAAGGCGAAATCATAGAAGTTACGCGCGAATTTGGTTGATTTTGGTGGAACTGCACAAAAAGAACAACTGGTTTATTTAGCAGGAGGTGTCTTGTCAATGTCTGAACTGATGGCAAACCCTGCCCATTCCACAATCATAGGCATTTGATATTTTGGAATGGGAAAACCTTGTCAAAGTTTGCTCATTGATGTACGCAAAACAACACGCATTTGACATTTTGGAATGGAACAACCTTGTCAAATTTTGCTCATTGATGTTAGCAACAAGACATGTGTTTGATATTTTTGAATGGGACGCCCTTTGCTGTCAGCAGCATCGATCGATTTTTCTTTATTCTTTAATTGTGAAGTAAATATTGGCTCTGACATGTGAATCGCTATGATGCATAATCATCGATTGTTTTGAATGTTCCCTATGAATTGCCAGGCCTGTGTGTTTGATTGCAATTATAGGAACGCTAAAAAGCTACTCAAACTCTTTGTACTCCCTCTGTTCCTTTTTTACTTCGCATATTAGTTTCCTTTCAAGTCAGATGATTTTACATTGTGAATGTTCATACTTTTTTCCTGTAAGATTGGTCAAAGTAGAGATACTTTGACTTCAGATAATACTTATATGCAGACTAAAAAGGACCGGAGGGAGTACATGTGAAACTGCTGCAAACAAGGTGATCACCCTGGGAATAATGCTAGTACATATTGTTTTGCATGTTCATCCAATTCCTGTGATACAAGAATTCAAACTAATCGAACTAAATTCATTCATACATGGTAGGTTTCATATAAACATGCCGAATTTCATTACATTTCATCATTCTTCAACTAAAAAGGGGTGCGCTGGAGGTATAATTAATTAACTGAAGCTAGCCACCCGTTACCGGCTGAGCCGAACAGAAGCTTCTTCTCCAAGCAGCTCTCCGACTCCACGTCGCCGCCAAGAAGCTAATCGGCCGTCAATGGTCAACCCGCCTAGCTTGGCTTCAACCGGAGGGTAGCAGCGGTGGCCTTACTTGGACCCGAGCGGCGGCGACCTACCACTACTAGGGAAAACCCTTGTAGTAGTGCGGGTTTAATGCCCACTAGTAGCACGGGACACCGCGCTACTAGTAAGGCACTACAACTATTCCTTAGCAGTAGCCCGTGCGACACGCGCTACTGCTAAGACATATAGCCACGGCGTTTGTTCACTCCCGTGCTACTACTAATATAGCTAGTAGTAGAGTGTTTACTCTCCATCGCTACTAGTATTATTTTTCTCATTTTTTTAATTTTTAGTGTATTTATACGCCGTTATACAAATTTTGGTACAATACCAATTATGAGGTTGTTATATCAATATGTCCATAATAGTGTGTCAAATGAAGGTGGATTAGGTTCAAGTGGAGGCAACATGTGGTGCATGTCAAAAGTATACTACTAATCCAAACTTGATCTAGTTTGGACTAGTAGTACTTTTGATGTGCACCACATGTTGCCTCCACTTGAATCTAATCCGCCAACACAAGCTATTTAATCATCATCATAGTCATTACCACCAACAGTAGCTATTTAATCATCATAGTCATAGTGTAGCACACATCATCATCTTCAAAATCATTCTAGCTAGCTAATCACCACCAACACTAGCTGCGGTAGCTATCTAATCACCACCAACACTAGCTAATAATAATCATCATAGTCATTACCACCAACACTAGCTATTTAATCATCATAACTCATTTCTAGCTAGCTAATCACTCCTGCTGCTCTCTCTCAGGTAAAATAACATAAAACATGTGTAGCACTCCTGCTTCATCAAGTTGGAGCATGCAGATGAACATGTCTCCTAATCGTGGGCTGCGCTTCTGATTGCCGCCCCCTAGTACTTCCATGTGATTGTTCACAATTTTGCTCCAGTATTTCACTATTAAGCATTCCTCGCTATTAGAAATCCTGAATGCACTAAAGTGCATTGTAGGATATCTTGGCCGTAAGCTAACAATTCTCATGCGACCTTTAGTCTCGATCCAATGAGGCACAACATTCATCGGGAGTCCCTGTTGAAGAAAATTGTATAGTAACATACTTAGCAAAGAAGTCTAGCTTAAAAAATAATGTATGCAAGAGATGCACTGAGGACAAATAGTAAAAATCTTACCATCTTTCCTAAATAGATGTTACCGTAGTTCAGTACGAACACTATTGGTCGCACATTTTGAGTACTAAGATTTTTAAGTCCAGGAAAATAATTTGTCTTGATAGTATGAAGATCCTCAAGCCATGAAACACAATGACCTATCTCCTCATAGTTTAGTACATCCCCGGGACAGTGGGCGGTCATGTCTACCAAGCGCCGGACATGTTTGCTTGAATGGAAATAAGCTATCAATAGAAATTAGTTGTCAACTATTTTTGAGTAAATAATATCGAAGACATAAATATGGTTGAGAAACTCACATAATGGTATAACTAGAGGCGTCTGCACATCGACCCAGATGTCTCTATTACCTTCAATATCATCTTCGGGACGAATATCAAAGGTGATAAACATATCAGGCTCAAATGCATAAGCCTTGCATAGTGCTTGCCAAGTTTTGCATTCAAAATAGGTGCAGGTGTCTGCGTTGTATAATTTTGCATGGAAAGTATAACCATGCTCAGTCTTCAAGTATACTCTATTTACCTCCATAGTAGTTTTCATAGGACTGAAACCTATCTTATCCAAGACAAAAACTCTTGCATGGCAGGGGATACGCTAGTAGAATAGTAAAATATTTAAATTATATGTTGAAGCAAATGAAGCAAATGTCATGCTTAATTACTTAAAAAGACTTGTCGCTGTGACTTCATCAGTATCCACTTCAAGTTCTCGCCCAGCTTGATGTCAAGCGCCTATTATCATCTAGGAAGATTACATGCGATAGGCGCTGCCTTCGTAGTATTCGCAAATACCAAATCCTTTTCGTCGTCGAAATTTTCCTATGTTCATAGTTGAAACATTAATTGAAAATCGGTCGAAGGCAACTACCAGGATACTCAACACACAAATCCGGGGCACTCGATATTTCCTACATATTCTGGCACAAGTCATGCCAAAATTTACAAAAAAATCCGGCATGACCTTTGCTAAAATAGGACATATCGAGTGTCGGTGTCAAAACCGGCGGATCTCGGGTAGGGGGTCCCGAACTGTGCGTCTAAGGCGGATGGTAACATGAGGCGGGGGACATGATGTTTACCCAGGTTCGGGCCCTCTCGATGGAGGTAATACCCTACTTCCTGCTTGATTGATCTTGATGATATGAGTATTACAAGAGTTGATCTACTACGAGATCATAGAGGCTAAACCCTAGAAGCTAGCCTATGGTATGATTGTTGTTGTCCTACGGACTAAATCCTCCGGTTTATATAGACACCGGAGGGGGCTAGGGTTATACAAAGTCGGTTACAAGGGAGGAGATCTACATATCCGTATTGCCAAGCTTGCCTTCCACGCCAAGGAGAGTCCCATTTGGACACGGGACGGAGTTTTCAATCTTGTATCTTCATAGTCCAGCTGTCCGAGGACCCCCTAATCCAGGACTCCCTCAGTAGCTTCTGAACCAGGCTTCAATGACGTTGAGTCCGGCGCGCAGATTGTCTTCAGCATTGCAAGGCGGGTTCTCCTCCAAAATCTGAGTACCTGTTGAGTAGAGTCCGGCTTCCCATAAATGTTGCACTCCTGGGCTTCCGCCCCTAATAATGGCTATCTTCCATGTGTCGAGCGAATGCGAGAAGCCAGGGCATTTTTACATTTGCCACCCTAGCCATGTGAGTAAATCGTCTATTAAAGAGACGGGGATTCTCAGATCCAGATCACACCATCCTGCCACAGCGAGTATCCACCGGAGCTCACCCGGAAAAATCCATTCCAACATGGCCGGCCATCGGAGCTCCTTCTCTCGCTCCTGTAGCCCTAAGCCCGGCAATTAGAAGAGGTGTTCCGTCCCTCACAGCCAATTAGTAGAGTTACAGACCCAGGGATTTCTCCCTCCAGCGTATATGGTCCCCGTTCGAGCCTGGCTCGCCACCTACAATGGCGGGGAGCAAGCGGAGAGCTTTCCCAACCCATCCATGGGGGAGCGGGTATGCCTTGTCCCTTATTTATTAAGAGGGCTTGGATTTCCAATTCATCTGTTCCTCCGCGGGCTCCTGGAGTTCTACGGCCTCCATCTGCATAACTTTACTTCCGCCTCCATATTACACATCGCTGGCTATGTCGCCTTTATGAAGCTATTTATGGGCTAAGGCTCATTTCGAGCTATGGAAGAGGCTATTCTGCCTCGTACCCCGTACACAGGAGGGGTCAATATATCAAGTGGGCGGAGCCGAAATATGGTGCATCGCCGGGACCGGATACCTGTCCGGTACTCCGAAGAAGACATCCGAAGACTAGCCTTCGGAGTGGTTTGATATGGAGGACGTCCCCCTTCCGGACCCTATTCGGATGGGCCTTCCTGAGTTCGACAACGCTCCCTTGAAGAAATGCCGCAGTTGGCGCCCTCAGAGCCCTCAGGAGGAAGATAACGGGGAAGTCCTTTACCTGATGAGTCGGATACATATGCTAGCCCTCTAAGGATTGGCAGTAATCGAGGTTATGTCAATATGTATAATGCGCGGGGTGCAGCCACTTCAATATCGGGGGCAACCCATGTGGCACTTCAACGGAGAAGACGAAGCCACCCGCTGCGGTTGTAAGGGACCGGACTCAGTCGCTGCTCTAGCAAAAATTCTGTCTGATTTGTACAAAGGAGAGGAAGAGGAGTTCATCTGCATCAAGCCACGGGATGGATTCTCCATGTACAACCCTCCAAGTTGGGTGAGCTGCTACCTTTTACTCCCAACCTTCCCGCATTCTTCGTCATAAGTATTTACTGTCGGTGTTCTGGGAACGGGGGTACCCAGACTTGCCTGCCTGCGGCCTGCGGCGTGGCTTAAGGGGTGGCCCATCACGTCCCATCTTCATCAGCACAAGCTCAAGACCTCACGAGGGGCCAGATTGCTGGGCGGATTTACGTGGAGCTTCTCGTGCACGGCCTCGCCAGTCTGGCTCGCGAGAGGCGGAGATCAAGGCGGGATACCTCACGAGGTGCCCATGACGCAAGCCATGATTTACCAAGGGCGCCAGGCAGCGCCAGCCAGCCATGAGGTCCTCCTTTCCTCTTTGGTGCAAAGGGAGCAAGCGCAGCGAGAGCATCAAGCAAAGGCATCTTCTGTGCAACGAGACCAAGACCGTCATGCGCGTGAAGTAAGTCATTGTGGAGCCCAAGCCGGCGTCACCACCGAGCCTTTGACAGGCGAGGACCAACTTTAGTCAGGATAAGTGTATTGGATGTTCCCCTCCAAAATGGCCAATTGTTGGCGCCCTTCCCGCTCAATATTTGGGAAGAGGCCCAGGGCCCTTGCCTATAAATAGGACTAGCCACCCACATGGTAGAGGCAGCTTGATCCGGCGTCAAGAAATCAATCAGAGAGAGAGAGAGAGAGCGACCGAACTCCCCCTAGCAGTTCATCACACCAGCCAAGAGCAGACCCTCGCGAGGCTGTTCTTCCTTGTATTGTTCATCATCATCAGCCCCAGAGGCAATCCACCACACCACAAAGAGGCAGTGTTTATGGAGGAAGTATGGTCAGGATCGGGGACATTCATTGGCTGCCTGGCCACTTGTTTGCAGGCCTAAGCTAAAGGGGGGGGGGCTTGGAATTTTAAACCTGGGGTTGCAAAATTATGCTCTTCTTCTGAAACATCTAAATAAATTTTATAATAAGATGGATGTGCCTTGGGTTCAGTTAGTTTGCGATTCTTACTATTTTGAAAGGATTCCACATGATACTACTCTCTGTGGCTCCTTTTGGTGGAGAGATATCTGCAAGTTGATGGACAATTTCAGATCAGTTACTTCGTTGATGTTCGATCCGGAGATATCGTGGCTGTTCGGTCTGATTATTGGCATTTTGGAAACAGTTACGTCCCTCTCGCAGGATCGCTTTCCTAGGCTCTATTCTTTTTGTCTCCACAAAAATCTCTCACCAAGGAAGTTTTGAGGCTTCTAGTTTCCGTGAACTTTTTACTTGCCTCTCTCTCAACAAGCTTTTCATGATCTGCAACAGCTTTCCTCCTTAATGGGGTCTTTCCAATTAGACAAGACTCTCGTGACCATCGGGGATGGAGACATGGTAAAAAGTCTGAATATACTGCAAAAAAGTTCTATGATTTTGTCTATCAGCCAATGATATCCAACCCCGTTCTGGGGTGGATATGGAAAACCTGCTGTACTATGTCGATCAAGATGTTTGCTTGGCTTGTTATAATGGACAGAGTTAACACTAAAGACATGATTCAGAGGAGGCATTGAAAGATTAATGATGGACCTGAATGTGTTCTTTGTCCTACTGGAACTCTAGAGGACAGAAATCATCTATTTTTCCAGTGCAACTTCAGTGTTCGTGTGTGGAATTATCTGCAAATTGTATGGAAGGATTGTGATGATATGGTGGAAATTGCTTGTCGTGCTAGGAAGGAAATCAATGTTTTTTGGGGAAGTGGTTTTCACGGCTGGTGGAACATTTGGAAGATCAGAATGACAGAGCTTTGTACATCCAGCCATCTTTTCAGTGGCTTGGAGAAGTGGCTTCACTCATGATCTTACTCGCTCTCCCACAGAATTAAACGTAAATATAGAGAGGCCCTTCTTATGGGATTGATTTTCTTCCTCCTTGAGGAGAGATGCTACTTTTATTTTTGTACATATTAGGTATAGTACACCCCCCTTTTTTTGTATAGATTTCTTTAGAGTCTTCTTTCTTTTTGTTCTTTTTCCTCACCTTGAGGATATCTTGTATGGTTTCTGTCGTTTATTAATAAAATGCTGTGGGGCTTAAGCCCTGCAGTCTTCATGGTAAAAAAAACAAACTAGAGTAGGGTATTACACCACAATGGTGGCCCGAACTAGTATAAACCCTGTGTCTCTTGTGTTGTTCCTTTCATAGTTTAGATCCTAGCGAGGCGGCAAGGTGCGTGTAGGTAGAGGGCGAGATCTCCGCCGCACCCCAGTGTTCAACCTTGAGGGTCCGCCGAACCCAAAATCCGACATTTGGCGCGCCAGTAGGTGCGCCGAATCCGCTTCCGCTTCGCTGGCCCCGTCGCGATCGCATCATCATGTCCGCGACCAGGCGGGCAACCTGATCCTCGGGCATCCTGGCCCGCCACGTTGAGCCGCCGCCCGGGCGCACTTATGCCCCGCCAGCTCATGGTCCGCTAGGAGGCCTGCGGTCGGGCGACGGACAATAACGACAACTTCACGCCACGGCAGCGCGGTCATCGGCGAGGCCTCCAACTCGCCATACCACGCCAGACACCCGACGGAGCAGGCGAACTCAAGGGCCACGCCACAAGGGCCCGAGAGCTACTCGCAGTGCAGCTGGCCGGAGGGCGGCCGTGGACGGCCGCAGAGCGGTGGCAGAGCTCCCGGCTTCGCCACCTGGGGCTCACCCTTCGCACCCAAATCCCACTCAGTCCAGTGGCGGCCCACGCGAGGCTCCACGCATGGCAAGCAGCTCCAAGCGGACTCCAAGGCCACCCTAACGCCAGCCAGGCCACAAGACTGGGCCAGCAGCGACGCTGCCTCCGCCCGCCAGCGAAGAAGGACTCGCCATTTACCCACGCACTTCCAGTGGGCATCACCGCTACCACCCCTGTGGGTGCCTCAAGCGAATCTGGCACACGGAGCACTACGGCGCTGCCCTCGGGATGGCGGCCCTGTAAGAGTACGTGCCGCACATGATGGACCAAGGGCACGCGCATGAGGACGAACAAGGCTCGCTCGCCCAAGCCGGGGACGAGGCACTGTGGTGAGCTCTTCCAGAGCCCCGGAAGGCCCTGGCGGCCATGCCGAAGCGACGATTATCGGTACCGCTAATTCCTCAGAGCAGGCATACGCTACCCCTTAGGAGGAGGGTGCCGGGGCTGCAGGAGAGGCGCCTCAGAGGTAGGCCCTTCCGCCGGGAGGTGCCTTAGGTCTGCCCGGCAGAGGACCCATGGTCGCCGAGGGAACCGGCTGCCACCGCTCTACCCCATCGGGCGGCGCCCCGGTTTCCGGTTGTCGCGGTGGCACTAGAGTGTGGCGCATATGGGCCGCTGTTTGGCGATATGAAGCAAGGCCGCACTGTGAAGAAGGCCCAGCATGTGAAGCTCGCCGCCTGCGACACTCTCATGTAATAATGAGGGGGCTATACATGCCCCGGAGTCTCAGGGTGCCGCCTCGAGCCCCGGGCTCCCTCCCACGCCCATGGCAGCACTTAGTCTGCTACCGTGAGAAAGACGCCCAAGACCAGACTAGGTGCCGGACGCGGCCTTTTTTCTGCTTTCATTGCTTTTTCCCTTGGCTGCCGTTTTCCCCCATTGGATTTAAGTTGTATTTGAGCTTGAGATTTGCGTGTGTCCGGGGAAAGGGGTGTTTAGTCTCGTTCGAGCAATCTCTCGCGTTCTGGTTACCACTTTGCCTCAGCTGCCTCCCCTCGTGATCCCCTCGCGAGCCGGGTCAGGCCTAGCTTGCGTGCAGCCTAGGCTGCCGTCGCCGTGCCCTCTCAGGAGGTTTCTATTATAGGTCCTATGGGCTCGATCAGGAGGCACTCGAGACACCGCAGCCCTCCGAAGGCTATCTCAAGGCCCACGCGGGACGAAGGTAAACAAGCCAGCCAGCTCGTCGCAAAGCCAGCCACTTGGCGCAGGCGTACGGGTGATATCGCATCTACTAATACGTTGAATGCAAGTTTTTACATGAGGTGCTCCCCCTCCCAAAATGCTCTTACAACCTTCAGGGCAAATCCCGAACTCTATCTACGCAGGGTAAGAAAGCAGGGACGACACGCGGTCAGTCGGATAAATCCCCCAATGCTTCCTCAGGGGCACCTCCTGAATCGTCGCTGGCGTTGCTGGCCACGCCATCGCTCTCCTGCTGTGGAGCGGGCGTCGTGGCCGCTCACCACGCCGCCTTCATCAGCAGCCACGACCACGCCCGTCGTTATCGGGCTTAAGGCCCCGACGAGGGCATCCATGTTGTCTTCCACTCCAGGTGCCGTCGCGTCCGGACGGCCTGGGTACTGGGCGCCGGGCGGCGCCAAAGTCGGTTAGGGTCCATGTTTCAAGATGGCTGAAGACACGAGAAAAGGCGCACCTGAACAGGGCGCGGCTCCTCTCCTCCACCAACCTGTTGGCTCTGACCGATCGCACCTCCAGCTGTGTCATCACATCGGTAAAGAACTGAAGGTTGCCAGCATAGTTGACTGCGTGGGGCTCGCCGACGGCCGCCTCGCAGATGTTACCCAAGGCCGTGTTGGCTCTCTCCCGGAGCGTGGTGAGCATGGGGCCATGCTCATGCTCCAGGATCCGCCGCTAGCATATCTCGTCCTCGTTCTGCCACGCAACGGCCACGGCCTCGTCCACTTGTTGACGAAGAAGAAGCGCCTCAGCGCGGGAGGTAGTCAGCTCCTCCTGCGCCACGCCAAGGGCGACCCGGGAAGCATCGGCCCGCCGCGTCACTTCATCCAGCTTGGCCCTCAGGGTGGCGGTCCTGCCTTCAGCCTCGACCTGGATCAACCCCAGCCTCTCCTCGAACTCGTGCTCAAGGTCTGCTGCCGCCGCCACCCGGCGCCCAACCTCTTCTAGGACTCGGGCCTCCAGCAAGCAGCGATGTCATCCTCCACCAGATCACCAAGCGCCTCGCCTCCAGACGCCAAGATCGTGCACATTCGGCAGCTTCCAACGCTGCCTCCTCACGCCTCGAGCTCGCCGGTCGACCGGCCACCTTCATCGACGCAAGGGCCGCTCGACGCAGCTCCACCCGCTGCCCTGTGGAATGGCACCAGCCCGAGTTCGCCCGCTCCTCCTCCGCCTCACGCCGCCGGTCAGCCTCTCGGCCCTCGATGACCCGAACGGGCCTCTCGACAGCCACCAGCGACGCCGGCTTCCTCATTGTCGAGGTCACGCTGGTGGCGCGCAAGGGTAACAGCCGCCTTCAGCTTGCGCCTTTTCACCAAAGCGAGGCCTCAAATTTCAAGGCGCGCGTCTTCGCTGGCCGAGCTCTTCACCAAGCAGGCTCACCGCTACCCACCTCCAAGAAACCTTGGCGAAGCGCGACGCCCCGGCACACTCGAGCACGCCTTTGCGCCATCCGCCCCTAAGTAAGCGCTGAGGGCCACGAATCAGCCTCCCACTGGGCAGGGGCTAGCCTGGCGCGCGGCGGCCGGGCACGCCGCCAAGCCCGCCCGAGCCAGCCCATCACCAAATGAAGAGCGCAGGGCCGACCTCAGCCAATCGCCATCCACGACTGCACGAGAAGCCCAAGGCAGGCTGGCTATGCCTCGAAGGCTCACGAAGAAGGTCGCGAGGCACGCAGTAACCGCTATGCGCCACAGATGGCTCACCTTCTCCGACCGCCTCACCACAAGGGCTCGCTTGAGCTCGAGCGCTTCAAGACGGTGGAGAGGGCGGCCTGGGGGGATGGCTCCTCAGCCATCTCCATGAGCTCGGCAGGAAGGGCCCTGCAGAGCAAGGATCAGCCAAAGCAACGGGAGGATCAGGAGCTGGGAAAGAGGAAGTCTTACTCATCAATGGTGAAATATTTCCTGCGCTTCAAAGAAAGCGGCAAGGGTAATCGCCACCCAAGGCCTCCCTTCTTTTTCGGAGAGCCTCAAGTCCATGCATGCCCAGAGTTGAGCGCAGGGGTCAGCTCATGACGAGGAAGGAGCATCAAGGTGACCAGCGCTGGGCGCTCGTCTCCGATGCACGCCGACGGCCGCCTCACCAAGAAGGGTAGCTGGGGCCTCAGGGGCCTCAACCACGGGCGCCGCGAGCAGCGGCTCAACGCCTTCAGCCGCAGCAATACGGGCCTCAGGAGCTGCCCCCTCATGAGTGCTGCCTGGCGTCGTCATCCCGGCGGGGGCCCCCTCAGCCTCCAGCGGCCCATGCCTCCCTGCTCTGCGACTCGAGGAAGGAACGCCATGGGCGACTGGAAGGGCAGTCACCACCACTGGGTTCTCGCGAGGCCCCAGGAGGCCAGCGGGGCGCAGCCCCAATTCGTCGAAGCCAGGCATATGATTCACAAAGTCGTCCCTGTTCGAGCAAAAGTACAGCAAAGACCCACCTTGCCGGATGCTACCGGGGGAAGGGTCCCCAGTCAAGACCAAGAGCACCTTCCTCAGCACTTCAGGCGTCAGGTCCTCATGTGATCCCCACGCCCGCCGAAGGCCCACATCCAGTGGGAGTGACGCTGGAGAGGGGCAATGCGGCATAGCAGGAACTCCTTCATCACTGGGCGCCACGCCGAAAGCACCTCAGAACGCCGGTTTACACCAGACGAAGACGAGCCGAGGCTCGTGAGCGTCTCCTGGCCCCAGCCTGAATTGGGGACAACGGGAGATGTCGGCTCCGAAAGCAGGGGGCTGGGCACCCCGACATCCACGCATGTACCACCGCCGGAACTCGCGCTGGCCGAGGAAGACTGAAATCAATCCTCGGCCCTTGTTTCAGTGCGGCAATGAAGCTCACGCACTTTGAGCATTGGGTGGGGTCGACGAGGCGCAGAGAGAAGAAGTGACGCAGCAAGACAACTGAAGGAGGGATGCCCATCATTGCCTCACGGACAAAGGGGAGGACGGCAAGAAGAGTAATGGATTCAGGACCCAAATGCATCATATGGATCTGGTAATGGGAGAGCACAAAGTTGAAGAAATTGGAAAAGGGGGGAACTAGTCCCGCCCATAGGGCGTCGGCAAAGTACCGAACCTCGGTGACTATTCTGTCGATGGAGAAGTGAGACGCGGGCCAGACCGTCGTCCTCCCGCACTCATTGAAGATAGTGGCCAGAGCAGAGCTGACCTTGCCCAACCCTTCTCGGTTGAGTATGATCGACCAATCGACGGTAGGAGCCACCGACGACGGCGAGCGAGGCAGAGGCACGGGTTTCTTCCCTTTCCCCTTCTTCGTCGGAGCCATGGCGACGGAAGGGGGAGGATTCGAGATTGGATTGGAAGCGGAGACTGGAGCTCGAGAGGAGGAAGAGCAGGGGACGGTCGAGCAGCGAAAAGGGGAACAAATGTGTGCAACCACGGGTCTGCCTAGCTGGGCGCAAAATAAGGAGGCATGTGGGAACAGTGCCGCCCGCGTCCAATCAACCGCCACGCGGCGCCCGAGGCCGCAGGCTGTTAGGGCCTGTGTAACAGCCTGCGGCGCTTCGCACTTGCCCCTTCGCATCTCTGCTCAGCCAAGTCCGGGCGCGCCTTGGGCCTGGGGCTACTCGCGGCGCTTCGAACGGGGTACCTGCACTTGCTCGCCCGCGCCCGCGGCGTGGCTTAAGGGGTGGCCCATCACGCCCATCTTCATCAAGACAAGCTCAAGACTCTCGCGAGGGGCTGGCCTCGCAGGCGGATGACAAGGAGCTTCTCGTGCACGGCCTCGTCAGCTGGCTCGCGAGGAGGCGAGAGATCAAGGCGGGTACCTCACGAGGTGCCCATGACGCAAGCCATGATTTACCAAGGGCGCCAGGTAGGCGCCAGCCCGCTGCAAGGTCCTCCTTTCCTCTTTGGTGCAAAGGGAGCAAGCGCAGGCGAGAGCATCAAGCAAAGGCATACGTTTCGGTGCAACGAGACCAAGACCGTCGCAGCAGCAGGAAGGAAGTCATTGTGGAGCCCAAGTTGGCGTCACCACCAGAGCCTTGACAAAGCGAGGACCAACTTTAGTCGTGATAAGTGTACCGGATGTTCCCCTTCAAATGGCCAATTCTTGGCGCCTTCCCGCCTAATATTTGGGAAGAGGCCCAGGCCCTTGCCTATAAATAGGACTAGCCACCCACAGGTAGAGGCCGCTGATCCAAGGCCAAGAAATCAATCGAGAGAGAGAGAGAGAGAGAGAGAGAGAGAGAGAGCGATCGAACTCCCTAGCAGCTTCATCGCACCAGCCAAGAGCACTGCGAGGCTTTTCTTCCTTGTATTGTTCATCATCATCAGCCCCAGAGGCAATCCACCACACCACAAACTAGAGTAGGGTATTACAACACAATGGTGGCCCGAACTAGTATAAACCATGTGTCTCTTGTGTTTTCCTTTCATAGTTTAGATCCTAGCGAGGCGGCAAGGTGCAGGTAGGTAGAGGGCGAGATCTCCGCACGCACCCTAGTGTTCAAACCTTGAGGGTCTGCCAGAACTCGAAATCCGACATTTACCTTTCCATTTCATAGCAGGAACTCCGAAAAGCTGTAAGGGAGGTCCACGGCCCGCCTCCACAACTGGAGGACCCTGACTGGGCCCTCGACCCCGGACTTGAAGAAGATCCGGACACATTTGCGGAGCTTATTGACAGGAAGTTCTATCAATTAAGCTGTGGCGGTGCCATGGTGGCCATCATAGCCGATTATCCGGGGCTATTCCCTGCATCGCATGTAAGTAAAACCGAGGTCCTAACTTCCAAGCAGGATCTCTTTTTATGCACTTCACCTACCGCACACATACGGTGTTTTATAGGGAAGGCCCTCAGGACGCCATGCCGAACCCGCAGTGACTCACCAACAAGGGGCACCGAAGCCGGGTAGGCTTAAAAGGAAGGCGGTCAGGACTGAGACGCCGTCGCAGAGGTATGAAAGAGAACCCTGCTCCGTGGTAGTCATTTTTAAAAATATAATAACACCCATGTTTCCTAGTAGGAAAAACGCTCACCGGACTATGTCTGGAGAGGTTGCCGGTCATGCCTCCACCAGTCGGGCTCCAGAGCCGGACTTAGAGGCGGACGCTAACATGGGGCCAACACCGGATGTTCCTCCTACAGAGGATGCAGATAGGCTATCCACTACAAATTCCGAAGTGGAGAGCGCCATGAATCACAAAGGCCGCCGACGCATTCGTGACGCTTTGTTTCTCCCAAGAGGCGTTTGATGCCTTCAACTCAGGAGACGCGTACATCCGAGCTGCTCAAAATGGTCTTGTCAGAGCCACGGACCAGTATGTAAAGGATATATGGGTAAAAAATCTAATAATTATGTATATCAGTAGCCCCTGAGACTTGAAGCAGTTGGCACAACTGATTTAAGGATCACTATTTGCTTAGGTTCTTACGGAGAAGAATACCCAGTTGTCTCAAGAGCTGGAGGAGTGCAAAGCCCAGCTTCAGGCCGCAGTTGCCGCAGTGAAGGAGTTCGAGAGGGTCCCATCAGGTAACACTTGTTTCCATTGCAAAGAATGTCATGTACCAGGTAGTATGCGGCATGCGTGCAAATCTAACAATAGATGCTGCAGATGACTCCGGAGTGAATCCGGAGGTCATGGGAGGGGATGAGCAACATGCTAACCGACAGCTAAAGGCTGGCGAGCGCGTGCTTACACGGGTTAGGCGGGAGAAAAACGATCTCCAAGACGCCAATACCCGGCTGGGCGTTGAACTAAAAGATGTTCGAGCCCAGCTTGCTGACTCCGTAAAGGAGAATAAGAGGCTTCGACATGGCATTTTTAGTAAGTGCTCGAACGAACTTTTTAAGAGTTTGGCGAAGAAACCGGCTGATAGAGTTATATCTGTAGGTATGCTGACGGTTCGTCCCGCAGAGGAGATGCCCGGGCCACAGGCGATCTTCTGCCAGAGCTCTCACAACTGCACGAACAAGTACGACAGGTGATGCAGGGCATTTCCCAAGCCTTGTGGCCATCCGCCTCCCTGCCAGGAGGCGTGAGAGAGCTTGTCGAAAAGCTCAAGGGAGCGCGGCGGCGCTTCCGATTATGGAAGATATCAGCCTGCCATCAAGGTGCAAGGGAAGCCTGGGCCATGGTGAAGATGCGATATACCAAGGCTGACCCGAATCACATGGCCGAGGTCAGACCCGTGGGGCCTGATGGGAAAGAGATCCCCGTCCGTTTGGTGTATGACCAGGTAGAATTAGCCGCTCAGTATTCTCAACAGGACTGTAGGCTAGACAGCCTGTTGGATGGTATAGAAGAAGAATTTAGTCAATCTAAGTGACTGTGTACTTCAAATGACATATATTGTCCCTAGCCGGATTGTAAATCATTTGTCATGGCGGACCCTTTCGCTTCAACCTCTAGACCCGACAGTCCGGAGTGTATCCTAATACCCGCTCAGTTATGTAAAACTGGGATATGCGTGGAAACCAGGTGTAGGGGTCATAAGTGCTTGAACAGACAAGTACCCAACTAGCTATGATATATTACATGGATAGTAAGAAACATCTTCCAGGGAGAGTAGTTCCGTTAAGGGTTCCTTTCCTTGGGTACGCATGCATTAATGTGCATGTCCGGACTGCGAAAAGAGACGCAGGATATAAACTTCTGGGGGCATGTAGTACAATAAATAGAAATCATCTTTTGTTCACCGACCAAATATTCCCTTAAGAACGCTAGCTTTCGGCTTCACCCAGTGTGAGGAACACATCCGGCTGACCCGGCTGTAACAATCGCAGAGGTGCTCCCCTTATGCCCTAGCCGAATTAATGGGAACGTAGGGCATAAACACAAGAGCTAGGCAACCCAGCTTGGCCAAAACTTAAGTCATATCGATGCATATAATGGCGAAAAAAGGTACATGTGAAAACTAACACATGTGTGGGGCCTAGAGCCCGGAACGTAGCTTTATTAAGCTTCTGTATAAGAAGCCCCCAGGTATCATGAGCGCGGCTAGCGTGTCAAGATTGTGTAGTCAAAACACATTTTAGCCTTTTAAGGCCTTGAAGAAAAAAGGGGAAGAAAGAAAGAAAGAAAAGAAAGATAACGAATATATAAAAAAATTGACAGAGGTAAGGAGACGAACGCAGAGTCCGGCACTTGGCGTAGAACCTTCGGAGTCTGGCTGCATTCCATGGGTTTGGCTCGAGTCGATTGTCCGATGCATCCCGCAAACGGTACGCTCCACCGGTTAGAACTTCGTAAATAATGAAGGGACCTTCCCATTTGGGCTTGAGCTTGTTCTTTTTCTTCTCCGGTAGGCGTAGAACGAGTTCGCCAACGTTATAAGTTTTGGCCCGTACTTCTCTGCTTTGATACCTTCAAGCCTGTTGCTGATAGAATGCGGAACGGGCTTTTGCCAGTCACGCCCTCCTCCGTATGCCCAAACTGTCCTGCCGATCAAGCTCGGCTTCTTTCTCTTCATATATGTGCACTCGAGGTGAGTCATGAATTATGTTGCAGGGCAGTACCGCCTCTGCGCCGAACACCATAAAAAACGGTGTGTATCCGGTAGTGCGATTCGGCGTGGTCCGCAGCCCCCATTGTACGGAGTCGAGCTCCTCTACCAGTGCGTATCGGATTCCTTCAAGGATCGCACTAATCTGGGTTTAATTCCGCTACTGATAAGACCATTTGCTTGCTCGACTTGACCGTTAGTTTGCGGGTGATAGACAGAAGCATAATCGAGCTATATGCCCATGATGCTGCACCAAAGTTTTACCTCGTCGGCTGTAAAGTTCGAGCCGTTATCGGTGATGATGCTGTTGGGAACTCCATAACGGTGTACAACCCCGGATATGAAGTCTATCACTGGTCCGGATGCGACCGTTTTAACTGGTTTGGCTTCTATCCATTTGGTGAATTTATCCACCATGAACAATAAGTATTTTTTCTTATGGCTTCCCCCTTTGAGGGGTCCGACCATATCAAGCCCCTAGACTGCAAAGGCCAAGTAATGGGGATTGTTTGGAGAGCGGTAGGCGACATATGGCTTTGGTTTGCAAAAAGCTGGCAACCGACGCAACGTTGAACGAGGTCATGTGTGTCTGCTCGAGCCGTCGGCCAGTAGAAACCTGTGCGGAAGGCCTTGCTTACAAGAGCCCGAGCTGCGCCGTGGTGGCCGCCAAGTCCAGCATGAATTTCTGCCAAAAGTTGTCGCCCTTCCTCTTCAGAGATGCACCTTTGAAGGACTCCGGTAGCGCTTTTCTTATAAAGCTCTCTGAGGGAGTCCTGGATTAGGGGGTGTCCGGATAGCCGGACTATAGCCTTTGGTCGGACTCCTGTACTATGAACATACAAGATTGAAGACTTCATCCCGTGTCCGGATGGGACTTTCCTTGGCGTGGAAGGCAAGCTTGGCGATACGGATATGTAGATTTCCTAGCATTGTAACCGACTCTTTGTAACCCTAACCCTATTCGGTGCCTATATAAACCAGAGGGTTTTAGTCCGTATGACGAACAACAATCATACCATAGGCTAGCTTCTAGGGTTTAGCCTCTCTGATCTGGTGGTAGATCTACTCTTGTACTACCCATATCATCAATATTAATCAAGCAGGAGTAGGGTTTTACCTCCATCGAGAGGGCCCAACCTGGTAAAACATCGTGTCCCTTGTCTCCTGTTACCATCCGCCTAGACGCACGTTCGGGACCCCTACCCGAGATCCGCCGATTTTGACACCGACATTGGTGCTTTCATTGAGAGTTCCTCGTGTCGTCATCCGTAGGCGATGGCTCCTCCGATCATCAACGACGATGCGCCTGTGGTGAGACTTTTCTCCCGGACAGATCTTCAGATTCGTGGCTTTGCACCGCAGGGCCAATTCGCTGGACATCCGGAGCAGATTGAAAGCTACGCCCGCCACCAGGTCAGATTTGGAAGTTTGAACTACGGCTTACGTCCGCGGAGACTTGATCTTCGACGGGTTCGAGCCACAGCCAAGCCGCTGCATTATTTAGGGGCATGATCTAGCTCGCCGCCGAGCAGTGTCCCTGAGGCCGCATGGTGTCCGCCTCCGACCTTTAGCTCGGAGCCGATCGCGCTGATCGAGGGCGGGTGGCTGGACACCGCCTCGGGGGCTGCGATCTCTACGGTGATTGAGCCGTACACCTACCCCGCCCTTGGCGGTTTCGTGACTCCAAGGTGCGGACTCCTCTTGGACTCCGAGCCATCCGCGCCCCATAATCAAATCCGATTGGGCTGGTCATGGAATTCACCGCCACGGACATCTTTTCGGCTACGCCTTTGGCGACATCCTGAATTCACTAAAGTCTCTCTCTCGAGGGAGCCTGGCGGATTATGGTCGAAGGTTGGGATGCGGACGACGAAGAATTCAAAGCCCACCCACCACCCACTTCGTAGCCCTCGCCGATGATTTAACCGACATGCTCGACTTGACTCAAGACATCGACGGTATGGACGACGATGCAGGAGACGACCAAGAACCAGTGCCCACAGGGCACTGGAAGGCCACCTCTTCATACGACATATACATGGTGGACATCCCAAAAGATGGGAATGGGATGGAACATCGGAGGATGACCCCTCCAAGAAACATCCTAAGCGCCGGCGTCAGCGGCGCCGCTCTAAATCCTGCCACAGCAAAAATGGTGATTCCAGCACGGGAGACAATAACACCCTGGACAGTGCCGAAGATAACCCCCTCCAGCATGATTCAGCGCAGGAGGATGGAGAAGCCAGCCCTCATGAGAGAGAGGTAGAGGACGATAATTACATGCCTCCCTCCAAAGATGAGGCAAGCCACGACGATGACGAATTCGTCGTGCCCGAGGATCCCGTCGAACAAGAGCGTTTCAAACGCAGGATAATGGCCACGGCAAGCAGCCTCAAGAAAAAGCAGCAACAGCTTAGAGCTGACCAAGACTTGCTAGCTGACAGATGGACTGAAGTCCTTGCGGCCAAAGAGTACGAACTCAAGCGCCTCTCCAAGAGCTACCCAAAACGCAGGCTACTACCCCGTTTAGAGGAGGAAGCACCCAAACCTACATGACCAATGCATGATATGGCTGACCGGCCACCTCGTGGCCGCGACAGAGAGGCCTCTCGGCCATCCACTCAAGCCGCACCCCGGCGCCGCTCAAAAAAATACCAAGGCAAGAAATCGCCCGGACTGCGAGATATATTGGAGGACAAGGCAAGGCAAACAAGATCGATCTCACGGATCACGTGGGCGCCCACGACACGTGGCGATAACCGTCACGGCGGATATAGCAACTCGGTGGGCGAACACAAGATGAACAAAGCTCATTTGAGCTACGTCGTGATATAGCCCAATCTGAGGCGCCAGACACCCACTATGCTTCACGGATGAAGTGATGGATCATCAAATCTCGAGGTTTCAAACCCAGAAACATTGAATCATACGATGGCACAACAGATCCTGCGGTTTGGATCGAGGACTATCTCCTTCACATCCACATGGCCCGCGGTGATGATCTACACGCCATCAAATACCTCCCACTCAAGCTTAAAGGACCAGCCCGGCATTGGCTTAACAGCTTGCCGAAGAGTCAATTGGTTGTTGGGAAGACACGGAAGCCGCATTCTCGACAATTTCAGGGCACATATGTGCGACCACCGATCGCCGATGACCTAAGCCACATAATTCAGCAGCCAGAGGAATCGGCCAGACAATTCTGGACACGGTTCCTAACCAAGAAAAATCAAATCGTCGATTGTCCGGATGCCGAGGCCCTTGCAGCCTTCAAACACAACATCCGCGACGAGTGGCTTTCCCGGCACCTAGGACAGGAAAAGCTGAAATCCATGGCAGCCCTCACAACACTCATGACCCGCTTTTGCGCGGGAGAGGACAACTGGCTAGCTCGTAGTAACAACATGACCAAGAGCCCTGGTAATTCGGATACCAAGGACAACAATGGCAGGTCGCGTTGCAACAAGCACAAGCGCCGCATTAACGGCGATAATGCTGAGGATACGGTAGTCAATGCCGGATTCAGAGGCTCTAAACCCGGTCAGCGAAAGAAGCCATTTAAAAGAAATACTCGTGCCGTCCCAATTTGGACCGAATACTCGATCGCTCGTGCGGATACATGGCACTTCAAAAATCAGCCAGTCACACCAACAGGGATTGTTGGGTGTTCAAGCAGGAAGGCAAGTTAAATGCCGAAAACAATGACAAGGGGTTGCATAGCGATGACGAGGAGGAGCCCCGGCCGCCGAACAATAAAGGACAGAAGGGCTTCCCCCCGCAAGTGCGGACGGTGAACATGATATCGCAACCCACATACCCAAAAGGGAACAGGCGTGCACTAAGGGACGTATATGCGATGGAGCCAGTCGCCCCAAAGTTCAACCCATGGTCTTCCCGCACGATCACTTTTGATCGAAGGACCACCCCACTAGCATCCGCCATGGCGGATTCGCGCATTGGTTCTAGACCCAATCATTGTGGATTTCACCTCACTAGAGTCCTAATGGACGGTGGCGGCAGCTGAACCTGCTTTATCGGGATACGGTCGCAAAATGGGCATAGACCCATCAAGTTAAACCCACAAAGACGAACTTTAAAGGCGTCATACCAGGTGTAGAGGCCAACTGCAGGCTCGTTACACTTGAAGTGGTCTTGGATCCCGGATAACTTCCGGCGAGGAGTTAATCTTCGATATAGTCCCGTTCATGGCGGCTATCACGCCTTTGCTTTCGGACGAACCGCATTTACAAAGTTCAATGCGGTGCCGCACTATGCATATCTCAAGCTCAAGATGCCAGGTCCTCGAGGAGTCATCACGGTCAATGGAAACACCGAACGCTCTCTCCGGACGGAGCAACATACGGCGGCCCTCGCGGCGGAAGTACAAAGCAGCGTCTTAAGGCAATTCTCGAGTCCGGCTATTAAACGTCCGGACACCGTCAAGCGCCGGAGTAACCTACAACAAGACCGCTGGCACGCGAGCACGCGATAGCAATGCGCCCCAAGCCCCACCCTCGCGGCTGCGAAACCAATTTTCTGCGTACATAATTACGCTCTAGAAATACCATGGGCATAGGGAAGGGCACGACCACGGCATGCCCGAATGCGGCTTAACCGCACTGGGGCTCCGATTGTCATTCTTTTCTTCTTTATTTTACTTTCAGGACTCCGTTCTCACGAAGCCCCGTCCGACATTAGAATCGCCCGAACACACGATGCAACAGCGAGGAAGCAGTAGCTACGCCAAGTGTCCGGTGGTCTCTATTACGAGCAATATATCTGTTTTACACACCATCCCGCTTTACCCCTGGAGGGGGAAATGTTAAAAGTCCGTCCCTTGCTTATCGCACTATTTATATCGTTACGCTTCTTCTGCAGCCCTTTTGAATAAACAATATATAGCTTCTGCCTATTATTGAATTCCCTATATATATATATATATATATATATATATATATATATATATATATATATATATATATATATATATATATATATATATATATTCATTTATGACATTGTGCAACCGCACACTTTAGTACGGGCAATACACTGAGGGCTTAAGTACCCCACAATATGGTGTGATAAGTCCTAACACTTTCACAAGTGCGGCACCCGAACTTATAGCATTATATGCATCGGCTCGAATCATGTCTTGGGTCAATAGTTGGGTTTGCTGGCTCCCATGTTTTGGTACCTTATGTTACATTATATCGGCTAAGGTAGGCTGGGAGAATCACCGCGATTGTGCCCCTGGTTGAGCTGGGTTAAGCACCTCGGTGGAGAAAGCTAAAACTGACTGTCATGATAGGCGAGAGCCGGTCGCTGTTCGAGAGGTTTTCAAGTCCCTAAAGACTTATGCCGCTTAGAGCGAGGAGTCGGCATTGTCCGGCCTAGGCGTGGATAGCGCCCCGAACTCGGTCTTCCGAATAATAGGGGCTTCGCCGAAATTTAAAATTATAGAATTCTATGGCTAAGTGAGAGTGTTCAAGCATTATAGTCCGGTTGCCTTGTTCGTTGCGTTGAGCGCCTCCCTCGAAGGACCCAAGAATGGGAACAAGAGCGCTCAAGTTTATCCCAAACACCCCAGCACTCGTGGCATGGGGGCTGAAGCCGATGACTCGCCATCTCTCAAATTTAATACACGGCCGCACAGGAGGTAATATTTTAAATTCAAAAGTGTTTCTTAGCGCAAATGAACAAGTTTTTAGCGTACAGGATAACAAATGCGAGTCTACTCAAAAATTATATCTTTGGAGCATTCATCCGCTATAAGGCAGGCACGCTTCAGGATGCCCTCATAATACATTTCAGGCTTGCGATGCTCCTTCTTCGGTGGTGGTCCATCCGTCACAAGCTTCTCAACGTCCATCTTGCCCCAGTGCACCTTAGCAAGGGCAAGGGCCCTACGGGCACCTTCGATGTAGACGAAACGCTTGATGACTTCAACCCATTGACAGGCGTCCACCAGCCGCCTCACCAGCCCGAAGTAGCTCCCAGGCATGGCTTCCTTAGGCCACAGCCGAACTATGAGGTCTTTCATGGCCTGTTCGGCCACCTTATGGAGCTCGACCAGCTGCTTCAACTGGTCGCTAAGGCACTGGTGTCCGCCTCAAATCTTGAGACCAGAACACCTTCTCCGTCGAGCTTCCCTCCTCGGCTCGGTAGAATGCGGCAGCATCAGCCACCTTCTTGAGGCAGATCTACAAATGCTCACAGAGAGCTCCGATTCGGGTAAGTAACAGATAATTCACTTTCACATGCTTTCTTCGCATATAGAATGCCTTACCGCCGCTATCTTCTTCATCGCCTCAGCCTCTGGAGGATTTTTGGGCTTGCCTTAGCGGCCTTGGCGCTCTCAAGGGCCGAGGCGAGCCTCGACTCTCGAGTCTTTGAGTCACGTTCCAAACTCGTGTTTTTCCACGAGAGCACAGAGCTCTTGCCGCACCTCCGCCACCCGCGCCTCCTGCTTCTCTCGCTCGGTGCGCTCCACGCCCGCATTGCTTTCGGCCTTGGACACCGCTTCCTTCAGGGTCGCCACCTCGTTCGTGGCCCCTGCAGTATTCACGTTATTCCTGTCATCTTTTGCAACCACATCTTTTAAATACTCCCATAAGGTATTACTTACCTTCTTTATCCTCGAGCTGCTTTTTGGCAAGTCCGAGCTCGTTCTCGGACTGCTCGAGGCTCTGCTTCAATGCACCAACCTCCGCAGTCAGTGCAGCCGAGGTCAACAGCGCAGCCTGCATTCCCATATTGACATACTTATGTTAGACTCCTGCGTATATCTATTTAGATCCTCAGTTCGGCTTTTTCATTCCGAACACCAAACTGAGCATCAGGGGCTATTGTCTATGCGGTAATATTTTTATATATCTTAAATACATACTCAAAGCCTGTTAGAAGGCTGGCACAGGCTTCAGTCAGCCCGCTCTTGGCGGACTAAACTCTCTGGATCACCGCACTCATAACAGTGCGGCGCTCCTCGTTGATGGAAGCGCTGTTAAGCGCCTCCATCAAATCATCCGGTGCCTCTGGTTGGACGGAGGTCACCGGCGTCGCAGTCTTGCCCTTCTTACGAAGGGGTCGCCTGTCGAACTCCGGAACCACTGAAGGTTCCGATACGGAGTCCGGCACAGGGCCAGACATGAAGCCCTTCGGGGTTTTATCCCCTTTGCGCCCGAAGTCCGGGAGGTCACCTTGCGGCACCTCCAGGGCCACCCCTTTATGGTCTCCACGAAGGAGCTTTCGAGCCATAGGACGTTGGCCATCTTGCCCACCATGGCACCTCCGCACTCCGCTTGGCGGCCGCCCACTACCTTCAGCTTGACATTGAAGGTCTTCAGCCATAAGCCGAAGTGGGGCTGGATGCAGAGGAAAGCCTCGCACATGATGATGAATGCCGAGATGTTGAGGATGAAATTCGGGGCCAGATCGTGGAAATCTAGGCCGTAGTAGAACATGAGCCCCCGGACAAATGGGTGAAGCGGAAATCCTAGTCCGCGGAGGAAGTGGGGGAGGAACACCACCCTCTCATGGGGCCTGGGGGCGGGGATGAGCTGCCCCTTGTTGGGGAGCCGATGCGCGATGTCGTCGGACAAGTATCCGGCCTTCCGCAGCTTTTTGATATGCCCCTCCATGATGGAGGAGGCCATCCACTTGCCTCCCGCTCCAGACATAGTTGGAGAAGGTTGAGGTGGGATGTGCGGACTTGGGCGCTGGAGCTCGAGTGCGCAGAAATGGATAAGCAAAGGAGGAAGAAGGCGTGTGTGAAAAGGTGGATCCTTATCCCCTTATATTGACGGACAAAGCTATGCGTCCCCACCGGCCTGATAAAACTCGCTTATCTCCCAAGCGCCGTAATCAATGGCGCGGTTGGGTTACCCACGTCCGTATTGATGAGAATCTCGGAATAAGAGGACACGATCTCCGCTTTGACAAGACGTGCCAAGAAACCGCCTCGCTAAACGCTACCGAGGTGGGACAAGAAAACGATTCAATAAAGGCTTGGTCGTGGTGTGATGTCACGCTGTGGAATACGCCGCCAGATTGAACTTGTGTAAATATTATTCTCTCTACGGTGGTATGTGGAACTTATTTTGCAGAGCCGACACTATCCTTGTGTTCAAAATCTTCTATGAAGTATTCGGAGGAGGAACCCGCCTTGCAATGCGAAGACAATATGCGACCGGACTCATCGTCATTGAAGCCTGGTTAGGGGCTCTTGAGGAGTCCTCGATTAGGGGTGTCCGGATAGCGGGACTATAGCCTTTGGCCGACTCTGGACTATGAAGATACAAGATTGAAGACTTCGTCCCGTGTCCGGATGGGACTTTCCTTGGCGTGGAAGGCAAGCTTGGCGATACGGATATGTAGATTTCCTACCATTGTAACCGGCTCTGTGTAACCCTAACCCTATTCGGTGCCTATATAAACCGGAGAGATTTAGTCCGTAGGACGAACAACAATCATACCATAGGCTAGCTTCTAGGGTTTAGCCTCTCTGATCTCGTGGTAGATCTACTCTTGTACTACCCATATCATTAATATTAATCAACAAGGAGTAGGGTTTTACCTCCCTCGAGAGGGCCCAAACCTGGGTAAAAACATCGTGTCTGTTGTCTCCTGTTACCATCCGCCTAGACACACAGTTCGGGACCCCCTACCCGAGATCCGCCGGTTTTGGCACCGACACTCTCCCTCGTGGACCTTGTAGGCTTTAGACCGCCGCACAATGCAGCGCTCCTCGTTTGGGTCCTCGGGTAGTTCCTGCCTAGTTAGGTAGGCCAGGAATGGTTCTGTCCACGGGGCGATGACAGCCATTATCACGTGGGCGGAAGGTGTTATTTCGGTGGCAAAGCCTCCGATTATGTCAGAGTGTTTGGTATCTGGTGTTGTGGCCGGGTCCGGACTATTGTTACCGGTCTCTCCTTCCCATACCACGGATGGCTTAAACAGCCTTTCCAAGAAGATATTAGGTGGGATAGGGTCGCGCTTAGCGCCGATGCGGGCGAGGATATCCGCCGCCTGATTGTTTCCCAGACCACATGGTGGAATTCAAGCCCTTCGAACCGAGCTGACATTTTGAGGACGGCGTTGCGATAAGCCGCCATTTTTGGATCCTTGGCGTCGAAGTCTCCATTTATTTGAGATATTGCGAGGTTCGAGTCCCCACGCACCTCCAGGCGTTAAATGCCCATGGAGACTGCCATCCGGAGACCATGTAACAGGGCCTCATATTGTGCTGCGTTGTTGGAGTCTGTGTATAGTATTTGGAGTATGTATTGGACTGTATCTCCGGTGGGGGATGTCAGGACGACACCAGCCCCCAGACCCACCAGCATTTTAGAGCCATCAAAGTGCATAATCCAATTGGAGTACGCGTCGTACTCTTTAGGGAGTTCGGCTTCTTTCCATTCGGTGACGAAATCAGCCAATACTTGTGACTTGATGGCTCGCCGTGGTTTGTATATTATGTCGAGGGAGGAGCTCAATAGCCCATTTAGCAATCCGGCCCGTGGCCTCGCGGTTGTTTATTATGTCGTTGAGTGGTACTTCAGAGGCCACCGTAATTGAACACTCTTGAAAGTAGTGTCGTAGTTTCTGGGATGCCATGAAGACCGCGTATGCTATATTTTGATAATGTGGGTACCGTGATTTGCATGGAGTGAGGACAGTGGATACATAGTATACCGGCTTTTGAAGTGGGAACTTATGTCCGTCCATCTCTCGTTCGACGACGAGCACTGCGCTTTCAACTTGGTGTGTTGCCGCTATATATAACAGCATTGGTTCACCGACATTTGGCGCGGCCAAGATTGGGTTTGTGGCCAAAACGGCTTTTATTTCTTCTAATCCGGCCATGGCCGCATCCGTCCACTCGAAGTGTTCGGTGCGTCGAAGAAGGCGATAAAGAGGCAGTGCATTTTCTCCTAATCGGGAGATGAAGCGGCTTAAGGCAGCCATGCATCCAGTTAGTTTCTGGATTTGCTTGAGGTCTGTTGGGATGGCCAACTGTGACAGGGCTCGGATTTTAGCCAGATTTGCTTCGATTCCTCTGTTGGAGACGATGAAGCCTAAGAGCTTTCCAGCGGGCACGCCGAAGACGCATTTTTCCGGATTGAGCTAAATGTCGTATGTTCAAAGATTGTCGAACGTGAGCCTCAAGTCGTCTATTAAGGATTCGACGTGTCTGGTTTTAATGACCACATCATCTACGTATGCCTCCACTGTTTTGCCAATCTGTGTCTCCAAGCATGTCTGAATCATGCGTTGATAGGTTGCACCGGTGTTTTTATGCACCGGTGTTAAAACAGAAGGGGCCGTATGGAGTGATAAATGTCGTTGCGGCTTGATCGGACTACGCCATCTTAATTTTATGGTATCCGGAGTATGCATCGAGGAAACACAATGAGTCGTGTCCTGCGGTAGCGTCGATAATTTGATCAATGCGAGGGAGGGGGAAGGGATCCTTTGGGCAAGCCTTGTTAAGGTCCTTGAAGTCGACGCATAGGCGCCAGGATTTGTCCTTCTTTGGTACCATCACCAGGTTTGCTAGCCAGTCCGGATGTTTTATTTCTCGAATGAAACCGGCCTCCAGTAACTAGGCTAGCTCCTCTCCCATGGCTTGTCGCTTAGGCTCAGAGAAGCGCCGAAGAGTTTGCTTGACCGGCTTGAATCCCTTTAGGATGTTAAGGCTATGCTCGGCCAGCCTGCGTGGGATTCCTGGCATGTCTGAAGGATGCCTGGCGAAGATGTCCCAATTCGCGCGCAATAACTCCCATAGCGCGGCGTCTACTGTGGGGTTTAACTGTGCCCCGATGGATGCTGTTTTTGTAGGGTCCGTTGGATGGACTTGGAATTTGACTATTTCATCCGCTGGTTTAAAAGAGGTGGACTTGGATCTTTTAGCGAGTGTCGAGTATCGTCACGCCATTTGTGGGCCGTGGAGCGCAGCGCAGTTAATTCCTCGGCCACAAGGGCTTCGGATAACGCCACGAGGGCCAGTGCGGCAGTTTTATTTTCGGCGCGGAGTGCTATGTCGGGATCACTAGCTAGAGTGATGATTCCATTGGGCCCGGGCATTTTGAGCTTCATGTACCCGTAATGGGGTATAGCTTGGAAGATCGTGAATACCTCCCGCCCTAGAAGGGCGTGGTATCCGCTATTGAACGGGACCACTTGGAATGTGATTTCTTCGGACCTATAATTCTCCGCGTGCCGAATACCACATCTAGTGTGATTTTCCCAGCACATCATGCCTCCCGACTAGGGATGATTCCTCTGAAGGTCGTGCTACTTTGCTCAATGCGGCTTTTGTCTATTTCCATTTTTCGAAGAGTCTCCTCATAGATGAGGTTTAATCCACTGCCGCCATCCATGAGCACTTCAGTAAGCAGGAAGCCGTCCATAATTGGACTAAGGACCAAGGCGGCTGGTGCTCGGGCTGTTCGGAATTTAGGTTTGTCACTGGCATTGAAGGTGATAGCCGTATCGCTCCATGGATTTATTGCTACCACGTGGCAGACTTCGGCAAGGCTGCGGAGTGCTCGCTTACGCCTATTGTTTGAGGCGAAGGTCTCAAAGACTGTCAATACTGTATTGTTGTTTTCCACAGGATGGTGCTATGCAGTATTGTTAATGAGGAGATCCTCACCGCTCTTGGCCACCTGCCGGAGTACCCAACATGCTCTAAGGCTGTTGTTGGCATGGTATCCGCTGTACTGTGAATTTTGCATGGCCCATTAAGCCATCCTTCCAATACGGTTCCACGCCCTGTAGTGGGCTTTTTCTTCTTTGTAATTGGGTCGGGTGACTTATGAGAGTACACCCTTTTAGTTTGGACGGGGGGTTTTGTCAGAGTCGGAGGATCCCAAAATTTTGTTTGAGTTTTTCAAGCGCTTTCCATCGCACAGTACTTCCGTACTATTGCCGCCAAGTCAGCGAAGTGTGCTATGTCACGGTGACTTATGGCGTTGAGGATACCCCTGTCCGTGCAATTTTTGCAAAAGAATGAAATTGCGTCTTCCTCGCGATAGTCCTTAACCTTGCTCATTACAAGGAGGAATCTAGCCCAATAGTGGTGTACTGTCTCTTGGGGATCTTGTCTAATGTGGGAAAGATCACTTATATCTGGGTGGGTGGGTAGATTTAGGTCCAAACCCTGACCCGATCTGAGACCCTAGGGCGGAGGAGTTTCCGATCTTGGAAGTTCGGGCTCCGGGATGTTGCTCGATAGGTCTGGCCCGCTGTCTGATTCTAGATTCAATGCTTGGGCCATGTCCTCCCGCAGACGGGTATCCGGCTCAGAGAGCTCAGGAATCTGGAGTTCGTCCTCAAGATGGAGGAAGAATCGCTGAGTTGCTCCTCCACCACTGCTATCTGATGGGTGACCGGCGGAGAGTTAATCTCCCTTTGGTCAGGTTTAAGCCCAATACGATCATAGTCCATAGCGACTCCCAAAGCGGCAATGCGATCCAAGAGCTCGTTCAAGGAGGAGAGCTCCATTGGATCCATCTGCTCGGCGAATCCCGAGCCGACGTGGAGGCGGTTTTTGATGACCCGAGAGGTCATCGTCGGCGCAGCGGCCGAACGGGCAGTCATGATAAAGCCGCCTAGTCAGAGAGTTTGGCCTATAGCCAGGGCTCCCCCGGAGGTGATGTTGTCCTTGACAACAAGACGAGCCATCGAGCCTTATGGTGACAGCACGGTGGAACTCCCAATGAAAGCACCAATGTCGGTGTCAAAACCGGCGGATTTTGGGTAAGGGGTCCCGAACTATGCGTCTAAGGCGGATGGTAACAGGAGGCGGGGAACATGATGTTTACCCAGGTTCAGGCCCTCTCGATGGAGGTAATACCGTACTTCCTGCTTGATTGATCTTGATGATATGAGTATTACAAGAGTTGATCTACCACGAGATCGTAGAGGCTAAACCCTAGAAGCTAGCCTATGGTATGATTGTTGTTGTCCTACGGACTAAACCCTCCGGTTTATATAGACATCGGAGGGGGCTAGGGTTATACAAAGTCGGTTACAAGGGAGGAGATCTACATATCCATATTGCCAAGCTTGCCTTCCACGCCAAGGAGAGTCCCATCCGGACACGGGACGGAGTCTTCAATCTTGTATCTTCATAGTCCATCAGTCCGACTAAAGGATATAGTCCGGCTATCCGGGGACCCCCTAATCTAGGACTCCCTCATCGAGCGCCTGAAATTTACCGGAACAGAAATGAATCAACACTCCGGCAAAACATAGGCCACTCGGAGGTATAACCTACAAACATGACCGGCCACTTGGGCAAGCACATATCCTATTTGAGCAACACAAGATATACATTTGAAAATATCTTATAAGACTCGTATTGACATGAGCATTCAATAAGCAAAACCAAATCGTAAAATAAATAAGTATTCAAATTAGCATGCATTCAATAAGCAAAAGTAAATCATCTCATGTGTCCGTACATCGTCAAATATTATCACTAATACATCTCGAATAGTATCATACATATAACATCACTAATACAACTAAAACCCTAGCGCATGATGGGTATCGGCGCGGGCGGTGGACACCCAAAGAGAAGGAACCATGTCGGCGTTCTGGGAACAGGGGTCCCCAGACTTGCCTGCCAGCGGCCCACGGCGTGGCTTTGCTAGCAGGCCCGTATGGCCCATCTTCATCAACAAGGCATCCAAGACCCTCGCGAGGGGTCATGCCTCGCTAGGCGGACGACGCAAGACCTCCTCAGGAGCGGCCTCGCCAGGCAGGCTTGCGAGGGGCGGAGAGATCAAGGCAAGGAAAACCTTGCGAGGTTCTCGTGACGTGAGCCATCACGATCGAGACCAGGCGGGCGCCAACGCGTGCAGCGTCCCTGTTTTCTCTTTGGTGCTAAGGGGGCAAGCGTAGGCGCGGAGTACCGAGGCATCAAGCAGTGGTTTCCATAACAGTGCAACAAGACCAAGACCAGCAGGACGGCAAGACGAAGGTCACCATGGAGCCCAAGGCGGCGTCACCACCAGAGCCTTTTGCAAGCGAAGACCGCTTTTGTCAGGATAAGCTGTACTAGTTATCCCCTTTCATATTGGCCGTTGTTGGCTCCCTTCTCGCTCAATATTTGGGGAGAGGACCAGGGCCTCTATAAATAGGACTGGCCACCACAGTAGGAGGCAACGGGAACGGAGCCTGAGGCATCTCATCTTGAGTAATCCTCACCCACACAAGTTCGCCAAGCACAAGAACACCTCATCCTCAGGAGGCTGTTCTTCCCTTTGTATTGTTCATCATCAGCCCAAGAGGCAATCCACCACTACCACACTAGAGTAGGGTATTACACCCCAATGGTGGCCCGAACCAGTATAAATCTTGTGTCCCTTGTGTTGTGAGTTCGTCGAGTTCGTTCTTGAGATCTTAGCAAGCTCGGACGTGGATCGGTAGGGGAGAAATCTTCGCGCGCACCACAGTGTTCGAACCTTGATGGTTTTGCCGGAACCCGTGATCCGACATTTGGCGCGCCAGGTAGGGGTGCGCCATAGCCTTCCCTCCGCCAATCTATGCTCCACCACCACCGGGCTCCGCCCTCATGGCAGGCGCCTCGCTACCGGCTCCAACGGTCGGCGCTGACGACGGGGCCAGGGGGCTCCAAGCCCTGGCCCCCACCTTGCGGCAGGTGCAGTGGCCACTCAAGTTCAAGCCGGAGATGCCGCCGGGCTACGACGGCGCGGCGGACCCGACAGCTTTCCTGCTGGCATACGAGGAGGCCGTCCTCGAGGCCGGGGGCGACGACAAGGTCATGGCCAACTGGTTTCCCATGGCCCTCAGCGGAGTGTCGCGCGCCTGGCTGCTCAACCTCCCTGGATCCATGGTGGCATCTTGGGAGGAGCTGCGCGACCTCATCACTGCGTGCTATGCGGCACCAGCGCACCACGCGGTCACGGCCCTACTAGGCGGCTCTCAAGCACCGCCTTCAGATCGCCATGTCAAGACAATCCTTTGCCAGATCGGCGCCGCTTCCAAGCGCTCGGGGGCTCCGCCGGGCTGGGCCGCGCCCAAAGCCGACCTCACCTTCGACTCAGAAGACCACCCCGTCACCACCGCCGGCTCGGGTATGCTCCCGATGCTCTGCACGCCCACTATCTGCAACGTGGCCATCACCAAGACCCTCATCGACAGCGGCGCCAGCCTCAACGTGCTCTCCGTGGGGGCCTTCAGCCTTCTTCACATGCCACTTGAGCGGCTTAGCCTCAGCAAGCCTTTCTCAGGAGTCGGCAGCGGCACTGCCCACTCCTTGGGGCAGATCCGCCTCCTCGTCACCGTCGGCACGCGCAACAACTATCGCACCGAACTGGTCGACTTCGACATCGCCCGCATCGGCCTCCCGTACAACGCCATCCTCGGGTACCCAGCACTGGCCCAATTCATGGCAGCAACCCACCCAGCATACAACCTCATGAAGATGCCTGGAAGCAAGGGTGTCCTCACTATCAAGGGGGACGCCAAGGAGGCAGTGGCGGCGCTCAAGCTTGCCTTCAAGACCACTTCGGTGGCACAGCCCGTTGGCACGGGCGCCTCCGAGGCCAAGGGGGCCGCGCCAACCAAGAATAAGCAGTTGTTCACCCAAGACAAGGCGGAAACCAAGCAGGTATCGGTCGATGAAGACGGATCCTCGGGAGCCACCTTTACCATAGGTGCCGACCTTGACCCGGGCCAAGAGGAAGCGTTGGTGAAGTTCTTGCACGCAAACAAGGAGATATTCGTGTGGGAGCCCAAGCAGCTGGTGGGGGTCCCAAGAGAAGTGATTCAACATCACTTGAGGGTGTGCTCCAATGTACGCCCGGTGAAGCAGCGGGCGAGACGGTAGTCCACGCAGAAGCAGGCCTTCATCGTCCAAGAGACCCGCAAGTTGGAGGCAGCGGGTGATACGTCTCCAACATATCTATAATTTTTGATTGCTCCATGCTACTTTATCTACTGTTTTGGACTATATTGGGCTTTATTTTCCACTTTTATATTATTTTTGGGACTAACCTATTAACCGGAGGCCCAGCCCAGAACTGCTGTTTTTTTTGCCTATTTCAGTGTTTCGAAGAAACAGAATATCAAACGGACCAAACGGAATGAAACCTTCGGAAACGTGATTTTCTCACCGAACGTGATCCAGGAGACATGGACCATACTCCAAGAAGTAACAGAGGCGGTCACGAGGTTAGGGGCGCCCCCCTAGGGCGCTCCCCTGCCTCGTGGGCCCCCTGTTGCTCCACCGATGTACCCCTTCCTCCTATATATACCTACGTACCCCCAAACGATCAGAACAGGAGCCAAAAACCTAAATCCACCGCCGCAACTTCCTGTATCCACGAGATCCCATCTTGGGGCATGTTCCGAAGCTCCGCCGGAGGGGGCATCCACCATGGAGGGCTTCTACATCAACACCATAGCCCCTCCGATGAAGCGTGAGTAGTTTACTTCAGACCTTCGGGTCCATAGCTAGTAGCTAGATGGCTTCTTCTCTCTTTTTGGATCTCAATACAATGTTCTCCCCCTCTCTCGTGGAGATCTATTTGATGTAATCTTCCTTTTGCGGTGTTTGTTGAGACCGATGAATTGTGGGTTTATGATCCAGCTTATCTATGAATAATATTTGAATCTTCTCTGAATTCTTTTATGTATGTTTGGTTATCTTTGCAAGTCTCTTCGAATTATCCGTTTGGTTTGGCCAACTAGATTGGTAGTTCTTGCAAATGGGAGAAGTGCATAGCTTTGGGTTCAATCTTGCGGTGTCCTTACTCAGTGACAGAAAGGGTTGCAAGGCACGTATTGTATTGTTGCCATCGAGGATAAAAAGATGGGGTATTTATCATATTGCATGAATTTATTCCTCTACATCATGTCATCTTGCTTAAGGCGTTACTCTGTTTTTAACTTAATACTCTAGATGCATGCTGGATAGCGGTCGATGAGTGGAGTAATAGTAGTAGATGCAGAATCGTTTCGGTCTACTTGTCACGGACGTGATGCCTATATACATGATCATACCTAGATATACTCATAAGTATGCTCAATTCTGTCAATTGCTCAACATAATTTGTTCACCCACCATAGAATACATATGCTCTTGAGAGAAGCCACTAGTGAAACCTATGGCCCCCGGGTCTATTCTCATCATATCAATCTCCATCACTTTAATACTTGCTTTGTTTTTACTTTTCCTTTTACTTTTTACTTCGCATCTCTATACCAAAAATACCAAAAATATTATCTATCATCTCTATCAGATCTCACTCTCGTAAGTGACCGTGAAGGGATTGACAACCCCTAATCGCGTTGGTTGCGAGTAGTTATCGTTTTGTGCAGGTACGAGGGACTTGTGTGTGGCCTCCTACTGGATTGATACCTTGGTTCTCAAAAACTGAGGGAAATACTTACGCTACTTTGCTGCATCATCCTCTCCTCTTCGGGGAAATCCAACGCAGTGCTCAAGAGGTAGCAAGAAGAATTTCTGGCGCCGTTGCCGGGGAGTCTACGCAAAAGTCAACATACCAAGTACCCATCACAATCCCTATCTCTCGCATTACATTAATTGCCATTTGCCTCTCGTTTTCCTCTCCCCCACTTCACCCTTGCCGTTTTATTCGCCCTCTCTTTCCCAATCTCCTCCTCTTTTTCTCGTTGCCTTTCTCGCTTGCCTTTTGTTGCTCGTGTGTTGGATTGCTTGTTTGTCGCGATGGCTCAAGATGCTACCAAATTGTGTGACTTCACCAATACCAATAATAATGATTTCCTTAGCACTCCGATTGCTCCTCTTGCCAATACTGAATCTTGTGAAATCAATACTTCTTTGTTGAATCTTGTTATGAAAGATCAATTCACGGCCTTCCTAGTGAAGATGTCGCTACTCATCTGAATAGCCGTTGATTTATGTGATATGCAAAAGAAAAAAGATGTTGATAATGATGCCGTTAAATTGAAGCTATTTCCTTTTTCGCTTAGAGATCGTGCTAAAGCGTGGTTTTCATCTTTGCCTAAAAATAGTATTTATTCTTGGACAAGTGCAAAGATGCTTTTATCTCTAAGTATTTTCCTCCCGCTAATATTATCTCTCTTAGGAACGATATTATGAATTTTAAGCAACTTGATCATGAACATGTTGCACAAGCTTGGGAGAGAATGAAATTAATGATACGTAATTGTCCTACTCATGGTTTGAACTTATGGATGATTATACAAAAAAATTATGCCGGATTGAATTTTTCTTCTAGAAATCTTTTAGATTCGGCCGCGGGAGGCACTTTTATGGAAATCACTTTAGGACATACTACTAAACTTCTAGATAATATTATGGTTAATTATTCTCAATGGCATACTGAAAGATCTACTAATAAAAAAGTGCATGCGATAGAAGAAATTAATGTTTTGAGTGGAAAGATGGATGAACTTATGAAATTATTTGCTACTAAGAGTGTTTCTTCTGATCCTAATGATATGCCTTTGTCCACTTTGATTGAGAATAATAATGAATCTATGGGTGTGAATTTTGTTGGTAGGAATAATTTTGGTAACAACGCGTATAGAGGGAATTTTAATCCTAGGCCTTATCCTAGTAATCCTTCTAATAATTATGAAAATTCCTACAACAACTCTTATGGAAATTTTAATAAGATGCCCTCTGAATTTGAGAGTAGTGTTAAAGAGTTTATGAATTCACAAAAGAATTTTAATGCTTTGCTTGAAGAGGAATTGCTTAAAGTTAATGAATTGGCTAGGAACGTTGATAGAATTTCTCTTGAGGTTGATTCTTTAAAGCTTAGATCTATTCCTCCTAAGCATGATATCAATGAGTCTCTCAAAGCCATGAGAATTTCCATTGATGAGTGCAAAGAAAGAACCGCTTGGATGCGTGCTTCCAAAGATGCCTTTATTAAAGCGTGTTCTTCTAATTCCTATGAAAATAAAGATGAAGATCTAAAAGTTATTGATGTGTCCCCCATTAAATCTTGTTTTGCAATATGAATCTTGATGAAACTGAATATGATCTTCCTTTACCTAGAAGGCGTTCTAAGAATTTGGAGTTTTTAGATCTTGATGATGAAATTGATAAAAGTGGGATTGAAAGAAATAAAAGCCTAGATGTTGCTAAACCCACTATATTGGATCTCAAGGAATTTAATTATGAAAATTTCTCTTTAATTGATTGTATTTCCTTGTTGCAATCCGTGCTAAATTCTCCTCATGCTTATAGTCAAAATAAGGCCTTTACCGAACACATTGTTGATGCCTTGATGCAATCTTATGAAGAAAAATTGAGTTGAAAGTTTCTATCCCTAGAAAACTCTATGATGAGTGGGAGCCTACTATTAAAATTAAAATTAAAGATTATGAGTTTCATGCCTTGTGTGATTTGGGTGCTAGTGTCTCCACTATTCCCAAAACTTTGTGTGATTTGCTAGATTTCCGTGACTTTGATGATTGCTCTCGAAACTTGCGTCTTGCGGATTCCACTATTAAAAAACCTATGGGAAGAATTAATGATGTTCTTATTGTTGCAAAATAGGAATTATGTTCCCGTATATTTTATCGTTCTTGATATAGATTGCAATCCTTCATGTCCTATTATTCTTGGTAGACCTTTCCTTAGAACGATTGGTGCAATTATTGATATGAAGGAAGGGAATATTAGATTCCAATTTCCATTAAATAAAGGCATGGAACACTTTCCTAAAAACAAAATAAAATTACCATATGAATCTATCATGAGAGCCACTTATGGATTGCCTACCAAAGATGGCAATACCTAGATCTATCCTTGCTTTTATGCCTAGCTAGGGGCGTTAAACGATAGCGCTTGTTGGGAGGCAACCCAATTTTATTTTTAGTTTTTTTATTTTTTTGCTTATGTTTAGGAATAAATAATCCATCTAGACTCTGTTTAGATGTGGTTTTATGTTTTAATTAGTATTTGTGCCAAGCTAGACCTATTGGATCTTCTTGGATGATAGTTATTTGATCTTGCTGTAATTTCCAGAAACTTTGCGCTCAGTGACCGAATTATTAGAAATCACAAGAACGTGATAAAATACTGATTCCAATTGCTGCTAATCAATAAACAAATTGTCTAGGTCGTCTAATTTTTTTATATTTTTTGGAGTTCCAGAAGTTTGCGTTAGTTACAGATTACTACAGACTGTTCTGTTTTTGACAGATTCTGTTTTGTGTGTGTTGTTTGCTTATTTTGATGAATCTATGGCTAGTAAAATAGTTTATAATCCATAGGGAAGTTGGAATAAAGTAGGTTTAACACCAATATAAATAAATAATTAGTTCATTACAGTACCTTAAAGTAGTCTTTTGTTTTCTTTCTCTAACGGAGCTCACGAGATTTCTATTGAGTTTTGTGTTGTGAAGTTTTCAAGTTTTGGGTAAATTCTTTTCATGGATTATGGAACAAGGAGTGGCAAGAGAGTAAGCTTGGGGATGCCCATGGCACCCACAAGATAATCCAAGGACACCAAAAAGTCAAAGCTTGGGGATGCCCCGGAAGGCATCCCCTCTTTCGTCTACTTCCATCGGTAATTTACTTGGAGCTATATTTTTATTCACCACATGATATGTGTTTTGCTTGGAGCGTCTTGTATTAGTTGCGTCTTTGCTTGTTAGTTTACCACAATCATCCTTGCTGTACACACATTTTGAGAGAGCCATACATGAATTGAAATTTGATAGAATACTCTATGTGCTTCACTTATATCTTGTGAGCTTGATAGTTTTGCTCATAGTGCTTCACTTATATCTTTTGAGCGTGATAATTTTTTGCTTTAGTGCTTCACTTAGATATTTTAGAGCACGGTGGTGGATTTGTTTTAAAGAAACTATTGATCTCTCATGCTTCACTTAGATTATTTTGAGAGTCGTTAATAGCATGGTAATTTGCTTAATGTTAATATACTTGGTATTCAAGATATGTGAAACTTTCTTTTGAGTGCGTTGAATACTAAGAAAAGTTTGATGCTTGATAATTGTTTTGAGATATGAAGATGGTGATATTAGAGTCATGCTAGTTGAGTAGTTGTGAATTTAAAGAATACTTGTGTTGAAGTTTGTGATTCCCATAGCAGGCACATATGGTGAACCGTTATGTGATGAACTCGGAGCATGATTTATTTATTGATTGTCTTCCTTATGAGTGGCGGTCGGGGACAAGCGATGGTCTTTTCCTACCAATCTATCCCTCTAGGAGCATGCACGTAATACTTTGCTTTGATAACGTCTAGATTTTTGCAATAAGTATATGAGTTCTTTATGACTAATGTTGAGTCCATGGATTATACGCACTTTTTCCCATCCTTCCACCATTGCTAGCCTCTCTAATATGCACACTTTTCGCCAGTATCATACACCCACCATATATCTTCCTCAAAACAGCCACCATACCTACCTATTATGGCATTTACATAGCCATTCCAAGATATATTGCCATGCAACTTTCCACCGTTCCGTTTATTATGACACGCTCCATCATTGTCATATTGCTAGCATGATCATGTAGTTGACATTGTATTTGTGGCAAAGCCACCTTTCATAATTCTTTCATACATGTCACTCATGAATCATTGCATATCCCGGTACACCGCCGGAGGCATACATATAGAGTCATATTTTGTTCTAAGAATCGAGTTGTAATTGTTGAGTTGTAAGAAAATAAAAGTGTGATGATCATCATTCTTTAGAGCATTGTCCCAAGTGAGGAAAGGATGATGGAGACCATGATTCCCCCACAAGTCGGGATGAGACTCCGGATGAAAAAAAAGAAAGAAAAAAAGAGGCAAAAAATAAAAGAGAAGGCCCAAATAAAATAAAATGAGAGAAAAAGAGAGAAGGGACAATGTTACTATCCTTTAACCACACGTGTGCTTCAAAGTAGCACCAAGATCTTCATGATAGAGAGTCTCTCATTTTGTCACTTTCATATACTGGTGGGAATTTTTCATTATAGAACATGGCTTGTATATTCCAATGATGGGCTTCCTCAAATGCCCTAGGTCTTCGTGAGCAAGCGAGCTGGATGCACACCCACTTAGTTCTTTTGTTGAGCTTTCATATACTTATAGCTCTAGTGCATCCGTTGCATGGCAATCCCTACTCACTCACATTGATATCTATTGATGGGCATCTCCATAGCCCGTTGATACACCTAGTTGATGTGAGACTATCTTCTCCCTTTTTGTCTTCTCCACAACCACCATTTTATTCCACATATAGTGCTATATCCATCGCTCACGCTCATGTATTGCGTGAAGATTGAAAAAGTTTTGAAAATGTTAAAGTATGAAACAATTGCTTGGCTTGTCACCGGGGTTGTGCATGATTTAAATATTTTGTGTGGGGAAGATGGAGCATAGCCAGACTATATGATTTTGTAGGGATAACTTTCTTTGGCCATGTTATTTTGAGAAGACATAATTGCTTAGTTAGTATGCTTGAAATATTATTATTTTTATGTCAATATGAACTTTTGTCTTGAATCTTTCGGATCTGAATATTCATACCACAATTAAGAAGATTTACATTGAAATTATGCCAAAGTATCACTCCGCATCAAAAATTCTCTTTTTCATTTACCTACTCGAGGACGAGCAGGAATTAAGCTTGGGGATGCCCGATCGTCTCCAACGTATCTATAATTTTTTATTGCTCCATGCTACTTTATCTACTGTTTTGGACTATATTGGGCTTTATTTTCCACTTTTATATTATTTTTGGGACTAACCTATTAACCGGAGGCCCAGCCCAGAATTGTTGTTTTTGCCTATTTCAGTGTTTCGAAGAAACAGAATATCAAACGGAGTCCAAACGGAATGAAACCTTCGGAAACGTGATTTTCTCACCGAACGTGATCCATGAGACTTGGACCCTACTCCAAGAAGTAACAGAGGCGGTCACGAGGGTGGGGGGCGCCCCCCCTAGAGCGCGCCCCCTGCATCGTGGGCCCCCTGTTGCTCCACCGACGTACTCCTTCCTCCTATATATACCTACGTACCCCCAAACGATCAGAACAGGAGCCAAAAACCTAATTCCACCGCCGCAACTTCCTAATATCCACGAGATCCCATCTTGGGGCCTGTTCCGGAGCTCCGCCGGAGGGGGCATCCACCACGGAGGGCTTCTACATCAACACCATAGCCCCTCCGATGAAGTGTGAGTAGTTTACTTCAGACCTTCGGGTCCATAGCTAGTAGCTAGATGGTTTCTTCTCTCTTTTTGGATCTCAATACAATGTTCTCCCCCTCTCTCGTGGAGATCTATTCGATGTAATCTTCTTTTTGCGGTGTGTTTGTTGAGACCGATGAATTCTGGGTTTATGATCCAGCTTATCTATGAATAATATTTGAATCTTCTCTGAATTCTTTTATGTATGATTGGTTCTCTTTGCAAGTCTCTTCGAATTATCCGTTTGGTTTGGCCAACTAGATTGGTAGTTCTTGCAATGGGAGAAGTGCATAGCTTTGGGTTCAATCTTGCGGTGTCCTTACCCGAAGTGATGAAAGGGTTGCAAGGCACATATTGTATTGTTGCCATCGAGGATAACAAGATGGGGTATTTATCATATTGCATGAATTTATTACTCTACATCATGTCATCTTTCTTAAGGCGTTACTCTGTTTTTAACTTAATACTCTAGATGCATCTTTGGATAGCGGTCGATGAGTGGAGTAATAGTAGTAGATGCAGAATCGTTTGGTCTACTTGTCACGGACATGATGCCTATATACATGATCATACCTAGATATACTCATAACTATGCTCAATTCATCAATTGCTCAACAGTAATTTGTTCACCCACCGTAGAATACTTATGCTCTTGAGAGAAGCCACTAGTGAAACCTATGGCCCCCGGGTCTATTCTCATCATATCAATCTCCATCACTTTAATACTTGCTTTGTTTTTACTTTGCCTTTTACTTTTTACTTTGCATCTCTATACCAAAAATACCAAAAATATTATCTATCATCTCTATCAGATCTCACTCTCGTAAGTGACCGTGAAGGGATTGACAACCCCTAATCGCGTTGGTTGCGAGTAGCTATCGTTTTGTGCAGGTACGAGGACTTGTCGTGGCCTCCTACTGGATTGATACCTTGGTTCTCAAAAACTGAGGGAAATACTTACGCTACTTTGCTGCATCATCCACTCCTCTTCGGGGAAATCCAACGCAGTGCTCAAGAGGTAGCAGTGGGTGCCATTCGCGAGGTTCGGTACCCCGAATGGCTGGCGAACCCCGTCGTAGTGCCGCAGAAAGGCGGGAAGGAGCGAATGTGCGTCGACTTCACCAACCTCAACAAGGTCTACCCCCAAGATCCGTTCACGCTCCCACGCATCGACCAGATCGTTGACTCCACCGCCGAGTGTGACCTGCTGTGCTTTCTGGATGTGTTCTCAGGGTATCACCAGATCAAGATGGCGGTAGAAGATGTAGAGAAGACAATCTTCTTGACCCCGTGTGGGGTGTACTGCTACACCTGCATGCCCTTCAGACTGTGCAACGCGGGCGCGACCTTTCAGCGGTTGATGCACATCGCCTTAGGGCGGCAGCTTGGGAGAAACGCGGAGGCCTACATCGACGACATTGTGGTGAAGTCTCGGGAGGCAAAAACCTTGATTCAAGATCTGGAGGAGACCTTCGAGAGCCTGCGCCAGGTGAACTTGCGACTTAATCCAGAAAAGTGTGTGTTCGGTGTCCCTTCCGGCAAGCTGCTGGGATTCCTCATGTCCCACAGAGGGATCGAGGCGAACCCGGAGAAGATCAAGTCCATTGAAGACATGAACCCACCGCAGACCCTCAAGGATATGCAGAAGCTGGCTGGTCGTGTGACAGCGTTGGGGTGCTTCATCTCCAAGCTGGGAGAGCACGCCCTACCCTTCTTCAAGCTGATGATGAAGAAGGGCCCGTTCGAGTGGACCCCGGAGGCCGACCGAGCTTTTCAAGACCTCAGGAGCTACCTGACCAGCCCTCCAGTGATGGTGGCGCCGCGGCCTCTCGAGCCCCTAGTACTTTACCTTGCCGCCACTCCGTACTCCGCCAGCACAACACTGGTGGCGGTTCGGGAAGAGCACCAAGCCAAAGGTGCGTCACGCCAAGCTACAGCCAGGGTGACGCAAGATCAGGAAGGCGCAACAAGAGTCGTAGCGGCATCAACAGGGGACCAAGCTCGGCAGGACGCCGCCGCCAAGGTCCCGACAAGCGATCAAGCGTCGGAGGTTCCATCACCTCAGGAGACATCCCAGCTTCCGCAAGACACGAGCCTCACCAACGCGCCAGCCCTCATCGAGCATCCGGTGTATTTCGTCAGCACGGTGTTGCGGGACGCAAGGGCACGATAACCCATGCCCCAAAAGCTCATCCTCGCGCTCTTGGTGGCCTCGCACAAGCTGCAGCACTACTTCCAGGGCCACCCCATCAAGGTCGTCTCAGCCTACCCATTGGAGAGAGTGCTCAGGAGCCCCAACTCTGCTGGAAGGGTCGCTGAGTGGAACATCGAGATACAGGCATTCCAGCTGGAGTTCAGCACTACCAGAGTCATCAAGGGGGCTGCACTCGCTGATCTTGTGGCGGAATGGACGGATGCCCCGACGCTGGAAGCAGGCTAGGACCGGTCCACCTCGCCGGGAAGTGAGGCGCCCGACGGCTGGGTCATGTATTTCGATGGTGCCTTCATGCACCAGGGCGCGGGGGCTGGAGCAGTACTCGTCTCGCCCACTAAAGACAAGCTCTACTATGCTGTACAGCTCTCCTTGCAGCAGGGCGAGAAGGTCTCCAACAACATTGCAGAATACGAAGGCCTGATAGCTGGCCTGAAAGTGGCGGCAGCCCTCGGGGTGAAGCACCTCACCGTCAGGGGCAACTCACAGCTTCTCGTCAACTTCTCCAACAAAGTATACGACCCGAAGGACGAGCACATGGAGGCATACCTCGCGGAAGTGCGCAAGATGGAGAAGCGGTTCCCGGGCCTAGAGTTGAAGCACGTGCCCCGTGGCACCAACAAGGAAGCCGATGACATCGCCAAGAGGGCATCCAAGCGGCAGCCCTAGGAGCCTAGCGTCTTCGAGGAGCGGCTCTTCAAGCCGTCAGCAATGCCACCAGTTTCAAGGACAGATCAGCCTTGGGAGGAGCTCCCGCAGCCGCCTACCACAGGAGCCCCAGCCTGTGGCCCGACTTCGGGAGCGTGCCTAGTCTTGGCGCTCGAGCCCCAGGAGGGATGCTGGACAAAGGAATTCATGGAATACCTGATGCAAGGGACATTGCTGGAGAAGGAGGAGGACCTGGAGCGCGTGGCCCGACAGGCCACGACATACTGCATCCGGGACGGTGAGTTGTACATGAAGCGACCAAACGACGTTTCATTGCGTTGCATCTCCAGAGACCAGGGGAAGGAGTTGCTATCTGACATACACGGAGGAGACTGCGGGCACCACTCGTCATCACGGACCCTCATCAGCAAGGCATTCCGCAGCAGATTCTACTGGACCACGACGCTCAACGACGCAGCCAAGCTGGTGAAGTCCTGTGAAGCCCGCCTGTTCCACGCCAAGCACATCCATCAGCCGGCTCAGGGCCTCCAGACTATCCCACTCACATGGCCGTTCGCGGTCTGGGGGCTGGATATCTTGGGCCCATTTCCTCGAGCGCCAGGGGGCTACTGCTACCTCTACGTCGCCATCGACAAGTTCACCAAGTGGGCGGAAGTGAAAGCCGTCCGCACCATCCCAGCTGGTTCCGCGGTCAAGTTCATCAAGGGTCTCGTGAGCCGTTTCGGGGTCCCCAACCGCATCATCACTGATAACGGCTCGCAGTTCACTAGTAATCTCTTCAGAACATACTGTGCTAACCTTGGAACGCAGATATGCTATGCTTTGGTGGCACACCCCAGGAGCAATGGTCAGGCCGAACACGCCAACGCAGAGGTCCTAAGGGGCCTCAAGACCAGGACTTTCAAGAAGAAGCTCGAGGCCTGCGGCAAGGGCTAGTATGACGATCTCCAGTCCGTGTTGTGGTCCATCCGCACCACCGCCACCAAGCCAACGGGCGAGACCCCATTCTTCCTTGTCTACGGAGCAAAAGCGGTCCTCCCTCACGAGGTCAGGCATCGCTCCGCACGGGTCCTGGAGTTTGATGAAACACAATAGGACGCCATGCGGGGGATGGACCTCGTGCTGGGGGAGGAACGCTGCTGCGAAGCCGCACTACGGGCGGTAAGGTACCAGCAGGTGCTGTGGCGATACCACTGCCGCAACATCCGCTCCAGGACACTTGAGGCGGGTGACCTCGTCCCGAGGCAGGTCCTCTCCAGGGAAGGACTGCATAAGCTCTCACCCATGTGGGAGGGCCTGTTCAAGGTCGTCCATGTCTCCAGGCCTGGCGCCGCGCGCCTGGAGACACAGGACGGGGTGCCCATCCAGTACGCCTGGAACATCCAGCACCTCTGGAAGTTCTACCCATGAAGCAAGGCCCAACGCTTGTGAAGAAAGGCCCGGTGCCTGTGAAGAAGGCCCAGTGCATGTGAAGATCGCCACCAGTGACACTCTCACGTAATAATGAGTGGGGTTGTACACGCCCCCGAGTCTGAGGAGTGCCGCCCTCGGGCCTCGGGGGCTCCCTCCCACGTCCAAGTGGCAGCACTTATCTCCGCGCTGGTGAGAAGACTTGAAGACTAGAATAGGTGTTGGACGCGGCTTTTCATTTTCTTTCCGTAGTTGGCTCGCCCCCTTTTAATTGAAAGTTTGCTTCTAGAGTTCCTTGTTGGTTTGGTTCCGTTGCTTTTTGCTGCTGTTTTCGGTTCCAGTTTAACCTGTTTTCTCTCTCTCGCACACTCCGCGAGGGGGCTACGCAGGCGCCCTCGCGAGCCTTTTCCTTTCTTCTGCCCTTCGCCTGATTTTTTGCGAGGCATCCTCATTCGAGCCAACAAACTGGCGCACCTCTCCTGATCCGTGCCCCTCGGGTATCGCGATGCGAAGCGTTGGGTCTAGACTTGGGTGAATGATAAGCCTCCTGGCGGCACTCCTAACAAGTTTTTCGCAGTTCCCTAGCACCCGCCAAGCCAAGGAAGGTCTCCGCAGGCACCAGGAAGCAAGTCCCTTGTGGAGGAGGAGGCAACCCCAAGCATGCCAAGCTACGTTACCTCTACCCAAAATAATGGCACAGCACGGAAACAACAAACACAACATAGCGATTGGGAAATCATAGTTCGATACACGCCCCTCGAGGCCCATACTGGTTTCTTCTTGATGCAGAAAAGAAAGGAAGAACAAACTAAAGTGGCGCCTGCCCCTACGGTGGTCCATGGAGGCAAGCTCCTGGTGCTGTCCTGAGCTCAGCCAGACCCCTCCTCGCGCTTCACGGAGACGTGACGACTAGACGACCCGCTGCCAACTTCGAAGCGGGCGCGGCGGCTGGTCGTAGCCATCGCTACTGGAGTTGTCGCCAGAGGAAGAGCCGACATAGCTGGACGAGATGCGGTCGGCACCAAGGGCGAGTTCGCCCTCCTTCTCGTCCCGACCATCGCCAAGGCCGAGCACCTCCTCGCCGTCGTTCACCTCGGGGCAGCACCCGGCGTGACGACCATATTCTCCAAACACCCTCACGTAGAGGGTCGCATCACCATCATACTTGAAATGGAGGGTGCACCGCTTGCCCAGGCCGCGCGCGCGGGCGAACGTCTGCCAACCGCAGGCCAGAGCTATGTTGCCCGTGGCAGAGACCTCAACCGCAACGCAAGAAGCTCTGCTGCACCAGCCGTCCGCCTGCAGCCAGACCCCGCCTGGACCGGAGGCCGGCAGCTCGTCGACGAAGAAGCGCGGAAGCTGAAGCCAGTTGCCGGCCGGGTTCTCCGACCAGATGACGAACTCCAGCAGCACCTCTGCAGAATGAAAGCGCGGTCGGGGAGGCCGCGCGACCATGGCGCGTCTCCCTTCGTCAATAGGGATCCCGCGACTAGAACGACCCCTGCCACGCGCAGCGGCGCCCCCGCGGGAATGGGGGGCCACGGCGGGGGTCGCGGTGTGCTTACGGGGACGGCCACGTCCACGCTTGGGAGCCGGGGAGCCGGGCCCCTCGCGAGGGGCCTTTCCCTTCTCTGCGGCGGAGAATCTCTTCGACGGCGCCATTGGAGTCAGCGGTGGAGCAGAAGAACAAGCAAGTGGAACGGGAAGAAATGAGCGACGGGGGCTCTACCCCCCCCCCTCCTCATTTATAGCAGGAGAAGACCAACCAGCGCCCCCCATGATCACAGGTAATGATGGTTTTCCTTGCATGTCCTAGGGACTTGTCAAGTCGGGAAGTTGCCGAGGCAGCATGGGGAAGCGGAGACGCCCACGTCCAATCAACCGCCACAAGTCGACCAAGGCCGCAGGCTTTTGGGGCCCGCGGTGCTCCGCGCTTGACCCTTGGCTTCGCTTTGAAGCCAAGCCCAAGCGCGCCTTGGGCCCCGGGGCTACTGTCGGTGTTCTCGGAACGGGGGTCCATACACTTGCCTGCCTGCAGCCCACGGCGTGGCTTTGCTAGCAGGCCCGTATGGCCCATCTTCGTCAACAAGGCATCCAAGACCCTCGCGAGGGGCCATGCCTCGCGAGGCGGACGATGCAAGACCTCCTCAGGAGCGGCCTCGCCAGGCAGGCTCGCAAGGGGCAGAGAGATCAAGGCAAGGAAAACCTCGCAGGTTCTCGTGACGTGAGCCATGACGAACGAGACCAGGCGGGCGCCAGTGCGTGCAGCGTCCTTGTTTCCTCTTTGGTGCTAAGGGGGCAAGCGCAGGCGCGGAGTACCGAGGCATCAAGCAAAGTTTTCCATATCAGTGCAACAAGACCAAGACCAGCAGGACGGCAAGACGGAGGTCACCATGGAGCCCAAGGCGGCGTCACCACCAGAGCCTTTTGCAGGGGAAGACCGCTTTTGTCAGGATAAGCTGTACTAGCTGTCCCCTTTCAAATTGGCCGTTGTTGGCTCCCTTCCCGCTCAATATTTGGGGAGAGGACCAGGGCCTCTATAAATAGGACTAGCCACCACAGTACGAGGCAACAGGAATGGAGCCTGAGGCATCTCATCTTGAGTAATCCTCACCCACACAAGTTCGCCAAGCACAAGAACACCTCATCCTCAGGAGGATGTTCTTCCCTTTGTACTATTCATCATCAGCTCAAGAGGCAATCCACCACCACCACACTGGAGTAGGGTATTACACCACAACGGTGGCCCAAACCAGTATAAATCTTGTGTCCCCTATGTTGTGAGTTCGTCGAGTTTGTTCTTGAGATCTTAGCAAGCTAGGACGTGGATCGGTAGGGGGGAAATCTTTGCGCGCACCCCAGTGTTCGAACCTTGAGGGTTTTGCCGGAACCCTGATCCGACAAACCATCACAGGATCATAGCTCCAGTGAGATCCCCGGAGAACCTGCCACGTATTGGAGAACCTGTGCTCCAACGCAAACAAGTAGCGACGGATGTGCGCGTCCTCCTCACTGACATGGTGACGTACCACCTCCGCGGGGTCCTCGAGCCTCTGGACTGTCACTGGCCCACGCGACCGCCACCAAAGAAGGTTCGGGTCAACGACAGGCTGACTCCTCACCAAGCTGCGCCCCCTGGTAGGTAGCGCCTCCCAGTACCAGCCCGACGGAGCCCAGTCCCAGACATGGCCCATCTGGTCAAGTAGGTGTCCTCCGCCGAGTCGACGGCGATGAGGATGCGGGATAGGCATCGTCGACGTCGATGCAGGACTAATTGCTTTAACTAAAAAAATAACAACAAATGTGACATGTTGAACTAGTTCTATTAATTCAACTAGTTCTTACTAAAAATAAACTTATTATAAATAAAAATAAACTAGTACCTAATTAGTACCTAGTTCTTACTAACTAATCAGTACCTAGGAACTACTGCCCTAATTACCATCTAATTTGATGAACCTAGGGGTGGAAAGTGGTAGCGGATATTCCAATTATCCAACTTAAAAGTGAAATAAGTGGTCAAATTTTACTCGTTTTATTATGCATTACAATAGTGTCTATTCATCATCTAAGAAAACATCCGAGCCGCATCCATATCCGATAACATCCGCATCCAATTCGTTTCCACCCATAGATGAACCCTAACTAATTTGATGCAACTAAAATTTGAAGAACTCTAGGCAGAGGTAGGGAAGGGGGAGGAGCAGGCGTGCTCACCTCGGGTGCCTGCGGCGAGGGAAGGGTAGGCGTCGTCGAGGACGGGGTCGGGGCTCGGGCGTGCGGCGGAGGGCGGCATCGAGGTCGGGGTCGGGGGCGGCGTCGAATCCGGGGTTGGGGCGGCGTCGAGGGTGTGCGGAGAGCGATGGGAGAGCGCGCGGCGGCCGACTGGCGACGACGGCGGCGACAGCGGAGGAGTTGGATTTGGGGGAAGTGGCCGTGGGGAAGAACGAACCGCGCGGTTAAGTCAGAAGTAGCAATAGCGTGTTCCAGGAAATGCGCTACTGCTAAGCTAGCTACAACACGTTCCTCGATACGCGCTACTGCTTTCCTTTCTCTTTTTTCCTATTTTTCATTTATTTTCTTTACATTTTTTTCCTTTCACCTTTTTCTATTTCTTTGATTTTCATTTACTTTTCTATTTGCTTTCCATTTAATTTTATTTCCTTCAGCAGTAGCGCCTTTCAGCGTAAACGCGCTGCTACAAAGCAAGTAGCGGTAGCGCAGTTCGACGTAGATCACTACTACTATGTGTAGCCTATCGGCTAAGCCGTGAGAATTTTAGTAGTAGCGCTTTTATCTTCGAGCACGCTTCTCGCTACAATCAGTATCTCAGAGCGCCGTTTACATCAGCGCCATCGCTACTTAGCACCAGCGTGCTTTTTTAACATGCGCTACTGCTAAATTTCTGTGTATAAGGTTTTCCCTAGTAGTGTACCGTGTTCTACTCTACCTTGTTTTCTATGTGGAGCAGCCTCGTTGGCAGCGGGGCGGGGCCTCGACGGAGATGGTGATGTCCTCTGTCTCGTTGCCGACGGGGCGGCGCCTCAGCAGAGCAGGGGAAATCCTCCCCCTCGTTGCCGGCAGTGCGGGGCCTCGGCTGAGCCGGCGATGTCCTCTGCCTCGTTGTTGGCGGGGCGGGGCCTCGGCGGAGTAGGGCCTCGCCGAGGCCCGCGAGGTCCTCTGCCTCAGTGCCGGCGGGGCCTCCGCAGAGCCGGCGATGTCCTCTGCCTCATTGTTGGCACGGCGAGGCCTCGGCGGAGCAGGGCCTCACGGAAGCCGGCGTAATCCTTCACCTCAGTGTCGGTGGGGCGGGGCATCGGTGGAGCCGGCGGTGTCCTCTGCCTCGTTGTTGGCGCCGCGGGGCCTCGGCAGAGCAGGGCCTTGTCGACGCCAACGGAGCAGGGACTCGTCGGAGCCGGCATTGTCCTCTGCCTCGTCCTCGGTCTCGCCAAACAGTGCCTCACCCACTTCATCGCCCTCTTTGTAGGCGGCCACAACCTCCGCCACCCGTATGCGGTACCGCCAGTGCTCGAGGCGGCTCTCGCGGGCGGAGCGGTACGAGTCGAGCAGCGCCTCCTGCTCCGCCCGCTCTGTGGCGATCTGCTCCTCCGCCTGCAGGTGCTCCTGGAGGAGATGGTAGTTGTAGGTGGCGTCGGCCTGCGCCTCCCGGAACTGCTCCTGATTCTTCTGCCTCACCGTGTCCATGTATTGGGCACGGGCTTCGCCGATACTCGTGGTGCAATGCATCGACGAGGATGGCATGGAGGAGGGGGTTGGCGCCTGATCGTCGACCACCATGTTCTTCATTGGGACGTCGTCGTCCTCCGGCTGCCTGTCGGCCAGCCAGCCGGTAGCAATGGCTACCATCTCCTTGTGGTCCGTCATCCGCTCGTCCCGAAGAGCGCTGGAGCGCGAGGAAGCCATGGTGGGCAGTAGTGGTGTGGACAGGAGAAAGGGAACGGAGGCGGTTGACTGCGGCTATGGCCGGCGCAGCAGTTTATATAGCAATGGTGGGCGGTGGAGGGACGGACGGGTGGCGCCGGAGTAGCCTCCTCGGCAACCGCGTATCACTAATGTGGGCGGCAGGCAGACAGACGGATAGCACTTGTGTCGTTTGAACGCGGAGCAATCGCCTGCACCGGGAAGCGGCGCGGGCGGCGCTGACCATTTTGGGCGGAAAGCGCGCGCGGGCAAGGGAGGCGGTCTGGGTGGGCCACGGCAGTGAGACTCGTGCTTGGCAGTGGGTCGGTCCAGCAGCCAGACATGCTGGCTCGCCAGTGAGCTCGTCGAGGAGCCGACCAGGAGCCGGCGCCACTGTCCAAGCCGGTTCATGCCATGTTCACCATAGAGCAGGTGCGGCCGCACTTCGATGCCCTAATGGCGGAAGAGCTACCAGCACAGGAGGACCTGTGGTACAACCTCCGTCTCCTCAACGAGCACCGGCGAACAAGCGAACGACAATGCCGTCACGGACATGTGGCTCTATGATCCTGGCTTCCTGAATGAGCAGCGGGCGCTGTATCAGACCATCCCTAGGGCCCGCGAGGCCCTCTCCGTGTCCTTCGAGTTTTTGCGCTCACCGTGGCACCACCGTCTCGCGTTGTCAACATGGTCCGCAGACATGAGGAATGAGGAGATGACTTTACTTGGAGAGGATGACAGTGGGGACCCACCAGGGCCATAGACGCACGTACGCAACTGCCTCCTTATTATATACAACTATAATTGTCTTTGCTTCCTCCTGGTTTCCTGACATCACGGTCCCACACTATTGTCAACCTATGTAGTCAATAAACGAGAGAATTGCACATGGAGCGGCAGACAGTTGGGACCAAGCAGCTCGAGCAGTATTTGTGTTTTTGAGTTTTTCTCGAGTGATGCTTTTGTTGTTGTTCAGAGGAGAGCATGGTATTAACTGGGCGGGTTGTGGCCCGTCTAGCCCAGGACAGATATCCAGCCCAGATATTAATTTTTTTGAAGCTAAAAATGGCTAGCCTAGCTATAATTTTTTAGGGATACCCAGGCAAGGTCAACTTGTTATTCTCCACCCCGCTGGGCTGCTAATCTTTCCTATGAGGGATGCAATTATAAAAATTGGACAGTAACTATAAAAAATGCACCAAACACGTAATTAGTTTTAAAAAATATTATTATTTGGATTTTGAAAATTTTAATTTCATTAATTGTTGCACGCGCAATATTTTGTTGGATTTTTATGTAATACAAATTTATTTTGAAATTATTTTTAGCATGACTAGAAAATTCAGGATAAAAATATTTCGGATCCCATCAAAATGTGGGAAATTTTATTGAATTCTGTTTTGAGCGGTTGGTTGAAGTTATTAATCGTTGTCCTAGCTAGAAAATGGGTTGTACTTTTAACAAACTGTAAATGGGCTGTAGTAAATTACATTAGAATTCAAAAATGGGTTGTACATTCTTACAAATCACAAATGGGCTATATGTTCTCTGCCACACACTTGTGGGCCTACAAAGTCGACGCGTTCCCTAAAAAAACTAAGTTGACGTGTATGCAAGCCTTTGTCAACTTATAGTCAACACACGGTTCTAGCAGCTGTGGCCGTTGGATGTCCATCCAACAGATGTCGTGCTTCTTCTTCAACCTCGGATATTCTTGCTTCAGCCGCCCAAAAAATAATTCCTTCCCCTAACATCTGGGGCACACCGTTTCGGAGGCTGGCCTATGGGCCTACTAAGCTGACACGTACCATGGGCTTTGTCGGCTTAGTCAATATAAACGATTCTAGCTGCAGAGACCGTACGATGTCCATCCAACGGCCGTCGTGCTTCTTCAACCTCTGGTCTTCTTGCTCCAGCCGCCCAAGCCAGCGCCGGCCGTGCCGCCTGCTCTTGCCTCTCGTGTCCGGTTGTGTTGCCATTGCTGGCCATGCCATCCCTCTATACTCACCCACACCTCTTATTATTCTCCAGCGACGGCAGCCTCACACCGCAACCGAAGCAGTCAACCCACATACTCCCCTCCGCGTGAGCATCCACTGCCGCGTCTTCCCCGCCTCCGCGTCGTTCCCTTCCTAGGCCTCGCCGTCGTCCACCGCCTTGGTGCTCTCGGCGCGGCGTGATCAACATGGTCAACGGAGGACAACCATCGGAAGAGGACTTTAGGCGGTTTGGCTGACAGCTGGACCCACCAGCTACATCTTCGAACACAAGGAAGTGCCTCCTTATTACTCGCAGAATAAAAATGATTCATCCCCCTGACAGCTGGGACCGAGCAACTATATATTCGCACGCAAGGAAGTGCGTCCTTATCCTCCCTGACCGCTGGGACCCACCCGGCCAAAGCGTACGTAGAGTTGTCTGTCTGGTCACGAACGTGTATGTACATACTGGTCGATCGGTCTCTCTGCAATTATGAACCATGGCCGAGTAAGTAGCATCATGTGTCATTGTAGAGCACCCAACATAGCAGTTCACGCAGTCCTATCTAAGTCATGTACACGTACGTACAACCACAGGGCAAAAAATACGTCCACGTACGTACATACGGGCGGGGTCTTGAGAGTGTACTCGCGGATATATATACAGACAGCTAGGGCTTGTCTACATGGAGAGGCAACAGACGTCAGCAACGGTGTCCTGTTCATCGGGTAGCGAACCGGCTGGGTCAGAACGAAGAAACATCGTCCTGTTCATCGGGAGGCAACCGACTGGGTCGGAACGTGTCATGTTCATCGGGAGCCAACCGGCTTGGACGGAACAGCAGATCGAAACGAGGCATGGCGTACTGCAGAACGGAGGAAACAACCTTGTGTTTGACCGGCCACGATCGAAACGGGATCCTATTCATCTGGAGGGGTCTAGCGTACCGCAAAACAGAGGAAACAGATTTCTCTTGGACCTCCTACGGTGGAAACGGGGTCTTGTTGATCAGGAGGGGTGTGGAGTACCGCAAAATGGAGGAAATGGACTTGTGTTGGAGCGCTACGGTCGAAACATGGGTCCTGTTCATCGGGAGGGGTGTGGCGTACCGCAAAACGGGACTCCACAGGATACTGTTCATCTCCACCATCGACTGCCTCCACGGGCTACTGTTCATCAACCGTCGACCTCCTCCAGCCTCCACCTATGACTGTTCATCCACGGGCTCCTGTTCATCCAGCCTCCACCGCTCCTCCACCGGCTACTGTTCAACCAGTCCTCTCCACGGGGTCATGTTCACCACCCCTCCACGGGCTACTGTTCATCCCGCCCTCCACCGGCTACTGTCCAACCAGCCCTCCATGGGGTCTTGTTCATCCAGCCCTCCACGGGGTCCTATTCATCCACCCCCAACCGGCTCGATCGGGGTCCTGTTCATCCAGCGGCAACGGCCTCTGCTACCACGGGGTCCTGTTCATCCAACTCCCCACCGGGAACTGTTCATCCAACCCCCCCCCCCTCCAACAAAGCTCACTGTTCATCAAGGGAAGGAGGCAGCAGGGTTCGATCGGCTTCAGTTAGCAGCAGTAGTGAAGGAATCGCTCGATTGGGTTTAGTTAACAGCCAGATCGATCGATCGCTCGGGTTCAGTAACGCGTAGCATGTAGTGCAATCACTCGGATTCAGTAGACGAATGCCTTGCTCGGGTTCAGTTAGAGCCCAATGCCTTGCACCCACGCGCATACGTGTACGAGAGAAACGAGCATCGCTCGGCCCCGACCACCCACCATAACCGGGAACTCCCCAATATTTTCCTCGCCCTCGCTTCTACCACGGTTTTTTCCGTCATGACAGCCCAAAGAATGTCATGAAGCTGCATCTCCGGCCCGCCCAGGACAAAAAGCCCATTTCCTGTCATGATTTTTTGTCATAGAAGAAGGAGCCCACCACATCTATGATGATACCGGTTTTGTCACAATTACCGTCATAGAAGTGTCATAAGCACGACAGGAAAAAATTCGTTCGGCCCAAAATGTCATGGATGTGTCTTTTTTCTAGTGTTGGTGCCCATCATATGGGCGCGTGTGTGGATCACACCATAGGGTGAGTTGTACGTTGATAGGACTATGCATTAGAGGGCAAGGGTGACAGCAGCTTCAGCCTAAACATAGAAATTGATACGTACGGGATTGAAGGGGGACCAACATATATCTTAATGCCATGGTTGGGTTTTACCTTAATGAAGGTTAGTAGTTGAGGATGCTTGCTAATAGTTCCAATCATAAGTGCATAGAATTCCAAGTAAGGGACGACATGCTAGCAGTGGCTTCTCCCACATAAAAACTCCGCAAATCCTACCACCACTAAATCACACTCATTTTACTAAGTTAATTATTTATTTATTTAAACAACACCTAACTTTTATTTTCACGTTCTTTATTATTTTGCAAACCTATCCACCTACAAAGTACTTCTAGTTTTATTCTTGTTCTAGGTAAAGCAAATGTTAAGCGTGCGTAGAGTTGTATTGGTGGTCGATAGAACTTGAGGGAATATTTGTTCCGCCTTTAGCTACTCATTGGGTTTGACACTCTTATTTATCAAAAAAGGCTACAAATGACCCCCTATAGTTGGGGGTTAGCAAGACCTTTTTCTGGCGCCGTTGCCGGGGAGCAATATCGTGGGGTGAATATTCTCGTGTGTGCTTGTTTGCTTTATCACTAAGTAGTTTTTATTTTCTGTTCTAACTTGTTCTCTATCTTTAGTTACGGATATGGAACACGAAATACAAAAAAATAGTTGTACTTGCTACTCATGGAGATGGGGAACCTCGTAAAACCCTCGATGCTCGTTATGTGAAAAATATTAAACACTATTTTGATAATCCTAAGAAAACCCCATTCAACTTGATAATGGTAGACACGTTGGATCAACGTGAATACTTTAGGGATTATCGCTTGACTCAAAAAGGGAAATTGTAATGGGATCAAATTCATATGTTGCATTGGTATGCTCGAGAACTATGCTTGAGATATGATTATACTTGTTGCTCTACGATGAAGGCTCCACACCTTCCCTTTTCATGCAAATTTATGGATAATGAAACCTTGGCTTCTTATGATAATGGTAGATATGATTACTATGATGTGGAACGAATAGAAGAATTTTTTGATTTTGAGGGTGCTTATGAAATTTGAATCTTTGTTTGAAAAGAATGAAGCTTTTGAGGATGATGTTTATAGACCTGAAAAATTTGCTATACTTAAATATTGCTATGAAAATTATAAATACAATTCCGATATTGATGTATTTATTGAGAAAGTCTTCGCTGTCCAAGAAGAGACTAATATTTTGGAGTCTATGGAAGAAGGAATTGACGAAACTGTGAGCTCATTGGATGAAAAAGATGACGAGGAGAGCGAAGAACAAAAGGAGGAGGAGCGGATTAGCTACCCATGCCCACCTTCTAATGAGAGTAACTCTTCGACTCATACATTGTTTAATGTCCCTTCATTCTTACCGAAGGATGAATGCTATGATAATTGCTATGATCCCATTGATTCATTTGAAATATCCCTTTTTGATGAACTTGATGCTTGCTATGCTTGTGGCCATGATGCCAATATGAATTATGCTTATGGAGATGAACTTGCTATAGTTCCTTATGTTAAGAATGAAATTTTTGCTATTGCACCCACACATGATAGTCCTATTATCTTTTTGAATTCTCCAAACTAGACTATATCGGAGAAGCTTGCTCTTGTTAAGGATTATATTGATGGGTTGCCTTTTACCGTTGCACCTGATGATTTTGATGAATATAATATGCATGTGCTTGTTGCTCCTACTTGCAATTATTATGAGAGAGGAACTACATCTCCGCCTCTCTATGTTTCGAACACGATAAAATTGCAAGAAACTGCTTATGCTATGTATTGGCTTTTACTTGATGTGCATGAATTGTTCTTTTATGACATGCCGATGCATAGGAAGAGAGTTAGACTTCGTCATTGCATGATATATGTTGCTTTGTGCTCACTACTAAATTATAAATCATTGCTAATTAAAATTGGCTTGATATGTCTCCGACGTATCTATAATTTTTGATTGTTCCATGCTATTATATTATCCATCTAGGATGTTTTATATGCTATTTTATATGATTTTTGGGACTAACCTATTAAACTAGAGCCCAGTGCCATTTTCTGTTTTTTCCTTGTTTTTGACTATCACAGAAAAGGAATACCAAACGGAGACCAATTGACCCAAAAATTCACGGAGATTGTTTTTGGACCAGAAGAAGCCCACGGAGTACCGGAGATGGACCAGAAGAGTCCCGAGGCCACCACAAGGGTGGAAGGCGCGCCTTACCCCCTGGGCGCGCCCCCTACCTCGTGGCCGCCTCGTGGACCCGCCTGACTTGTTCCCAATGCCAACACCTCTAATATATCCCCAAACTTCCAGAACGTAACCTAGATCGGGAGTTTCGCTGTCGCAAGCCACTGTAGCCACCAAAAACCAGTCGGGACCCTGTTCCGGCACCTTGACAGAGGGGGGATCCATCACCGGTGGCCATCTTCATCATCCCGGTGCTCTCCATGATGAGGAGGGAGTAGTTCATCCTCGGGGCTGAGGGTATGTAATGGTAGCTATGTGTTTGATCTCTCTCTCTCTCTCTCTCTCTCTCTCTCTCTCTCTCTCTCGTGTTCTTGATATGGCACGATCTTGATGTATCGCGAGCTTTGCTACTATAGTTGGATCTTATGATGTTTCTCACCCTCTACTCTCTTGTAATGGATTGAGTTTTCCCTTTGAAGTTATCTTATCGGATTTAGTCTTTAAGGATTTGAGAACACTTTATGTATGTCTTGCATGTGCTTATCTGTGGTGACAATGGGATATTCACGTGATCTACTTGATGTATGTTTTGGTGATCAACTTGCGGGTTCAGTTACTTTGTGAACTTATGCATAGGGGTTGGCATACGTTTTCGTCTTGACTCTCCGGTAGAAACTTTGGGGCACTCTTTGAAATACTCTGTGTTGGTTTAAATAGATGATCAGAGATTGTGGGATGCATATCGTATAATCATACCCGCGGATACTTGTGGTGACATTGGAGTATCTAGGTAACATTAGGGCTTTGGTTGATTTGTGTCTTAAGGTTTTATTCTAGTATGAACTCTAGGATAGATCAAACGGAAAGAATAGCTTGGTGTTATTTTACTATGGACTCTTGAATAGTTCGATCAGAAAGGATAACTTTGAGGTGGTTTCGTACCCTACAACAATCTCTTCGTTTGTTCTCCTATATTAGTGACTTTGGAGTGACTCTTTGTTTCATGTTGAGGGATAGTTATATGATCCAATTATGTTCTTATTGTTGAGAGAACTTGCACTAGTGAAAGTATGAACCCTAGGCCTTGTTTCAACACATTGCAATACCGTTTGTGCTCACTTTTATCATTAGTTACATTGCTGTTTTTATATTTTCGGATTATAAAAACCTATATCTACCATCCATATTGCACTTGTATCACCATCTCTTCGCCGAACTAGTGCACCTATACAATTTACCATTGTATTGGGTGTGTTGGGGACACAAGAGACTCTTTGTTATTTGGTTGCAGGGTTGTTTGAGAGAGACCATATTCATCCTATGCCTCCCACGGATTGATAAACCTCAGGTCATCCACTTGAGGGAAACTTGCTACTGTCCTACAAACCTCTACAAGAAGAAGGTTGTGTAGTAGACATCAAGCAATTTCTGGCGCCGTTGCCGGGGAGGCTAGGTAAGCGGCACTAACACCCCGTCAACTAAGCTCTTTTCTGGCGCCGTTGCTGGGGAGGTGAGTGCTTGAAGGTATATCTTTAGATCTTGCAATCGAATCTTTTTGTTTCTTTTTTTATCACTAGTTTAGTCTATAAAAGAAAACTACAAAAAAATGGAATTGAGGGTGCCTCATATGCTTCATCTTTTTAATGTCTTTCGTGAAAATGATTGTCACGACCGGTTTTTCAATAAAAATATTTATTGAACAACCGACCTATGAAGTCCAATATGAGGAAAATCCTCCATACTGGTAAACAAAACTCTGATACAATAAGCCAGTAGCATTACAATATTACAGGGTCGGACTGAAGATGCCCAACCAATTATTACAAACACGCTGATAATTATACATGATGGCGGATATGACACAATGGTGTGGTGTGGAAATACTACTGACTCAAGGTATGAGTGATTGGTGGGATAACACAACGGGGTGGTTAATAAGACTACTTCACTGGCGGCTCATCGAGCGTCTAGGTGAGGCTCGATGAATTTATTTGAGCAGCGGAAGCGGATATATCACAATGACTAATCCAGGGGTCGCACGAGACTGACTGGGATTCCTCTAGGCGTCGGACTCGCTATTGAACCCTTCATCCATGAGATCGCCTTCGTCAGCATCTGGCCAAATCAACAAGCCAGGTGAGTACTTTGAAAGTACTCGCAAGGCAGTTTGGACAAAAGATATAACAAATGAATGCATGAATGCGACATGATTAATTTTAACAGTGCTCAATTTAATCAGTTTATCAAAGTAAATAAGAAGGGAGTCGGCGGTAGTCCGCTCGAAAACCCAAAGAAGGCAAAACTCAAAACCGATCGGGTGTCTGAAGCGATGCCTCAAAGGGTGAACAAATAAGTAAAACATGCCACACTCGGGCGTCTGAGCGACACCTCATAAAGGGCTTATATTGAAAATAAAAAAAATACATGCGTGCCGCAGTCGGACGTCGGAGCGACGTCACAGAAAGGGCTTATAATAAAAGTAAATAATAACAATGCCGCAGTCGGACGTCTGAGCGACATCGCAGAAAGGGCTTATAATGAATTTAAATAGCAACAATGCCGCAGTCGGACGTCTGAGCGACATCGCAGAAAGGGCTTATAATGAAAATAAATAACAACAATGCCATAGTCGGACGTCTGAGCGACATCGCAGAAAGGGCTTATAATGAAAATAAATAACAACAATGCCGCAGTCGGACGTCTGAGCGACATCGCAGAAAGGGCTTATAATTCATTTTTCATAACTGACAAGATATAGTGCTCACGGAAAAATATTCCTCACAAGACAATAAGCGGGTTAGTCCATTCACAGGAAATAAACATTTAACACTCAAGTAGTTTATCAGGAATCTCTGTCACCGAGACTGATATCCGACAAGATAAGGTGAACACGGTACTCGGGCATGAATAAGATGATTTCAAGAATTTTGACTCTGCAGAGTTTTTACCAAAATTGTCCACAGCCAACGGATTTCCGTAGTCACGAAGGACTAGTTCCGTTTACGGTATTTCGGAAGAAACACAACTAGCTAGTACACACCCATCATACCTCACGTTGCCAGGAATCACCCTAGACAGCATTTAAGAAAAACTTTGAGACGGGAGATCACAATCTCGAATAGCATGGGATCAAATTTATTTACGCGCTCTAAGGGTGCCCCCTCTCGGTCCCAACCGAAACACCCATGCCCCGACCGATGAAAGGCTTTAATCCAGGGCCATGGAACCTTCATCCCGGCCTCTCGATTTGGTGTGTACAAGGAAGTGGTTTGCAACTTACTCAGCCGTATCCCTTGCGGGAAACAGGTGGTAGTACGAAAGGGAAGATGGACGGGAATCTGACTGATTTGTGCTGACACGGGGTTAATGATCTGGCATAAGCCTGGCATGCTACAACACTGCCATCTTACCCATACTCATGCCAACTCATGGCCATGCAACAAGTTTCCAACAACTCATGGATTTACCGAGCTTATTTACCTCAACTCTTTCGAGATATACTATCATCGAAATGCTCATGCACGTGCCATGATACAAAAATAATGCAAACATGCCCAAACACTCATCATATCAAAAGTTCAAACATTGCTTGCCTGGTTCGGAGTAGTCGGGGTCTAGCTCGGCGAAGTTCGCGGTTCCGTCACCTCCTTCGGTATCTACGGTACACAAAATACACGCGCTAACGTAAATACCGTGGGTTACAGAAAGTTGATCCAAATATTTTTCAAATAAATATGATAAAAAACTAGACAAAAATTTGAAGAGGACAGAAAAAGAATCATTAAAAAATTCCTTTCTGTTAAAAAGTTATAAGGGTTTTGGTCCAAGGACCCATCTGTAATAAAACAGAAAACTTCCAGGGGGCTTTACAGAAAAGTCCAGAAAACGGTTTGTTTAAAAGAAACGACTTAGAGGCTGACAGGCGGGCTCCACCTGTCGGGTTTGAAAATTTAAAAGAGGGAAACAGGGTGCAACGACGCCCGAGAGGTGCGCTGGTCGCCGGCGGCGATCCACGGCGAGGCAGAGTGATCAGACGGTACCTTCGTGATCAGCACGTCCTTCCGCGTCTGTGGGAGGTGGAAGTGGTCGTCGGCGAGTACCACGTCGACGGCGACGCTTGCTCCGGCGGACGGCGATTCGGGTGGTCGTGGACCTCGTCGGAGAGGGCTGTGAAGATCAAATTGGGGTGGGGGTTAGACTCTTGGTTGCCCGAGAGGGTTGCTGACGAGGTTAGGGCGTCGGAGACGACCTCACCGGAGTGGATCGAGGTGGAGGCCGAGGCGGAACGAGGTAGCCGGAGTCGGGGAAGAAGAGCCCCTCGAGGCCCTTCCAGGGGCTTGGCGAGGTCTAGAGAGGTGGTGGAGGTGTGCGGGGGCGGGAGCGCGCTCGGGGGTGCTATATATAGCCGGCCCGAGGCGGTTGCCGAGAACGGGGTTCTCCGGCGAGGTTATTACGGTGGCGCTGTGGCTGCATGGTCGGCTTAGGAGTTTGAGCATCGACTAGACGAAGAACTGGTGCCATCCCCGTGTCCAACTCAGCAAGGTGGGCGAGGTTACGGCCTGTCCTCGACGGAACGGCCGCACGGCCCGTCGGCGGCAGAGAACGCGCTCTGTGCGTGCCAGGCCACGACGATGGTGCTGCATGCGTGCGCCGGCAAGGAAATGGCCACGCGGGGCTACCAGGAGGTTTGGGCGGCGCCGAACGGCGTTATGCCGCCGTTCTGCTCCCTGTCGGCCGCTACGGTGGTTCTGCCGCTGCAAGACACGCCGGCGCAGGCGGCCAGGGTGCCACCGACGCCAGGAACGCGCCAATCACGCGTGTGAGGCTCCGGACAAGTAGGCTAGGCTGCGAGCAACGTGCCAAGTGCACTGTGAGCATGTGACTGAAACTCTGACAGAGATCGACACTGAATTCTGAACTTAACTGAAGATGAACAGAAATAGTGCATGCAAGGTGTTCGACAGAATGATTTAGGCATGTAGGGATTTTTCCTTGAGCTGGTTTTTGGTGGAGGGGCCTCTCATTGCATCTAGAGGCTGCCTGAATATTTGTGGAATTTTTGGAGAAGTGTAGATATGAATTTCACCAAATTTGGCAAATCTGGTCCAAACTTGCAGAGACCATAAATTGAAATCTTTGAACAGAAGAGTAGTGGATCTTGATTGTTCTAGGTTGTGGGTACCAAGGACTATCCAGGGAAGTTGGTTTGAGGTCAAAACTCAAATGCATTTAGGTACTTGCTTTGCAAATCACCTAGGCTCAAAATAATGGATAGAAATATTTGGGAGGAGAAATAAATGAAATAAAATTCAGAAAATGGTTGAGCTTGTTGAGACAGAATGTTTGGATTGCCCAAAGTGGAAGGAGAGAATTTTGGGAAGATTTTACCATGTGGTGCATGGCAAAAATCATGAATGGTTTCAGAGACTCCAAAGATTTTTCTCGAAATTTGAGAAGAGGGTAATCAGAAGAAAAAATTTAAAAACCAAACCCCAGAGTTGAAGGAGATGCAAAAACAAAATATTTGCTAAAGGGAAAATGTTTTTGAGAGGGATTTTTGGAAGGGTTTAGAAGACCTTCTTCAAATCCAACAAATTTTTTGAAGAAAACCAAAAGAATATTTTTGGAGTGTCACAACACCTACCCCCTTAGGAAAAATCTCGTCCCCGAGATTCCAGCTGATCCTCAAATAATTGTGGATTCTCTGTCCGAAGGAAATCCTCTCTTTCCCATGTGGCTTCACTTTCGGTGTGGTTGCTCCACTGAACTTTGAAGAACTTGATGGTTTTCTGTCGGGTTCTCCTTTCAGACTCTTCCAAGATTTTTATCGGATGCTCCCGATATGTAAGGTCTGGTTGCACGTCAAGGTTTTCATGGGATACTTGTTTCTCTGGGTTGCTTACGCACTTCCTCAATTGGGAGATGTGGAATACGTCGTGGATGTCGGATAATTCTTCGGGTAAGTCTAGCTGGTAGGCCACCATGCCTCTTCATGCCACTATGCAGAATGGTCCGATGAATCTTGGTGCTAGCTTCCCTTTTATCTTGAATCGATGCAGGCCTCTCATAGAGGATACTCGTAGGTACACGAATTCACCGGGTTCAAAATTGACTCCTCGATGCTTTTGATCGTAATAACTCTTTTGTCGGCTTTGGGCTGTCTTGAGTCGGTCCTTAATTACCTTGACTTTATCTTCAGCCTCTTTGAGCAGGTCTGGACCGAAGATATGGCTGTCTCCGGTTTCTGACCAATTTAGCGAGGTACGACATCTTCGCCCGTACAGAGCTTCAAATGGCGCCATTTGCAGGCTGGACTGATAGGTGTTGTTATATGCGAATTCTGCGTATGGTAAGCTCTCTTCCCAACTGGTCCCATAGGTGAGGACACATGCTCTCAGCATATATTCTAGAATCTGGTTTACTCGCTCGACCGCCCATCATGTCTGGGATGGTATGCGGTCTTGAATGCCAGCTGAGTTCCCAGAGCTTGTTGTAAGTGATCCCAAAATCGGGAGACGAATTGAGTGCCTCTGTCTGAGATTATTTTCTTTGGGACTCCATGTAAGCAAACGATACGGGAAAGGTAGAGCCTAGTAAGCTTCTGAGTGGTGTGTGTTGTTTTCACGGGGATGAAGTGTGCAACTTTAGTCAGTCTATCAGTGATGACCCATATGGCATCATGTCCGTGTCGTGACCGAGGTAGTCCAACAAGAAAATCCATTCCAATCTCGTCCCATTTCCACTCGGGTATCTTATTTGGTTGCAAAAGCCCGGCCGGTTTCTGGTGCTCGGCCTTGATGCTTGTGACAGAGTCACAACATGCAATAAACGTGGCTATGTCTCTTTTATACCATGCCACCAAAATGTTTCTGAAGATCTTTGTACATTTTGTTCCTCCGGGATGGATTGAATATGGAGCGGTGTGGCCTTCAGCCAGGATTTGCTGTTTAAGGTCATGGATATTGATGCATAAAGCCTATTCCGCACCACAATATTCCTTGCTCATCAATAACGAATTCTGAGGCCTTGCCCAACTTCATCTTCCGTTTTATGCCTTCAATGCTGAGGTGTCCACGTTGAGCCTCTTTAACCTTCTCTATCGGGGTAGGTTGTAATTCTAAGTTCGACACACGCCTTGGTGACCACCATCGATTGAGCTTTGCAATTCCTGCTGGAATTCAGGTCTTAAGTTTGGCATGCCGTCGTTGTCCGGACTGGGTTCCACTCGAGCATCTGCTACAACATTTGCTTTGCCTGGGTGGTAGTGGATTCCAACATCATAATCCTTTACTAATTCCAACCAGCGTCGCTGCCGTAAATTCAGTTCTGGTTGTGTGAAAATATACTTGAGGCTTTTGTGGTCCGTGTATATTTCACAATGATTACCAAGTAAAAAGTGTCTCCATTCCTTGAGTGCATGAATAACTGCTGCTAATTCCAGGTCATGTGTAGGATAATTTTCCTCATGCTTGCGAAGTTGTCTGGAAACATATGCGACAACCTTGCCTTCTTGCATTAACACGCACCCGAGGCCCTTTCGAGACACGTCACAAAATACCTCAAAAATTTTGTGTATATCTGGCACAATTAGTACTGGTGCTGTCGTCAGTTTCCTCTTTAGTTCTTGGAAACTTTTCTCGCAGGCTTCCGTCCATTCAAACTTCCTGTCTTTCTTGAGTAGTTGCGTCATTGGCTTTGCTATGGTGGAGAATCCTTCAATAAATCTTCGGTAGTATCCTGCCATACCCAAGAAACTTCATACGTCCGTCACACTCATTGGTGGCTTCCAGCCAAATCGGCCTTAACTTTTTCCGGTCTCTGGCGATACCTTCTTGGGTCAAGATCGTGGCCCGAAAACCTACTTGCTTTAGCCAAAATTCACACTTGCTGAATTTAGCATACAATTGATGTTTCCTGAGTTCTCCTAGTACAATTCGGAGATGTTCAGCGTGCTCTTCTGGTGTTTTGGAGTATACCAGAATATCATCGATAAATACCACAACAAACTTATCAATAAAATTCATGAATACTTTGTTCATGAGGTGAACAAAATATGCGGGGGCGTTTGTTAGTCCGAATGGCATTACGGTGAACTCATACAATCCGTATCTGGAGGTGAAAGCTGTCTTGGGAATATCTTCGGTTCGCACTTTCAGTTGATGGTATCCCGACCTTAAGTCAATCTTTGAGAACACCTTGGCCTGAGCGAGTTGATCGAATAAATCATTTATCCGTGGCATCAGATATTTGTTCTTGATCGTGACCATGTTTAGCGCTCGATAGTCTATGCACAATCTCAGTGTTCCATCCTTCTTTTTGGCAAACAAAATTGGTGAACCCCTAGGTGAGGAACTGGCTCGTATGTACCCTTTTCCAATAATTCCTTTATTTGCTTCTTCAGTTCTACCAATTCTGATGGTGCCATTCTGTATGGTTTCTTGTATATGGGAGCGGTTCCGGGTGCTAGTTCAATGCTGAATTCTATCTCTCGGTCTGGTGGCATGCCTGGTAGCTCTTCGGGAAACACATCTGGAAATTCACACACTACTGGAACCTTGCTCAATTCAGAAATACCCACCTTGTTCAATCTCGGTTGCCGGGATATTTTTATTTCCTTGGCTGAAACCTTTATGGTCTTCCCATGGTGATGGGTGAGAATTATGGTCCTGTTGAAGCAGTCAATAAAACCTTTGTTGGTGGTTAACCAATCCATCCCTAAGATGACATCCAGACCTTTATTTTCCAACACAATAAGATTTGCGTGAAATTTCAACCCTTCAAACTCGATAACCACACCCTGGCAATAACTCTGGGTAACTTGCTTAATTCCAGGGGACTTGACGATCATAGATTTTTCCAAGGGAAGCATCGAAAAATTATTTTGCAAAGCAAAACTTTTCGAAACGATGAGTTAGAAGCTCCAGAATCAAACAAAACCATGGCAGGTATTGTGTTGACAGGAAACGTACCGTGTACGATATCTGGGGCATTTTGTGCTTCCTCTTTGGTCACGTGGTTCAGATGACCCTTCTTGTGGTTGTTATTTGGGTTGAAATTGTTGCGCTTTGGCGCTGAATTATTGCCTCCGTTGTTCGGCTTTGGGATCGAGTTCCTTGGCTTGGGGCACTGCTTGGCATAGTGCCCTTCTTCTCCACAAGCGTAACAGGCAATGCCTGGGCGGTATGTGAACTCCTTGTCCCTTGCATGGAAATTCTTGATTGGGCGTGAGACGCTTGTCGTGGGTTTGGGTGTCCAGTTTTTCTGAACATCTGTCTTGCTGCGGTGGTTGCGGGCGTGCTTAGTCTGGTCCCTCTTCCGCTTGCGGAAATCTTCTAAGATGCGTCTCTCAATTTCCAAGGTAATGGCCTTATCCACCAGCGTCTTAAAATCTGGAAAGGTGTGTACGACCAATTGGCATTTAAGCGCGGGTGTCAGACCGTCAAGGAATTTCTCCATCTTTTTGTTTTCCGACATACGCTCCTCGTTGGCGTAGCGAGACAGCAGAGTAAACTGACTATTGTATTCTGACACCGTCATTGTCCTTTGCTTGAGGTCATCAAATTCTCTCTTTTTGATCTTCATGAGACTCTTAGGAATATGTGCCCCACGAAAACCTTCTTTAAATTCCTCCCATGTTATATTATTTTCGTTGGGGTGCATGTGTAGGAAATTTTCCCACCACGATGCGGCTGCTCCAATGAGATAGTGCGGGGCATAAAGTACTTTCTCAAGATCTAAACACTGGGCAATGATTAATTTTCTTTCCATGTCTCGAAGCCAGTCCTCGGCTTCAAGAGGTTTGTCAGTGTGAGAAAATGTTTGGGGACGTGTCTTCTGTAGCTCGGATAATTTTGATTGCTGCTGATACTGTCCACGGTGATTCCCCATATTGATGACTTGGTTCAGTATTTCCTGATGTTGCTGCTGACTTTGTTCATAAAGACGACACATTTGTGAAAGTGCCGTTTCACCGTCCTGTTGACTTGTCTCGCCTCGTGTGAAATTGTTGCCTGGGGTGTGCCATAATTTTCCTCTGTCGGAGTTGGCATGGAGCGCGTCCAAGGACGAGACATAGTTCACTCTGGGGATATATTTTGAAACACTCATAAGAAAAGAAATTGAGCCGCAAAAATCAATAAATTCAAGAAGATGCAAAAAGTTGCAAATGCTCCAAGATTTTTCCAGAGAATACACGTTTGCGCACGGAGAAGGACTGTTCATTACATATCTTACACACAAGCAGTAATTATACAATACATCACTCAGGATATGCGTACATAATCCTGACATGTTATTTAGTCTAGTGCACTCCTCCAGATCCTACATGATGCGCAAACAAGCTACTTCTCACAGCCTATTTACATATAAACATATCGTACAAATCGGTACATCGCATGGCGGCTAAGCGTACTTAGTCGGAGATGGTAAGGATTTCCCTTGGCCTGCCAAGGGTGAGGCGAGGTGAGGCTGGGAACTCAACCTCCTCTTCGGAGATAGGCTCCAGACGTGAGGTGCTGCGCTGAGTTGGTGGAGCAGGTGCCCTGTGCGGGACAACTCGAACCTGAGCGGGCACGAGGGGTGGTGCAGAACGAACCGGAGTAGGCGCAATGACTTGGTTGAACTCCTCCATGGTAGGCAGGCGACGAGAGGTGGTGCGAGCAGTAGGAGCAAACGATGCTGATGACGAGACGAAAGTCAGTGGCGGTGCGGCGCGCAGGAGCTCCCTCCTGTTGGCGGCACAGCCATGGACGGAGTCCATGCGGGCAGCTACAAAGTCGTCCACCAGGTTGTCGAAGGCTGCCTCCAAAGCTCGGAGATACTCGATAAGCATCTCAAAAGCTTCGTCCCGTTCTCCTCTCGGGCAAGAGAACGCGTAGTGGCAGGTATACGGCACGTGACATGGCAGGTAGCGGTAGCGACGAGTCTTAATTGAAGGAAGTATATCCCTGAGACGAGCTATCGCCTCACGGGCTGCCATCTGCAGTGCATGCTTCTCTGTGGGCATGGCTCTCCCCACGAACCGGTAACGCTCAACTCACCCTCTCTTGAATTCCACCGAGGCTTGGTGCATGGTTAGACGGTCATTGACCTTGTGCTGAGTGAGAGAGAAGACTGGGCGCACATCTGGCCCCATCGCGACTTGGACGATGAAGGAGAGAAGCTTGACGAACCCATCGGGCATGTTGGCGAACATCTGCGACTCGCAGTCGTTGCCAGCCATCTACAAAAGTAGGCAAAAATCCTGAGTAGTCAAATCATAAATTTATGTTGACTGTCAGAAATTGACTACATTTGTGAAAATAATAAAATAGCTCTATTATGCTAATAACCGATTAGCGATCGCACCTAGTGGCTTCCTACAGTCAGCCTGGCTCTGGTGCCAAGCTTGTCACGACCGGTTTTTCAATAAAAATATTTATCGAACAACCAACCTATGAAGTCCCAACAACATCTACAAGAAGAAGGTTGTGTAGTAGACATCAAGTAATTTCTGGCGCCGTTGCCGGGGAGGCTAGGTAAGCGGCACTAACACCCCGTCAACTAAGCTCTTTTCTGGCGCCGTTGCTGGGGAGGTGAGTGCTTGAAGGTATATCTTTAGATCTTGCAATCGAATCTTTTTGTTTCTTTTTTTATCACTAGTTTAGTCTATAAAAGAAAACTACAAAAAAATGGAATTGAGGGTGCCTCATATGCTTCATCTTTTTAATGTCTTTCGTGAAAATGATTGTCACGACCGGTTTTTCAATAAAAATATTTATTGAACAACCGACCTATGAAGTCCAATATGAGGAAAATCCTCCATACTGGTAAACAAAACTCTGATACAATAAGCCAGTAGCATTACAATATTACAGGGTCGGACTGAAGATGCCCAACCAATTATTACAAACACGCTGATAATTATACATGATGGCGGATATGACACAATGGTGTGGTGTGGAAATACTACTGACTCAAGGTATGAGTGATTGGTGGGATAACACAGCGGGGTGGTTAATAATACTACTGCACTGGCGGCTCATCGAGCGTCTAGGTGAGGCTCGATGAATTTATTTGAGTAGCAGAAGAGGATATATCACAATGACTAATCCAGGGGTCGCACGAGACTGACTGGGATTCCTCTAGGCGTCGGACTCGCTATCGAACCCTTCATCCATGAGATCGCCTTCGTCAGCATCTGGCCAAATCAACAAGCCAGGTGAGTACTTTGAAAGTACTCGCAAGATAGTTTGGACAAAAGATATAACGAATGAATGCATGAATGCGACATGATTAATTTTAACAATGCTCAATTTAATCAGTTTATCAAAGTAAATAAGAAGGGAGTCGGCGGTAGTCCGCTCGAAAACCCAAAGAAGGCAAAACTCAAAACCGATCGGGTGTCTGAAGCGACGCCTCGAAGGGTGAACAAATAAGTAAAACATGCCACAGTCGGGCGTCTGAGCGACACCTCATAAAGGGCTTATATTGAAATAAAAAAATACATGCGTGCCGCAGTCGGACGTCGGAGCGACGTCACAGAAAGGTCTTATAATAAAAGTAAATAATAACAATCCCGCAGTCGGACGTCTGAGCGACATCGTAGAAAGGGCTTATAATGAATTTAAATAGCAACAATGCCGCAGTCGGACGTCTGAGCGACATCGCAGAAAGGGCTTATAATGAAAATAAATAACAACAATGCCGCAGTCGGACGTCTGAGCGACATCGCAGAAAGGGCTTGTAAAGAAAATAAATAACAACAATGCCGCAGTCGGACGTCTGAGCGACATCGCAGAAAGGGCTTATAATTCATTTTTCATAACTGACAAGATATAGTGCTCACGAAAAAATATTCCTCACAAGACAATAAGCGGGTTAGTCCATTCACAGGAAATAAACATTTAACACTCAAGTAGTTTATCGGGAGTCTCTATCACCGAGACTGATATCCGACAAGATAAGGTGAACCCGGTACTCGGACATGAATAAGATGATTTCAAGAATTTTGACTCTGCAGAGTTTGTACCAAAATTGTCCACAGCCAACGGATTTCCGTAGTCACGAAGGACTAGTTCCGTTTACGGTATTTCAGAAGAAACACAACTAGCTAGTACACACCCATCATACCTCACGTTGCCAGGAATCACCCTAGACAGCGTTTAAAAAAACTTTGAGACGGGGAGATCACAATCTCGAATAGCATGGGATCAAATTTATTTATGCGCGCTCTAAGGGGTGCCCCCCTCTCGGTCCCAACCGGAAACACCCATGCCCCCTGACCGGATGAAAGGCTTTAATCCAGGGCCATGGAACCTTCATCCCGGCCTCTCGATTTGGTGTGTACCAGGAAGTGGTTTGCAACTTACTCAGCCGTATCCCTTGCGAGAAACAGGTGGTAGTACGAAAGGGAAGGCGAACGGGAATCTGACTAATTTGTGCTGACACGGGGTCAATGATCTGGCATAAGCCTGGCATGCTACAACACTGCCATCTTACCCATACTCATGCCAACTCATGGCCATGCAACAAGTTTCCAACAACTCATGGATTTACCGAGATTATTTACCTCAAATCTTTTGAGATATACTATCATCGAAATGCTCATGCACGTGCCATGATACAAAAATAATGCAAACATGCCCAAACACTCATCATATCAAAAGTTCAAACATTGCTTGCCTGGTTCGGAGTAGTCGGGGTCTAGCTCGGTGAAGTTCGCGGTTCCGTCACCTCTTTCGGTATCTACGGTACACAAAATACACGCGCTAACGTAAATACCGTGGGTTACATAAAGTTGATCCAAATATTTTTCAAATAAATATTATGAAAAAATAGACAAAAATTTGAAGAGGACAGAAAAAGAATCATCCAAAAATTCCTTTCTGTTAAAAAGTTATAAGGGTTTTGGTCCAAGGACCCATCTGTAATGAAACAGAAAACTTCCAGGGGGCTTTGTAGAAAAGTCCAGAAAACGGTTCGTTTAAAAGAAACGACTGAGAGGCTGACAGGCGGGCTCCACCCGTCGGGTTTGAAAATTTAAAAGAGGGAAACAGGGCGCGACGGCGCCCGAGAGGTGCGGTGGTCGCTGGCGGCGATCCACGGCGAGGCAGAGTGATCGGACGGTACCTTCGTGATCAGCACGTTCTTCCGTGTCTGTGGGAGGTGGAAGTGGTCGTCGGCGAGTAACACGTCGACGGCGACGCTTGCTCCGGTGGACAGCGATTCGGGTGGTCGTGGACCTCGTCGGAGAGGGCTGTGAAGATCAAATTGATGTGGGGGTTTGACTCTTGGTTGCCCGAGAGGGTTGCTGACGAGGTTAGGGCGTCGGAGACGACCTCACCGGAGTGGATCGAGGTGGAGCCCGAGGCGGAACTAGGTAGCCGGAGTCGGGGAAGAAGAGCCCCTCGAGGCCCTTCCAGGGGCTTGGCGAGGTCTGGAGAGGTGGTGGAGGTGTGCGGGGGCGAGAGCGCGCTCGGGGGTGCTATATATAGCCGGCCCGAGGCGGTTGCCGAGAACGGGGTTCTTCGGCGAGGTGATTACAGCGGTGCTGTGGCTGCACGGTCGACTTAGGAGTTTGAGCATCGACTAGACGAAGAACTGGTGCCATCCCTGTGTCCAACTCAGCAAGGTGGGCGAGGTTACGGCATGTCCTCGACGGAACGGCCGCACGACCCCTCGGCGGCAGAGAACGCGCTCTGCGCGTGCCAGGCCACGGCGACGGTGCTGCATGCGTGTGCTGGCAAGGAAATGGCCACGCGGGGCTACCAGGAGGTTTGGGCGGCGCCGAACGGCGTTATGCCGCCGTTACTCGCTCCCACGGGCCGCTACGGTGGTTCTGCCGCCGCAAGACACGCCGGCGCAGGCGGCCAGGGTGCCACCGACGCCAGGAACGCGCCAAGCACGCGTATGAGGCTCCGGACAAGCAGGCTAGGCTGCGAGCAACGTGCCAAGTGCACTGTGAGCATGTGACTGAACTCTGACAGCGATCGACACTGAATTCTGAACTTAACTGAAGATGAACAGAAATAGTGCATGCAAGGTGTTCGACAGAATGATTTAGGCTTATAGGGATTTTTCCTTGAGCTGGTTTTTGGTGGAGGGGCCTCTCATTGCATCTAGAGGCTGCCTGAATATTTGTGGAATTTTTGGAGAAGTGTAGATATGAATTTCAGCAAATTTGGCAAATCTGGTCCAAACTTGCAGAGACCATAATTTGAAATCTTTGAATAGAAGAGGAGTGGATCTTGATTGTTCTAGGTTGTGGGTACCAAGGACTATCCAGGGAAGTTGGTTTGAGGTCAAAACTCAAATGCATTTAGGTACTTGCTTTGCAAATCACCTAGGCTCAAAATAATGGACATAAAAGATTTGGGAGGAGAAATAAATGAAATAAAATTCAGAAAATGGTTGAGCTTGTTGAGACAGAATGTTTGGATTGCCCAAAGTGGAAGGAGAGATTTTTGGGAAGATTTTACCATGTGGTGCATGGCAAAAATCATGAATGGTTTCAAATATAGGAGAGGAGGTAAAACTCCTAGAGTTTCTTTTTGAAAGAAAAATAGACTCCAAAGATTTTTCTTGAAATTTGAGAAGAGGGCAATCAGAAGAAAAATTTTAAAAACCAAACACCAGAGTTGAAGGAGATGCAAAAACAAAATATTTGCTAAAGGGAAAAAGTTTTTGAGAGGGATTTTTGGAAGGGTTTAGAAGACCTTCTTCAAATCCAACAATTTTTTTGAAGAAAACCAAAAGAATATTTTTGCAGTGTCACAATGATGGGAAGGAAAATTGTGATCAAGTACTAGAAGAAGAATTACATAGAATGGTTGGCATAAAATATGTGAATGATGAGCATGATTGCAATGATGTTAGTATGAATTCTTTGAATACCCATGATGCTAATGATATGCAAAGCCACAAGCTTGGGGATGCTATGTTTGATGAAGATGATATGTTTAGTCCCCCAAGTTTTGATTAGCAAGTTTATTATGATGAAAGCGTGCCTCCCATTTATGATGATTATTGTGATGACACGTATGCTATAAAGAATAAAGATAACCATGAAACTTGTCATCATGATTTCAATTTTCAATTGGATTATGCTTCACATGATAATCGTTATGTTGAGTTTCCTCCCACTACTATTCATGAGAACAAATTTGCTTATGTGGAGAGTAATAAAATTTCTATGATTGTGGATCATGAACAGAATGATTTATGTGATAGTTATATTGTTGAATTCATTCATGATGCTACTGAAAATTATTATGAGGGAGGAATACATGCTTATAGGAATTGGAACAATATCAAGTTTCCTCTCTATGTGTTAAAAGTTTTGAAGTTATGATTGTTTTGCCTTCCTATGCTAGTTGATTCTTGCTCCAATAAATTGTTTGATCAAAAAATCCCTATGCATAGGAAGTGGGTTAGACTTAAATGTGCTAGTCATATTCTTCATGATGCTCTCTTTATGTTTCAATTCTTATCTTTTATGTAAGCATCATTGAAATCATCATGCCTAGCTAGGGGCGTTAAATGTTAGGGCTTGTTGGGGGGAAACCCAATTTTATTTTTGTTCTTTGCCTTTTGCTCCTGTTTAGTAATAAATAATTGCTCTAGACTCTGTTTAGATGTGGTTCTATTGTTTTAATTAGTGTTTGTGCCAAGTAGAACCTTTGGGAAGACTTGGGTGAAGTCTTTGCGATCTTGCTGTAAAAAACAGAAACTTTTGCGCTCATGAGATTAGCTGCCATTTTTTTTACTGGAGAGTGCTTTTAGGTTGATTCTTTTTGCAGATGATTAATAGAAACATTACTCAGGTCCACCAATTTATTTCAGACTTTTTTGAGTTACAGAAGTATTCGAATGATACAGATTACTATAGACTGTTCTGTTTTTGAAACATTCTGTTTTCATTGTGTTGTTTGCTTATTTTGATGAATCTATGAGTAGTATCGGAGGGTATGAATCATAGAGAAGTTGGAATACAGTAGATATTACATCAATATTAATTTATAATGAGTTCACAACAATACCTAATTGGTGTTTTTTTTTCTTATACTAACGGAGCTTACGAGTTTTCTGTTAAGTTTTGTGTTGTGAAGTTTTCAAGTTTTGGGTAAAGATTCGATGGACTATGGAATAAGGAGTGGCAAGAGCCTAAGCTTGGAGATTCCCGAGGCACCCCAAGGTAATATTCAAGAACAACCAAGAGCCTAAGCTTGGGGATGCCCCGGATGGCATCCCCTCTTTCATCTTCGTTCACCTGTAACCTTACTTGGAGCTATGTTTTTATTCACCACATGATATGTGTTTTGCTTGGAGCGTCATTTTGTTTTGCTTGATGTTTGAATAATATCCCAAGATCTGAAATTTTTAAATGTTAGAGAGTCTTCACATAGTTACATAATTATTCAGCTACTCATTGATCTTCACTTATATCTTTCGGAGTAGTTTGTCGTTTGCTCTAGTGCTTCACTTATAGAGCACGGTGGTGGTTTTATTTTAAAGAAATAGATGAACTCTCATGCTTCACTTATATTATTTTGAGAGTCTTAAACAACATGGTAATTTTCTTTGGTTATAAATTTATTCCTAATATGATAGGCATCCAAGGGGGATATAATAAAAACTTTCATATGAAGTGCATTGAATACTATGAGAAGTTTGATTCCTTATGATTGTTTTGAGATATGAAGATGGTGATATTAGAGGCATGCTAGTGGAGTAGTTGTGAATTTGAGAGATACTTCTGTTAAATTTTGTGATTCCTGTAGCATGCACGTATGGTGAACCGTTATGTGATGAAGTCAGAGCAAGATTTATTTTTTGATTGTCTTCCTTATGAGTGGCGGTCGGGGACGAGCATTGGTCTTTTCCTACCAATCTATCCCGCTATGAGCATGCGCGTAGTACTTTGTTTCGATAACTAATAGATTTTTGCAATAAGTATGTGAGTTCTTTATGACTAATGTTGAGTCCATGGATTATACGCACTCTCATCCTTCCACCATTGCTAGCCTCTCTTGTGTCGCGCAACTTTCGCCGGTACCATAACACCCACCATTACCTTCCTCAAAACAGCCACCATAGCTACCTATTATGGCATTTCCATAGCCATTCTGAGATATATTGCCATGCAACTTTCCACCGTTCCGTTTATTATGACACGCTCCATCATTGTCATATTGCTTTACATGATCATGTAGTTGACATCATATTTGTGGCAAAGCCACCGTTCATAATTCTTTCATACATGTCACTCTTGATTCATTGCACATCCCGGTACACCGCCGGAGGCATTCATATAGAGTCATATTTTGTTCTAAGTATCGAGTTGTAATTCTTGAGTTGTAAGTAAATAAAAGTGTGATGATCATCATTATTAGAGCATTGTGCCAGTGAGGAAAGGATGATGGAGACTATGATTCCCCCACAAGTCGGGATGAGACTCCGGACAAAAAATAAAAAAAGAGGCCATAACAAAAAAGAGAGAAAAGGTCCAAATAAAAAATGAGAGAAAATGAGAGAAGGGACAATGCTACTATCCTTTTACCACACTTGTGCTTCAAAGTAGCACCATGATCTTCATGATAGAGAGTCTCCTATGTTGTCACTTTCATATACTAGTGGGAATTTTCATTATAGAACTTGGCTTGTATATTCCAATGATGGGCTTCCTCAAAATGCCCTAGGTTTTCGTGAGCAAGTGAGTTGGATGCACACCCACTTAGTTTCTTTTTGAGCTTTCATACACTTATAGCTCTAGTGCATCCGTTGCATGGAAATCCTTACTCACTCACATTGATATCTATTGATGGGCATCTCCATAGCCCATTGATATTCCTAGTTGATGTGAAACTATCTTCTCCTTTTTGTCTTCTCGACAACCACCATTCTATTCCACCTATAGTACTATGTCCATGGCTCATGCTCATGTATTGTGTGAAGATTGAAAAAGTTTGAGAACATTAAAAGTATGAAACAATTGCTTGGCTTGTCATCAGGATTGTGCATGATTTAAATATTTTGTGTGATGAAGATAGAGCATAGCTAGACTATATGATTTTGTAGGGATAACTTTCTTTGGCCATGTTATTTTGAGAAGACATGATTGCCTTATTAGTATGCTTGAAGTAATATTGTTTTTAAGTCAATATTAAACTTTTGTTTTATATCTTATGGATCTGAATATTCTTGCCACAATAAAGAAGATTACATTGATAAATATGTTAGGTAGCATTCCATATCAAAAAAATCTGTTTTTATCATTTACCTACTCGAGGACGAGCAAGAATTAAGCTTGGGGATGCTTGATACGTCTCCAACGTATCTATAATTTTGGATTGTTCCATGCTATTATATTATCCATCTAGGATGTTTTATATGCATTTATATGCTATTTTATATGATTTTTGGGACTAACTTTTTAACCTAGAGCCCAGTGCCTTCTATTTTTTCCTTGTTTTTGAGTATCACAGAAAAGGAATACCAAACAGAGTCCAATTGACCAGAAAATTCATGAAGATTGTTTTTGGACCAGAAGAAGCCCACGAAGTACCGGAGATGGACCAGAAGAGTCTCGAGGCCACCACGAGGGTGGAGGGTGCGCCCTAGCTACCCCCTGGGCGCGCCCCTACCTCGTGGACGCCTCCTAGACCCCCTGACATGTTCCCGACGCCAACACCTCTTATATATCCCCAAACTTCCAGAACATAACCTAGATCGGGAGTTCCGCCACCGCAAGCCTCTGTAGCCACCAAAAACTAATCGGGACCCTGTTCCGGCACCCTGCTGGAGGGGGATCCATCACCGGTGGCCATCTTCATCATCCCGACGCTCTCCATGACGAGGAGGGAGTAGTTCACCCTCGGGGCTGAGGGTATGTACCAGTAGCTATGTGTTTGATCTCTCTCTCTCTCTCTCTCTCTCTCTCTCGTGTTCTTGATATGGCACGATCTTGATGTATCACGATCTTTGCTACTATAGTTGGATCTTATGATGTTTCTCCCCCTCTACTCTCTTGTAATGGATTGAGTTTTCCCTTTGAAGTTATCTTATCGGATTGAGTATTTAAGGATTTGAGAACACTTTATGTATGTCTTGCATGTGCTTATCTGTGGTGACAATGGGATATTCAGGTGATCTGCTTGATGTATGTTTTGGTGATCAACTTGCGGGTTCAGTGACCTTGTGAACTTATGCATAGGGGTTGCCATACGTTTTCGTCTTGACTCTCTGGTAGAAACTTTGGGGTACTCTTTGAAGTAATTTGTGTTGGTTTGAATAGATGAATTTGAGTTTGTGTGATGCATATCGTATAATCATACCCGCGGATAATTTTGGTGACATTGGAGTATCTAGGTGACATTAGGGTTTTGGTTGATTTGTGTCTTAAGGTGTTATTCTAGTACGAACTCTAGGATAGATCAAACGGAAACAACAACTTCGTGTTATTTTTTTGACTATATACTCCAAGGCAACAACCTCATAGTGCTTTATTAAAATTTAACAAGAGGTTTACATAATTACATGGGGTCAGAAAGCAAGGAGAGAAAATACTTACAATAAGCCTATGAGAGAGCGGCTATCCAAAGTAGTAAGCTATCCTTATATTTACATTTGATTCTATGAGCTAATAGGGAGATATCATGTATGAATTCCTCCTCCAAGAAATGAAGGTAGGTCTCTCATTCCTAAAGATTTTCCCATTCCTTTGTGTCCAGATATTCCAAGTAGCAGTAAAAACCACCTCAGTGAAGAAAGGATGACCAAAATCCCTCCTAGCAGCAAGAGCCAGCTCATATGTAGACTTGTTTGGTTGAGCATTCCAAGAAATCCCAAGGTAATTCCAAACCCTCTGGCTGAAGTTGCAAGCAAAGAAGAGATGTGCACGATCCTCATGTGAGGCACAGAAGCAAAGGACACACGTATCATCCTGGATGATCCAGTTCCTGCGTTGCATCATATCCCTAGTATTCAAATGGTCCATTAGGAGAAGCCATCCAAACACTTTAAACTTGAGCGTGCAAGCAGATTTCCAAATCCATTTGAAGATGGGATAAACCACCAAATGGGAGAAGCAAGACTGATAATACAACTTTGATTTAAACTCCCCTGTTTTAGATGGCCACTTCCAAATATCCTTGTAGTCCCCATTCAAGCTGACTAAAGATAGCAAATCTTGAAGATGAGATAGCTCGGAGAAGGCCTATTGGGACAGAGGCGGGTGGAAATGATCCGAGATCTCAGGAAGCTCCATAAATTCTCTGACTGTGAATGTGTCATTAATGACAAAAGAATGCATCCTAGGGAACTTCTCACTCAACAGAACCACATTATTACCCAACTGCCATCGATCAAGCCAGAAAACCACCGTGTTGCCAGCGTGTACTTGTGGGATAGCAAACTTGCAGAAGTTGGTGTATAGATCGATCAGAAACAATAAATTTGAGGTGGTTTCGTACCCTACAATAATCTCTTCGTTTGTTCGCCTCTATTTCTGACTTTGGAGTGGCTCTTTGTTGCATGTTGAGGGATAGTTATATGATCCAATTATGTTATTGTTGTTGAGAGAACTTGCACTAGTGAAAGTATGAACCCGAGGCCTTGTTTCAACGCATTGCAATACCGTTTGTGCTCACTTTTATCATTAGTTACCTTGCTGTTTTTATATTTTCAGATTACAAAAACCTATATCTACCATCCATATTGCACTTGTATCACCATCTCTTTGCCGAACTAGTGCACCTGTACAATTTACCATTGTATTGGGTGTGTTGGGGACACAAGAGACTCTTCGTTATTTGGTTGCAGGGTTGTTTGAGGGAGACCATCTTCATCCTACGCCTCCCATGGATTGATAAACCTTTGGTCATCCACTTGAGAGAAATTTTCTACTGTCCTACAAACCTCTGCACTTGGAGGCCCAACAACGTCTGGCTTTAAAGAAAGCGCTGCCAGGGAGACAACCCGGAAGTTTTAGAGAGTCATTTCTTTCTGTTGAGTGCTTTGATAAAGTTAAAACAAATATAGAGGGGAACTTAAAAACTTCTTCAAAAAGAGAAGCGATTGAAAGGTGATGCATTGGAGAAGTGAGTGTCGACCTTGAACACTTGTGTTCATGCTAGTGGAAATAATGTAAATTTTTCATGGAAGCTTCTCACAAAAATAATTGTCCACTTGTACAAATCCATTGTATTATAAAAATAATGTGCCAATGTTTTCCTTTAGGATGATTAGATTGCTTGTTGGTATGTGTGATGCAAAAACAGAAACTTTTGCTGCAGTGCATGAATTTACATTTTTTATTAGAGCATGCAAAATTTTTGAAATTTTTACACAGTATTTCTTTGCATTTTTTTATTTTTCTTAGTTTTTTAGAATTTTTGGTGTTACATAAGTATGTTAAATATCCAGATTGCTACAGACAGTTCAGTTTAAGACAGATTCTGTTTTTGATGCATTGTTTTGCTTGTTTTGACGAAACTATCGATTTTATCTGTGGTATAAGCCATGGAAAAGTTATAATACAGTAGCTACAATGCGAAAACAAAATATGAATGGGTTGGCAACAATACTTAACGTAGCGATTTGCATTATTGTACTAATGGATCTCACCAAATTTTCAGTTAAGTTTTGTGTGGATGAAGTGTTCAAAGATCGAGGACTTCTCGATATGAGGAGAAGGAGGAGAGGCAAGAGTTCAAACTTGGGGATTCCCAAGGCACCCCAAGTAAATATCCAAGGAGACTCAAGCGTCTAGGCTTGGGGATGCCCTGGAAGGCATCCCATCTTTCTTCAACAAGTATCCGTATGTTTTCGTTCTCGTTTCGTTCACGTGATATGCGTAAATCTTGGAGCGTATTTTGTGTTTAGTTTTCATTTTTATTTTATGCACCATGTTGGTATGAGATATTCCATGGTTGATTTTTAGAATGCTCATTGCACTTAACTTATATCTTTTGAGTATGGCTTTATAGAATGCTTCATGTGCTTCACTTATATCATTTGAACTTTGGATTGCATGTTTCTCTTCACATGGAAAACCGTTATTTGTTGAATGATCTTTTGCTTCACTTATATTTATTAGAGCATGGTCTTTTGTAGAAAGAAATAAACTCTCATGCTTCACTTATATCTATTTATAGAGTCGAAAGGGATTGGTCATTTGCATGGTTAGTCATGAAATCCTACATATAACTTGTGGATCACTGAATATGATGTGTTTGATTCCTTGCAATAGTTTTGCCATATAGAGATGATAATATGCGGTAAGTACTAGTAAATGGTTGTGTTTAGTAGGAATATTGGTGTTAGGATTGTGATTCCCGAAGCATGCACGTATAGTCTGCCATTATGCTATGAAGTTGGAGCATGATTTATTATTGATTGTCTTCCTTTATGTAGATGTCGGGGCGCGTGATGGTTAACTCCTACCAACCTCCCCCCTAGGGGCATGCGTAGTAATACTTTGCTTTGAGGGCTAATAAACTTTTGCAATAATTTTATGAGTTCTTTGTGACTAATGTGAGTCCATGGATTATACGCACTCTTAGCTTTCCGCAATTTGCTAGCCTCTACGGTACCGTGCATTGCCCTTTCTCACCTCGAGACGTGGTGCAAACTTTGCCGGTGCATCCAAACCCCGTCATATGATACACTCTATCACACATAAGCCTTATTGTATCTTCCTCAAAACAGCCACCATACATAACTATTATGGACTTTCCATAGCCATTCCGAGATATATTGCCATGCAACTTCCACGGCTTAGATTTTGATGACTTGAGAATTCATTGTCATATTGCTTTGCATGATCCTAAGATAGCTAGCATGATACTTCCATGGCTTGTCCATTTTTTGATATCTCTGTTATGCTAGATCATTGCACATCCTGGTACACTGCCAGAGGCATTCATATAGAGTCATACTTTGTTCTAGGTATCGAGTTGTAATTTTTATTTCTTTTGAGTTGTAAGTAAATATAAGTGTGATGATCATCATTATTCATTATTAGAGCATGTCCGAGTAAGGAAAGGATGATGGAGACTATGATTCCCCCCACAAGTCGGGATGAGGCTTCAGAAAAATATAAAATGGAAAAAGAAAAAAAGAAAAGGCCAAAAAGAGCCCAAGAAAAAAAGAAAGAAAAAGGAAAAAAGGAAAAAAGAGAGAAAAAGAGAGAAGGGGCATGCAAATACCACACTTGTGCTTCAAAGTAGCACCATGTTTTTCATATAGAGAGTCTCCTATGTTGTTACTTTCATATACTAGTGGGAATTTTTCATTATAGAGTTAGATGCACACCCACTTAGTTTTCATGTTGAGCTTTCATACACTTATAACTCTTTGTGCGTTCGTTGCATGGCGATCCCTACTCCTCACATTGATATCAATTGATGGGCATCTCCAGAGCCCATTGGTTAGCCGCGTCGATGTGAGACTTTCTTACCTTTTTGTCCTCTCTATATTTACCCCTATCATCATACTCTATTCCACCCATCTATATCCATGTCTTGCGCTCATGTATTGCGTGAGGGTTGAAAAAGTTGAAGCACGTTAAAAAGTATGAACCAATTTCTTGGTTGACACCGGGGTAGTACATGATAAATACTTTGTGTCAAGAAGACAGAGCATGACAAGACTATATGATTTTGTAGGGATAGATTTCTTTAGCATTGATATTTTGAAAGACATGATTGTTTGTTAGGATGCCTCAGTATTGATGTCGTTATGTCAAATTATAGACTATTGCTTTGAATCATTCGTGTCTTAATATTCATGCCATGATTAGATATATGATCAAGATTATGCTAGGTAGCATTCCACATCAAAAATTATCTTTTTTATCATTTACCTACTCGATGATGAGCAGGAATTAAGATTGGGGATGCTGATACATTTCCGTCGTATCTATAATTTTTGATTGTTTCATGCCAATATTATAAAAACTTTCACATATTTTTGGCAACATTTTATATGATTTATTGGACTAACGTATTGATCTAGTGCCCAGTGTCAGTTCCTGTTTGTTGCATGTTTTTTGTTTCACAGAATATCCATATCAAGCGAAATCCAAACGCGATAAAAATTTCCGGAGAATTATTTTGGAATATTTGGGATTTTTGGAAGGTGGAATCATCGCAAACGGGGGCCCACTGCCACCACAAGACACCTGGACGCGCCAGGCAGCCCAGGCGCGTGGTGGTGGGTTGTGCCCTCCTCGTAAGTCAGTCGGAGCTCTACTTCGGGCGCAAGGAAGGTTATATCTGAAAAAAATCATGTTAAAATCTCGGCACAATCGGAGTTACGGATCTCCTGGAATATAAGAAATGATTTTCGGACAAAAAACAAAAAATGAAAAACAGAAGAGAACAAAGAGACAGATCCAATCACGGAGGGGCTCTCAACCCTCCGCCGCCATGCCAACCATGCACCAGAGGGGGAACCCTCCTCCCATCTAGGGGGGGAGGCCAAGGAAGAAGAAGGAGGAGGGGGCTCTCTCCCCCTCTCTCCTAGTGGCGCTGGAACGCCATTGGGGGAATCATCGTGTGACGATGATCTACTCCAAAAACTCTGTCATCTTCACCAACATCTTCATCACCTTCCCCCATCTATATTCAATAGTCCACTCTCCCGCAACCCGTTGTACTCTCTACTTCAACATGGTGCTTTATGCTTCATACTATTATCCAATGATGTGTTGCCATCCTATGATGTCTGAGTAGATTTTTTGTTGTCCTATCGGTAATTGGTGAATTGCTATGGTTGGTTTAATTTGCTTGTGGTTATGTTGCTGTTCTTTGGTGCCCATCATATGAGCGCGCGTGTGGATCGCACCATAGGGTTAGTTGTACGTTGATAGGACTATGCATTGGAGGGCAAGGGTGACAGCAGCTTGAACTAAACATAGAAATTGATAAGTACGGGATTGAAGGGGGGCCAATATATATCTTAATGCTACGGTAGGGTTTTACCTTAATGAACGTTAGTAGTTGCGGATGCTTGCTATTCCAATCATAAGTGCATAGAATTCCAAGTAAGGGACGACATGCTAGCAGTGGCCTCTCCCACAAAAAAACTTGCTATCGGTCTAGTAACGTAGTCAATTGCTAAGGGACAACTCCGCAAATCCTACCACCACTAAATGACACTCATTTTACTAAGTTAATTGTTTCTTTATTTAAACAACACCTAACTTTTAGTTTCACGTTCTTTATTATCTTGCAAACCTATCCACACCTACAAAGTACTTCTAGTTTTATTCTTATTCTAGGTAAAGCAAACGTTAAGCGTGTGTAGAGTTGTATTAGTGCTCGATAGAACTTGAGGGAATATTTGTTCTGCCTTTATCTCCTCATTGGGTTCGACACACTTATTTATCAAAAAGGCTACAAATGATCCCCTATACTTCTGGCTTATCGGTTATGCAAAAATGTAATGTTCAATAGGGCTATGTGGTGTTTAAGTATGAATTGCCTACTTCAATTCCATGAATGGCTATATTTTGTTGTTTATAGTGAGTAGATGCCTTGTTTATCTGTATTTGGTTGTTAGGTATGTTGAAGTGAGCAGTTGTCCAGTTATCAAGCAGATGCCTTGTTTATCTATATTTGGTTGCTAGGTTGGTTGTAGTGAGAATTTGTCTAGTTTTCAAGCAGATGCCTTGTTTATCTGTATTTGGTTGTTAGGTTGGTTGTAGTGAGCATTTGTCTAGTTTTCAAGCATATGCCCTGTTTATCTGTATTTGCTTGTTATGTTGGTTGTAATGAGACTCTGTCCAGCTTTCAATGGCTATATTTGGTTGTTATACTGATCATTTATGCCTTGTTTATTTCAGTCATTCACAATGTGATATTCATTATGTGCAAGTCGTAACTGTGCAGCTCGATTTCATCAATACCAGTTTGAACTGCTATATTTGGTTCCAGTTATGCCTAGTGTAGTTAACACATGCCCTTTATTTCATTTCCCAAAAAGTATGTTTTTTGTCCCTCAAGTTCCCAAAAAGTTCTGACTTCATCCTTCAACTTGTTTTGGTCTTTTTGGTCCCTCAAGTTTCAAAACCGGTCAAGTTTCGTCCGAAATCCGGTTTTGCTAGAAAACATGACACGTGGCGTGGTATTTTCCCTCCCCCACTTGCCACGTCAGACCCGCTGTTGGGTCAAACAGACCGCTCACGCGACGTCGTCTTCATTCTCTCCCCTTTCCCTTTCCTCTGTGACCTCTCTCCCAAACCCTAGACTTGGCAGCGGCGGATCCCGATTTGGCATGGTGGTTGGCGTTGGCATCGAAGCCAGGGACGGCGGCGCCCTTGAGAAAAGCTGCGGCGATGCCGATCGAGTATACCTAGGCGCAGATCTATGTGGCGGCGCATGTGCGTGTAGTGCTGCGGCTGCCGCAGCGCCGATCCAGTATACATCGGCGACAACGAGAACTATCAGGACAGCAACCACCAGCTGACCTTCAGGTATGTTTTTTTTCGTATATTGTTTTGGATTTTTAGGTAGATGCCATCCATTTATGTAAGTGCATCTAGTGCCACCCCTAGTTTGGTTTTGGAGTATTAACGACAAACGTGGTTGAGGGACTAATGTGTTTGTGAGAATTACAGGATAACACAGGTAGTAGTCCCTCCTTGATTCGATTTACCTACGGAGATGACCCTAAAATGTATGAAGACATTGAAGATAATGGTGATGCGTGAAGATATTCACATTGAAGACTATGATGAAGAAGACATTGAGTGAACACTATGGGCGCGAAGACTTAGCAGTTTCGTTGTTTCTTTTCTTCTTTGTTGAGTCATAGGAACCACCGCACTATTAAATGGGGTCCAAGTGAACAAAGTCGAGTGGTAGTGATGCTCAACAAAATCCTATGTCTTGACGAAGACAATGAGAGCAAATCTTATCCAGTCGGATAAGTCAGCTTTACTTGTAGCCCAAGTCAAGCTGTCGCGTGTGTTTGAAATCTGACCGTTGTGACACGTGTCAGTTCCTTAGTGACCCAGGGTCATTTCGGATAAATCAGGTCGGGTTGCCCAGTGGCTATAAATAGCCCACCCCCTACACCATAGAGTGGTGGCTGCTCAGAGTTAGTGCACGGCTTTTTTCGTTTAAGAGCAACCCACCTCCAAAGCTTTTGAGAGAGAGAAATCCTTGTGAGGACAAAGCCCAAACACCCAGAGCCAAAGAGTGTTAGGCATCACTGAAGTCTTTCTGTCCGCTTCATTAAAGACTTGTTACACTTGAGGACTGTGAATCCTCCAGCCGGTTAGGCGTCGCGTTCTGAGCATCCAAGAGTAATTGTGTATTGCCGGTGAACGAAGTTTGTGAAGGTTTGGAAGTCTACCTTGAAGACTTACCAGAGTGATTGGGCGAGGACTGTGTGTCATTTGCTCAAGGGGAATAAGGTGAAGACACGGTCTTCTGAGTTCAATCTCAGCCTCCCTAACCAGACGTATAGTTGTCACAGCAACTGGAACTGGTCGAACAAATCCTTGTCTTCACAACACACTGGTTCTATCTCTTACTCTCCTTACTTACAGTTCATCTTTGTGAAGTCATTGCCTGATTACCTTACCTATTTGTCTTCACTAAGTGACTACTTGTTCTTGTTGGCTTCATACTATCTTCCATCCTGATCCTACTACATAGCTGCTATCAGTCATCATGCTTTAGCTTCATACTTGTCTGACTATGGCTTGTCTAGTGTAGTTCATTTTCCGCTGCATGTTTATAGGTCTAGTTTTCATGTTTGTCTTCGAAACTTTCATGTTTTGAAGACTTCCGTAAAAATCGCCTATTCACCCCCCCTCCTCTAGTCGATAACTAGCACTTTCAATTGGTATCAGAACAAGGTACTCCCTTGTTCTTTGTGATTCGGTTTAACCACCTGTAGTTTTAGCTATGTCGACTGCAGGGATAATCAAAGTCTCCGCTGATTGCCCCGTCTTCGATGGCACTGAATATCCCTACTGGAAGAATAAGATGCATATGCATCTTGAAGCCATTGATGTCGATCTGTGGTATGTCGTCAAAAACAGCGTTCCCAAGACTGGTGAAGGCGTCACCGCTGCTGATGTCAAGAAGTTCATTCAACTCAATTCTACTGCGAAGAACATCATCTGTGGTCATCTGACCAAAGGGCAGTATGGCCGTGTGAGTGCTTTGGAAACGTCGAAGCTAGTCTGGGAGTGGCTCTCCAAAGTCAATGAAGGTGTTTCAACTAAGAGAGATCAAAGAATCAGTGTCCTATGCAACCTCTTCAACCACTTCAAGAGAAATGACAATGAAAATGTCCAGCTCACGTTCGATCGTCTCACTGACATCACAAACGAGCTTCAGGCTCTCGGCGCCACTGAGATCACCAAGCATGAAATTGTCAAGACGCTTCTGAGATCTCTTGACAGCTCATTTGACACTCTAGCTCTTATGATTCAAGAACGCCCTAACTTCAAGACACTCGATCCATCTGACATACTTGAGGGGCTTAACACACATGAGTTCCAGCTATCTAAGAAAAGAGATATCTATGGTCCCAACTATGGCCGAACTCGCGCTTTGATGGCAAAGGTTGTTTCCTCATCGAAGAAGAATCGATTGCGAGTTACGGTGAAGTGAAGACCTTGGAAAGGAGCTTGCTATGCTTGTGAAGAAGTTTGAAGTTCACTAAGAAGAAAGGCTTGAAAAGTCTTCACGATCCAGTTCAAGAAATGATGAAGCTTCTTCCAATGACCACAAGAAGAGAACTGTCACAAGTGCAAGAAACCTGGTCACTACATCTCCGAGTGTCCATGATGGGACAATGAGAAGAAAAAGAAGAAGAGCAAGGAATATGATTCTGATGACAAGAAGAAGAAGAAATACTCAAAATGTTCTTCCAAGTCAACTTCCAAGTCTTCATCACACAAGAAAACTATGTCTGGCAAGGCTCGTGCTTTTGTTGGCAAGGAAATGGATTGAGAGAGGAGTGCATACGAGGAGGCAGAAGTGGTGGAATCTGAGGAGGAGTCTGACTCTGGCGTTGCAAGTCTGGCTTTAGCTTCAACCTACATTTCCAAGTCCATCTTCAATACTGAAGACAATGTCTCCATCACCAACGTTGATGCCAGTGACAAGGACGACTCCACTCCCACTTACTGCTTCATGGCACGCGGTTCCAAGGTAAACTCACGCGATGCTTACTTCCAAACATCAAGTGATGATGACTCTGATTGTAAATCCAAACCCAGCTACAAAACACTTGCTAAAATTGCAACTGAACAATAGAAAGCTATGGAACATATTCCAAAACTGTTAGACAAAAACGATGATCTGTTGGACGCTGAAATGACCCGATCTCAGTCCTTAATTGAAGATATAAAAAATCTTCATGTTAAGTACCAGGAGCTTGAAGGTCGTCATGGATCACTCTCAACTAACCATGAAAAGCTTTCCTATGATTATCTTCAAAGGAAGCAAGATCTTGAGAAGTTGAGAGCAGCTCATGAAGATCTTCAAAAGGAAAATGACTCACTTCGCGCTCAGCAGATCAGTCCCGCTCAGGAAGGATTTGAACCTCCATGTTTAAAATGTCTTGAGCGTGATAATGCTAATTCTGTTGCTGAGTGTTCTACTGCTGCTACTATTTCAATATCTTCAACCATCGATGTGGTAACTAACCCCTCTACGGAGGATGCCACTGTTGTTGCTAATGAGAATGCTAGATTGAAGACATTGCTTGAAACAGGAATGTACAAAAGTCTCAAGGGGCATCAGACACTGTGTGATGTCCTCAAAAAGTAGATCTTGAATTGAAACCCTAGGAAAGAGGGTGTTGGGTTCGAGAGGAAAATGAATGTTGATGGTTCTTCTTTGGAAGCTTTGGCGGTACCCCAAAACCACATGGGTTCTTTGCAAAGGAACCTTCAATGGATCCATCTACCTTATCTGGATTTACTTGTGCTAACCCAATTGCTATTGATGAATCCTTTGATGCAAACTATAAACTGTTTAAGAATCGAGAATGGTTAAGTGTTTGCCGGTATATTGGTACTAAGCTGCAGGAATGGACCACCTATGGAGAGGATCTGGGTACCTAAGCGATTGTATTGAGAATCTTCCATGTGAATGTCATCATGACACCACCAAGGAAGAAGACGAACCCCAGACCTATGGCTTCATATGGCCCAAAGACTTCATACAGATACATGACTCACCTGAGTCACCCTAACGCCAATGTTTTGCAGGGAAACCATACTCAGAGTTATGATTATGAGCGTGTGTCTTCAAATTGCTATGTTCATAGAACTAAGAATTTTTCTGCTTATTCATATGAGTATCGTTCCTCTCCTGCAAGGCTATTTGCTAGGGCTCCAAAGCCAAAGTTCTCAGATGCTGCACTTAGACTCATTGCTTCTAAGCTACCCCTGAAGATGTGGGTGGTTAAGAAGAATTAGCTTTCTTTTGCAGGGAAAGGTCTCCAGCTGGAGATCAAAGGCGTTCGATGCTGTTGCTGGGGACCTAAAACACATAATGGGACGCATGATAAAATGCCCAAATGGTCTTACTATGTATTTCATTCCTGAATCGCTTGCCAGTCATACTATCAGTCCTAACCTTGATCTGAGCTTTAATAATCCTCTTGTGCGTCAAATGTTTATGCTTCACAATACTCTTTGTGAAGCCTATCCTCCTAACTGCACTGTAGGGTACGACACCTCGTGCTTCAGAATGGATTATAGACAGCGGATGCACTAATCACATGATTGGTGATCGAAGTCTTCTCATGGACTCAACCTTACGTCCATGTGATAAAAGTCACATCACATTTGCTGACACTGGTAAAAGCAAGGTATTGGGCCTAGGTAGAGTTGCAATATCAAGGGATCAGCACATGGATAAAGTGATGCTTGTTGAATCCCTTGGTTTCAACTTAATGTCTGTCTCAATGCTTTGCGACTTAAAGATGATTGTACTATTTGGAAAATACCGTTGCCTTGTACTAATGGAATTTGACAAGTCTCTAGTCTTCGAAGGGTACAAAAAAGATGATATGTACATGGTAGACTTCTCAGCAGGACCACAGATGGTCGTATGTCTTCTAGCAAAGGCTTCAGTTTGCTGGCTCTGGCATCGGAGGCTAGGGCATGCTGGCATGAGGAACCTACACACTCTCGCCAAGAAGAAGCACGTCATAGGCATCGAAGGCGTCAAGTTCAAGAAAGATCATCTATGTGGTGCTTGTGAAGCTGGGAAGATGACAAGGGCCAAGCATCCCTCGAAGACAATCATGACTACATCTCGACCTTTTGAGTTGCTCCACATGGACTTGTTTGGTCCCACTCACTACTCTACACTCACTGCTACTGCTTGTCTCTATGGTTTTGTTATTGTTGATGATTATTCAAGATACACTTGGGTGCACATAATTCTCTTCAAGACTGGAGTGCAGGATGTCTTCAGACGCTTCGCCAACCGCGCCATGAACAACTATGGTGTCAAGATCAAGCACATTAGGAGTGAGAACGGCACAGAATTCAAGAACACAGGCCTCGACCTCTATCTTGACACCTTAGGTATCACTCATGAGTTTTCTGCTCCCTACACACCTCAGCAGAATGGCATCGTGGAGCGCAAGAACAGAACCCTTATTGAGATGGCTCGGACGATGCTTGACGAATACAAGACTCCAAGAAAATTCTGGCCTGAAGCCATTGATACTGCATGTCATGTCATCAACCGTGTTTATCTTCACAAGCTTCTGAAGAAAACATCCTATGAGCTCCTAACTAGTAAGAAGCCAAATGTAAGCTACTTCAGAGTATTTGGTGCTAGGTGCTGGATCAAGGATCCACATCACACTTAAAAATTTGCCCCGAAAGCACATGAAGGTTTTATGCTTGGTTATGGAAAGGACTCGCACTCCTCTGAGTCTTCAACCTCTTTCACTATAAAGTGGTTGAAGCGTGGATGTCTTGATTCGATGAAACTAATGGCTGCAAAGAGAGCACACGCCAAATGTGCTAGATGAAGTACACGCCGGTGAATCAATCAAGCTAATGGGAGCAGGAGAGATCATACCATCGGATGCCCAGCTGAAGAAGAACTCATTATTTACACTTTGATCAACTTTGAAGACATTGCTCACTGAAGACAATCCTCCAAAAGATGACAATGTTCAGCGAGGAGCAAAATCTTAAATCGATTCATCCTCGTGTTGCAAATGAAGTACAAATTGAGAAGATAATCGATAGCATCAATGCACTGGTCCACTCACTCGTTCAAGAGGAACACAGCTAGCAAATTTCATGGGCACTTTGCATTTGTCTCAATCTACGAACCCAAGAAAGTCATTTGAAGCCTTCATGGAACTGAATGGATTCAAGCTATGCAAGAAGAGCTACAACAGTTTGAGCTGAACAATGTGTGGAATTAGTCAGCGTCACGATCCTCGCAAGCACAACATAATAGGCACAAAATGGATATATCGCAACAAACAAGACGAGCATGGTCTAGTAGTCAGAAACAAAGCACGGCTCGTTGCTCAAGGATACACACAAGTTGAAGGAATTGACTTCGATGAAACATTTGCTCCAGTGGCTAGGCTCGAAGCCATTCGCATACTGCTAGCCTATGCAAATCATCATAACATCCTTCTGTATCAAATGGATGTGAAGAGTGCCTTTCTCAATGGAAAGATTGAAGAAGAAATATATGTTGCTCAACGGCCTAGCTTTGAAGACCTAAAACATCCTGATATGGTATACAAGCTTAACAAGGCACTGTATGGCCTCAAACAAGCCCCTCGTGCTTGGTATGACACACTCAAAGACTTCCTGAAGAGCAAAGGCTTCAAACCTGGTTCTCTAGATCCCACTCTCTTCACGAAGACATATGATGGTGAACTGTTTGTGTGCCAAATCTATGTGGATGACATTATCTTCGGTTGCACCAACAAGAAATACAGTGATGAATTTGCTCACATGATGCAAGAACAATATCAAATGTCCATGATGGGAGAGCTGAAGTTCTTTCTCGGTCTTCAAATCCGTCGACAGCATAGCGACATCTTCATATCTCAAGAAAAATATCTCAAAGATTATGCGAAGAAGTTTGGAATGCAAGACGCAAAGGATTCACGGCGCCAATGCCAACCAAAAGTCATCTAAGCCCGACACCAATGGTAAAGATTTCGATCAAAAGGTATACCGCTCCATGATTGGCTCTTTACTTTACTTATGTGCATCTAGGCCATATATCATGCTTAGTGTTTGCATGTGTGCCCGATTTCAAGCGGCACCAAAGTCGCATCACTTGGCGTGAAGCGAATTCTTGATATTTGGCTTACACCCCAACACTAGGATTATGGTATCCAAAGGGCTCGAGTTTGATCTGGTTGGATTTTGGGATCTGATTATCTTTGGTGACAAGGTGGATCGCAAGTCTACATCGGGCACATGTCACTTTACGGGTCAATCTCTTGTCTATTGGTCTTCAAAGAAGCGAGCGTGTATCACTCTCAAGCTGCTGAATCTGAATACATTCTTCTTTGGATCTTCTTTGCGCTCGACTTCTCTGGATGAAGCAAACTCTTAAGGATTATGGCATCAATCTGAAGCATGTGCCACTCTCTGCTGGTAATGAAAGCGCTATCAAGATTGCCAATAACCCGATTCAGCACTTTCGAAGACAAAGCACATTGAAATTCGTCATCACTTCCCGAGATCATGTTATGAAAGAAGATATTGATATCATTCATGTCAAGACAGAAGAGCAGTTGGCTGATATCTTCACTAAGCCCTTGGATGAGAAAAGGTTTTTCAAGTTGCGGTGTGAGCTAAATATCTTGGAATCGTCAAATGTCCTGTGATTAGGCACACATCCTAACACTCATGCATTTTGATGACTTAGATGTGCAACACAAGAAGCAATGTATATCTTCAATCAATGAAGACATACACTCCAAGTGTGAATACATTAATGTGGAAATTGACATCGAGCGCCACAATAATTGTGCGCCGTATGCAGGTCTAATACTTCCTATCGGTGGAGTAGCATACCACCAAACTCTTATGAAGTGTTTCCTCATGGCGTCATATTTGCAAAGTCTTCACATTTGATTGAACTTCAACATTAATTTGACTTCGTGATTACTAATTTGGGTTTACTCTGTTATATATATATATATATATATATATATATATATATATATATATATATATATATATATATATATATATATATATATATATATATATATTATGTCCTCTCTGACATTCACTTATAGCTATATCTTCTTATTTGAATCTTTTGAACTAAGTGAATGTAATCGGACCCTAACCTCTCTATGCTTTCTATCTCAAGCTCTATCAATCCAAATCATATGCATTTTGTTGAAACTGTCGAATGTCTTCTCTGCATCCTTGTCAGTAGAAGATACGGAGACAAACATTTATATCTAGTTTTAATGACATATCATTTTGCCTGAAACCCGGAGAATTCGGAACGACCACCCCGACAATCCAGGCGCGCGTGGGAACGTGGAACAACTCGCAATGAGTTGCATGTTAGCCATGTGTCCTTCAGATGTGAACCGCCAGGGGCACCTGCGTAATTGCACTGTGATGTCTCTATCCTTATAAATGTCTGTCCCGTCTCGGTCAAAATCCTTCTTCCTCCTTCTCCATCTCTCGCAAACCCTAGCGCCTACGCTAGCTCTCGACGACGCCGACAACGAAGCGCTTGGCTGCCGCGACTTCCTTGACGCCGTCCTCACGCCGGCCGCGGACATTGTCTTCTCCGCAGTCGCCGTAGGTGTCTTCCGTCGCCAAGTTAGGGCACGGGAGATCGAACTGCTCAGCATCCATCTTCGCTCCGTCGAGCAGTTCATCGTGTGGTAATAAAAGTTTACTTTTTACCATCTTTTGATCTGATAGATTCATCCCTTCTTACCTAAAGTGGTTTCTAGATCTTCGAACATGGATCTGTCTCTTTCTGCATCTCATATTCTGCCTAGTATATTCACTTACGCTTCTTGACAAGTTAGATTCCTCACTTGTACTTATTCTTGGATTTGTACAACTCTGGAACCAACTCTCATCATATAAGTGAATGTCTTCGCGTTATGAGGTCAATGTCTTCAAACTGATTTATCTTCAAAATCTTCTGAGAATGCATATGACCTCACCCCCTTCCCTCGCACCTTTAATGCTGTCACAGGTATATGTCTGTGGGAGAATCCCTTGGTTCTCATAGTCTGCATTCGTTTGCAGAATTCTTGCAGAGTCACATCAACTCACCTGAAGCTAGTTCCTGTCAGTCCAGCCGTTTGAAGCCTTTGAAAGTACTGAAGCCTTTCAGTCTACACTTCATGGCAACTGGAAAATCAGCAAGAAAGGGCGGCAGACAGCGTCGTGGTGACACTTCCAAGGATTTACCACCTGATTTTCATGAGATGTACAAAACTGATCCAGGGGAAACCTATACTGAACGCAAGAATCGAACCAATGGATTCGAAGATATTGGGCAGAAGAGTGGTTCAGATACCGCTTCATCACCAAGGAATATGCAGAGAAGAATGCCATCAAGGCACCCTGGGGTGATATTATGTACAAAAATCTTCCACCCCGGACTCAGGCTGAAGCTATTGAGCAAGGCTTCTATCCTTGCATGGTGCGCGGACCACATCCTGAAAATGCTGACCCGTCTTCACTGCTCTGGTGTCGTGAAGACAGTTTGTTCAAGCGCAATTACCAATTTGCCAAAAACTCAGCTGCTACGAACAAGAAGGATCTAGGGCTTGACTTCAACCCTAGTCCCTCCGCACCTTGGGATGATGGCACCCGTGAAGCCAATGAAAACAGGATTGGACCCTTCTACAATCTTGCTGGCCTCATCACTCACATTACTGTTCGTGGTGCCAAAGTGGATCATTCGGTGATGATGATCTTGACAACGTGACTCCACCTCCTCCTCCAAAGCCTAAGAAGCAAAAGAAGACTAAAGCTTCAAAATCATCTGCTGCTCCAAAAGCTTCAAGAGTGAAGCCATTGGCAACTGCCCCTTCTGCTCCAAGCAATGACTCTGAAGATCTCTCTCGTATCTCCAAGACGCGTGAGAAGCCTCAGAAGGCACCTGTTCAGAAACCGAGTCAAGCACTGACGCCTGCTGCCATTCTGAGGAATGAATCTGAACCCATTGACTTATCTTCAGATGAAGAATTTGGTGAAGATGCTCTGGAACAGCTGATCAAGAGCAAGCAAGAGGCGGAGATCTTCAACGATCTGCCCCTCTTTGATGTCAACATTCTGAAGAACTTCATTGATGAGTGGTTTGATAATCAGGAGCTCAGCTTTGATGACCTTCAGCTTCCCATTGGCGTCAGCGTTGCCTTTCAAGGCACCATAGCTCCTGAACTTGCTCTGGCTCAGCGCATCATTGAACTGAAGCGAAAGATCGACTTCGAGAAGGAACAGTTCAAGAAGCACGTAGCCAGGCTGAATGTGGCTGATGTGAAAAAGTTCAAGGTGATGTTGAATGACCTCAAAGAGTCGTTTCGGAAGAAACGCGAGGAAGCTAAAGGCTCAAGAGAGCGCATGAAAGCACTCGCTGACAAATGCGTTCAAGCCTACAATGAAGCTGAAAAGCGAAAAACACTTGGCCACCCTGGCATTGACCCCTCAATGGTTGCCAAGAAAAAGAAGTCATCTGAAGCCAACACTGAAGCACCACGGCAGGAAGAACCTCGCATTGTCTTCCCTGCCAGCATGCACGGCTCGAAGCCCAAGGCTCCTTCAGTGGCTTCTGAACAGAAAAACCAAGGCAGCTGAAGCCAAAGCCAGGAAGAGAAAAACCAAGCGCACCACTGATGAAGAACCACCCCCTAAGAAGAGAAAAACCAATAGAAGAGATCGGGCTGCTCCCACGGAGCCCCTTGTTGTTGAACCCCTTGCCTTTTGTTCCCCCTCCGTCTGCAAACCAAGAACGTCGGATGTGTTCATGAGCCTGCTTCCATAGAGGCTCCTGAAGCTCAAGAAGTTCCAGTCGTCGACCCCATCGCGACTGAAGATATTGCTCAAGATGATGCAGTACTTCCTCAGATCGAGCGCCCATCGGTATCATCGCCTGTTCGAATGAACAGTGAGCTTATCAGCATTGGTCGTCCTTTGACGCCAATATCACAAGATGCATCGTGGGATGATCGCCCCCAGTAAGCTACCCCACAAGACTCACCAAGTACACCCCAGCCGTCAAGTGTGCTCGTCATCAGCCCCATGTCAAATGATGACAACTACATGGAGACTTCACCATCGCCAAAGGCGTCGCCTGTATACCAACGGCTTCATAAAGGCTTGAAGCCCTCCATGACCACCATCACAGAAGAGGACTCCAACTTGTCAAGCTCAGTGGCACGTCAAGTGTTTCCTGAAGACAATCCTACGTGGCGGTCCCAAATCTGAAGCCATTGTTCTTTGAAGACCCTCCGGCTACATCGGCGAAGCAACACAAGAAGAAGAGCGTGTCGCTACTCCCCCTGCGACTCAAGAAGTAGTTCATGAAGAGAACCTATCTGTGCCAGAACCTCCAGCTACTCAAGTGGAGGGTGAGAATCCTGAGGCTGCCACAAATGACATTCCTGAAGCCAATGACGTTGTCATGGACGACGCTAATGTGGAGCCTTCAGTGGTCAATGCACCAGTGTCCAATGAAGCCAATGAAGCCCATCAAGCAGATGAAGTCAATGCCGCACCTGTCGCCAATCTGCAGCCTGAAGTTAATGCCACTGCTCCTGTTCCGCCTCTAAGGCCACACACTATCGAGCAAGCATACAACTATGGCCAGCTTGTAACTGTCAGATGGCCTATTCTGATTCCTCCACCTGCTGCTGGTCCTCAATTTGATTACCATGTCGAGCACAGGCCTCGGGTTGAAGCCAAAGCCAAGACTGCCCAGATTTCAGTCGCCACTTCACGGGATCTTTCAATGTCAGCGGCTTCATTGCACACAACACCTTCTTCAATAGCGCAAAGAACCCCTACACGGGCCCAAGATTTCATCGATCGGTTGGAGTTATCGGCAAGCGCAGCTACTATTCCTGCATTTCAGTACAACCAAGGCGCATATTTCCACATATGCGCCTTGATCTTGAAAAATAGTTGGCCTGCCTGCCTAGAAGAAGCTCTCGATTGCTTCGAGAGGCTGGCTTATTGCATTTTGTCAGCGATAAGAACCTTTGGAATGAAGAGTTCTTGCTCCAATTCTCGCCACTCTGCATATCAAAGGCTACTCGGGGATCCTAAGACTTGGATACTTGAGTGGATGACGAAATGTCCATCATGAAGCCAAAGCATTTGATGTCATTGAGCTTCTTGGCCTGCCCACTCGGGGATCTCTATGAGCACTGTTTGTCGACTTCACTGCTGCAGCTTTGGAAAGCATCTTTCACAAGCGAGACCCGACATGAGCGGATGCTCGAGCATGATGAAGCCATTGCCTCCGGATCACGAGAATATCCTAAGGAGTTCTTTGTTGAAGACCTTGAGTATCGCCACGCACAATCTATCACATCATAAGGCAAACTCACTGGCCCATCAAAGGACATTCTCCAAAGGCTAAGCTAGAAGGTGCAATGAAGACATTGGTCTTCCATATTCTTCATGGCAAAACCTTCAATGCACATGATTTCTTCATCCGCCAACTTGCTGCACCAGAATCTGACATTTTTGGCTTGAAGTTCTATGCTCCATGGATCATGCGTCTGATCAAGCTTCACACTGCTTTCAACTATCAGCCATCTGCGCGCAACCACATTGTCTTCTTGCCAGATGTCGATTTGACGGTTGAAGCCATCTATCCAGAGCCTGACAAGGAGCCACTCTATCATCATAATGCTGATCATCAGAGCTTCACTCAGCCCATTGAAGGTGTGCTGGCTGCCACTCGAGTCTATCCGTTGGCTGGTACTACACGTGCACCTCACCATGCCCCAACCGAAGCCACCAACAGCACCATTGCTCAACGACCTCAAAGGCGATCTCGTGTTCTCAACGACCGAGAGCTTCTCGTTGGCCTGCATCAGAAACAGGATAGGCATCATGATTGGCTCAAGCGCCAGATGCAAAGCATCATGACTAACGTCAATCGCATTCGCAATCTTGCAACTAAGAATGCCTTTGTCACACATGAAACCTGTCGACGCACATGGAAAGGGTTGGCGCTTATGTGTGCTGAGGAAGATCTTCAGGACGATGGCTTCTCAGAGCGATTCAAGTTTGATTCCACTCCGCCCAGAAATGATGTTCTGCGGCGCACTCCATCTCTTGAAGACTCAGAGTACTCCTCTTCTTCTGCAACTGTGAATGCTCGTGTGATTGATGATCAAGATGATGCTACTTCGCCACCTCCAACACGAATCGACACTGCTCCAAGTTCGTCTGCACCGCCAAACCTCGACACCAACCTGCATCTTCTCCTACTCCTTGGGGGCGGTAGAGGCTCAATGTCTTCAACCCTTTTGGTCCTTCTTGACAAAGGGGAGAAGCTATGAGTTGATAGTCTTCAAGCGGGTTCATATGGGCGGTTGCTTTATATTTTGCCTAGTGTTTACAACTCTTTCTCTTGATACATTTGGTTCTCTGAGTTGTAACACTTAAACTCGATGGTCGTCTGCTACTTATTTGCCATTTTGTGATGCGATGATAAATTCCACATGTGCGACGATAACTTCCGCACTTAAATCATTTTGCAGACGTCCATTTTTCATTATGCATGTCATTATCTTTGTTACATCATATCATGCATGATGAATTGTCTTCATAAGTTGAAGAGGATCTCCACAAGTAGAACCTGCCATGTACATTTGCATTCCAAAAGCAAATTATTTATATGCACATCTTCAGGGGGAGCCTTTTGCTACTTACGAAGACAATACCTCATCCTTTACAATTTCACGTACTATATATCCCCGTTGAAAACTTCAACCAGTTTGTCATCAATCACCAAAAAGGGGGAGATTGTAAGTGCATCTAGTGCCACCCCTAGTTTGGTTTTGGAGTATTGACGACAAACGTGGTTGAGGACTAATGTGTTTGTGAGAATTGCAGGATAACACGGATAGTTGTCCCTCCTTGATTCGGTTTACCTACGGAGATGACCCTAAAATGTATGAAGACATTGAAGATAATGGTGGTACGTGAAGATATTCACATTGAAGACTATGATGAAGAAGACATTGAGTGAAGACTATGGGCGCGAAGACTTAGCAGTTTCATTTTTCTTTTCTTCTTTGTTGAGTTATAGGAACCACCGCCTTTGTTAAGTGGGGTCCAAGTGAACAAAGTCGAGTGGTGAAGTGATGCTCAACCAAATCCTATGTCTTGAGCGAAGACAATGAGAGCAAATATTATCCAGAGTCGGATAAGTCAGCTTTACTTGTAGCCCAAGTCAAGCTGTCGCGTGTGTTTGAAATTTGAACGTTGTGACACGTGTCAGTTCCTTAGTGACCCAGGGTCATTTCGGACAAATCAGGTCGGGTTGCCCAGTGGCTATAAATAGCCCACTCCCTACACCATAGATTGGTGGCTGCTCAGAGTTAGTGCACGGCTTTTGTCCTTTAAGAGCAACCCACCTCCGAAGCTTTTGAGAGAGAGAAATCCTTGTGATGACAAAGCCCAAACACCCAGAGCCAAAGAGTGTTAGGCATCACTAAAGTCTTTCTGTCCGCGTGATCTGAAGACTTGTTACACTTGAGGACTGTGAATCCTCCAGCCGGTTAGGCGTCGCGTTCTGAGCATCCAAGAGTAATTGTGGATTGCCGGTGAACAAAATCTGTGAAGGTTTGGAAGTCTACCTTGAAGACTTACAGGAGTGATTAGGCGAGGACTGTGTGTCCTTAGCTCAAGGGAATAAGGTGAAGACACGGTCTTGAGTTCAATCTCAGCCTCCCTAACAGGGCGTCTGATTGTCACAAACAAGCTGGAACTGGTCGAACGAATCCTTGTCTTCACAACACACTGGTTATATCTCTTACTCTCCTGACTTACAGTTCGTCTTTGTGAAGTCATTGCCTGATTACTTTACCTATTTGTCTTCACTATGTGACTACTTGTTTTGATTGGCTTCATACTATCTTCCATCCTGATCCTACTACATAGCTGCTATCAGTCATCATGCTTTAGCTTCATACTTGTCTGACTATGGCTTATCTAGTGTAGTTCATCTTCCGCTGCATGTTTATAGGTCCATTTTTCATGTTTGCCTTCGAAACTTTCATGTTTTCAAGACTTTCGTAAAAATCGCCTATTCACTCCCCTCTAGTCAATAACTAGCACTTTCAATTTAGGTTGTAGCCGAATCTAAAAATTTTCTCCATCTATTGTAGGGAGTAATGGACCATCTGGATTTAATTCATGTCATGTTCCATTACAATGGCGAATTTGTGAAAAATGGGAACCACATGATGTATTTGGGAGGAAGTGAAGCTATGACAGACATTGACAGAGATAAGCTTTCTTTGCCCGAGCTTTTGGGGCATTTAAGAGATCATTGCACTGATGTGGAGGGGATACAATGTCAGTTTTATTGGTTAGTTCCAGGAAAAGAGATGAATGATGGACTTGTTTTTCTGCATGATGACAACACTATTCTTAAGATGGCTGAGTTTGTTTGTGATGGAGGAGTTGCAGATGTGTATGTTGAGAAGCATGCTCCTGCTGATGGGGCTGATAGTGATTATGAGGAAGAATCAGTTGCAACAACAGGCTCTGATGGAGAGGAAGAGGAACAGTACACCCCCTTAAGTGTAGTCATGCCAGAAGAGCAATTGCCCGGATTAGAGGGGAATAGTGATGCACAAGGTGAAGAGTCCGATGAAGAGGACAATGATTACATCCCTGATGATGAGTCAGCATCTGAGGGTGATGAAGAAGCAAGAAACATCAATGTTGACTATGTGGAGTACAAGAAGAAACTCAAGGCTAGCAACATACACATTTTAGATGAAGTGTTCATTACAAATGCAGCAAAAGGTTCAAGGGAAAATGTTGGAGAGGATGCAGCTGCTGAAAGCTACTCAGACAGCTCAGATTCTGATGACTCTTTCGAAGAAAATAGTGATGGAGAGGCTGTCACCAAACCTAAAAAATTTCCTGTGTACAAAGACAAAGGAGAAGTACCAGAGTTTTGTCTTGGTATGAAATTTGAATCAAAGGAAGAGTTCACAAAAGCAATAATTACTTATCGACTGCATCACAGAAGGTTAATTAGGTTTAAGAAAAATGATTATGTAAGGTGGAGATCGAGTGTGATTGGGGACATGCCCACAGTACATTTACTTAGTAGGACAAGTAGGTGCAATAGTTGGCGGTGACATCTTTCAGAGATAAGCATTGTTGCCCAAAAAGGAAGGACAACAAGCTGGTCACTTCAGTTAGGATTGCACAAAAATATGATAAGCTCATTAGAGGCCACCCAGGATGGAAGATTGACAGCTTGAAAGCACATGTGCAGGAGGACATGTTTGCAAATGTGAGCACAACACAAATTAAGAGAGCAAAACAAATTGTGAAGCAGAGAGTGTATGATTCCACCAAGTTCCAATACTCAAAAGGGTTTGATTGTCAGTTGGAATTGGCGAGGAGCAATCCAAGAAGCATTGTTTTTGTCAAACTTGATCCAAAGGAAAGAGTACCAACATTTTTGTGTTTGGCTACTCTTAAAGAAGGTTTCAAGGCAGGTTGTAGAAAAGTAGTAGGAATGGATGGATGTTTTTTCAAAGGAGCAACAAATGGAGAGCTTCTTTGTGCTATAGGAAGGGATGCAAATAACCAAATGTACCCAATTGCATGGGCAGTAGTTGAGAAGGAGAATAGTGACTCATGGGATTGGTTCTGTGATTTACTGTTTCGAGATTTGGGAGTGGAGGATGGTCAAGGCTGGGTGTTCATATCTGACCAGCAGAAAGTGAGTGCTACATTAATCTGGCCATCTCATAATTTAGAGATCTTCATAATTTATTGCTACTTTTTACAAATTGCAAATGCTAATTAACAGTTTCTTTTATCAGGCAATTATATGACAATTGAATTGGGCACCATTGGTGAGCATAGGAATTGTGCAGGATATATATATATATATATATATATATATATATATATATATATATATATATATATATATATATATATATATATATATGCTAACTGAGACTTAAATTCAGAAACAAGGACTGACAGAAACTGTTTTGGAGATGTGCAAAAGCATCAAATGTAGCTCTGTTCAATCATGCTAGGGAGAAATTGGCCAAGGAAACTGTTATGGGTGCGAGGGTTGTCACTAAACAGACCCATGTCACTAGAGCAGAGCATGCATGAGGCTAGGATCCAACTATGATAGTGTAGACAACAACATGTGTGAGAGCTTTAATAAGTGGATTGTGGAAGCTAGATTCTTTATTGTTATTACTATGCAAGAGACCATTAGAAGGAAAATCATGGTAAGGATACAAGAGAACAATGACAAGTGGCCAAAGTGGAGTGGTACTATATGTCCAAACATTATGAAAAAACTTGAAAAGATGATCAATGAGTCAGCTCATTCCACTGCCATATCTAATGGCAATAACTGCTTTGAAGTGACACAAAGAGTGCAGTATAGATTCAAAGTTGATTTGACCAACTGGACATGTAGTTGTAGGTACTGGCAGCTTTCTGGTTTACCATGTGCACATGCTATGTGTGCTATACACATGGTCACAAATGACATTCCTGGCTATGTTGCTAGCTGCTTTTCGCTGGAGAATTTTGAGGCAACATACTCACACTTCCTAGAGCCAGTAGATGGTATGGCAACTTGGCCTGAATCGAACAGACATAGGCCAGCAGCTCCACGATATGTGAAAATGCCAGGAAGGCCAAGGGCTGAGAGGAAGAAAGGGAAGGGAGGGAGACCCACTGATGGGTAAAGTTGGCACAATCAGTAGATCTCTGTTTGCAAATGCACAGGTTACAACAAAAACAAAGTGTACTGCTCCTAAACCATCTGCTAGCAGTGCCCCAACTGCTAGGAATTCTAGTGCAAAGCCAACTACAAAGGGCAGTTATAGGCCAGCTACAAAGGCTAGTTCTAGGCCAACTACAAAGGTGAGTGTTTAGCTATGTTCCTAGCTTATTTTCAGTGTAATAACACTCCTTTATGTGAAACATAGCTTAATGAAAATGCTAGCAGGGTCCTGTGCAACCCTCACAGGAAAGCACTAATGTGAGTAGCAAGAGAAAAGCTCCATCAAACATTCCGTCTACTTCAAGAAGGCCGCCTTCAAATGTTAGCAGATTCAAGCCTTTCAAACCACCTCAGAGCAAGGTCACTTCTACCTCAAAGGCCACTATGAAGAATGTTCATGTCAATGTTAGCAGCAGCTCAGGAGTTACTACGAATTTCAGTTCTGGAGCTGCTAACACCAACTTCAGTGGACCAAATAAAAGAGCAAAAAAAGTGCCCAATAAGCTGCTTGAGTGAGTCCAGTGTGTATGTTCAGGAAACTTGTGTGTTTGTTTCCTTCTTATCTCATGTGTCCAGTTAAAATTGAACACTGTTGTTTGTGTACTTGCTCTCATTTCCTATTGAACATGTGTGTCCCATTTAGTACTGAACAAGATGAACCTGGGCTATGTTTCTTAAGTTGAACCTGGCTTGTGTTTCAAGCACCGAAACTTGTGTGTTTGGTCTCGTTTCCTGTTGAATATGTGTGCCTACTTGTTGTCCAACTGCTAAAGAGAGATTGGGCCAATATGTAGCAGAGCATAGAGCACAATTTTGTACAGAATAATTTAGTGCTTATAATGTCAACTGAAATAGGTACAACTGGTCAGTGCTTATATTAAGCACAACAAACTAACATAGATAGCATCTTAACCTATTACATTCAGTTCTTGGCAATAGCAAGCACTGCTACTTACTAAAACATTACATTTTCAGTCCAATAAGCACAACTAGCACTGCAAATAAAGCTATATTGCTACCATGTAACACCCAGATAAACAGATCCTTCTTGTTTAGCTCCATCTTCATTGCCTTCATCTTGGATAACATCTTGTGCTGGCTTTTCTTCTCTTTTTCTTCCATGTCAGATAACTTATCGGCCAACATGAACTTCAATTCCATCATACAATCTTCAGCCTTCAACTTATCTGCATAAAGTGCATTGATAGATCTCTGCATTGGTGCAGACCATTCAGGATCATACCACATAAGAAAATCGCATGCTTGTTCATCCTAAAATTCAAATAAATTGCACCAGTTCATTTGAACATTCTCATAAAGATTTGGTAGAAAGAAATGAATGCAACAACTAAATTCACCTCCCGCATGCAACAAATGAACCTTCTGCCAGTGTTGACACCTTCATAAGCAACTTTCTCACCGGCAAAAATCCACAAAAACAACTAAAATTGCTCTCGGTTTCCAGGCCGCAGAACTCTGGATCTTCGATTCCGAGTGGCACTTTGCCAGATATCAGTTCGGCAGGCATATAGACCTATTCAACAAAACATAGGAAGAACCCTAAATCACCAAGGAAGAACCCTAAATCCTCAAATCACTAACCATAGATCACAAATTTGCACCTACCTGTGTAGGAGAAAAACTACTTCTGTCCTCACTCATCCACCCAAGGATCTCCTCGCGAGTTCGCATGGCATCGGCGGCGAACAAAGCGCTGGCGGCAACCAGGGTGACAGCACCGGGCAAGGCGACGGCGAGGTCGGGACAGAGAGAGAGAGAGAAGAGGAAGAGAAGAGAGCGAGGGGAGAGTGAGCTGACAGCATCGCGCGGGCGGTCTGTTTGACCCAACGGCGGGTCTGACCTGGCAAGTGGGGGAGGGAGAATACCACACCATGTGTCATGTTTTCTAGTGAAACCGAATTTCGGACGAAACTTGACCGGTTTTGAAACTTGAGGGACCAAAAGTAGACCAAAACAAGTTGAAGGACGAAGCCTGTACTTTTCGGGAATTTGAGGGACAAAAAACATACTTTTCTCTTACACATTTATCCAGTGTGATGTTTAAGCATGAGCTACGTTCTATTCATTTTCAACATTACCAGTTTGAATTGCAATATTTGGTGGCTGTTAAGCCTGTTGTAGGTAACATTCTGTCGGGGGTTGAGTGCGACATATGCCAATGGATGGATTATCATGGTGGGGGCAAGTAGAACGTCGCCGGTGCCTCGAAGCGGGATGAGGCGTAGACACGAACGCCGGCGCACTTTACCCAGGTTCGGGGCTCTCCTAGGAGATAACACCCCTAGTCCTGCTCTGCGGGGTCTCTGCATGATCACTAAGGCACTAGTGATACAATGGTGCTCCTCGAGCGGTATGCTAGAGGTGGAAGAAAGCAAGGCTAGCTCTCTCCTTTCTCTATGGGTGAGTCTAGTTCTAATAGGTTGGGAACCCTTTGCATGGGTGCCCTGGGGGTTTATATAGGCCTACCAATGTGGCCGGGTGTAGGACCCGGCTATCAGTCTCTCTGGTCGCCGGCTTCTTCGCCAGCTGCTGGGGCCCGCCGAATGGTCTGGTACGGAGCCGACAGGCCGCCTCCGTCGCTCGCGGGTCTTGTCGGCTGCTGATTACTGTAGCTGTGATGCTAATGACGCAAGCTTGGTAAGGGGGGCACCCGCCGCCTGGTGGGAGATCACTGTAGCCACACCGCGTCTTATCTGGTTGATGGCGCGTGGGGCCCCGAGGAAGGAAAGGGCCGCCTGCTGGAGGCCGGCCTCCCTCGGGTCCGACTGGCCAGGCTTCCGCCGTCTTCCGGGCTCTCGCTGCCTGGTAGGGCCCACCATCTTCAGGCCGTACCGACAGGCGGTCGTGGGAGCAGGGCTCACTTTGTGAGGATGATGTCGAGCGGAGTGGCTCTGATTCACGGGCGGAGATCTCTGCTGACTGAGCAACGTGGCGCGCCGCCCTGGATATGGGGATGATGGGCTACACTGTAGCCTCACCCTGTCTAGTCTTCTTAATGAGGGTGCAGACTTTGTGGGCGCCACGGGCCGACTGCTAGGGGCCGGCTTCTCTGGAAGCCGCCCACTAGGCGAGTCGGCTTGTCTTGATGCCGGCTTCTGGAACTCGGCCGTCTACGGGCAGCCGGCTATTCTTCCAGCCGGCCACCAGAAGGCGGCACTTCGTCTTGATGCCTTGAGGGGCGCAGCCAGCCCTGATGTCTTGAAAGGTTCAGGGACTCGGGTTAGCCTACCCATGGCCCATTACTCCGACAGTAGTCCCCGAAGCTAGTGAGGAGCCGTGGCTGAGCAGCCGAGGGGCCTCAGCAGTTTCCTTCTCCGAGTGCTTGAGGTGGAGCTTCGTCCGACTTATGCCAAGCCGACTGGCGGGATTCGGCCTCGTCCAGCCTGACTTATCCAAAACTTTGAATGCGACGGCGGGAACCAGGTGGCGTGCTTGCTAAGCCACCAGGCCGCCGCCCGTCGTGGGCATGCCACGTGGCGTCGAGCGGCCGTGCCAGTCTGCCAGCCCACGCGCGTGATGGGACACGCCTGCTGGTGGGGCCCGCCACTATCGGGCCTCGGCACGCGAGCGGATCCGCTGCATCCGAGGTGGGCCGTTCAGTTTTCCCATAGAGTCACTGCACGCAGTAACTCGCGTGATAAACATGGGGGCGTGGGGTCGTGGGCGCAGTAAATCCCACGATCGCCCCCTCGTCTTCGCAGCCCGTAGGCCTATAAGTAGGGGTAGGAAGAGGAGTGGTGGAGCACGCGCGCCCCTCCACCCCATTCTTGCCTCCTTCTTCTTCCTTTCGCCATAGCACCTCCAAGCCACGCCGGGGTGCTGCCGCTGCTCGTCTCCGATGAGCTCGCCTACCAACCTCACGCCCCCCATGGCACGCTCCGGAGCATGGGACGGCTCCAAAGTCCATGAAGACCACATCGACTGCCTCCGCCAGACGCGGCGGCTGCCCGGCAAAGACTACGTGAAGGTCCGCCTCGCGTCGGAGAGGGAGATCTCGCCGGCGCCGGAGGAGGGCGAGCAGGTCGACTTCTGCTCACATCGCTTGCTTGCCTCCGCCGCCCTTGCGAAGGCTTCTTCCGGTCCTTCCTCGAGTTCTACAATCTTCAGCCGCACCACCTCACCCCAAACACGGTGGTGCTGTTGTCCGCCTTCGTCGCTCTGTGCGAAGGCTTCCTCGGCGTCCTCCCCATCATCGAGCTTTGGGGGGAGTTCTTCTACACCAAACTTGGCACCCTTGTCGCGGGCGTGCCGGCTCAATGCGGCGCTTTCATTGCGGTGTGGAGGCCGGCGGCCGAAAATCCATTTCCTCCCATCACGCTGATCAAGTCGGTGAAGATGTGGCAGTGGTCGTACTTCTACGTGAAGAGCGTCTTCCCGGAGGGCGACTGGGTCAACTTGCTGGCTTACGCAGCCGGCCCGCCGGCTGGGAGGCGGCCCAACTGGTCGTACCGGGCCAAGACACTCTCGCCTTCTGGAGCCGCCGCCATCGCCCGGCTCTGGGTGCCAACACAGTCGGAGGGCCTGACCGGCCCGACTTGCTATCCGCCTTCGTGGCCCGCCGGGTGCTCCCGCTCCAGGGCCGCCCTCACATGATCTGTCAGATGAGCGGGCACCGGGACCCAAGCCGGCTGTGCACCAAGGAGATGCCTCACGTAGAGGTAGCTCACATGGTGAACTACCTTGCGAACTGCAAGCTCACAGAGGAGTGGCGGATCAGCAAGGAGCCGTATTCACACGTCGACCCCCCGCCTATGGTAAGTTATCTTTCTTTTTCTCTATCTTTTTTGTTGCCGAGTTCTGCCTGTCCAAGCTGACCAATCGGCCTTTGAACAGAAACCCTCCTCCAGCCCGGCAGGGGCCGGCGTCAATCCTCCCAGACCGAGCGGAGAGCGACGTGGATGACCCCGACTTGGGGGCGGCGGCCTTGGAGGACGACGCCGAGGGAGGAGGCGGTGAAGCGGGTGGCTCAGGGCTCGGAGCCAGCCTCAAGGACTGGCCCGACGATGATGCGGGGGAAGTCGCCCCGCGCCACCAGCCAGGGTCCGACTAGCCGAGCGCGAGCTCATCTGCCGCGCCGAGCCTATTCGGCAGCCGGCCGAAGAAGCCCAGGGGCTCGGCCGCGGCGACTAAGCGGGATGAAGCGGCCATGAAGGCCATCCGCTTTCGCAAGGCGGTGAAGGAGCCGCCGCTGGTTTCCGCGTAAGTACTGCCTTCATCTCATACTTTCTCCTTCCTTGATGATCTTGTCTGACTTTCTTTGCTTTGTTTCCCTTGATCTAGGGCTCCGCTCTCTCTTGAGAAGTCGGCCGCCGCCTCCATCGTCGGTTCGGCGGAGACTTCCACCACCACTCGGCGGATCGATCCGGCCGCCGACCTCCGGGAGGCGACGGAGCAGAACGCGCGCGAGGAGCAGGAAGCCACCCGCCTGGAGAAGGCGGAAGCAGAGAAGGCGGAGGCTGCCACCCTGAAGAAACTGGCGGAGGCCGAGGCAGCCGACGCGGCGAAGAAGCAGGCCGAGGAGGCCGCGCGCCGCCAGTCGGCGATATTCGTCGCCCCCTGAGCTCCGCGCCGCCACCGCCGGAGTTCATGGCACAGACTGGGGAAGCCGGCGGTGAGAACCCAATCATAGAGAGGGACAGCGGTGACGTCGCCATGCTGGACGTAGTCGTGCCTCCACCGCCACCGTCCGAGAACACGCAAGGCGAGCAGCCGGCGGACCCGCCGGTGCCGCCAGCCGGAAACGAGGTGGTGACGGGCCCGACTCCTGAGGTCCGCACACCAACGCGCCGCCGGCTTGCAAAGGTGGCATCGGCGCCACGCCCGCTGGAGACCGGCGCCGCAAGCTCCTCGATCCCAGACACCGAGGCGACCAACACCGCGCCCACTGGGTGGGTGCAGGGAGGCGGGACGGGCCCTCTGAACAAGGCGATCCTGGACGTTCAAAGCAAACTCCGTGCCGAGGCCGACGCTATCAAGCATTGCAACAAGGCGTTCCTGGAATCGCGAGAAGCCATCCGGGTACGCTTCTTTCTTCTTCGTTTTTAACTCTTGTATTTCTTCGTGGGGGCGCGTCAGCGCACCCAGTGGGTGTAGTCCCCGAGTTTGGGGCGGGCTGCTGAGTAGGCGGCTCGGAACTTTAATTAGCAGGCTCTGAGTGCTAATATCCTTGCTGCAGGATTATCATAACCTCCGTACGGCCGCCTTCAACTCCAAAGTCTAGGAGTTGGATCAACGTGTTGTTGACTTGTCGGAGAGCCGGAGTAAGTCTTCTTATTTCTCTGCGGGGGCACGCTGGCGCACCCGCGGGCTGTTGTCCCCGAGATTCGGGCCGACTGCTGAGCAGCGGGCCGGATCTCCCCGGCAACTTTTCTTCTTTTCTGTTGATTTTGACGACTCCTTTCTCCGCGGGGGCGCGCTGGCGCACCCGCGGTTTGTAGTGCCCGAGATTCGGGCGGACTGCTGAGCAGTCGGGCCGGATCTCCCCGGTGACTATACTTCTTCTCTGTTGGCAACTGACACCTTTCCCTTCTTCTTTCTCTGCAGAGGCCAACGCGCCTTGCAGCAGCAGCTGGGCGAAGCCAACACCGCGTTGTGCGCTAAGGAGGTGGAGTGCGGCAAGCTGGCTGAAGAACATGACCGGCTGGTCGCGCAACTAGCGGAGCAGGCGGAGCTTCTCAAGAAGGCCCAGAAGGTGGCGGAGGACAAGGAGATCAACCTCCTTGCTGAGTTCACGTCCGAACGCTCCGCCTGGACCGACAAGGAGGCGATGCTGACTTCCGGCTTTCATGAGATTGAAGACATAATTGATGGTGAGCTTCCCTCTTTTTCCTTCTTTGAGCTGCCGGCTGCTGGTCGAGCTGGCCTCTCGTCTCTAACTTTGGCTCTTTGCTTTCTATTTTGGCAGACTTCTTCCCTGGTCACACTGACGCTGCCAATCAGGCCATTGAAGCTGATCGCGAAGGACGGAGGGCGGAAGGCGCACAGATTGCTGCCGACGCCCCCTGAACCCTTAGCGAGCAGCTCCTGAGCATTGAGGCCCGTCTTTGGCTGGCTCACCGGATGTTGTGCTGTCTTTAGCGTGTCGGAGCCCAGGCGATTGCTGCTCTGTGGCCGGACATGCCGGCACCGCGTACTCCCAGTCGGACTACCGACTGGCTGGAGGTGGCGGCCGGCCGTCTTGAGGCTTGGAAGGGTTCCTCGGCCCGAGCTGGAGCACGCTGAGCCTTGGAGTTTATCAAGGCGTGGTACTCTGGGCTAAATCTAGCCCAGTTGACCACGTTTCGGCAGGAGACCCAGGAGGAGCTGGTGGCCGTGGAAGATGACCTTGTCAAGCCTGCGGCGGCAATCACCGAGTACACCAACACCAGCGTCTTCATCCCGGAGCGGGCCGAGAACGGCGCTGAGGCGCCGCCAGAGTGGTTCGAGCTGAACCCGGAGGACGGCGAGGACTCGGCCGAGGTGATCGACTCCAGCGGCGAGGAAGAAGACGAGGAGGAGGAGGAAGGCGAAGAGGAGGCGCCAGAGGTCGGAGCGGACGGCCAATCTCAGCTCGACCGCGCCTCCAGCAATGAGCCACGCCCGAGCTAGCCGGCTGCCACTGGAGGCGACCAAGCAGAGACTGACCAGCCGGCCGCTCCACCAACCAGCGCCACGGACTCCTCCGATCCACCGAACTCGTCTGTTGCTCCCTAGGCCGCCGGTTTATCTTTTGCTTTACCTGCTTATCAGTCTCGACAAACTTGTTAATTTTGCACAACTCCACCCACGGGGTGTATCTCAAACTTCCGTTGAATATCGGGCAAGGGCCTTTTGCTATGTATATATTTTTGCCGAGTTCTATCTTTTCTTTCTTTCTGTTCCTTGGCCTTTTTCCTTTGCCTCCCTCCCTTAGTTGCCGTCTTGCCAGCCTGACAGCCGCTCTGCGGACTGTGGCTGGGTCAAGTACTTTGCTACTTTCGGGAAGGCAAGTACTTAGCCGATTAGAATGTTTTTAACAAGTTAAGTAGAAGTCGGCTAGCCGGCTTCTCAACAGCCGGTCGTAGAGGCGGGAAGACGGCTTGAACTATGCCCATGCTTTTCATGTGGGCACCCTTTCTGCCTTTCTCCTGCCCACCAGGCAGTCGCTCTGCGAGCTGCGGCTTCTGGCAGGAGACGGCTAAAGTGCCAACACATTACTTGTCCATCTCCAGGAAGCATTTCATAGTACAAGGCGGCGAGTCTCCGGGCCTACTAGTCGGACCCGGTGCCAAGCGGCATAAAGGAAATGACGCATTCATAGGCATAATTCTTATCATGTAGATAAAAGAGGGCAGTCCCCGAGCTCTTCTCGGGGGACCCGGAGTCTTCGTACTTTAATACAAAAGGTAGCATGGTACATACTGCATCAACTGTAAAATCTTCGGAGGAGATTTGCATTCCATGGCCGCTCCGTCTCCTAGCCGGAGTCTTCCCTCTTGCGCGCTCGAGGCTGCTGGGCGTAGATCAGGTAGTAGGAGTCATTGCCCAACACTTTGCTGATGATGAAGGGGACTTCCCAAGGCGCTGAGAGCTTGTGTTGGCCGGCTGTTCGCTGGATCAGCCGGAGCACAAGGTCTCCCTCTTGGAAGAATCTCGGCTTGACCTTCCCGTTGTAGTATCGGCACAGGCTCTGCTGGTAGATGCTGGACCGGCTAAGTGCCAACAGCCGGCCCTCTTCTAGCAGATCGACACTGTCTTGTCGCGCTTCTTCTGCCTCCTCTTCGGTGTACATGGTGTCTCGAGGAGAGTCAAATTCTATGTCCGTCGGGATGAGGGCTTCGGCACCGTAAACGAGGAAGAAAGGCGTGAAGCCGGTTGACTTGTTCGGATTTGTGCGCAGGCTCCAGAGGACGGCCGGCAGCTCATTGAGCCAACAGCCGGCCGAGCGCTCCAGAGGCTCGACCAGTCGGGGCTTTATGCCGGACAAGATGAGGCTGTTTGCTCGCTCTACTTGGCCGTTTGACTGCGGATGCGCAACGGACGCTAAGTCTAGTCGGATGCCCTGTGTCGCGCAGAAACGGGCCAAGGCACCTTTGGCAAAGTTCGTGCCATTGTCGGTGATGATGCCGTGTGGTATGCCATACTGGATGGTGATGTCGGAGATGAAAGCCACAGCAGTCGGACCATTCAAATTGTTGATTGGTTTTGCTTCTATCTACTTGGTGAACTTGTCCACCGCGACAAGAAGATGAGTCATGCCACCTCGCGCTGTTTTGAATGGTCCCACCATGTCCAAGCCCCAGACAGCAAAGGGCCAGGCAATGGGGATAGTCTTGAGTGCAGAAGCGGGCCGATGAGTCTTGGAGCGGAACTTCTGGCACCCTTTGCATTTCTGGACCAAATCTTTGGCGTCTTCTAGAGCAGTCGGCCAGAAAAAACCATGGCGGAAAGCTTTGGCAACAAGTGCTCTTGAAGCCGCGTGGTAACCGCACTCGCCTTGACGGATATCTTTGAGGATTGCTTGGCCTTGCTCTGGCTCCATGCAACGCTGGTAGACACCAGTGACACCGCGCCTTACAAGCTCTCTGTTGACTATGGTGTATGTTGCTGCCTGGCGTTGCACTTGTCGGGCCGAGATCTCATAAGTCGGCAGCTCTTTGTTAACCAGGAAGTTGAGGACGGGCTTGGCCCATGAAGGCGCTGCGATTTCTTCGATTGCTAAGACTGCTACTTGCACGAGGGCGGTTGGGCCGGGAGGCGGCGGGTTGGAGTCAGCTGCTGCTTGCTGAGTTGATGAAGTCCCTGGGCCGACTGCTGCAGTCCCCGAGCCGGACTCTGAGGTCCCCGAGCCGAGTGCGGCTGCTGCAGTCTTCGGGTCGCCTGCCGAATTCCTCGTGCCGGCTGCTGGGGTCCTCAAGTCGGATCCGACTGCTTCAGGAGGAGTCGGCACAAAGATGGAATCCAACTCTGGCGATGGCTTGACAGACGTCTTGAGGAGGCGTTGTAGGGCGACGTCGGTTGGTATTGCTTGCCGGGTGGAGCCGATCCGTGCCAAGGCATCTGCTTGCTCATTGTCATTCCTTGGCACATGGAGAAACTCGCACCCTTCAAAGTAACCGCTGATTTGCTGTACGAGGAAGCGATAGCTCACCATGTTTGCGTCCTTAGCGTCCCAGTTGCCTGACGACTGCTGAACCACCAAGTCGGAGTCACCATAGGACAGGATCCGGCGAATGCTGAGTTCCTTGGCAAGCCGGAGCCCGTGAATGAGTGCCTCGTATTCAGCAACGTTGTTGGAGACGGCAAAGTGAATTTGCAACACATATCTGAGCTTGTCGCCTTTGGGAGAGGTGAGGACGATGCCGGCTCCCAAACCGGTGCGCATTTTGGAACCATCAAAGTGCATCCGCCAATGGGTGGAGTCTGGCGCTGGCAATAGGTATTGGGTCTCGGCCCAATCGACGAGGAAGTCGGCCAGTGCTTGTGACTTGATGGCGGTGCGAGGTTGATAGTAGATGGTATAGGGGGCCAAATCTATGGCCCATTTGGCCACTCGGCCTGAAGCATCTCGGCTTCCAATGATCTCGGCAAGCGGAGCTGTGCAGACCACAGTGATTGGGTGCTCTTGGAAGTATGGCTTCAGTTTCTTGGCGGCAAAGTGCACGCCGTAGCACATATTCTGGTAGTGGGGGTAGTTTTGCTTGGAGGCGGACAATACTTCACTCAGGTAATATACTGGCCTCTGGACTGGTAGTGCTTTGCCTTCTTCCTTGCGTTCCACCACTATGACTGTGCTGACCACTCGGCTGGTGGCGGCGATGTAGACGAGCATGGGTTCCTTATGAGTCGGAGCCGCCAGGACAGGCGGAGTGGTCAGTATCTTCTTGAGCTAGAGAAAATCTTCATCTTCCTTGTCATTCCACTCAAAAAAAGTGGTCTTCTTCATGAGCTAGTACAGGGGAAGAGCCTTCTCGCCCAGCCGACTGATGAAGTGGCTGATGGATGCCAAGCAGCCGGTGAATTTCTGCACGTCCAGCAGTCAGGTGGGCACTTCCATCCTCTCGATGGCCTCGATTTTCACGGGGTTGCATTCTATGCCGCGCTCTGAGACCAGGAAGCCAAGAAGTTGTCCGGCTGGTACTCCAAAGACGCATTTCTCCGGGTTGAGCTTGATTTGAAATTGGCTCAAGTTCTCAAAGGTCTCCTTGAGGTCTTCTAGCAGCGTTCCACGCTTCTCCGTCTTCACCACAACATCGTCCACATAAACGTGGGTATTCCTGCTGAGTTGCTTGAGGAGGCACTTCTGCATGCAACGTTGAAATGTGGTGAAACGCCCTCGATGCGGCTATATCTCCCACGTGTCGAAGCACGACTTAGAGGCATAACCGCATTGAAAGCAATGTCGCAAGTGAGGTAATCTTCACACAACCCATGTAATACATAAGGGAAAGAGGTACATAGTTGGCTTACAATCGCCACTTCACACAATACATGAGTAAAACATTACATCATACAGATACAATCAAGGTCCGACTACGGAACCAAAATAAAAGAAGACTACCCCAAATGCTACACAGATCCCCGATCGTCCCAACTAGGCTCCACTACTGATCAACTGAAACGAAACAACACAATGAACAAGATCTTCATCGAGCTCCTCCTTGAGCCCGGATGCATCACCTGCACGGTTCATCGGCACCTGCAAACTGGTTTGGGAAGTATCTGTGAGTCACGGGGACTCAGCAATCTCACACCCGCGAGATCAAGACTATTTAAGCTTAAAGGTAAGACAGGGTAGTGAGGTGGAGCTGCAGCAAGCGACTAGCATATATGGTGGCTACATACGCAAATGAGAGCGAGAAGAGAAGGCAAGGCACGGTCGAACAACTATGATCAAGAAGTGATCCTAAAGCAACCTACGTCAAGCATAACTCCAACACCGTGTTCACTTCCCGGACTCCGCCGAGAAGAGACCATCACGGTTACACACGCGGTTGGTGTATTTTAAATAAGATCAACTTCGGGTTTTCTACAACCGGACATTAACAAATTCCATCTGCCACATAACCGCGGCACGGCTTTGAAAGTTCAAAACCCTGCAGGGTGTCCCAACAAGCCCATGATAAGCTCTCGCGATCAACGAAGGATATTCCTTCTCCCGGAAGCCCGATCAGTCTCGGAATCCGGCTACAAGACATTCACAGCAATAAAACAAGACCAGCAAAGCCGCCCGGATCTGCCGACAAATCGATAGGAGCTGCACATATCTCGGTCTCGGGGCACACCGGATTGTCCAAACTTCGGTAGAGCCAACCCAGAGTTGCCCCAGGTACCACGGCGGTGACAGTTTGGACCAACACTCACGACGAGCACCGCCCGGGGTAAAATAAGATGACCCTTGGGCTCCGAAACCCAAGGGAAAAAGGGCTAGGTGAGGCAAATGGTAAAACCAATGTTGGGCCTTGCTTGGAAAAGTCTTATTCAAAGCGAACTGTCAATGGGGTCCCATAAATCACCCGACCGCGTTAGGGACGCAAAAATCCGGGAACATAACACCGATATGATGGAAACTAGGGCGGCAAGAGTGGAACAAAACACCAGGCATAAGGCCGAGCCTTCCACCCTTTACCAAGTATATAGATGCATTAATTAAATAAGATATATTGTGATATCCCAACAAGTAAACATGTTCCAACAAGGAACAACATCTCCATGTTCCAACAAGGAACAAACTTCATCTTCACCTGCAACTAACAACGCTATAAGAGGGGCTGAGCAAAGCGGGAACATAGCCAAACAACGGTTTGCTAGGAAAAAGGATGGTTAGAGGTTTGACAAGGCAATATGGGAGGCATGATAAGCAGGTGGTAGGCATCGTAGCATAGGCATAGCAAAAGAGCGAGCAACTAGCAAGCAAAGATAGTAGTGATTTCGAGGGTATGGTCATCTTGCCTGAAATCCCGCAAGGAGGAAGTACGAATCCATGAAGAAGACAAACGGATGAAGTCGAATGAAATCTCACAACTCCGGAATGAAACCGAAGCTAACAAGAGAAGCAAACCGGAAACAAACAAACAACATGGTAAACAACCATCACATAAACATGACATGATGCACAATCAAGTATGATGCATGTCCGGTTTAAAGAGGCATGGCATGGCAATATGCACAAACAACACTACAAGTTAAGTGGAGCTCAATATGCAACGGGTTGCATATTGACAAACACCACAACAATTATTTAGTTCTCTCCCGATTAGGTACTCAACAATATTAAATGTTGTTAAACATGGCAAGAGGTGAAGCAAAATGAAACTACCTATCTAGGCAAGTTTAAATGAGGCCGGAAACAACGAACAATAATTCCGGAAAATCCCCATATGCAAATTATGGATTAGGTACTGATCTGCCCTAAACACAATTTTAATGTTGTTAAACATGCAAAGTAATGCTACCATGTTAAACTAGGCATTTTTCCACCCCATTTACATATATAAATTATTTAAAATGGAGCTACGGTTATTTAGTTATGAAATAAATCATTTTAGCATGGCATAATGCAAATTAATGCAAACAACAATTATAAACATTTAAATGTTGTTATCATGATGCGGATGACATGTGCAAGTTTATGCAATTTTTATGAAAATGCTGACAAAAGCATTATGAAGCATTATGTCACCGTGGTGGAAGAAAGGGGTGCCACGGCAACGAATCCGAAAATGGTGCCACGGCAACATATCGGTTCCGATAACTCGATTGAGATATCGGTACAAAGGAAAGCGTGACGGAAGCGAGTCATGCAAGATGGTGGGGTGATCCGGTTCGGGTTCCCACGGAACGGTGGCATGGCAAAGAGGGGCATCGCAAGGATGATTCGATCACGGCGGTCGCCACGGGTTATACCTTGAAGCGAGCAATCGGGACGGAAAGCGTTCAGAGAGGGAAGTAGACGTTCACGGGTCGCCGAGGGAAGTAGAGGAAGTAGTCGTTCTCGCGATGATCGCCGAGGGAAGTAGTGGTACACGCGACGGTAGAGGAAGTAGTGTTTCACGCTCGTTTTCGAAGAGGTACTTACGGGTCCGAATTCCTTCGGGGTTGTCGTGGTACTTGCGGTCTCGCGATGGTAGTCGTACATCACGGCGTGGGGAAGTAGAAGCGTTAAGTGTTCGATGGTAGTGGTACATCTCGCCATCGGAAGTAGTTGTTCATGTCCGTGGATGTTCGGGTCCACGGGTCTTCGAGGTTCGACGGTAGTGGATCACGCTCGTAGATGTTCAAGAGGACTTGGCGCATCCGATGTCTCCGGGGTCGGCGGTAGTGGTACTAGACGCATCATGTAGTCGAACTTGACGAACCGAGGGGTACTTGTCGCATCCACGTGTAGTCGTATGCTTGTTCGAGGGGAACTTGGCGAAACCACGTAACTAGCAGCGGAGCACACATAGCTCTCGGGTTTTGATCTTCAGGAGCAGCGGCGACTGCAGGTACATGGGGAGAATACACCGGACCCGAGGCAAGCATGGCCACTGGCACAAAGCGACAGAGATGGCAGCAGTGCCATCGGGGTGCGTCGGAGGTGGAGCTGAGGAGGCTCGAGGCGCGGCGCTCCTGGTGGTCGCAGCGTGCGACGAGGAGAAGGCCGCGGGGACGGCGCGCTGGATGAGGCAGAGGAGGGGCACACCAGGGCGCTCCTGTGGCGGCCATGGCTGCACGAGGGAGGCGCGGGGTCGCGAGGATCCGAGGCGGCGGGGTCGATCTCGGCCGGATCGGGCCAAACGAGGCGGGCGGGCGCGGTGCTCGAGGAGACCAACGAGGGGCGCGAGCCGAGGAGGAGCGGCACCAGGCGACGAGGAGGAGGTCGGGACGGAGGAGAAGGTAGGCCTTGGCGAAGCACGGCAGGCCGGGCGCGGGCTGGGAGGAGCGACGGGGCACGGGGACGCTGGGAGGAGAAGAGAGGCGGCGAGGGAGAGAGCGAGGGAGATGGGATCGGGAGGAGGCCGAGAGATGGGGATCGGGAGGAAGGAGGGTTCGGCGCTGCGTGACGGCGCTCGGAAGGGAGATGGGGATCGATTGGGCTAGGGTTAGAAGCAGGGGCGGCTGGGCCTTGGGGTTTGGTGGGCGGCCTAGTTGGTCGGGCCTAAGAGGCCTTGGGCCATAGAGGCCGTCGCGGGGGGGAGAATGGCCAGGGGCCGGCTGGGCTGGCTCTCTTCTCTCCTCTCTCTCTTATATATATATAGCAGAAAAAATAAATAAAGAGAGACAAAAGAACGAGAGGGTTAGGGAAAGAATTTGGACATGGGATTATTTTCCGGACTCACAAAAATATGAAGAATTTAACAAAATGGCCGAGGATTTTTGGTGGAACTCCGGAAAATGATGAAAATAATAATGGCAAGGTTTGGGGACCAAACTTGAAGTAGAAAGGGCATGGGATTTATTATGGAAGTGGGTTATGGTGATTCCAAAACGAGGAATATTTATATAGCTCCCTAATATTGGGAGGATATGTTATAAAGAGAAAACACCATGTGAATTCCCTCGATTTAAATGGATCGAGAAATCCATGCAATTTATTTAGTTGAGTTTTAAAAATAATGATATGATGGCATGATGACATGATGCAATGCAAGAGATGACAAGATGAAAGCACACACCAAACAAATCACACGACAAACTCGGAAACCCTGGAAGGCAACTGAAGCTCCGGTCTTGGGGCGTCACAACACTCCACCACTACGAGAGGATCTCGTCCCGAGATCTAGGATGGCACCGGAGAAAAACGGAAGAGGAAGAGGTAAAACAAAGTTGCTTCTCCGGCAAACGAGTGAAACCAAAGAACCTTGAGAGGTTGAACAAAATGAAAGAAAGAAACAATGAAGATGAAGAAAGTTGAAACACTCTGTTACAAAAGAGGAACAAGGGATACGACGAGAACCAAGAGGTTTAGTGTTAAGATAGATATTGAAACCACTCCGGTTAAAACAAGATAGAGAAGGAATAAGAATGATATAATTTGGGCAGCACTCCGACTGAAAGAAGAAGGAAAACTTGATAAGATGAAAAGAACTTGAAGAGATGACACAACCTCCGGTTAAATGGATAATGCAAGAAAAAGAACATGATCTTTACAAAACGAGGTGATGGGTGAAGAGAGCAACATCACAATGCCTCCGGAAACAAATGAAAGAGTGGAATGGAATGGACGAAGGGAAACAAGATCTTGAAAGAGCACGCTTACAAGAAATGTTAGAACGGAGTTGTTGGACTATCAACAACGAAAGGAACAAGCTTGTAGTGGGCTTATGGAACACATCTCAATATTATGAGGTGAGTTTACGCCACCAACGAAACACATGATTGGATTGATATCAACAAGGAGACGAGAAACTTATATCACCGGGAGGACAAATGAAGAACTTAGGTCATTTATAAGCACCATAAATAGCAACAATCCTTAGGGAAAGCTTTAGGTGAAATATAGCCCAAGATAACTCCAATGAAGAGATTGATGGATTTAAAATACCTCATTCTTGACAACATGTTAATCATGAAACACGAACACAAATTGTCGAGAATGACATAACACCATCTCAAGAGATAAGGTATAAAGAATTGCACTTCGAAATGCAAGAAGAAGAATACTTGAACTCCTCAAAACAAAACATGTGTTGAGCACCATGTTCAATTTTGAGTATAGCTTGGCGGATCAAAACTCCGAGAGAAATCTTGAAGAACAATTGAAGAATGAAAAGAATCCTTGACGAACCACCATGTAGAACCTCCATGAAGAACTCCGGTAAGAAAAGGATGATAAAAGAAAGAGAAGTTGCAAATACAAGGTGAAACCTTGCAGTGATAAGATGAAGCTTTGAAATGATATAACCGAGAAAACTTGGAACTCCGGAAAGAAAGATGAACAAATGAAACCAAGAATTTTGATGATCCTCCGGAATAAGGAATTGAATCTACTCGATGAAACCAGAATAAGAATTACATTATGCTGATCCTTCACCAATTAAATTGATGACAAAATGGATTAGGCATACTACTTATTCTCATTGATAAATGATTACAGATAGAGATATAGCGCAAACTTGAGAAGGTCTTCAACGATCCGCCGGTAGGATTTGGGAAGAACGAATGAATCTATATAATAACGAAGGAAGAGAACTCTTGAACAAACCACCGTAAGAATTGAAAATGAAAGTAGCAAAGGCACAATTCACCAGGAAGAATTGGAAAACGAATGAAGATGCTTGAGGGGAATTTAGATACATTAGAACGAAGAGATCATGAACTGATTAGAGGATATTTGACGATGCACCGTGAGATTTGGAAAACAAGAGTTGAACGCTTGAATGAATAATTCGAGATGATGGGCTCGGATAATCAAACTGAAAAGATTTCTGAATTTCTCCGGATGGGTGAAAAGAATTCTCACAATGAAAACAATTATGAGAATGGCGCAAGCTAGAACCATGAATCTTGAAGAGAATGGAGCAAGATTAAAGAGAAATTCATCTTCGGTCTTCAAAATTCGAGAATGATGACGAGAAACATCACCATGAATTATTGAAGCACTCCGGAATGAAAAATTAGAAAGGTTGAACCAACAATGAAAATAATTTGAAAGATCTTGGAGAAAGACATTTGACTAATGATAACTCATTCTTACGTCAAACTTTGCAATGAATTTGGGAATAGCTCCTGAAAAATTAAAAGAGTTAGGTAAGATCCTGGGAAAAGACCTGTGGGTTAGGGCCCACTCAAAAGAACGACCGTTGAACAAATGCTTGAAATAGATATTGCACCGGTAGAATTAAATGGCATGAATGAGATAGCATCCTCAAAAGAACTTGAGTGAATTGAGAATGGAAACTAGAATCTTCTGAGATATCTTCAACACTCCGGAAACAAATGAATAACAAGAAGTGAAAAATTAAGATGTGCACCGGCATGAGAAAACATTGTGAAAAGAGGAAAAGGGATAAGATCAACACTGAAATCTTGACTTAAATCCACTGGAGAAGAAAATTAGAATGGAACAATGATAAGGTTAAAGCTTCCTTAGCGTCTTCATGAGAAATCACCGGATAAAACATTAAAGGAAAAGAATGAAGAAGCTTCACTCAATAAAATGGATACTTGATTAAGAAATCTGAGTCCTTGAAGAAAAAGGGTGGGAGGGCGGGAAAACAAAACAACTTAGGTCGGATGAAACGAACACCGTTGAGAAAAAAGCTTAGAATTGATCTCGCAAATGTTGAAATGATCGAATCCACTTGAAGAGAAGCACGCTGGTTGGAAAAGAATTAACATGACAAGCTCAGTGATCAAGAAGGATTAGTACTCACATAGCAATATGAGAACACCATTTAGGAAAGGTATGGAATCAACACTTGACATTGAAGCAACTCGAATACCACAAAACAAAACAAAAACAAAGGATTGGCTTCAAGAATGAGCCGGAACAAACACATGATAGAGATTTCGCCCAAAGTGTTCGTGGTGGGGCCCACACGACACGACGATAGCGGACGCCACGAATGACAAACAAGACGTCCCCGAATCAGCATAGCCAAGGATTCTTTAAGACGCCTCGTGACCATCAGAATCGACCGTGAATGGGCGGACCACTAGACGTTGAGCCCCAATCTCAAATCATACATCCGCCGGAAAGAATATCCTGTAAGCTACTAGAATTCCACCTATAAACTCCCAAACTTTCTGGTTATGCAATCTGGTGTTGGGGATACAGGGACACAAAATATATCACCCAAACTAACAATACCTAGATCCAAATTGTATCCATCCGTCAACACATAACCAAGAAATCCTCGAAATCGTTTACCTCGACCTTCAAAAACATCCGTTATACAAGTCATGGCAATACTCCACTCGCCACAAGATCGGGCTATCGAGGTTATCTCACCAACAACTGCACAAAAGAGATTTCGATGTCGGTAAAACTCAGGTATTCCAGAATCGCAACGATAAAATTGTGACGACAACACCTCGAGCTCAACTCCCGGGACACCGCCACAACCCCTAAATGTCGGGAGGCACCAAGAACAATGTTCTCGTCACAAAACCATCGAACGATTCCAAGATACCCACGTGATCCTAAAAAAAAATTAGTGAAATTTGAGGAGAGAAAAGTCAAAACTCTCGTCAGGATACCTCACCAGAGCGGCGAAGGGACCGAGGAGTAAAAAAATCCTACTCTCGATATATATAATCCTAAGACTCAAAACATTTTCCGTTCTAGACTCAACAACGCCAACAAACAATCAAGTAGGGGGCTCCTAAGTCGGGGAAGGCTCTGATTACCAACTTGAAACGCCCTCGATGCGGCTATATCTCCCACGTGTCGAAGCACGACTTAGAGGCATAACCGCATTGAAAGCAATGTCGCAAGTGAGGTAATCTTCACACAACCCATGTAATACATAAGGAAAGAGATACATAGTTGGCTTACAATCGCCACTTCACACAATACATGAGTAAAACATTACATCATACAGATACAATCAAGGTCCGACTACGGAACCAAAATAAAAGAAGACTACCCCAAATGCTACACAGATCCCCGATCGTCCCAACTGGGCTCCACTACTGATCAACTGAAACGAAACAACACAATGAACAAGATCTTCATCGAGCTCCTCCTTGAGCTCGGATGCATCACCCGCACGGTTCATCGGCACCGCAAACTGGTTTTGAAGTATCTGTGAGTCACGGGACTCAGCAATCTCACACCGCGAGATCAAGACTATTTAAGCTTAAAGGTAGGACAGGGTAGTGAGGTGGAGCTGCAGCAGCGACTAGCATATATGGTGGCTACATACGCAAAATGAGAGCGAGAAGAGAAGGCAAAGCACGGTCGAACAACTATGATCAAGAAGTGATCCTAAAGCAACCTACGCCAAGCATAACTCCAACATCCGTGTTCACTTCCGGACTCCGAGAAGAGACCATCACGGTTACACACGCGGTTGGTGTATTTTAATTAAGATCAACTTCGGTTTTCTACAACCGACATTAACAAATTCCCATCTGCCACATAACCGCGGGCACGGCTTTGAAAGTTCAAAACCCGCAGGGTGTCCCAACTTAGCCCATGATAAGCTCTCGCGATCAACGAAGGATATTCCTTCTCCCGGAAGCCCGATCAGTCTCGAATCCCGCCACAAGACATTTCACAGCAATAAAACAAGACCAGCAAAGCCGCCGGATGTGCCGACAAATCCTGATAGGAGCTGCACATATCTCGGTCTCGTGGCACACCGGATTGTCCAAACTTCCGTAGGCCAACCCGAGTTGCCCTGGTAGCCACCGGCGGTGACAGTTTGGACCAACACTCACGACGAGCACCGCCCGGGGTAAAATAAGATGACCCTTGGGCTCCGGAAACCCAAGGGAAAAAGGGCTAGGTGAGGCAAATGGTAAAACCAATGTTGGGCCTTGCCGAAAAGTCTTATTCAAAGCGAACTGTCAAGGGGTCCCATAAATCACCCGACCGCGTTAGGGACGCAAAATCCGGGAACATAACACCGATATGACGGAAACTAGGCGGCAAGAGTGGAACAAAACACTGCATAAGGCCGAGCCTTCCACCCTTTACCAAGTATATAGATGCATTAATTAAATAAGATATATTGTGATATCCCAACAAGTAAACATGTTCCAACAAGGAACAACATCTCCATGTTCCAACAAGGAACAAACTTCATCTTCACCGCAACTAACAACGCTATAAGAGGGCTGAGCAAAGCGGAACATAGCCAAACAACGGTTTGCTAGGAAAAGGATGGTTAGAGGTTTGACATGGCAATATGGGAGGCATGATAAGCAAGTGGTAGGCATCGTAGCATAGGCATAGCAAAAGAGCGAGCAACTAGCAAGCAAAGATAGTAGTGATTTCGAGGGTATGGTCATCTTGCCTGAAATCCCGCAAGGAAGAAGAACGAATCCATGAAGAAGACAAACGGATGAGGTCGAATGAAATCTCACAACTCCGGAACGAAACCGAAGCTAACAAGAGAAGCAAACCGGAAACAAACAAACAACATGGTAAACAACCATCACATAAACATGACATGATGCACAATCAAGTATGATGCATGTCCGTTTAAAGAGGCATGGCATGGCAATATGCACAAACAACACTACAAGTTAAGTGGAGCTCAATATGCAACGGTTGCATATTGACAAACACCACAACAATTATTTAGTTCTCTCCCGATTAGGTACTCAACAATATTAAATGTTGTTAAACATGGCAAGAGGTGAAGCAAAATGAAACTACCTATCTAGGCAAGTTTAAATGAGGCCGGAAACAACGAACAATAATTCCGGAAAATCCCCATATGCAAATTATGGATTAGGTACTGATCTGCCCTAAACACAATTTTAATGTTGTTAAACATGCAAAGTAATGCTACCATGTTAAACTAGGCATTTTCCACCCCATTTACATATATAAATTATTTAAAATGGAGCTACGGTTATTTAGTTATGAAATAAATCATTTTAGCATGGCATAATGCAAATTAATGCAAACAACAATTATAAACATTTAAATGTTGTTATCATGATGCGGATGACATGTGCAAGTTTATGCAATTTTTATGAAAATGTTGACAAAAGCATTATGAAGCATTATGTCACCGTGGTGGAAGAAAGGGGTGCCACGGCAACGAATCCGAAAATGGTGCCACGGCAACATATCGGTTCCGATAACTCGATTGAGATATCGGTACAAAGGAAAGCGTGACGGAAGCGAGTCATGCAAGATGGTGGGTGATCCCGATTCCGGTTCCCACGGAACGGTGGCATGGCAAAAGAGGGCATCGCAAGGATGATTCGATCACGGCGGTCGCCACGGGTTATACCTTCAAGCGAGCAATCGGACGGAAAGCGTTTAGAGAGGGAAGTAGACGTCACGGTCGTCGAGGGAAGTAGAGGAAGTAGTCGTTTCGCGATGATCGCCGAGGGAAGTAGTGGTACACGGCGACGGTAGAGGAAGTAGTGTTTCACGTTCGTTTTCGAAGAGGTACTTGACGGGTCCGAATTCCTTTCGGGGTTGTCGTGGTACTTGCGGTCTCGCGATGGTAGTCGTACATCACGGCGTAGGGGAAGTAGACATTCGTGTTCGATGGTAGTGGTACATCTCGTCATCAGAAGTAGTTGTTCATGTCCCGTGGATGTTCGGGGTCCACGGGGTCTTCGAGGTTCGACGGTAGTGGATCACGTTCTCGTAGATGTTCGAAGAGGGACTTGGCGCATCCGATGTCTCCGGGGTCGACGGTAGTGGTACTAGACGCATCATGTAGTCGAACTTGACGAACCGAGGGGTACTTGTCGATCCACGTAGTCGTGGCGCTTGTTCGAGGGGAACTTGGCGAAACCACGTAATTCAGCAGCGGAGCACACATAGCTCTCGGTTTTGATCTTCGAGCAGCGCGATCGCAGGTACATGGGGAGAATACACCGGACCCGAGGCAAGCATGGCCACCGCATGGCGGCGAGATGGCAGCAGTGCCATCGGGTGCGCCGGAGGTGGAGCCGAGGAGGCTCGAGGCGCGGCGCTCTGGTGGTCGTCAGCGGCGGCGACGAGGAGAAGGCCGCGGGACGGCGCGCGCTGGATGAGGCAGCAGGAGGGCACACCAGGCGCCCTGTGGGCCTATGGCTGCACGAGGGAGGCGCGGGGTCGCGAGGATCCGAGGCGGCGGGGTCGATCTCGGCCGGATCGGGCCAAAACGAGGCGTGGCGGCGCCGGTGCTCGAGGAGACCGACGAGGGGGCGCGAGCCGAGGAGGAGCGGCACCAGGGCGACGAGGAGGAGGTCGCGGGGACGGGAGGAGAAGGTAGGCGCGGCGAGCTACGGCCGGCCGGGCGCGGGCGCGTCGGAGGAGCGACGGGGCACGGGGACGCGGGGGAGGAGAAGAGAGGCGGCGAGGGAGAGAGCGAGGGAGATGGGATCGGGAGGAGGCCGAGAGATGGGGATCGGGAGGAAGGAGGGTTCGGCGCTGCGTGACGGCGCTCGGGAGGGAGATGGGGATCGATTGGGCTAGGGTTAGAAGCAGGGGCGGCTGGGCCTTGGGGTTTGGTGGGCCGGCCTAGTTGGTCGGGCCTAAGAGGCCTTGGGCCATAGAGGCCGGCGCGGGGGGGAGAATGGCCAGGGGCCGGCTGGGCTGGCTCTCTTCTCTCCTCTCTCTCTTATATATATATAGCAGAAAAAAATAAATAAAGAGAGACAAAAGAACGAGAGGGTTAGGGAAAGAATTTGGACATGGGGATTATTTTCCCGGACTCACAAAAATATGAAGAATTTAACAAAATGGCCCGAGGATTTTTGGTGGAACTCCGGAAAATGATGAAAATAATAATGGCAAGGTTTGGGGACCAAACTTGAAGTAGAAAGGGCATGGGATTTATTATGCAAGTGGGTTATGGTGATTCCAAAACGAGGAATATTTATATAGCTCCCTAATATTGGGAGGATATGTTATAAAGAGAAAACACCATGTGAATTCCCTCGATTTAAATGGATCGAGAAATCCATGCAATTTATTTAGTTGAGTTTTAAAAATAATGATATGATGGCATGATGACATGATGCAATGCAAGAGATGACAAGATGAAAGCACACACCAAACAAATCACACGACAAACTCGGAAACCCTGGAAGGCAACTGAAGCTCCGGTCTTGGGGCGTCACATGTGGCGCCGACATTACTCAAGCCGAACGTCATGGTCAAGTAGCAGAAGGCTCCAAATGGTGTGATGAAGGTGGCCTTCAGTCTGTCGGCCGGGTTCAGCTTGATCTGGTGATACCCTGAGTATGCGTCCAAAAAACTCAACAGCTCGCATCCGGCTGTGGAGTCTATCACTTGGTCAATTCTCGGTAAAGCAAATGGGTCTTTGGGGCAGGCTTTGTTGAGGCTGGTATAATCAATACACATGCGCCACTGCTTGTTTTTCTTCAGCACAAGGACTGGGTAGGCCAGCCACTCTGGAAAGAACACTTCCATGATGAAGCCGGCTGCCAGCAGCCGGGCTATCTCTTCTCCAACGACTCTTCTCTTCTCCTCTGACAGGCGGCGCAAAGGCTGCCTGCTAGCTTGGCATCGGATCGGACATGTAATTTGTGCTCGGCGAAATCCGTCGGAACACCCGGCATGTCCTTGGGAGACCATGCAAAGATATCCCGATTCTCACGGAGAAAATCGACGAGCTCGCCTTCCTATTTGCTATCAAGGTTCGCACCTATGACGGCGTACCTCTCCGGGTGCTCCGGGTCCAGGGGTATCTTCTTTGTCTCTTTCGCAGGCTTGAACAAGCCCTCGGCCTACGACTCCTTGGGGTTGGGTAACATTTCCGGCTGCTTGCCTGCCATCGCCACAACCTGGTCAAGGAGCCGCGATCACAAGGGACTCGGCCAGCCGACTGCTATTTGCCGCGCAGCCGGACGACTTCTTGTAATCCCCTGCTATGGAAAGAATTCCTTTGGAACTCGGCATCTTCATCTTGAGGTAAGCATAGTGGGGGACCGCCATGAACTTGGCCAGAGTAGGCCGGCCAAGTAGTGCATGGTATGGGCTCTCAAGGTCCACCACCTCAAAACAGATTGGCTCTAGGCGGAAGTGATCTTTGTCTCCAAAGAGGACGTCTATCTGGATATTGCCGATTAGTGAGCAGGAAAGGCCAGGAACTATGCCATAGAATATAGTCCGGCTGGGCTGAAGCTGCCTTTGTTTGATTCCTAACTTCTCCATGGTATCCTTGTACAGGATGTTGATGCTGTTGCCGCCATCTATCAGAACTCGGGAAAAACGAGCAGCTCGCCTCTCTGTGGCAAAAGTGGCATGCAGAACCAGGGCATAGGAGCCGGGATTGGGCATTACTTCTGGGTGGTCGGCTCTGCTCCAACTGATGGGCTTCTCGGACCAATGCATGAACTCGGGGGTCTCTGATGCTACTGCATTTACTTCTTGCTGTCGTTGCCGTCTGCTGTGCTTGTCGTCGGCCACGCTGGTGAACATGACATAAGCTCCATGCTCTTCGGGATACTCATCTTGTATGGCTCCGACTGGTCGAACTGCCGGCTGCTGAGGTGGAGGAGGAGGCGGCTGCCCAGCTGGCGGAGGAGGCAGAAGGCCATCACCTTTGGTGATCCTGGTGAGCCAATGGCACTTCCGAGTGGTGTGGTTGGACGGCTTCGCGCCACCGTGAAATTTGCAGGGAGCATCAAGAGTCTGCTCATACGAGAAAACGGGCAGCCAATTAGGCTTGCCGCCCTTCTGGCGCTTGGATGGAGGCTGCCCTTCTAGCGCCGGTCTTCGACTGTCGCCACCTTCCGGCTTGTAGAAGCCGGCTGCGTGGCCTTGCGTTTGTTGTCGTTGGGTTGCTGACGCCGACTGGTGTCACCAGCCCGGGTCCGAGGAGCTGGAGGAGCCACTTTGCCAGATGCATCAACTTGGATCTCTGCCTTCATGGAGGAGTCAGCCGTGGCGTGTTTATCTGCTATGATTAGCAGCTCGTCGAGCGTCGCCGGCTTGTCGCAGAGAAGCTTATACTTGAGAAGGGTGCCCTCTCGTCACCCGGCGGTGAAGTACTCGATGCCCTGCACCTCATACACGCCCTCGCAAGAGTTGCGGAGCTCGGCCCAGCGTGTGAGGTAGTCACGAGTAGACTCGTTGGGGCCCTGGACACACAAGGAGAGCTGGTGGGGCTTGGGCGGCCGCTTGTACGTGCTGGTGAAGTTGCGGATGAAGCCTTCGGTGAAGTCGACCCAGCTGTTGATGCTGCGGGGCTTCAGGATATTCAGCCATGTCCGGCCGTGCCACGGAGCATGAGCGAACGCATTCACGCAACGCGCTTGTTGCCGCTTATGGCGTTGATACCGTGGTCATTTTGCCGGTTACGCCTCGGTCGGCAGCGGGCCTCGTGTCTGCTCAGCAGCCGCTGCCGGGAGTCGCTGGACGCGCCCGCCATCCGGGCGACGCCGCCCTTGAACTTGTCCAGCTCTTCTGCTGCCGCCTCGGCAGCTCGTATGTTCTCCGCAGGCGTGGCGTAGACGGGGCGATCTGCCCCGAACAGGCTGGCGATGGCCATGCCGCGTTGCTGGACCGTGCCGATGCAGCTAGGCCCACCAGGAGCTGGCATGCCACCCACAGTGCGGTCCATCTCGCGCTGGTAGGCCTCTGATAGGCGTCTCATGCTGGCCAGCTTATTGGCGCTCTCGACGAGCTGAGCGCGGGGTGCTTCAAGCATCTCGGCCGCGGCGCTTTTCGAATGGGCGCCACGTCTTTGCAAAGGCCGCATCAAGCGGGTCATGAGCACCTCCGCCGGAGTGCTCGCTGTGGCTGATGACAAGCACCTCCGTGACAGTGCTTCCGCCGCTCTCCGCGCGAGGAAGCGGCTCGTCCTAGACCACCACGTTGGCGGGGAACGTGTCAAGTGACGCAGTGTCGGAGTCGACAAGCATCGGGTCAGTGGAGCCAACAGACTCCAAGTCTACAGTAGGCTCGCTGGTGACGTGGAGCTGATCTAGGAGGCTCACGAGGTGGCTCTGAGGGCCATCGGTGCCCGCATCAGACGCGGGCTCTTCGAAGAGGCGAACCTCGCCAACAAGATCGGCGAGGCAGCTCGCCGCGCAGGCGACCTCCGCGCCATGCAGCGCTTTGCCGGGCGCAGACTGGTCTCGCGGCGTCGGCCAGCTGCGCCGCCAGGAGGAACAGGTTCCCGCCCGTAACAGGTCTCCGGACGATGGTGCACCTGGCCCCATGGTGGGCGCCAAATCGGGGGTTGGGTGCGACATATGCCAATTGATGGCTTATCATGGTGGGGGCGAGTAGAACGTCACCGGTGCCTAGAAGCGGGATGAGGCTTAGACACGAACGTCGACGCACTTTACCCAGGTTCGGGGCTCTCCTAGGAGATAACACCCCTAGTCCTGCTATGCGGGATCTCCGCATGATCACTAAGGCACTAGTGATACAATGGTGCTCCTCAAGCTGTATGCTAGAGGTGGAAGAAACCAAGGCTAGCTCTCTCGTTTCTCTATGGGTGAGTCTAGTTCTAACAGGTTGGGAACCCTTTGCACGGTGCCCAGGGGTTTAGAGGTTTACCCCTGTGGGTACAATGGTAATCTGCCGGTGTAGGACCCGCCGTCGCCTTCTCCGTCGCCGCTTCTCCGCCGCCGATGGGGCCTTCGCCGGGTGGGCCCCACCGATCGGTCTCGGTACGGAGCCGACATGCGCCTCCGCCGCCGCGATTCTTGTCGATCGCTGATTATCGAGTCGGATGCTAATGACGCAGCTTGGTCGTGGGGCGTACTCATACCCCGCCACCGTGGGAGATCACCGAGCCACCGCCTTATCTGTTGATGGCGCATGGGGCCCCGAGGAAGGAAAGGGCCGCCTGCTGGAGTCCGGCCTCCCTCGGGTCCGACTGGCCAGGGTTCCGCTGTCTTTCGGGCTCTCGCTGCCTGGTAGGGCCCGCTATCTTTAGGCCGTACCGACAGGCGGTCGTGGGAGCAGGGCTCCGCTTGACAGGGATGACGTCAGGGGTAGAGTGGCTACAGTGCCACGCTGGGCGGAGATCTCCGCCTGTACAGAGAACTGTGGTCGTGCCCGGCCCTGGATATGGGGGTGATGGGCTGCACTATAGCCTCACACTGTCTAGCCTTCTTAATAAGGGTGCAGACTTTGTGGGCGCCACGGGCCGACTGCTAGGGGTCGGCTTCTCTGCAAGCCGCCCACTAGGAGTCGGCTTGTCTTGATGCCGGCTTCTGGAACTCGGTCGTCTACGGGCAGCCGGCTATTCCTCCAGCCGGCCACGAGAAGGCGGCACTTCGTCTTGATGCCTTGAGGGGCGCAGCCAGCCCCGATGTCTTGAAAGGTTCAGGGACTCGGGTTAGCCTACCTGTGGCCCATTACTCTTACACATTCCCTTCCATTTTATGTCCACTTTAACAGCATGCTGAAACCAACACATTCAAGCTATCATTTGGAGATGATGTTGTTTACCTTGGCTATATTAGTTTGATGTTAAGGTTGCTGATAAGGATATAGCAAAAATACGAACGGTGACAATCAAATTATTTGTTTACGCTTTATCCAACACAAAAGTGAGCTATTATTTGTTTACGCTCTATCCAACACAACAGTGAGCTGTAGGATGGTAACTACAAACTCTGTAGCCTTCTCCTTTTATTTCCCATAATGAGTTGTTAGACAACAATGTCTGAATCTTTTTAGTTTGCAGTGGTTCCCAAAGAAGTTTACTCAAGATTACCTCGTAAAGTACAAGATTGGTGGACACGCAATGAAGGTTAAAGTATTTCATCGACACTACAGTGAGCATGGAGAAGTCCTAATGAAGACAATGAAGGATGGGCTGGCAGCCATCACAAGGGGTTGGCCTAGAGTCGTGTGAGCATTATGCATGGACGAGGGCACAATATGGGCATTCCGCTTCACCTTCTCCAGCAACCAGAATGTCTTTCGCCTCTCTTTACGCCTTTTAGTACAACTGTGGTTCATCATTCTTTACTTGACACTAAAAAAAAGACACTTCCGTGATGATACGTGTTTGTCACAGTAGGTCACGTTTTCTGTTACGCATGTACATCCATGACGATTTTATGACAGAATCAAGATAGTCATACGTGTGCTGTCGTAGAAGTGTTCCATGACATTACCAAAATTATCATCACGAAAGTGTCCACTTCCATGACGATAAATCGCGTGTCATGGAAGTGCTTTCGTCAAGGGTGACCGACACGTGGCATCCACCATAATGGGTCACCGTTAAGCTATCAGGCCCAGTTTTGGATCCGATAACCCGCTAACAGTCGGACAAATGAGGATTTTCCACATGTAAAATTCCCAATGGCCGGAGGAAACACGTGTTGGCTCATCGTTGGGACAGATGTCATCCATTCATTGGACAGAAGGCGCCTATGATATGTCGACACGTGGCACGGCCCAATAGAGGCCCGTTCCAGTGAAAAGGCTAGCCCATTTGACTTGGTCAAAAGATAACAGGCCGGCCCACGGAAAGCCTGTTAACGGCCTGTTCATATATAGCCCATTTATTGCCCGCTAACTCACGGCCCGTTATGGCCTATCAGAATTAAGCCCAGTAGCTTCATTTGGGCCGTCCAATATGATTCCAGCCCGTTGTAACTTCCGGCCCATGTATGGCCCATGATGTCTTTCGGCCCATACGAGGCCATTTGTAACTCTTAGCCCATTAACGGCCCGTGGTGAATCTGGCCCACTATGAACAGTGTACCCCTTTATACCCATTAACGGCCCATTATTACATTGGGCCATTTCCAACCCATGTTATCTTTCGGCCTTCTCAGGGCCCATTTATTCTTGGGCTCATTTCCAGCATTCAGTTACTTAAGGCCCGTTATTGGCCTTTTCTGCTTGTGGGCCAAATTCAGCCCACGATTACAATCGGCCCGTTTGTGGCCCGTTAATCTGTTGGGCCATTTTCATAGCATCATCAAATACGGCCGATTAACGATGGCCCGTTAATGTCGGCCCATGAACGGACGATTCCAAATCTAGCATGTTTACGAACCATAATGCAGTCTGTTATTGGCCCATGTTAGGCCTATCAATCGTACGGCACCTAGAAGGCCCATTGATGCTATGGCCCATAGAAGGCCCATTGTTTCTACGGCTGTCGGTGTCAAAACCGGCGGATCTCGGGTAGGGGGTCCCGAATCGCGCCTAGGCGGATGGTAACAGGAGACAAGGGACACGATGTTTTACCTGTGTTCGGGCCCTCTCGATGGAGGTAATACCCTACTCCCGCTTGATTAATATTGATGATATGGGTAGTACAAGAGTAGATCCACCACGAGATCGAGGAGGCTAAACCCTAGAAGCTAGCCTATGGTATGATTGTTGTTCGCCCCACGGACTAAAACCTCCGGTTTATATAGACACCGGATAGGTTAGGTTACACGTAGTCGGTTACAATGGTAGGAGATCTACATATCCGTATCGCCAAGCTTGCCTCCCACGCCAAGGAAAGTCCCATCCGGACACGGGACGAAGTCTTTAATCTTGTATCTTCACAGTCTTGGAGTCCGGCCGTGACGATAGTCCGGCTATCCGGACACCCCCTTGTCCGGGACACCCTCAGTAGCCCCTGAACCTGGCTTCAATGACGATGAGTCCGGCGCGTTGATTGTCTTCGGCATTGCGAGGCGGGTTCCTCCTCCGAATACTTCATAGAAGGTTTTGAACACAAGGATAGTGTCCGGCTCTGCAAAACAAGTTCCACATAACACCGTAGAGAAAATAACTTTTGCACAGATCTGCTGACGTATTCCGCGGCGTGACATCACGCTACGGCCATGCCTTTATATGAATCGTTTTTTACCGTTTCACCTTAGCGCATTTAGCGAGGCAGTTTCCCTGGCACGCCTTATCAAAGCATAGATCGTGCCCCCCTTATTCCGGGATTCTGATCAATACGGACGTGGGTAACCCAACCGTGCCGCTGGCACGCCTCTATCAAAGGCGCAGTCCTAATCGACCACGGGGTGGGCTCTTGGTATTCCACCTCTTTATAATGAGACCAAGGCCCTCTTCTTTTTACACTCTCCATCGAGTTCGCCTCACGCTTCGAGTTCCAACACCCAAAGCTTCAGATTCAGGCGCTTCGGACTTTCGACGATGTCCGGCTTTGACCAGCACGGTAGATGGATGTCTTCCTCCGTCACAGAAGAAGATGTGCTAAAGCTGCGAGATGCCAGGTATCTGACCGACGAGATCTCGCATAGGCTACCTGCTCCAGGGCAGGTCATTCCCACTCCTGAGCCCAGCGAGAACGTGGTGTTCGTGTCCCACTTCCTTCGGGGTTTAGGCTTCCCGACAGACCCCTTTGTGCGGGGGCTCATGTTTTATTATGGGCTTGATTTCCATGACTTGAATCCAGAGTCCATCCTCCATATCTCGTCATTCATTGTCGATGTGAGGCCTTCCTCCATATCACCCCCACTTTGGATTGTGGCTCAAGACCTTCAAGGTGGAGCCAAAGATGACCGGGGGCAACAAGCAGAAAAGTTGGAGGGGCGGTCATAAGCAAATGTGCTGATGCTCCATGGCCCGAGGGCTCTTTTCAAGAGGAGCTTGCTCGTGGCAACGGGAGTGGTTTTATGTCACCGCCCCTGTGGCACCAAATGGGCGGCGATCCCCGCTTCCGCCAGTCCACCACAAGCACTGGCGCCATGGGTCAACAAGGGGCTCGACTGGGGCCATCCAAGGACGCCCTTGCTGCAGGGTCGATTCGAGACCTCCGTGAAAGAGAGATCAATCTGGTTGCAAAGGCGCAGGTTATGGTGATCCGGCGCCTTCCGCCTCGCAAGCGCCGCCTCCGCCTGTGGGAATTTAATCCGAGGGACCACGAGCCTCCAAAATTTTATGGGCACGGCGCCTGTGGAGATGTATAAATTGTTCATCGAATCACAAGAGAAGTGTCCGGACCTGACTGAGGATGCAGGACTAAGCTGCAATCGCCCAGATACTCAAGTAAGTAGTCCTGTAACCGGAGAAGCTGTTCATTTATTTATCATATATATATATATGTCCTTTAAAGGAACCGTTTCTTGAACAGGAGTGGATAGCCAAGGCAAAGTTAATAAGGTGTCCGGCTCCCCTCCCGGAGACCACGCCGGATCCCATGCTGACCAAGATGTTGAAGGTCGCGCTTTTGAAGAAGGCGAAGGAGGGAGCGGGAAGCAACTGCCTCGAAGGAGGCTATCCCGAAGGAGGGATTAAAAGTCCCGCCTTTGAGGAGAGAAGAGGACCGCTCGAAGATCCGGAGGTCAAGGCCTCAAAGAGGGAAGGAATCTTCGTCGGAGAGTCCGCGCCGAAAGTAACCCAGCCGCACTATTTCCCCAAGGGGTCAGCCTCCAATGAGCCGTAAGTAAAATGAAGGGATCTTGTAAATAAGGAACATCCTGTGTTTATTTATGAAGATAACCGAAATTGTACCTTGTAGTTCGGACCTCTGCCCTTCTCAGCAGAGCTCGTCTTCGGGGATCCTCTTCCGGAGATGATGGAGAGCTAAACGCCTCCACCTGCCGCACCATGTGAAGCTTAACGACTGGAGGTGTCGCCGCGAGGTTTCCCAAGTCCGCGGGGCGGAAGGTCCGCGCCAAGTGGTGTGCGGTTGGAGGAGCTGAAGGATCTGCTTGGGCGAAGCGGTTATCTTAGAAGATCATCGTGCTTTAATGGGTACGGTGATTGAAAGAATTGCATCCGCGAAAGCAGATTGCATGAAGCCGTCAGAGCTTATCGACGAGGTTCGAGGTACGCAAAATGATGTACCTTCCGCAGTTATGCATATAAAATGCGCTCAGATAGATAGTAGCCCTCGAGACTCGGTATGTTGTCAAAATTGACAACGTGCGAGGATCAAATTCTCGCTTATAACATATCGCTGCCCCTAAACAGAAGCGGGCGTCCGTGGCCAGCCGGATCGATGAATATGCCGAACTAAAGCGGCAACTCGACGAGGCGGATGCGCACATCGCCCGTCAATAAACGGTTTGACGAGTCACAAGGTATGCGACTTCTATGCGGACACCTAGTAAGGGATCTTGACGCCCATGTCTTACTATTTGTATGCTTAATGCAGATGGTGCCGCTGCTGTGGAAGAGCTGCGGGCGGAACTCGCCCGAGCGAAAGAGCAAGCCAGAAAGAGTAATGCGGCCGCTTTAAAGGCGACCGAAGAGCTAGAAGCCGAACGGGCTGCTCACTGCCGAAGCAGAGAAGAAATGGCTGATATGGCCAGCAAGTTGAAGAATGCTGCCGATCGCTGCGAGGTTCTTGAAAAAGAACGTCAAGCGGAGCAAGAGGGCCTGAAAAAGGCCGCCGCCGAATCCAATAATGCCCATTCGGCTTTGAGAGCTGCCAAGGTCAGGCCGGGGCAATTGCGGCTGGAAAACCGTTTCTGCTGCGGAGGAAATATACGGATCCAAAGTATGCTCAATTGGACAAGTTGTGGAGTTCAGAGGATGCTTATCTGGACTTGGCGGCGAGCGCTGCAGACGTGGTTGAGCACTTCCGAGGTCAGAAGGGTCATAGAAGGGAAGAGCTATATTGGTCGCAATTCCATAGTCCGGAGCATCTTCTTCCGTTACCGATCGGTTGGCCGAATGGGCCGAGCTGAATCGACTATCCAGACTTGCCATGCAGCATGTCATGACTCACTTGTGGCCAGGCGGACCCCAGCCAAAGAGTTATTTAGGTTTAGTGCAGCGCTTCCTTGCGCGGTATCACAGACGACGCAATGAAGCGATCGGCGCGTATTGAGGGAGCGCGATGGCTTTGGCCCGTGTCAAGACATACCGGGAAGAGATGAAGGCCACCGATGTTGCATCCCAAGATTCGACAGAAGTTGAGTACCGCCGAGCACTACTTTGAAGAAGTCTCACGGGCGGTCGCTTAATAGAGACGCAAAGGTTTCAAGGATATTATGTTTAAATGACATGTATGATTTGTGAAAACAATGTTTTAGTATAATATAAGAGCTTTTTATACTTGTGTGCTCAAGTAGTAAACTACCCCGTGGCGGCCGCTTATGTGTATGTATATATAACTCGAAAGATTGCAGTCCTTGGTTTCAGCCCCCACGCACATGGTGCGGGGTGTTTGCAAAGAAAGCGCTTTTCACACTTAATCCAACGCCTTGGTCCTGTTAAGGAGGTGATAGCGAGCAAACCAGGCAACCGGACTATAATGCTTTATCACTTTCACTTAGCCATAGGAGTTCGAGGGTGGGGCTACTATATAGCCCTCGGGGCACCGCACTCTCCCGAATCCGGGTGCGATGTGCCTCGATCGAAACCGTCCTTTGTTAATGCGGAGGAATCCTAAACATTCCAAAGAGTCATCGAGTGGTTGACCAGTCTCTTGCTATATCATGACAGTCCGTTTTCGGCTTTCTCTACTGAGGTGCTCGCCCGGCCGAACCGGGTAAAATCGCAGTAGTTCTCCTGGTGCCGCGTTAGCCGTGAAAACGAAACGTAAGGCAGCAAAACACAAGAGCCGGGCAACCCAAGATTTGACCAAAGACATGATTCAGAGCTGATGCATATAAGGCCTAACTCGAGACGCCGAATATTCCCTAAGGTATTCGGTCTTTATGAAAATGGGCGAATAATGCCCTAAGCCCCGTGTCCGTGCACGCGAAAAATTCTGGTGCGCCAATGCCAAACGCCAGCCTCCTCCTCGGTTATAGTAAGGAACCGGGGATGTATATCAACAAGAGACAGAAAAAGGTTTACGCAGGGTCTTAATCTGAAAAGAATCCTTGCAACGGGTCCTCACCGCACGCCTCGCTACCGTTGTCTCCGCAGCCAGATCCTCGACGGGTGTAGCACGCCGCTCGCTTGTAAAAGAGAGGAACTTAGTTTTAAAAGAAAAGGATCGTGCAAAAGATGTACTGTACATTAAATAAACAGTAGTATGAATCAAGGAGTGAATAAAATTGATCTTTAGTGTCTCTTATGATATATGCGCAGCCCCTTGTATGGGGTATGCCGCTAGTAGGCGCCGGACTCGCCTAACCGTGTCCGGGTTTGAATGACCAATTCAGTTTTTGCCTAGCGGAGCGGGATAGGTGTGGGGCTGTCAAGGCAGTCCCCGTTCTTCCGTGCTCGAGTAACACTTAATACTTCCTTTTAACGAGATGATGTCGCGTGGACCGGAATTTTAAGTGTTAGAGATGCGTAATGCGGTATTGCGTTAAAGCGGGCGAAAGCTTCGCGGCCCAATAGTGCTTGATGGCTACTTTTAAACGGGCGATATGGAAGATTAACCTTCATGACGGAAGTTGTCGGATGAACCGAACACAACTTCTAGCAGATGGAGCCCGCATAATGGGCATATGGGCTCGCATTACCCTTTAAAGGAGGTGTTGCTACGGGCGAATTTTGGTTGGGTCTATCCCCATTCTCATGGATTGTGTCCTCGATATATCAGGTTTATGTCATCGCCGCCATCCATGAGGACTTGTGTAAATTGAATCCGTCAATTATAAGATCCAATATCAAGGCAGTCCATCCTGCGCTCCGGATATTTTCGAGTAGTCCCGATGGTCGAATGTGATTGGCTTTGACAACCAAAGTGTGCGGTGCGATTTTAGTGGGCGCCGCTCTGTTTTTGATCACATGAAGTGAGTTTACTGTTTGACCTCTTGTGGGAAATTCTTTTTTTTTCCGGGCTCGCTTGTGGTGCCTGCCATCATCCTCACTTGGTGTGTCGAGCCCCTTGTGTTCGGCGTTGAGTCTGCCAGACTGTTTGAAGACCCAACAATTTATGTGGGCATGGTTTGCAAGCCTCCCAGGAGTACTGTGGATTTGACATATCTTGTCCAAGATTTTGTTGAAGTTGGATAGCTCATCGCTATTGTCCTTAAGGGGCAGTTTTTTGTTGTTCTGTCGGGAGCTTTTGAATCCGGCGATGACTGTCGTGCTCTTTGGACTGTTCCTTTTAATTCGGCGCTGGTCCTTGTTGCGTCGTGGTTTCCCATTTCCATCCCTGATTTCGGATGTACTTGGGTCGCTGGTGATGCATCTTGCTAGCCAGCTATCCTCTCCCGCGCAAAAGCGGGTCATGAGGCTTGTTAATGCGGCCATTGTTCTTGGCTTTTCTTGGCCGAGGTGTCTGGCGAGCCATTCGCCCTCGACGCTGTGTTTGAAAGCTGCTAAGGCTTCAGCGTCCGACAATCGACTATTTGGTTCTTTTAGTAAGGAACATGTTCCAGAATTTCCAGTGCTGACTCTCCGGCTGTTGAGTTATGTGACTTAGATCGTCTCAGATCCGGAGGGCGGACATAAGTCCCTGAAAATTTGCCCAAAATGCATCCTCGAGCTCTTCCCAGCTTCCAATGGTATTTTCGGGAGGCTTTTAAGCCAATGCCGAGCTGGCCCTTTGAGTTTAAGGGTAAGTATTTTATGGCATGGAGATCATCTCCTCTAGCCATGTGTATGTGTAGGATGTAATCCTCAATCCGCACTCTGTGGTCTGTTGTTCCGTCAGATGCCTCTATGTTTACGGGTTTGAATCACTGAAATTCATAATCCAGCACCTCATCGGTAAAACATAGGGGTGTGCGCGCCTTGTATTTGGGTGTGCCGTGATCTTCGAATTTGGGCGTGTTGCATTGCTTTGACGAGCCTGCTTTCTTGGCCCATAGATGGACCTAATCGGGCCATCCTTTTGATGTGAATCTTATGCGGATCGCATATTGGCTTTTTGTGCGCGCCATTCACCGCTCTCTTTTGCCGTGGGTCGCCCATCCGACCGGTGGCCTTCTTACTTTTTAATTGTGGGGCTCTAAGGCCTCCTCGTCAATTCGGCAGTAGCTTTTTCGGTAGTTTTAGTTCGGCGATCGTCCGCCGCATTTGTTCATGTGCTGAATATTTTGCTCCATCTGATCCTGAGTGCCTTCCGCTGTTTTGAGCTTCCGCTTGCTTTTTCAGGCTACGCCAGCAGCGGGCGGCGAGCCTTTTCTCGGAGGTCATTTTGCTCCAATAGTTTGTCCGGCGTGAGATCGTCCGGACTGTTGTCTTCGCCGTGGACAGATTGTTTATCCAAGTTGTCTTGTTCGGATGATTGCTCGATAGCTTGTTCGTTGTCCACCGGTTCTCCCTGCTCTATGGCTGGGTCTTTGTTGAGGCGGATTTTTTCGGCGCTGCGCTGCCGCTTTTGCCGAGGGATTTATCCTTCGTGAGCGCCCCGTTGTTCCTCGCCTTCATTTCCTTTAGGTGTATCCACCATGTATACATCATGAGATGAGGTGGTTGTCCAGCATCCTGCTGTGTGTTGGTTCATTGTTGTCTCCTACATCGCCGCCCATACCGCCGATGTCTTCGAGTCGAAATCGAGCACGCCGTGTAAGCTTTCGGCATGGCTACGGAAGGGGTGGTGGAAGGCGCGAATTTCTTCGTCGTCCGCATCCCGACCTTCCCGACCGTAGTCCGCCAAGGCTCTCCGGATAAAGAGAGAGACTTTAGCGAATTCAGAATGTCGCCAAAGGGCGAGTGCTGAAAGATGTCCGCGGCCGTGAACTCCATAACGGGCGCCCAATCGGATTTGATTGGCAAGGGCGCGGAGGGTTTGGAGTCCGGAGAGGAGTCCGCAACCTGGAGTCGAGGTCTTCGCAGCGACAGGGATGGAGTTCGCTCAATCGCCAGAGATTGTAGCCCCGAGGCGTGTCCAACCACTCGCCCTCGATCGGGGAATCCGCCCGGATTAAGGGTCGGAGCGGATGTCGGTGCGCCACCGGGCACCGCTCGGCTGCGAGCCAGATCATGCCCATCGAGACAAGGCGGCGCTGCTATTGCGCTCGAATCCGTCGAAGATCAAGTCTCCGCGATATCGGCCGTGTAGTTCAAACTTCCAAATCTGACCTGATGGCCGGGGTGTAGCTGATGTGCTCCAGATGGCCAAGCGAATTGCCCGCAGCAAAGCAGCCGAATATTTAAGATCTGTCCGGGAGAAAAGTCTCACCTGGACCGCCGTTGTTGAAGATCGAAGGAGCCATCGGGCCTATCGGTGACGGCTACGAGGAACTCTCAATGAAAGCACCAATGTTGGTGTCAAACCGCGGATCTCGGTAGGGGTCCCGAACTGTGCGTCTAGGCGGATGGTAACAGGAGACAAGGGACACGATGTTTTTACCCAGGTTCGGGCCCTCTCGATGGAGGTAATACCCTACTCCTGCTTGATTAATATTGATGATATGGGTAGTACAAGAGTAGATCTACCACGAGATCGAGGAGGCTAAACCCTAGAAGCTAGCCTATGGTATGATTGTTGTTCGTCCTACAAACTAAAACCCTCCAGTTTATATAGACACCGGATAGGTTAGGGTTACACAGAGTCGGTTACAATGGTAGGATATCTACATATCCGTATCGCCAAGCTTGCCTCCCACGCCAAGGAAAGTCCCATCCGGACACGGGACGAAGTCTTCAATCTTGTATCTTCATAGTCTTGGAGTCCGGCCGTGACGATAGTCCGGCTATCCGGACACCCCCTAGTCCGGGACTCCCTCAGGAGGCCCATTGTTTCTACGACCCGTAGGAGGCCCATGGTAACTACAGTAAATATGTAGCCCATGGTTATTGTGGCCTAGTTTTAACAAATAGGTTATTGCGGCCACTAGCAAACCGCGGAAAAAGAACTGCACTGACTACAAGCAAATAAATAAACAAGACAACAAGGAAATAAATAATCAAGCAACTTACGCTAGGCTATTATGGATATTACACATATTACATCCACTGAGCATCAAATCGCCACCAGTGCAAATATAGGGAACCAAGCAGCATATCATATACACAGGTTGTCAAAGTTGGTGACCAGTGCAAATAAACGCCGCGGCAAAACAAGTCCAGAACTGAAACCACTTCAGAAGAGCTCAAGAAATAATATCCTGGGTACCCATAATGCTGGCAAGATGCTTAGCAAGCTTATTAACTTTCTCTTTTTTGGCGCTTAGATCCTTTAGCACTTGTTGTTGCACCAGAAAGTATGCATATGAATTCTGCAGGGATTTCCTCAGTCCTTCTACTTCCTGTCGCATAACATCTGATCGATGTCTTTCAACTTGAAGTTGAGACTCAAGAAACCGAACTGATTCAGGCAGCAAGTTCGAAGAGCTGGTGCCAACAGTAGTAGCCAGGAACTCGAACACTACATCAAGACAGGACTTTGGGGTTGTCTCAGTGTCTTCAATATAGTTTTTATCAGCTTACTTGAAGACCAACAGGGATGTCTCACTATCTTGAACCCTATCTGCATTACTTCCTTTACCATTGCATAGCGGGGTACTCTTCTCCAATATTTTATCCGCGTTCTAAAAGAGAAACAAACAAACACATCACAGGTTTACTATGTAGTATGTGAAACTAATTTTGGTAAACTAGTTCAGTAGTGAGGTGGACAGGATAACAGCATGAAACAAACATATATCTATGTAGTATGGTCAGTGTATGGTCTATATCATTCTAGTTTATGCTGCCAAATCAAGATAGATGCAGTTCGAATCATATCTATTTAAGACAAAGCAGCATAGACAGAATATAAGTGTGGAAAACTACACAGCAATAGCAACACTTGTAATGTGCACGGCATGAGAACATAATTGTTTATTCAATTGAAACTGAAATCAACATAGAGCAAGCTACAACAGCAAACACGTTAAAGAAACAGGTTTAAAACATACATGTTGCGCCATTGGAGTTTCAATTGCATCCTTCAAATTTGAAATTAGTTGGTATGAGTAAATACAGTGATGCAAGAGCAAAGTAGTATGAACCATAGCTACGGAACCTGACCTGAGAATAATTCTTCTTCTGCTTTAAGAGTTGACTTGGGGTTCAGATTGGTGGTCCTCGTGCTGGGCACTGCAGTTGCCTTACTAACTGCTCGTGTTCGGGTGCTCTATGGTGGAGACGGTGCTGTGTCAACTAGAACTGGGTTACTATCTGCTGGGGTTGGGGTTAGAAGGGGTGTAGCTGGTTCTCTATCCAACTGGGTAGGGGTGCAATCTACGTGAGTCTGGGTTATGTGTGGTGGGGTTGGTTATTGGGCAAGTACAACCGTGGTTCTATCTGCATCGACATGTAGCATGATCTTTTCTGAAGACCGTGTTTTTACTCCCACAGATACTGCCATCACCCCCTCCAATTGAAATGGCTGATAAACAAGAAAAGTAATTGAATGTACAGACATTCTAAGATAGACAGGTGCAATGGATAGTAGGGAAGAAAACAGGGCATGAAATAATTCATATTTATGTTGTCTAACCAAACAGAATAGCAGGACATAATTTCACATATATGATGGCTAATTAAACAGGATATCATGACGCAATTTCACATGTATGATGGCTAACTAAACAGGATAGAATGACATACTTTAAAATATGATGACTATGTAAACATGATGACATGATATAACTATACGATGTGTCTATTAAAGTGGTTGGCATGCCATAAATTACAAACATGCCGTCGATGGAAACATGATGGCATGATATAATTCACAGATAGAACGACATGATTCCAAATATGATGACTATGTAAACAGGATGAGATGATATAACTATATTATGTCTTTAGAAAATGGGTTGGCATGCCATAATTCAGATACATGCTGTCTATGTAAACATCTTGGCATGATATAATTCAAATATATGATTTATATACCAAGCAAGTGAGCAGAGGGCAATCGCATATATGATGTGTCAACTAAGGAGATGGCATTCAATATTTTGTATATGATGTAAAAACTAAGCATTGCAATACAACATATGCATGATATGAGTAATATAACCCTACCAAGTTTGAGCATGCACCTTAGGGGGATAATAGGACTGGTCATCTGCCTCTGAATCCTCCTCAGAAGAGCTATCTGTAACAAGCAAGATATCTGCTTCAGCAGTTAGCATTTGTCGGATGTGGGGTTCCGGCAAACCCTTAAGGTTCGAACACTGGGGTGCGCGTGAAGTCTTTCCCTCCTACCGATCTACGCACTAGCTCGATAAGATCTCGTGGACGAACTCGATGAACTCACAGCACAGAAAGGCACGAGGTTTATACTAGTACGGGCCACCGTTGTGGAGTAATACCCTACTCCAGTGTGGTGGTGGTGGATTGCCTCTTGGGCTGATGATGAACAATACAAGGGAAGAACAGCCTCCTGAGGTTGAGGTGTTCCTGTGCGTACAAGCTTGTGCGCGTCTCTGGATCCGATCGCTACTACTGTGGTGGCTAGACCTATTTATAGAGGCCCTGGTCCTCTTCCCAAATAATGAGCGGGAAGGGAGCCAACAACGGCAGGCAAATTTGAAGGGGTATAGTTAGTACAAGCTATCCTGACAAAAGCGGTCTTCGCCTGCGAAAAGCTCTGGTGGTGACATCGTCTTGGGCTCCACGATGACCTCCGTCTTGCCGTCCTGGTCGCGGTATCGTTGCACCAATATAGCAACCTTTGCATGATGCCTCGGTACTCTTCGCATGCAATGGCCTCCTTAGCACCAAAGAGGAAACAAGGACGTTGCGCGCGCTGGCACCCGCCTGGTGCCGTTCATCAAGGCTCACGTCACGAGAGCCTCGTGAGGTTTGCCCCGCCTTGATATCTCTGCTCCTCGTGAGCCTGTCTGGCTCGGCCACTCCAGAGGAGGTCTTGCGTCGTCCGCCTCGCGAGGGTCTTGGATGCCTTGTTGATGAAGATGGGCCGTACGACCTGCTGGCTTAGCCACGCTGTGGGCCGCAGGCAGGCAAGTCTGGGGACCCCCGTTCCTAGAACGCCGACAGTAGCCCCCGGGCCTAAGGTGCGCTCGGGCTTGGCTTTCGCGGGCGGCCAAGGGTCAAGTTCGAGCACCACGGCCCCAAAGCCTCTGCGGCCTCGGTCGACGCGTGGCGGTTGATTGGACGTGGGTGTCTCCGCTTCCCCACGCTGCCTCGGCAACTGCACGACTTGACAAGTCCCTGCGACATGCAAGGAAAACCATCATTACCTGCGATCGTGGGAGACGCCGGTTGGCCTTCTCTTGCTATAAATGGGGAGGGGGGCGGAGCCCCCGTCGCCCATCTCGTCCTCGCTTGCTTGCTCCTTCCTCCTTGCTCCACTGCTGACAACAATGGCGCCTATCAGAAGGTTTTCTGCCGAAGAGAAAGGAAAGGCTCCCTGTGATGATCCGGGGCCACTTTCGCCGAAGAAGAGGTCGATCCATCGTCGTGATGAAGCGGTGATGCAGGTGGCGACGAGGCCTTGGTACGAGCGGCCTCCTCCGGAGTACCCGCTACCCTTGTACGCCCGAGCTGAGGGCTCGGGAGGACAGAGTGAAGGGCAGCGCCACCCGCGTCGCGTCCAAGGTCGCCGCGCTGTGGCAACGTGTGCCGCTGCCCCTGGGATCCACGCCGCGGACTCCTCGCGCGAGTTGGTGCTGTGGGCGCCGATGCCTCCAAGCTCCTGGATCGGCTTCCCGCGGTTCTTTTCCGACATGATGCCGCCGAGGGGGCCTCTCGAGCTCCGGTTGCAGCACGCCGACTGCAGCGCTCTGGCGACCGGAGCGGAGATCGAAGCGGTTCCAGCCAGCAAGATCTTCATGACCCGCGGCTGGGGGGAGATCGCACGGGTCTGCTGCGCGAGGGGCGCCTTCGCGATCCACTTTGAGTACGACGGTGCTTCCACGCTCTTCTTCAAGGTATTCGACGCCGAGGGCCGTCGCCTAAAGTGCTGCTCCGGAGAGGAGCACCAAATTGGCACGTGCTCCTCTCGCGGCTACTCCAGCAGCAGCAGCCCTTGGGAGTCCAACAGCTCTCCTGAGCTTTACGAAATTCCAAAGACGAGCGATGACAGCTACGTGCCCCTGAGCTCTCGCCGCGCCCGGAGCAGAGCTGCGGCGTCCGGCCGTCGCCGCCGCTGATCTGGATGGGGTTGGCGCCGGCCTCCCGTGGCCCACTGTTGATGATGGCGTCCGCCACGGAAGGATGTAGATAGGATTCCCCTTAGTATCAGCTTTTGTTTCCTGCGAAGAACCATGAATCACCCCGTGGGGGCATGTATGGATCAGCAATGTCTTTTGTGCTTATCTTCCTTGTTATGAAAACTTGGTGAGTGCATGTCCCGTTAAGGCTCGGTCCCCCTTCTTTCCTGGCGATAGCTTGTTGCTCTGCGCTGACAGGTCCTGGTCCCCAGGTAGGCTACAGCCGTCGCTGGTATGCCAGGTCGCGTGCCGTGGTCAAGGCCAGGAGGTGTGCGGCTCGAGGTCCAGTAAGAGCCCCTGAGGCGCGATGCTCAGGAGGTCCCCCTTAGCGCTCAAGCAACCATGGTAAGGCGAGAAAGGGAGTCGACGTGGCCGCAACGGGGTTGCGGCAAGGCGTGAACGACCATTAGGCCCAAACATTTAGCCAATCCGAGTGCGGGACTTATCTTGTTGATTTCGTGGTGACTCCTGACGTTTCGCCAGAGCTACGCGCCTACTTGTGCGGTATAGCTAGACCGGCCCATACGAGTTTCCCTTCCATCATGCTCTCCTTAGTGCTCTACGTCCTCAGGTTCCGACCCTCGAGCGAGCTCAAATTACCGCTGGTTTGCCAGGTCGCGATGCCGTGGTCAAGGCCAGGGGGTGAGGGCTGGAGAGCTAGTAAGAGCTCCTGAGTCGCGATGCTCAGGAGCCCCCCTTTTAACGTGCAAGCGAATTGCACGAGAGAAAAGGAGACTCGCGGTTTCTCCTACTATCCTTCTCACGGGATCCCTGTGAACTGGCACAAGAAGAAACACGGTTTGCCGTTACAGCTGTCAGCCTGCCGCTGGTTGCTCTGGATGAGGCAGAGGCACTGAGGGCCTGGTGAGGTGACGTGCGTGGGGCGTGCCGCGAGCATGAGCTCGACCGCTCAGATTTGTCGATGTGACAGGGACGGACCCATGCACCGGCGCCGTGCCTGTGTGGAGGCCCCGGGGGAGGCGATGATCGAGCAGGCGATAGCCGTTGGCAGGTTAAGCATGGAGAGCAGATCAACTTGGATAAATGCAGGAAGATACATGCCACTAGGTTAGGCCCGAGCGGCTTGGGGATGATGCAGCCTGAGGGGCGCCCCCAGCAAGGTAAGCTAAAGACATAAGCAAAAGGGATACATGCCACAGGGACAGACCCATGTGGCCTGGGAATAATGCAGCCCGAGGGGCGCTCCCAGCTTAAACGAGCTCGGAAGATGTCACCTGGTTCTGTAGACAAAGTAGAGTTGATGCAACTGAAGGCGTGCGTTGAAGAAACGACTCCTCATGAGCCACAGGGATCGTGAGCCTCGGGAGGCTCTCGGGGCTCAGGAGGTTCCCTGAAGACCGTCTCCATCTCCTCCAGGATGGCATGGTACCTGGCCTCCTGAGCCGCCAGGACACACCGCAGGTCGCGTTGATAGGCTTACGCCACGCTCGGCAAGCCGAAGGGCATGCGAACGTAGCTGTGTGGTGGGCCCTCGCAGCGGCCCACACGCGATGGCCAGAAGCGCTCCTGAGATACGGCCTTGTTGAGCCCGGGGACGTCGATGCAGACACGCAGCCCAGCATTCTCGCCAGGATGCGGAGCTGTGCCTCGTGAGCGGCTGTCGCCGCGCATGGCTCTTGCTTCTTGCAGTTCCTGGGTGGTCTTGGTGACGAACTCCTGAGTGGTGGGTACTCCCTGCCCTGTGCTCTCCTGAGGAACATGTGCCGCGAAACACGCTTCCAAGTGGTGCACAAGCGCCTCCCTCGTGAGGATGGCAAGGTCAGAGGCCCTCCAGAAGAGAGCCCCCGAGCCCTGCCTGAGGAGGAGACCGAGTGCGCCTTCCTATGCGATGGAGGGAGGCGCCCCCGGAGCGGGCGCTGATCCTGACGAGGCTCCTGCCGCGACGCCATCCTCCTGAGGTCCTATGCGGCGCAGCTGCTTCTTCTTGGGGATGGCCTCCGGAGGGCCTTCATTTCTGCTGTCGGGGTCGTCGATTGCTGCGGCTTGAAAGGCGTGCTCGAGGGAGCACACCGCATCCCTCTCTTCACACGGGACCGTGATGATTCCTCTGCTTCCTGGCATCTTGAGAACGTTGTAGCCATAATGAATGACTGCCATGAACTTGGCCAGGGCTGGATACCCGAGGATGGCATTGTACGGCAGGCGGATGTGCGCGATGTCGAAGTCGATGAGCTCGGTGCGGTAGTTCTTGCGCTCCCCGAAGGTGACAGGCAGGCGGACCTGCCCTATCGGTGTGGTGGAACTGTCAGTCACTCCTGAGAAAGGATTGGTGGGTTGGAGCTATTCATATGGCACTTGGAGGTTGTCGAAGATGTCGACGGACAGGATGTTAAGCCCTGCGCTGCCGTCGATGAGGGTCTTGGTGACCTGCACGTTGCTGATGACTGGGGAGCACATCATAGGGAGGGCGCCAGCGCTGGCTGCGCACTTGAGCTGATCCGTCGAGTTGAAAGTGATGGCGCATTGGGACCACTTGAGCAGGCGCGTGGCCTCGAGCTTGGGGAGCACCGCGTTCACCTCGCAAGCGAACTGTTTGAAGATGCGCTGAGAGGCTGGGGCCTGGGCGCCACCCAAGATGCAGGCGATCGCACGCGGCTCCTGGAAGCCCCCAACCCCCTCGTCCTGGTGGTGGTCGTCGTTCCTTCTTGGTGGCGGCAGCGGGGGAAGACCGGTGTTGCCCTGGGGGCGATTATCACGAGGCGGGTCCCTCCAGGCGCCCTCGCGAGGTTGGTCCTGCCAGCGGTCCTCACAAGGCCGGTCGCGCCACTCCTGGCGCGGGCCACGGTCGTCCCAATGTCCGCCTCCACGTCCTCCTCCACGGCCGTAGCCCCGGTCATTGCGCTCGGGGCGTCGACCGTAGCGTCCTTCCCGTATGGCTCTGAGCTCTTGACAGTTGCTGGTGTTGTGGGTGTTCAGGTTGCGGAAGGCGCAGAATGGTCGGCCGTTCTTTGATGACTCGGGCTGATCTCTGCCCCGCTTGATGTCGGGCTCCACTGCGAGCACAGCTGCCTCCTTGCGCTTCACGTCCTTGGCCTTGGCCTTCTTCTCCTCCGCGCCCACGCCTGGCAGCTCAAGGAGAGAGAGGTGCCCCTCCTCAGCTCTTGTGCACTTGGTCGCCAGGTTGAACAACTCCTGAGAGGTGCAGAGCTCCTCGTGGACGGCGAGCTCTTCCTTCATCTTGACATCATGGAAGCCTAGTTCGTGACCTTGGGGATCTTGAGGCGGGTGTTGTTGAAGCGCTGGATGTACTTCTGGAGGGTCTCTCCTGATTGTTGCTTGATGCGGCGTAGATCACCCACGGCCGGTGGGCGGTCGTGAGTGCCCTGGAAGTTGGCGACAAAGCGGTCGCAAGATCTCGTCCCTGTGGAGGAGATCGAGCCGTCTGCAGAGTTCAGAGCCAGGCGAGCTCCATCCTTGAGAGCCATGGGAAACCAGTTCGCCATGACTTTTTCGTCGTCGTTGGCCGCTTCGATGCTCAGCTCATAGAGCTGCAGGAACTCCGCGGGGTCGGCGGTGCCGTCGTAGCGAGGAGGCAGATCCGGCTTGAACTTTCCTGGCCAGGCGACGCTACGCAGCTCGGGGGTGAAGGCGTGGCAGCCGGTCGTGGTTGCCGGGGCCCGCTTCAGAGGTGGAGATTGGTCTTGACAAGGCCCGCGCTGCGCCGCCTTAGGCGGCGCGCAGTCTTGTCAAGGTGGCGCGGGAGCGCAGGTGCAGCTTCTCATGGCTGTGGGATTTCTTGGTAGCTTCTCTCTGCGCGTGCGGGCGCCGGGCGCGGCAGATCACGCCGCGGAGCCGCACACCTTGGCTTGGGGCTGAGGTGGTGGAGGCACGCCATGGGCCCCGTCGCCCGTGGCTAGTTGAGGGGGAGGCAGAGAGTAGGACGGCGCCTGAGAGCCCCTTGCGGCACGGACGAGCTCGGCGACGCGGTCGAGCCACTCCTCATAGAGGTCATCGACGGGGCGGTAGCGCAGGAGCTCGTTCACCCCGAGGAGCGCGGCCCGTGCCTCCATGGGAGCGCGGTGCGCGTGAGACAAAGAACCGGCAGGGGTTAGTGATGGAGTAGCAGTGCGGCCATCCTGCCGCACCGAAGGATGCAGCGAGGACGCCTGCTGCTCGTTCCCCGCCGGGCCGGTGGCAGCGTTGGCGGCGGGAGACGGAGAACGACGAGGTGGCCCGCCAACGGGAGCCGTCTGAGCGACGCGGGCAGTGAGGGCAGCCCGACGCTCAGCTCGAGCATGGCGAGCGTCCGCCATGGAGACGACGGAGCGGCGGGCGATTTAACCGATGGAAGGAAGCTACGACGCACCCCTACCTGGCACGCCAAATGTCGGATGTGGGGTTCCGGCAAACCCTTAAGGTTCGAAAACTGGGGTGCACGCGAAGTCTTTCCCTCCTACCGATCTACGCCATAGCTCGCTAAGATCTTGCAGATGAACTCGACGAACTCGCAACACAGAAAAGCACGAGGTTTATACTGGTTCAGGCCATCGTTGGGGTGTAATAACCACTACTTGGAAAATGCTTACCAGTAGCGCTGGTTTTTGAGCTACCAGTAGCGCGGGCACCAGCGCTACTGCTACGACGCTACAGCTATTTTGTAGCAGTAGCGCGTTTTTAGGCCAGCGCTACTAGTAAGTTCAAGTACGAGTAGCGCGTTTTCAGGCCCGCGCTACTGCTAACATTTATGTTTTTTTAGCATATTGGTGTTGTACATGTTTAAACAGATATATCTTTTATACAATAACAACTCATCACGAACTAGTCTTTTTAAATAGCATATTCATTACCACTTGTCATCACCATCAAACAATGTTCGTCAATGAGACATCATATAACAAGTTGGTCATTAGTCATAATCACAACTCCTCCTCCTCATCATCATCATCAACTCTAACACATTGTAGCACATAATAACACATTCTAGCTACGACCTACTCCTCTCGTAGGACCTACTCTACCCTCTCTTAGGTAAAATATCATAAAACAAGATAGGCATTGACGCTGCATTAAAGAAAATTGACTTTCCATAATAAAGAACGGAGATCATCCTGTCTCCAAGTCTTGGCCTACGCAAAATGTTGCTTCCAAGTAGCTCTCTACGACGGTTCAAACATTTTTTGAGATCATCTATTATCATGGCTTCCTCGCTTTTAGAAATCTGGTATGGACATGAGTGGTGTGGATACTGCGGCTGACCTAGCCGTGGTGGCCGTAAGCTCATAACATTAACACAGCCTCTCGTCAACATCGGATGAGGCACACAATCCATCAGGATTTTCTGTTCAGAAACATAGTAATAACTTTGTAGTTAGCAATATAGTTTAGTTTTAGAAAATCTTACCATGATATCTCTATTGATGTTACCGGAGTTCAACACGTTCACTAGTGGCACGTATTGACCATAATGTGGAGGAGTTTGATAATAGCTATTGTAATTCTCAATATCATTAAAAAAATGCGATAAGACCATCTTGCTCCTTGTAAGTTAATTGTGCTTCATCATTGTAGTAGTAGGTTCTGTCTACCATTTTCCGTACATTTTTTGAAGAATGAAAATAAGCTGTCAATGGAAATAAGTTGTCCAATATTTTGAAATAAACAATATAAATTACTTAGTAAATATGTTTAAGAAACTCACACAATGGTAGAACTAGAAGCGTGTCAACAAGGACCCACATGGTCATATCATTTTCGTCGATGTCAGGATCACCAAGATCGAAGGTGAGAAGCATACCCTCATGAAAATCATACGCCTTGCAAAGGGCTTCCCAATTCAGCCAACCAAAATTGGATGAGTTCACAGAATTGTATAGATTTACAGCAAAATCATAACCATGATGGGTCCTTAGTTGAATTATCTTTGTCTCCATTCTTTCATGATCTTCAAAACCCATCTTCTCCAAGACATAGCGTCTTGCATGGCATGGGATAAGCTAGTCGAATTGTAAAAGACGGAAATTACACGTTGAAGACGCAGAGAAGTCGTGCAAAAACTAACAAAAAATACTTGTCATCGTTGCGTACTGTTTCAACATCGAAGGTCTCTTGGAGCTTGATGCTGAAGCGCCAACCTTCTACCAAGTGAGGCATGTCGCACAGACCGCGCTCATCTTCACAGTACTCGCACATAGCGAATTCCCTTTCGTTGTCAGACATATCCTAATAGGTAATTAATAATCCATCATCGAATACATATATAGTAGTTTGTAGCAAAGATCATCATATAACAACTAAAACACCTAAAATTTGTAGTTTGTAGTAGTTTGTAGCAAAGATCATCATATAATCCAACATGAATACATATATAGTAGTTTGTAGCACAAACCGCGCTCATCTTTTGCATTCAATAAGCAAATAACTAATAGGTAATTAATAATCCATCATCGAATACATATATAGTAGTTTGTAGCAAAGATCATCATATAATATCACTAATACATCTCGAATAATAGCTCCTCTAGGTTCAGTGGGCCGCGGTGGACACCCAAAGAGAAGGAACCATCACCGGATCATAGCTCCGGTGAGATCCCCAAAGAATCTGCCAGGTATTGGAGAACCGGCCGTTAGCCAACGCAACCAAGTAGCGCTGGACGTGCGCGTTCTCCTCCATGACACGGTGCTGTACCACCTGCGCGGGGGACTCAAGCCTCTCCACCGATGCAGGCCCACGTGACCGCCACCAAAGAAGCTCCGGGTCAACGACGGGCTGGCTCCTCACTAAGCTGCGCTCACCAGAAGGTAGCACAACCTAGTACCAGCCCGGTGGAGCCCAGTCCTGGACATGGCCCCTCGGCTCAACCAGGAGTCCTCCGCCGAGTTGACGACGAGGATGCGGGATAGGCATCGTCGACGTCGAGAACAAAATGCTTAATTATGAAAACAAAATTAATAAACACTTAGCAAAATTTGGCATGACCTTTGCTAAAAACAGGACATATCGAGCGCCTGAAATTTGCCAGAACGTAAACGAATTGACATTTCTGGCAAAACATAGGCCACTCAAAAAAATATGACATGTCCAAAATGTGACATGTTCAAAATATGACATGTCCACTACAAATTTGCATATAACAGGAAAAATTGCTTTAACTAAAAATAACAACAACAACTGCATTAACTAAAAAAATACCTAGAATTCTGTTAACTACACCTAAAACAACTAAAACACCTAAAAGTCTGTTAAATACACCTAAAACAACTAAAACACCTAAAACTCTTTTAAATACACTTAAACAAAATTCAACATTATTCTAAGAACACCTACATTATTCTAAAACCTACATTTTAAACTAAAACACCTACAAATTTAACTAAAACACCTACAAATTCAACTAAAACACCTACATTATTCTAAGAACCTACATTTTTTAACTAGGATTCAAAATAATTAACTACTCTCTAATAACTAGAACTAGCGAGGAGGGAGGAGGAGGAAGGAGGAGGAGTACCTCTCGGTGGATGAGGGCAGCCATGGGGGGGCACCGCGGGGAGGATGGCCGGTCTTGGGGGGGGGGGGGGGGAGGCCCAGGGAAGGGCGGCCGATGGAGGAAGAGGGGCCCGCGTGGGGAGGGCGGCTGGAGTAGGACGCGGGGCCGGCGGCCGGATCGGGGGAGGGATTCGATCTGGTGTGAGCGTGTGAGTGTGAGTGAGGGGAGAGGGGTGCGCGCGCGGGCCGGCGAGGGAGAGGAAGTAAAGGTAGGCCTAGCGGCAGCGTGGGGGGACGAGGCCCAGCGCTATAGCTAAAGCTGTAACAGGGGGCCGAGAGCGTGGCCCATTAGCAGTAGCGCTGGCCATGAAAAACAGCGCTACTGCTAACGTGCGCTTGTAGCGCTGGTGCTGGCCGGCGCTACTGCTAAATAGCAGTAGCGTGGGGTCTCTAACCAACACTACTGCTAAATGTCTACCTATAAGCATTTTCCTATTAGTGTACCCTACTCCAGTGTGGTCGTGGTGGATTGCCTGTTGGGCTGATGATGAACAGTACAAGGGAAGAACAGCCTCCTGAGGTTGAGGTGTTCTTGTGCGTACGAACTTGTGCGCGTCTCTGGATACGATTGCTACTACTGTGGTGGCTAGACCTATTTATAAAGGCCCTGGTCCTCTTCCCAAATAATGAGCGGGAAGGGAGCCAACAACGGCGGGCAAATTTGAAGGGGGACAGCTAGTACAAGCTATCCTGACAAAAGCGGTCTTCGCCTGCGAAAAGCTCTGGTGGGGACGCCGTCTTGGGCTCCACGATGACCTCCATCTCGCCGTCCTCCTGGTCTTGGTCTCGTTGCACCAATGTAGCAACCTTTGCCTGATGCCTCGGTACTCTTCGCCTGCGATGGCCTCCTTAGCACCAAAGAGGAAATAAGGATGCTGCACGCGCTGGCGCCCGCTTGGTGACGTTCGTCATGGCTCACGTCACGAGAGCCTCGTGAGGTTTTCCCCGCCTTGATATCTCTGCTCCTCATGAGCCTGCCTGGCTCGGCCACTTCAGAGGAGGTCTTGCATCGTCCGCCTCGCGAGGCTTGGACCCTCGCGAGGGTCTTGGATGCCTTCTTGATGAAGATGGGCCGTACGTCCTGCTGGCGTAGCCACGCTGTGGGCCGCGGGCAGGCAAGTCTGGGGACGCCCGTTCCCAGAACGCCGACAGCATTGTCTGCTCTAAAGACCTTGTTTTCACTCTAGATTTCTCCATCACCAATTCAAATGGCTGATGCACAGGAAGAGCAGTTGAATATACAAACATTGTCGACAAATGCGACGAGAAATACAAAAAAAGGATTGCATGATATAATTCACATATATGACGCTTGGATAAACAACATGGCATTGCATAATTCACATATATAATGCCTTGCAACAAGATAGCATTGCATAATTCACATATATAATGTCTTGCAACAAGATGGCATCGCATAGTTCAAATATATGGTAATTAGACACTAAACAGGTGGCATTCACACAAAGCATGTCTAAACTAAGCAAATGACATAGCAATGCAAGATACCATACGCATGGTATGAGCAACATAACCCTGCCAAGTTAGAGCATGCACCTCGGGGATAGGACTGTTCATCTGTCTCTGAATCCTCCTCTGAGGAGCTATCCGTAACCAGCAAGACACGTGCTTCGTCAGATAGCATTGTCTGCTCTAAAGACCTTGTTTCCACTTCAGATTTTCCATGACCGTGCTGAATGGCTGATGCACAGGAAGAGTAATTGAATGTACTAAAATTGTTGACAAATTTAACACGTAATAAAAAAATGATGGCATGATATAATTCACATATAAGCTGACTGGCTAACCCGGGTGACATTGCAAAATTCACATATATGATGCATGTCTAAGCAAGATGGCATGCATGATTCACATATACGATAAAGAAAGTAAACATATGGCATTGACACAAAGCATGTCTAAACTAAGCAGATGACATATTTGATGTATACAGTAAGAGATGCAAGGCACCACTTGCATGATATTACCAACATCAGCATGCCAAGTTAGAGCGAAGACCTCAGGGGGTAGGAGTGGTCTTGTCCTTTTGAATCCCCCTCAGAACTGTTATCTTCATCTTGATTACGATCCAAAATGGGTGGAGGGGGGCTGCCTTTGCACCCACCATGGAGCGCCGTTTGCATGAAATTTTATTGCCACACAAGGCTCGTCTCATTTTCTCTACATGTTCAGTTCCATTGTGTCCAATAACTGACATGCATAGGAATAAAACATAGTGAGATTATGTAAGGAGTGCATGCACAAATCCAAAGTGATGGTACCAAACTGTGGATAGACCCAAAACCAATGATACCAGGCAGATAATAGCTTTAGTTAAAAAATATAGATAATGGCTCCTTTAATGTTTGTTTGCACCCAACATGAAACTCATAGTAGACACCCAAGATTAACCAGATAGTATTGATTACTGCCCCAACATGTACCCCACAACCATTTAAAAACTGAAGTTTCACCATTAGTTTGAACCTGACTCAGAGTCTAATAGATGAACACGATGATAAAGTAGCATGTCATCATATTAAGTGAGGCATAACTTAAGCAGACACGAAAGAGTGCAACCTCTCTTGCGGACCCGAGTAGTCCTCAAGGTCATCTGCTCAGTTGATGATGGTAATGCAGTTGTCGTGGCAGCCGACAGCGGGGAAGAAGATCTGAGGCGGCAAAAGACAGTCTGGAGAGCGGATCCCTGTTGTGGTGAACCCTTTCGTCGTTGGAGCAGCTGAGCTGGGGTGGAACACAGTGTAGCAGGAGCAGGACAAAGCACACAAGGTTTTCTTTGACACATATCTGTAACAGAAGTAATTGTGTAAGGGCTTGTTTGAATTTGAGGATTCTAACAATGCAGGGATAGGAAATAGACAGGAATAGGATAGGAATGCACGTGCAAAACAGAGAATTTAAAAACACAGGATTTCTGCCAATCTGGGTGTTTGATTCACAAGAATTGGAAGATCACAGGAGGCAAAGAAGCATGGTGAGATTAAGTCAAACCACAAGAAAATGTACAGTTATAATACTATTATATTATGCTACTATCTCTTAGTCTTGTGCTTCATGAATAGGAATTTGAAAAGGAGGACAAGTGGAAATTAAAATTCCTACGGTTTTTCTTTCAAGGAGACACTAGAGGAACAAATCCTACAGTTTTCCTTTGCTCCATTCCTTCGAACCAAATTCATGAATAGTAGTACCATAGGAAACTTTCCAATTCCTATGTTTTTCTTTCACTTTTCCTTTCAAGCACTGGAAATTCTAGTAGGCAGGCTTGAGCAAGGAAAATCCTACACTCAAAAAATGTTTTTGTGCTACTTCTATTACTTTGGACCCAGGCCACTACCCTACTAGCTCAACTCCCAGGCCCATCGACAAATGCACAGCTCAAACACACAGAGATAAATAATGATGGCATTCAAGAGAGTCCATCACGGATAGCTAAGTTGCCTGGTACGTCACTGCTTGTCATATAGTAGGATAAAATAATCGTATTTCACGTTACTACGTGTGCTCAGTGGACAATATATATAACATGTAGAGTAAAAAAGAGATGGAACAAGTGTACAACCTCTTTGGCGAAGCCATGTCGATCTCAGCGTGATTGGGTTGGTCGGTGAGGATGCTCCGGCTGACTTGGCTGTCGGAGGAAGGGAAGAAGGTCTTAGGCGTCTGGAGATGGAGCCTGGGGTACTGCTCCGCTGTGATGGAGGGTTTCGTCATTGGAGCAGCTCCGGTGAGTTGTACGACGTCGAGGCTGAAGCAGGACAAGAGAGACAACGTTAACCTGAGTGGAATTCTAATAGCATCTCCAATAGATGACGTAAAATACATAACCACAAAGTGCTAGATGTAAAATACATCAGCCGCTCATCTCTAAACTTAACTATCGAAACTGAATTTAACTGTCGAAACTGAACTTAACTATTGAAACAGAATTTTGCTGTCAAAACTGAACGCACTAGTAACAGAAAAGCAGCAGCAACAGCAGCAGCAGCGCGTGCAAGAGCCGGGGCAGCTGGTCGTGTAGCAGCATCATGTGAGGCTACAAGTCAGTCGACTGACTTTTTCATCTCTGGTCAGTTAATTTTCCAGCCGTTGGATACGAAATCAAGGGCCTGCAGTTCATCTTCAACCTCCATCCCCCTGAGCCGCCAGCCACCACCGGCCAAACAGCCGCCCCCACCGCCCTCCCCGAAACCACTCCCCACCGCCGGTCCGCCGATGACCCGTCCATCCCTCTAGGCCCCCCCGTGCCGAGCTTTTTCTCCGGCGATCCCCACGCCACCGCCCAACCACCGCCGGTGACCACTGATAACCCACAAGTATATGGGATCGCAACAGTTTTCGAGGGTACAGTATTCAACCCAAATTTATTGATCCGATACAAGGGGAGCCAAAGAATATTCTCAAGTATTAGCAGTTTAGTTGTCAATTCAACCACACCTGGATAACTTAGTATCTGCAGCAAAGTATTTAGTAGCAAAGTAATATGATAGTAACGATAACAGTAGCAAAAGTGATATTTTTGTGTTTTGTAGTGATTGTAACAGTAGCAACGGAAATGTAAATAAACGAAGAACATTATGTGAAAAGCTCGTAGGCATTGGATCGATGATGGAGAATTATGCCGGATGCGGTTCATTATGTAAAAGTCATAACATAGGGTGACATAGAACTAGCTCCAATTCATCAATGTAATGTAGGCATGTATTCCGAATATAGTCATACGTGCTTATGGAAAAGAACTTGCATGACATCTTTTGTCCTACCCTCCCGTGGCAGCGGGGTCCTAATGGAAACTAAGGGATATTAAGGCCTCCTTTTAATAGAGTACCGGACCAAAGCATTAACACATAGTGAATACATGAACTCCTCAAACTATGGTCATCACCGGGAGTGGTCCCGATTATTGTCACTTCGGGGTTGCCGGATCATAACACATAGTAGGTGACTATAGACTTGCAAGATAGGATCAAGAACTCACATATATTCATGAAAACATAATAGGTTCAGATCTGAAATCATGGCACTCGGGCCCTAGTGACAAGCATTAAGCATAGCAAAGTCATAGAAACATCAATCTCAGAACATAGTGGATACTAGGCATCAAACCGTAACAAATCTAACTCGATTACATGATAAATCTCATCCAACCCATCACCGTCCAGCAAGCCTATCATGGAATTACTCACGCACGACGGTGAGCATCATGAAATTGGTGGTGGAGGATGGTTGATGATGACGACGGCGACGGATTCCCCTCTCCGGAGCCCCGAACAGACTCCAGATCAGCCCTCCCAAGAGAGTTTAGGGCTTGGCAGCGGCTCCGTATCGTAAAACATGATGAATCTTTCTCTCTGATTTTTTTCTCCCCAAACACGAATATATGGAGTTGGAGTTGGAGTTGAGGTCGGTGGAGCTCCAGGGGGCCCACGAGGCCGGGGGCGCGCCCAGGGGGGCAGGCGCACCCCCACCCTCGTGGAAAGAGTGTGGCCCCCTGGCCTTGATTCTTTCGCTAGTATTTTTTATTATTTCCAAAAATAATCTCCGTGAAGTTTCAGGTCATTCCGAGAACTTTAGTTTCTGCACAAAGATAACACCATGGCAATTCTGCTGAAAAAAGCGTCAGTCCGGGTTAGTTCCATTCAAATCATGCAAGTTAGAGTCCAAAACAAGGGCAAAAGTGTTTGGAAAAGTAGATACGACGGAGACGTATCAACTCCCCCAAGCTTAAACCTTTGCTTGTTGTCAAGTAATTCAGTTGATAAACTGAAAGTGATAAAGAAAAACTTTTACAAACTCTGTTTGCTCTTGTTGTTGTAAATATGTAAAGCCAGCATTCAAGTTTTCAGCAAAGATTATGAACTAACATATTCACAATAACACTTAGGTCTCATGTTTACTCATGTCAAGGGCATAATCAACTAGCGAGCAATAATAATAAATCTCGGATGACAACACTTTCTCAAAACAATCATAATATGATATAACAAGATGGTATCTCTCTAGCCCTTTCTGAGACCGCAAAACATAAATGCAGATCAAAGACTGACTAAACATTGTAATTCATGGTAAAAGAGATCCAATCATAGTCATACCCAATATAAATTAACAGTAATGAATGCAAATGACAGCGGTGCTCTCCAGCTGGTGCTTTTTAATAAGAGGGTGATGACTCAACATAAAAGTAAATAGATAGGCCATTCACAGAGGGAAGCAGGGATTTGTAGAGGTGCCAGAGCTCGATTTTGAAATAGAGATAAAAAATATTTTGAGTGGCATACTTTCATTGTCAACATAACAACCGAGAGATGGAGATATCTTCCATGCTACACACATTATAGGCGGTTCCCAAACATAATGGTAAAGTTTATACTCCCCCTCCACCAACAAGCATCAATCCATGGCTTGCTCGAAACAACAAGTGCCTCCGACTAACAACAGTCCCGGGGGAGTTTTGTTTGCAATTATTTTGATTTGATTTGCATAAAGCATGGGAGTGGGCATCACGGTGACCAGCCATTTTCTCGTGAGTGAGGAGCGGAGTCCACTCCTCTTGAGAATAACCTGCCTACCATGGAAGATACGGACAACCCTAGTTGATACATGAGCTATTCGAGCATACAAAACAGAATTTCATTTGAAGGTTTGGAGTTTGGCACATACAAATTTACTTGGAACGGCAGGTAGATACCGCATATAGGAAGGTATGGTGGACTCAAATGGAATAACTTTGAGGTTTAAGGGATTAGATGCACAAGCAGTATTCCCGCTTAGTACAAGTGAAGGCTAGAAAAGGACTAGGAAGCGACCAACTAGAGAGCGACAACAATCATGAACATGCATTAAAATTAATGAACATTGAGTGCAAGCATGAGTAGGATATGATCCACCATGAACATAAATATCGTGAAGGCTATGTTGATTTTTTTCAACTACATGTGTGAACATGTGCCAAGTCAAGTCACTTGAATCATTCAAAGGAGGATACCACTCTATCATACCACATCACAACCATTTTAATAACATGTTGGCACGCAAGGTAAACCATTATAAGCTCCTAGCTAATTAAGCATGGCATAAGCAACTGTAATCTCTAATTGTCATTGCAAACATGTTTATTCATAATAGGCTGAATCAGGAACGATGAACTAATCATATTTACAAAAACAAGAGAGGTCGAGTTCATACCAGCTTCTCTCATCTCAATCGGTCCATCATATATCGTCATAATTGCCTCTCACTTGCACGACCGAATGATGTGAATAATAATAATAGTGCATGTGCATTGGACTAAGCTGGAATCTGCATGCATTCAATAAACAAGACAAGACAAGGCAATATGGGCTCTTGGTTAAATCAACAATAAAGCATATAAGAGCCACTTCAACATTTTCATCATGGTCTTCTCCTATCGACCCCCAAAGAAAAGAAAAGAAATAAAACTATTTACACGGGAAAGCTCCCCACAAGCAACAGAAGAACGGGAAATATTTTTAGGGTTTTCTTTTAATTATTACTACTACAGCAAGAAAAGTAAACTAGCTAAAGGCTATTGCTATTTTTTTGTTTTTCCTAAGGTTTTTCAAACACACAAGAAGAAAGCATAAAAAGGAAAATAAACTAGCATGGATATTACAGTGAAAGAGTATGAGCACCGACAACTAGCATGAGTGTGTAAACATTAATGTCGGTGAGAATACATACTCCCCCAAGCTTAGGCTTTTGGCCTAAGTTGGTCTATTGCCATGGCTGGCCTGGCGGATATCCAAAGTTATAGTTGGGGTCGTACTGAGATGCAACAGTCATTGCATTGTGGGTTGCAGCTTGGAGGCGAGCTATCTCAGCCCTCCTCTCGTACTTGGTCACCTCCTCTCTAGTTATGAAATATCTCCTATTTGCCTGAAAGTCAAAGAAAGTAGAAGCAGGGAGAGCGACGTGATAGGTGCGTCGTCTGTCAAAGATTAGTTGGTACTAGAGGAACTAATCGTTCCTCTCAACAAAACGATGACGAACCATAGCCTCATAATCTAAGTAAGCAGGAGGCAACTCAATATCATCCTCACGTATGGTCACACCAAGAAAATTAGCTAAACGGGTTGCATAAATCCCACCAAAGAAATCTCCATTAAATCTATTATTATGCAACCTACGTGCAACAATGGCTCCCAAATTATAATGTTGATCCCCTAACACAGCACTCCTGAGAATACTGAGGTCAGGGACACACATGTGACATGCTTCATCCTTACCATTTATGCACCTACCTATGAAGAGAGCAAAATAATGTATAGTAGGAAAATGAATGCTCCCTATGGTAGCTTGTGCTATGTCTCTAGATTCCCCCATAGTTATACTAGCAAGAAAATCTCTAAATTCAGATTTGCGAGGTTCACTAGTACTACCCCATTGTAGAAGTTTGCAAGCAGTGGTAAAATCCTCTGAGTCCATAGTATAAGAATTTTCATAAAGATCAAACAGGACAGTTTGTGAATTGCGTGAAGATGAAAATTCAAACCTCCTCACAAAGTAACTAGTGACATAGTGGTACTGACGGCACTTATCTGCCTCAAAGCTCACAAGATCAGCATTACGCACATATGCGTTAAATTCTTCCTTGATTCCTGCTTGATCCATGAAGTCCTCTGAAGGCCATTCACAAGCCCACACTGGAGCGTCCCTTGGTAGTTCATCATCAGCATCGCGCATTGCAAGCCTGGGTCCTTGCTTCCTTGAAGAGCCACCTTGGTACATTTCCCTAAACATATTTCTTCCACTGAAAAAATTATGATTTTTTTAGTAACTTCAAATAAAAGTGAACCAAGCTCAACAAAATTGATAGCAACTACTCCTACAAGTGCCTAGAGCCTATATCATGCATTATAACTACTTGGAACCATATAAATTCGACATGCAAGCTCAAGAACATGGTCACCTAGGCAGCACAAATTTGCAATGAATAAAGCACTAGAACAAAAACTAATTGGACCATTGGAGGAGTCACATACCAAGGAACAATCCCCCAAAGCAGTTTTGTGAGAGGTGCTTTGAGCAAGGAGATCGAAAATTGCAGCAAAATGAGCTAGAACTCGTGCTTGAGCTGGTTGGTGATTTTTTTTGGGAGGAAGAAGGAGTGTGTGGGTGCAAGAATAAGTGGAGGGGAGCCACCATGGACCCACGAGGTATGGGGGCGTGCCCAGGGGGGTGGGCGCGCCCTGGACCCTCGTGGCCAGGTGCCAGCTCCCCCTGATGTGTTCTCAGTGCCACATATTTTCAAATATTCCAGAAAAAATCATATTTCAATTTCAGGGCATTTGGAGAACTTTTATTTTCGAGGTATTTTTTTATTGCATGGATAATTCAGAAAACTGACAGAAAAATCTATTTTTGCTTTATTTCAACTAAATAACAGAAAGTAAAAAGAGGGTATAGAAGGTTGTGCCTTCTAACTTCATCCATCTCATGCTCATCAAAAGGAATCCACTAACAAGGTTGATCACGTCTTGTTAACAAACTCATTCCAAATTGCATGAAACCGGAGAAATTTCGAATAACACTAAGTTACCTCAACGGGGATATGCACGTCCCCAATAATAAGAATATCATATTTCTTCTTGACAGTAGGAAGGGGAAATTCAAAACCTCCAACAATAATCGATGGAATTTTTCCAATAGAGTTTATACTATGAACTTGAGGTTGTTTCCTCGGAAAGTGTGCCGTATGCTCATTCCATTAACATGAAAAGTGACATTGCCTTTGTTGCAATCAATAACAGCCCCTGCAGTATTCAAAAAGGGTCTTCCAAGAATAATAGACATACTGTCGTCCTCGGGAATATCAAGAATAACAAAGTCCATTAAAATAGTAACGTTTGCAACCACAACAGGCACATCCTCACAAATACCGGCAGGTATAGCAGTTGATTTATCAGCCATTTGCAAGGATATTTCAGTAGGTGTCAACTTATTTAAATCAAGTCTACAATATAAAGAGAGAGGCATAACACAAACACCGGCTCCAAGATCACATAAAGCAGTTCTAACATAATTTCTTTTAATGGAGCATGGTATAGTAGGTACTCCTGGATCTCCAAGTTTCTTTGGTATTCCACCCTTAAAAGTATAATTAGCAAGCATGGTAGAAATTTCAGCTTCCGGTTTCTTTCTTTTATTAGTGAAAATTTATTTCATGTACTTAGCATAAGGATTCATTTTGAGCATATCAGTCAAACGCATACGCAAAAAGATAGGTCTAATCATTTCAGCAAAGCGCTTAAAATCCTCATCATCCTTTTTCTTGGATGGTTTGGGAGGAAAAGGCATGGATTTCTGAACCCATGGTTCTCTTTCTTTACCGTGCTTCCTAGCAACAAAGTCTCTCTTATCATAACGTTGATTCTTTGATTGTGGGTTATCAAGATCAACAACAGGTTCAATTTCTACATTATTATCAGAACTAGGTTGAGCATTGACATGAACATCATCATTAGCATTATCACTAGGTTCATGTTCATTACCAGATTGTGTTTCAGCATCAGAAATAGAAATATCATTGGGATTGTCAGGTGTTTCAACAACAGGTTCACTAGAAGCATGCAAAGTCCTATCATTTTTCTTTTTCTTCTTTTTAGAAAGACTAGGTGCATCTATATTTTTTCTCTGAGAATCTTGCTCAATTCTCTTAGGATGGCCTTCGGGATACAAAGGTTCCTGAGTCAATTTACCAGTTCTAGTTCCAACTCTAACAGCAAAATCATTATTCTTACTATTCAATTCATTGAGCAAATCATTCTGAGCCTTAAGTACTTGTTCTACTTGAGTGGTAACCATAGAAGCATGTTTACTAATGAGTTTAAGTTCACCTTTGACTCTAGACATATAATCACCCAAGTGTTCAATCATATAAGCATTTTGTTTTAATTTTCTACCAAAATAAGCATTAAAATTTATTGTTTAACAATAAAATTGTCAAACTCATCTAAGCATTGTCTAGCAGACTTATAGTGAGGAATATCACCTTCATCAAATCTATAGAGAGAATTTACCTTTACTACCTGTGTCGGATTATCAAGATCATGAGTTTCTTCAATAGGTATTGGATTAAGTTCATATATTTCTTCAACAGGCGGTAAATTCTTAACATCTTCAGCTTTAATACCCATTTCTTTCATAGATTTCTTTGCCTCTTGCATATCTTCAGGACTGAGAAATAGAACAACCCTCTTCTTCGGAGTTGGCTTAGGAGTTGGTTCAGAAAGTGTCCAATTATTTTCATTTGTCAACATATTATTCAATAGAATTTCCGCTTCATCTGGTGTTATTTCCCTAAAAACAGAACCAGCACAACTATCCAGGTGGTCTCTGGAAGCATCGGTTAGTCCATTATAAAAGATATCAAGTATTTCATTTTTCTTAAGAGGATGATCAGGCAAGCATTAAGTAATTGGAGAAGCCTCCACCAAGCTTCTGGGAGACTCTCTTCTTCAATTTGCACAAAATTATATGTATCCCTTAAAGCAGCTTGTTTCTTATGAGCAGGGAAATATTTAGCAGAGAAGTAATAAATCATATCCTGGGGACTACGCACACAACCAGGTTCAAGAGAATTAAACCATATCTTAGCATCACCCTTTAATGAGAACGGAAATATTTTAAGGATATAATAGTAGTGAGTTTTCTCATCGTTAGTAAACAGGGTGGCTATATCATTTAATTTAGTAAGATGTGCCACAACAGTTTCAGATTCATAGCCATAAAAAGGATCGGATTCAACCAAAGTAATTATATCAGGATCAACAGAGAATTCATAATCCTTATCAGTAAGAAAGATAGGAGAAGTAGGATAAGCAGGATCGTATTTCATTCTAGCATTCAGAGTTTTTTGTTTAAGCTTGGCTAATAATTTCTTAAGATCACTTCGATCATTGCAAGCAAGAAAGTCTCTAGCAGTTTCTTCATCCATAACATAGCCCTCAAGCACAATAGGCAATTCATATTTAGGGGGAGAGTCTTCATCATCACTTTCATCAATATTACCCGTTTCAATAATTTCATTCTCTCTAGCCCTAGCAAGCTGTTCATCAAGAAATTCACCAAGTGGCACGGTAGTATCAAGCATAGAAGTAGTTTCATCATGAGTATCATGCATAGCATAAGTGGCATCATCAATAACATGCGACATATCAGAATTAATAGCAGAAGCAGGTTTAGGTGTCGCAAGCTTACTCAAAACAGAAGGTGAATCAAGTGCAGAGCTAGATGGCAGTTCCTTACCTCCCCTTGTAGTTGAGGGTTAAAATTTTGTTTTCTCGTCTTTCAAGTTCCTCATAGTGACCAACAGATATAAATCCCAATTGACTCAAAGAATAGAGCTATGCTCCCGAACAGCGCCTTGAGAAATAGTCTTGATAACCCACAAGTATAGGGATCGCAATAGTTTTCGAGGGTAGAGTATTCAACCCAAATTTATTGATTCTACACAAGGGGAGCCAAAGAATATTCTCAAGTATTAACAATTGAGTTGTCAATTCAACCACACCTGGATAACTTAGTATCTGCAGCAAAGTATTTAGTAGCAAAGTAATATGATAGTAACGGTAACAGTAGCAAAAGTAATATTCTTGGGTTTTGTAGTGATTGTAACAGTAGCAACGGAAAAGTAAATAAGCGAAGAACAATATGTGAAAAGCTCGTAGGCATTGGATCGGTGATGGAGAGTTATGCCGGATGCGGTTCATCATGTAATAGTCATAACATAGGGTGACATAGAACTAGCTCCAATTCATCAATGTAATGTAGGCATGTATTCTGAATATAGTCATACGTGCTTATGGAAAAGAACTTGCATGACATCTTTTGTCCTACCCTCCCATGGCAGCGGGGTCCTAATGGAAACTAAGGTATATTAAGGCCTCCTTTTAATAGAGTACCGGACCAAAGCATTAACATATAGTGAATACATGAACTCCTCAAACTATGGTCATCACCGGGAGTGGTCCCGATTATTGTCACTTCGGGGTTGCCGCATCATAACACATAGTAGGTGACTATAGACTTGCAAGATAGGACCAACAACTCACATATATTCATGAAAAAATAATAGGTTCAGATCTGAAATCATGGCACTCGGGCCCTAGTGACAAGCATTAAGCATAGCAAAGTCATAGCAACATCAATCTCAGAACATAGTAGATACTAGGGATCAAACCCTAACAAATATAACTCGATTACATGATAAATCTCATCCAACCCATCACCGTCCAGCAAGCCTACGATGGAATTACTCACGCACGATGGTGAGCATCATGAAATTGGTGATGGAGGATGGTTGATGATGACGACGGCGACAGATTCCCCTCTCCGAAGCCCCGAACGGACTTTAGATGAGCCCTCCCGAGAGAGTTTAGGGCTTGGCGGCGGCTCCATATCGTAAAACGCAATGAATCTTTCTCTCTAATTTTTTTCTCCCCGAACACGAATATGTGGAGTTGGAGTTGAGGTCGGTGGAGCTCCAGGGGGCCCATGAGGCAGGGGGCGCGCCCCCACCCTTGTGGAAAGGGTGTGGGCCCCCTAGCCTTGATTCTTTTGCCAATATTTTTTATTATTTCCAATTATAATCTCCGTGAAGTTTCAGGTCATTTCGAGAACTTTTGTTTCTGCACAAACATAACACCATGGCAATTCTGCTGAAAACAGCGTCAGTCAGGGTTAGTTCCATTCAAATCATGCAAGTTAGAGTCCAAAACAAGGGCAAAAGTGTTTGGAAAAGTAGATACGACGGAGACGTATCAACCACCGCCCCCACCCTGAACCCTAAGATAGATAGTGGGGTACCTCTTCGGAGAGCCCCCGTCCACACTGCGGCTGGTTCTTCCTTAACTCCGGTGAGCCCCCCCCCCCGAAAATTGACTGACCCAAAAGTCGATTTAGTCGACTGAAGTATAGCTAAATCGGAGCAGCATCGCAAGCAAGAGCAAGAGCGAGAGAAGCAGCGCGAGCAAGAGCAAGAGCAATAGCAAGAGCAGACCAAGCAGGGGACCAAGAGCAAGAGCAGAGCAGCAGCGCGAGCGAGAGCTAAAGTAGCAGCAGCTCCTACTGATATGGACGTCGTCGCCAAGGGAGTGACGCCGTGGAGGAAGTGGTCGGCGACGCCGCCGTGGATGGAGCCGCGCCGTGTCGGCTCGGAACTGAGCGCCGGCAGCATCGTGAGATCGTATCAAGAAGAAAATGTGGCGATTAGTGTACAACCTCTTTTGTGGTGCCGATTAGGCCTCAGCTTCATCCGAGGAAATGATGATAATGATGCTCTTCCGGTGGTGCAGGTGAAGACGGCGGTGTGGGAATGGAGGTGGCGTGAAAGACGAGGGGAACGTCGGGGCAACTCCTTGGAGGTGGAGGATGGGGTGGCTGAACCGGCAGGACGACGAGATCGACGATGGATCCTCATCCCGTACGGTGGATGAGGGACGTCGAGGTGTTGCTGTGGACGACGTCGTCGGGGAAGAGGCTCCGGCTGGGTGGCGAACGGAGGAGGGTTTGGGGCTTTGCGGGTTTTCGCGGCCTCAGTGGGGTAAGTTATGAAAGTACCCCCACCAATTTGAGCTAGGCGGTTCTTTCGGTTCAGGGGTATCACGGGCATTTCGCCTGTCGGGATTTCACAAGAGGTGGAAGTTTTCGCGCGCGTTGTAATTTTGGAATAGCAAGGCGCGGGTTGAGATGGAGGGAGTTGTCAGAGCACAACGAGACAAAGAAATATCTTAAATATTTTGGGGTAAAAAGGCGCGGGTTGAAGAGGCGGGAGTTTTGCAGCACGATAGACAGAGACGCTAGCTTGAAATTTCGGCATAATAAGGCGCGGCTTGAAATTTCGGGAGAACAAGCTTAACGTGTACCAAAAAAGACAATTCGCACCTCATCACTAGAGAGAGCCATGTCCCATTTTACTATATTACTAGAAATGGATTCAAATACAACAAAAAATAAAAAAATCGGGACAACAAACATAACGTGTACAGTACCAAAACAATTTGCACTTCCCTCAACAATAAAAAGACAATGTGTGGTGTCTAGCATATGGACTAAATTTGAGTACATTTTCCCTGTTTGAATGGGATTGTACTCGGGTTACTTATACAACCATCTAAATATTATCTTCACAATACATGACATGAATATAGGAGAAGAAAATTCCTATATAAATACGAACTACATATACATACGATCTCAAATTCAAATATATGTATCCATTTTATGTTGAATTCAAATCATAGTACATGTATGCTCTAGCTAGATGTTCGGAATCTAAACCATGTATGATATACTACGTACAATGTGTTTAACAAGCACACCACACACACAAACACCATTTAGACTAGTAAGGTACACGTGCATTGCACGCATGAGATTTGGCAACCAAATTATGAATAAATAACGCATTATAAAATGTAAGCTTTGAGTCATATATGCATGATGTAGATGTTTGTTTAATTCTTATAGTTCATTTCATTCAGAATCATCTAGTTTTTATAAGAAAGCTAATCTATTTAAAGATTCATGGAATTGTGCATTGTAAGGCATAAAGTAAAAACAAATAATGGCAAATCATGTAGAAAAACATTTGGGCAATTCTGATACGGAAGATTCTAGAACGAAGAAGAAGTGCCTGTGTTTTGAGGTTTGTGCATTATGCTTAAGTTCAACCATGGAGTCTTCTAGATTGTACATGTGGCAAAATCTGGTGGAATCTAGATGATATCCAACGGCCAGTAGTGCTCAAATTTGCCATCTCTGCACCATCAGATTGGCCTCATCCAACGACCATATTTCAAAGTTAAAGTTATCCGCACACTATATAAAAATATAAAATAATATATATATATATATATATATATATATATATATATATATATATATATATATATATATATATAGACTAACAAGATGCCCGTGCGTTGCACGGAACATGAAGATGCATTTGTATGAGTAGTTTATCTTGTGGGAGAAAAGGATGAACGAGGGAAGGCCTTATCTGCAAATGTGGAGAGGAGTGCGGGTAAATTGTCAAAGTTTCCTTCCTATCCGTTAGATGTAGATCGGACGGCCTATATTGCAGGATGGCAGGCACACCATCATCACCAACTCGCTCCTTCCTGGTGGGCGTCACGGAACACGGTGGTTTTCTTAGGAAAAACACCCGTTTTCTCATCACGCCCATCCTTTCTAACGTTGCCTCGGATGTCCCATCGTTATGCCATCACGAAGGTGCTGGCCGGTCCGTTCGTCTCGTGAAAATCGACCCTCAGCCGAGCGTGGCTCGGGAAACAGAAAAGTACCCGTTTAGTACGATCCGACCGACGGTAAACAGTCGCAACGGTGTCCCTCAAATGTCTCCTCCGGAAAACCGTTGCCCCTCGGGGGCAAGGTCATCGCTGTCCTGGTCCCCTGTACGTCTCAAGTGAAATTCTGACATTCGAGGGACACCGTTACGACTATTTACCGCCGATCGGATCGTGTACTAAACGGGTACTTTCCTCGCTTCCCGAGCCACGCTCGCTGTAGGGTCAGATTTCACCAGACGCACATCGGACCGGCTAGCACCTTCGTGATGGCATAACGACGGGACATCCGAGGCAACGTTGGGAAAGGATGGGCGTACGAGAAAACGGGTGTTTTTCCTAAGAAAAACCACCCGTGTTCCGTACACCGTGATGCAAAAGCTAGCCATCATGTCCATTTAGAATAGTGTGTCCATGCACGGATGCAATGTGACCAAACGATGTCTGACATCGATATCTCAAATTCAAATCAGTCTGACCTTGTTCAATGTGTATACAGTACAACATGCTCGTTTCCAAACCACACCGTGCATATCTCAGTTATATTCATGCATGCATGGGTTTCAAACATCATGATCTCTTATTCAAATATTTGAATTCAACTTTACATTGATTATGACCTCACCTAGTCTTTTACACCCACACAGTCGTCTTCTCTTTTATAATTGTACCACTAACTTTCTCTCGTGCATGCATGCACACACAGTACCAGTCGGCATTATCCATCACACACATGCAATCTTTTTGTTCAGGTCGGTCTCCCATGCATGCACACACACACACACCTCCCCCTCTCCATCATATCGGGCATTCTTTATCTCTCATGTGCATGTGCAACGATCGATGCTCCTCTATGTGTGTGTATATATAGCTAGGTCTTTCACAGTTTCCCACACAAACCGATCAATCTATATATCTAGTGAGGTCTCACCCTCTTTCCCATGTCCACATCGATCAATCTATACCTCTCTATATAGGATTACATAGCTAATACACACACATTAATTATACATCCAACATCCCCCTCTCATCATCCATGCCTTCTGCTTCATCTCTCAGAAGCGTGCACAGTGGCGAAGACAGGGGCAGCAAGGGCCCTGCCCCCCCCCCCCTAACATCACAATATATCGAGGCTAATATGAATGTGATCATTAGATAATTGCTGGTAAAATGGTTTAAGTTGATGAATTGGACCTCCTCGTATAGGATTAGCAATGCTGGGTCCCCTAGCTCATTTATATTTCATGGCTCCTCCACTGCGTGCAACAGCGCACGTTCTCGCCCCCTCTCTTTAAATATCGATCTCGCACTTGTGCACTCCTTCATAGTCTCCCTCCACTTGGCCCCTCACACCATCTACTAGCCCCCACCGGATTTTGCCACATGTACAATCTAGCAGTGTCAGGACCCCGATTCCAAGTCACATCGATCTAGCCGGTAACACCTCATATCACTTTGCGGCCTCACGCACGGTATTCCCACAGGTGTCGCCTTACCATGGCCCGGACCGCTTTATGTCTTTTGGCTCACGATATGATAGTGTCGCTAGCATCCATATGACAGAGAACCCGGGCCGACATGGCTAGTCGTGAACCCAAAGCGGCAATAACCCATGGGGACAGGCATACATGAATCATATCGAGCATGTCGGTCATCAACGTATGAATTCGGGCCGTAGCACTGGGCTAACAGGACTCCGGTATCCCGGGCTGTAGCAGGCTAGGCAGGACTCCGAATATCAATGCGTGACATTTCCCCGAAGGGACAGACATAGGAACGAAGTGAAACACATGCCGGCCAGTCAAGTGTCCAAGCAGTAGTGCTGGGCTAGCAGGACTCCGGCGAACCGGGCTGTAGCGGACTACTATCGCTCAGAAGCACGAGACTACATTTCCCCATACGAGAGGCTTGTTGGAAATATGCCCTAGAGGCAATAATAAAAGCATTATTATTATATTTCCTTGTTCATGATAATTGTCTTTTATTCATGCTATAACTGTATTATCCGGAAATCGTAATACACGTGTGAATACATAGACTACATACGTCCCTAGTAAGCCTCTAGTAGACTAGCTCGTTGGTCAACAGATAGTCATGGTTTCCTGACTATGGACATCAGATGTCATTGACAACGGGATCACGTCATTAGGAGAATGACGTGATGGACAAGACCCAATCCTAAGCATAGCACAAAGATCGTGTAGTTCGTTTTGCTAGAGCTTTTCCAATGTCAAGTATCTCTTCCTTAGACCTTGAGATCGTGTAACTCCCGTATACCGTAGGAATACTTTGGGTGTACCAAACGTCACAACGTAACTGGGTGACTATAAAGGTGCATTACAGGTATCTCCGAAAGTGTCTGTTGGGTTGACACGGATCGAGACAGGGATTTGTCACTCCGTATGACGGAGAGGTATCACTGGGCCCACTCGGTAATGCATCATCATAATGAGCTCAAAGTGATCAAGTGTCTGGTCACCGGATCATGCATTACGGTACGAGTAAAGTGACTTGCCGGTAACGAGACTGAACGAGGTATTGGGATACCGACGATCGAGTCTCGGGCAAGTAACATACCGTCTGACAAAGGGAATAGTATACGGGGTTGCTTGAATCCTCGACATCGTGGTTCATCCGACGACATCATCGAGGAGCATGTGGGAGCCAACATGGGTATCCAGATCCGCTGTTGGTTATTGACCGAGAGCGTCCCGGTCATGTCGCATGTGTCCCGAACCCGTAGGGTCTACACATAAGGTTCGGTGGCGCTAGGGTTAATAGGAAGACTTGTATGTGATTACGAATGTTGTTGAGTCCGGATGAGATCCCGGACGTCACGAGGAGTTCGGAATGGTCCGGAGGTAAAGATTTATATATGGGAAGTTGTCAAACGGACACCGGAAAAGTTTCGGGTCATATCGGTATTATGGAGGGGCCACCGGAAAGGTTCCGGAGGACTACCGGGAGGGGCCACCCCTTTGGGGAGGCCACTTGGGCTGCGTGGGAGGCAGCCAGCCCCTAGTGGGCTGGGCGCACCCCCTCCCCTTGGGCCATGCGCCTAGGGTTGAAGGGGGAACCCTAAGTGGGGCGCCCCCCTTGCTTGGGGGGCAAGCCCCCCTCCCCTTGGCCGCCGCCCCCTCTAGATGCATCTAGAGGGGCGCCCCTCCTTCCCCCTATAAATAGAGGGGTGAGGGAGGCTGCAACACACAATTGAAGGTGCAGCCCTCCCTCCCAACACCTCTCCTTCTCCGTGTGCGCTTGGCGAAGCCCTGCCGGAGAATTGTCACTCCTTCATCATCACGCCGTCGTGCTGCTGTTGGAGCCATATTCCTCAACCTCTCCTTCCTCCTTGCTGGATCAATACGGAGGAGACGTTGCCCGTACCGTACGTGTGTTGAACACGAAGGTGCTGTCCGTTCAGCGCTTTGGTCATCGGTGATCCGAGTACGACTCCATCATCACCATCCCCTCGAAAGCTTCCGCACGCGATCTACAAGTGGTATGTAGATGCTAACTCACTCCCATGACTCGTTGCTTAGAAGAACTCATAGATGGATCTTGGTGAAACCGTAGGAAAAATTTTAATTTTCTGCAACGTTCCCCAACAGTGGCATCATAAGCTAGGTCTATGCGTAGTTCTCTTTGCATGAGTAGAACACAATTTAGTTGTGGGCGTGGATCTTGTCAACTTGCTTGCCGCTACTAGTCTTATCTTGCTTCCGCGGTATTGTGGGATGAAGCGGCCCGGACCAACCTTACACGTACGCTTACGTGAGACCGGTTCCACCGACTAACATGCACTGGTTGCATAAGGTGGCTAGCGGGTGTCTGTCTCTCCCACTTTAGTTGGAGCGGATTCGATGAAAAGGGTCCTTATGAAGGGTAAATAGAAGTTGACAAGATCACGTTGTGGTTATTCGTAGGTAAGAAAACGTTCTTGCTAGAACCCAATTGCAGCCACGTAAAAGATGCAACAACAATTAGAGGACGTCTAACTTGTTTTTGCAGCAATTGTCATGTGATGTGATATGGCCAAGTTGTGATGAATGATGAATGACATATTGTGATGTATGAGATCATGTTCTTGTAATAGGAATCACGACTTGCATGTCGATGAGTATGACAACCGGCAGGAGCCATAGGAGTTGTCTCTATTTTTGTATGACCTGCGTGTCATTGAAGAATGCCATGTAAATTACTTTACTTTATTGCTAAACGCGTTAGCCATAGAAGTAGAAGTAGTCGTTGGCGTGACAACTTCATGGAGGCACAATGATGGAGATCATGATGATGGAGATCATGGTGTCATGCCGGTGACAAGATGATCATGGAGCCCCGAAGATGGAGATCAATGGAGCTTGATGATATTGGCCATATCATGTCACTACTATATAATTGCATGTGATGTTTATTATGTTTATACATCTTGTTTACTTAGAACGACGGTAGTAAATAAGATGATCCCTTACAACAATTTCAAGAAGTGTTCTCCCTAAGCGTGCACCGTTGCTAAAGTTCGTAAACTTCTAAGCACCACGTGATGATCGGGTGTGATGGATTCTTACGTTCACATACAACGGGTGTAAGACAGATTTACACACGCAAAACACTTAGGGTTAACTTGACGAGCCTAGCATGTACAGACATGGCCTCGGAACACGGAGACCGAAAGGTCGAACACGAGTCGTATGGAAGATACGATCAACATGAGAATGTTCACCGAAGATGACTAGTCCGTCTCACGTGATGATCATACACGGCCTAGTCCACTCGGATCGTGTAACACTTAGATGACTAGAGGGATGTCTAATCTGAGTGGGAGTTCATTTAAATAATTTGATTAGATGAACTTAATTATCATGAACTTAGTCTAAAACTTTTGAATGATATGTCTTGTAGATCAAATGGCCAACGCTCATGTCAACTTGAACTTCAACGCTTCCTAGAGAAACCAAGATGAAAGATGACGGCAAGAACTATACGGACTGGGTCCGAACTTGAGGATCATCCTCATAGCTGCCAGAAACAATATGTCTTAGAAGGACCGCTAGGTGACGCCCCGTCGAGAGAACCAAGACATTATGAATGCTTGGCAGTCTCGTCTTGATGATTACTCCCTCGTTCAATGGCAGCATGCTTTACAGCTTAGAACCGGGCTCCAAAAGCGTTTTGAGCATCACGGAGCATTTGAGATGTTCGAGGAGCTGAAACTTGTTTTCCAAGCTCACGCCGGGTCGAGAGATATGACATCTCCGACAAGTTCTATAGTTGTAAGATGGAGGAAAATAGTTCTGCGGTGAGCACATTCTCAAGATGTGCAGGTTGCACAACCGTATGACCCACTGAATATTAACCTCCCCGATGAGGCGGTCATTGACAGAATCCTCCGATCGCTCCCGCCAAGCTACAAGAGCTTTGTGATGAACTACAATATGCAGGGATGGTAAAGACCATTCTGAAGTATTCTCTATGCTGAAGTCAGCCGAGGTTGAAATCAAGAAAGAACATCAAGTGTTGATGGTCAATAAGACCACTAAGTTCAAGAAGGGCAAGGGCAAGAAGAACTTCAAGAAGGACGGCAAGGAGGTTGCCGCGCCCGCAAGCAAGTTGCCGGAAGAAGTCAAAGAATGGACCCAAGCACGAGACCGAGTGCTTTTATTGCAAGGGAAGGGTCCTTTGAAGCGGAACTGCCCCAAATACTTAGCGGACAAGAAGGCCGCAACACCAAAGGTATATTTGATATACATGTAATTGATGTGTACCTTACCAAGACTCGTAGTAACTCCTGGGTATTTGATACGGTGCCGTTGCTCATATTTGTAACTCACAGCAGAGCTGCGGAATAAGCGGAGACCGGCAAAGGACGAGGTGACGATCGCGTCGGGAATGGTTCCAGAGTCGATGTGATCGCCGTCGACACGCTACCTCTTCATTTACCTACGGGATTAGTTATGAACCTTAATAATTGTTATTTGGTGCCAAGTTTGAGCATGAATATTGTATCGGATCTCGTTTAATGCGAGATGGCTACTCATTTAAATCCGAGAATAATGGTTGTTCTATTTATATGAGAGATATGTTTTATGGTCATGCTCCGATGGTCAATGGTTTATTCTTAATGAATCTCGGCGTAGTATTACACATGTTCATAGCGTGAATACCAAAAGATGTAAAGTTGATAACGATAGTCCCACATACTTGTGGCACTTGCCGCCTTGGTCACATTGGTGTCAAGCGCATGAAGAAGCTCCATGCTGATGGACTTTTGGAGTCTTTAGATTATGAATCATTTGACACATGCGAACCATGCCTCATGGGCAAGATGACCAAGACTCCATTCTTCGGAACAATGGAGCGAGCAACCAACTTGTTGGAAATCATACATACCGATGTAAAAGCGGTCCAATGAGCGTTAAGGCTCATGGAGGATATCGTTATGTTCTCACTCTCACAGATGACTTGAGTAGATATGGGTATGTCTACTTGATGAAACACAAGTCTGAGACCTTTGAAAAGTTCAAGGAATTTCAGAATGAAGTAGAGAATCAACGTGACCGAAAGATAAAATTCTTACAATCAGATCATGGAGGAGAATATTTAAGTCACGAATTTGGTACACACTTAAGAAAATGTGGAATCGTTTCACAACTAACGCCGCTGAACACCTCAGCGTAGAACGGTGTGTCCGAACGTCGTGTCGCACTCTATTGGATATGGTGCGGTCTATGATGTCTCTCACTGATTTACCGCTATCATTTTGGGGATACGCTCTAGAGACAGCTACATTCACTTTAAATAGGGCACCGTCTAAGTCCGTTGAGACGACACCGTATGAATTATGGTTTGGGAAGAAACCTAAGCTGTCGTTTCTAAAAGTTTGGGGATGCGATGCTTATGTCAAGAAACTTCAACCTGAAAAGCTCGAACCCAAGTCGGAAAAATGCATCTTCATAGGATACCCTAAGGAAACCATAGGGTATACCTTCTACTTAAGATCCGAGGGCAAGATCTTTGTTGCCAAGAACGGATCCTTTCTGGAAAAAGAGTTTCTCTCGAAAGAAGTAAGTGGGAGGAAAGTAGAACTCGATGAAGTACTACCTCTTGAACAGGATAGTAGTGCAGCTCAGGAAAATGTTCTGTGTTGCCTACACCAACCGAAGAGGAAATTAATGATGATGATCAAGGTACTTGGATCAAGTTGCTCTTGAACTTCAGAGTCCACAAGGACACGTTCCGCACTGAGTGGTACGCAGCAACCCTGTCCTGGAAATCATGTTGTTAGACAACGGTGAACCTTCGAACTATGAAGAAGCGATGGCGGGCCTAGATTCCAACAAATGGCTAGAAGCCATGAAATCCGAGATAGAATCCATGTATGAAAACAAAGTGTGGACTTTGACTGACTTGCCCGATGATCGGCGAGCGATAGAAAACAAATGGATCTTTAAGAAGAAGACGGACGCAGATGGTAATGTCACCATCTATAAAGCTCGACTTGTCGCTAAGGGTTATCGGCAAGTTCAAGGGATTGACTACGATGAGACTTTCTCTCCGTGGCGAAGCTTAAGTCCGTCTCAATCATGTTAGCACTTGCCGATACTATGATTATGAGATATGGCAGATGGACGTCAAAACAGCGTTCCTTAACGGTTATCTTAAGGAAGAGCTGTATATGATGCAGCCGGAAGGTTTTGTTGATCCTAAGAACGCTAACAAAGTATGCAAGCTCCAGCGATCCATTTATGGGCTGGTGCAAGCATCTCGGAGTTGGAACATTCGCTTTGATGAGATGATCAAAGCGTTTGGGTTTATGCAGACTTATGGAGAAGTCTGTGTTTACAAGAAAGTGAGTGGGAGCTCTGTAGCATTTCTCATATTATATTTAGATGACATACTTCTGATGGGAAATGATATAGAATTCTTGGACAGCATTAAGGCCTACTTGAACAAGTGTTTTTCAATGAAGGACCTTGGAGAAGCTGCTTATATATTAGGCATCAAGATCTATAGAGATAGATCGAGACGCCTCATAGGTCTTTCACAAAGCACATACCTTGATAAGATTTTGAAGAAGTTCAAAATGGATCAGTCCAAGAAAGGGTTCTTGCCTCAGATTGCAAGGTGTGAGATTGAGCTCAGCTCAATGCCCGACCACGGCAAAAGATAAAGAAGAGATGAGTGTCATCCCTATGCCTCAGCCATAGGATCTATTATGTATGCCATGCTGTGTACTGCACCTGATGTAAACCTTGCCGTAAGTTTGGTAGGAAGGTACCAAAGTAATCCCGCAAGGAACACTTTGACAGCGGTCAAGAATATCCTGAAGTACCGAAAAGGACAAAGGACATGTTTCTCGTTTATGGAGGTGACGAAGAGCTCGTCAGTAAGGGTTACGTCGACGCTAGCTTCGACACAGATCTGATGACTCGAGTCACAAACCGGATATGTGTATATGTTGAATGGTGGAGCAATGGCTGGTGCAGCTGCAAGCGAAGCGTCGTGGCGGGATCTACATGTGAAGCGGAGTACATGGCAGCCTCGGAGGCAGCGATGAAGCAATTTGGGTGAAGGAGTTCATCACCGACCTAGGAGTCATACCCAATGCGTCGGGGCCGATCAAATTCTTCTGTGACAACACCGAGCTATTGCACTTGCCAAGGAGCCCAGGTTTCACAAGAAGACCAGAGCACATCAAGCGTCGCTTCAACTCCATCCGTGAAAATGTTCGGGATGGAGACATAGAAATTTGTAAAGTGCATACGGATCTGAATGTCGCAGATCCGCTTGACTAAACCTCTTCCGCAGGGCAAAACATGATCAACACCGAACTCTATGGGTGTTCGATTCATCACAATGTAACTAGATTATTGACTCTAGTGCAAGTGGGAGACTGTTGGAAATATGCCCTAGAGGCAATAATAAAAGCATTATTATTATATTTCCTTGTTCATGATAATTGTCTTTTATTCATGCTATAAGCTGTATTATCCGGAAATCGTAATACACGTGTGAATACATAGACTACATACGTCCTAGTAAGCCTCTAGTAGACTAGCTCGTTGGTCAACAGATAGTCATGGTTTCTGACTATGGACATCGATGTCATTGACAACGGGATCACGCCATTAGGAGAATGACGTGATGGACAAGACCCAATCCTAAGCATAGCACAAAGATCGTGTAGTTCGTTTTGCTAGAGCTTTTCCAATGTCAAGTATCTCTTCTTAGACCTTGAGATCGTGTAACTCCCGTATACCGTAGGAATACTTTGGGTGTACCAAACTTCACAACGAATCGGGTGACTATAAAGGTGCATTACGGTATCTCCGAAAGTGTCTGCATTGGGTTGACACGGATCGAGACAGGATTTGTCACTCCGTATGACGGAGAGGTATCACTGGGCCCACTCGGTAATGCATCATCATAATGAGCTCAAAGTGATCAAGTGTCCGTCACCGGATCATGCATTACGGATGCGAGTAAAGTGACTTGCGATGCTGAGACTGAACGAGGTATTGGGATACCGACGATCGAGTCTCGGGCAAGTAACATACCGTCGACAAAGGGAATAGTATACGGGTTGCTTGAATCCTCGACATCGTGGTTCATCCGACGACATCATCGAGGAGCATGTAGGAGCCAACATGGGTATCCAGATCCGCTGTTGGTTATTGACCGAGAGCGTCCGGTCATGTTCGCATGTCTCCGAACCCGTAGGGTCTACACACTTAAGGTTCGGTGATGCTAGGGTTAATAGGAAGACTTGTATGTGATTACGAATGTTGTTGAGTCCGGATGAGATCCCGGACGTCACGAGGAGTTCGGAATGGTCCGAAGTAAAGATTTATATATGGGAAGTTGTCAAGCGGACACCGGAAAAGTTTCGGGTCATATCGGTATTATGGAGGGCCACCGAAAGGTTCCGGAGGACTACGGAGGGCCACCCTTTGGGAGGCCACTTGGGCTGCGTGGGAGGCAGCCAGCCCCTAGTGGGCTGGGCGCACCCTCCCTTGGGCCATGCGCCTAGGGTTGAAGGGGAACCCTAAGGGGCGCCCCTTGCTTGGGGGCAAGCCCCCTCCCTTGGCCGCCGCCCCCTCAAGATGCATCTAGAGGGGCCGCCCCTCCTCCTTCCCCTATAAATAGAGGGGTGAGGGAGGCTGCAACACACAATTGAAGGCGGGCCCTCCCTCCCAACACCTCTCCTTCTCCGTGTGCGCTTGGCGAAGCCCTGCCGGAGAATTGTCACTCCTTCATCATCACGCCGCCGTGCTGCTGTTGGAGCCTTATTCCTCAACCTCTCCTTCCTCCTTGCTGGATCAAGACGGAGGAGACGTTGCCCGTACCGTACGTGTGTTGAACGCGGAGGTGCTGTCCGTTCAGCGCTTTGGTCATCGGTGATCCGAGTACGACTCCATCATCACCATCCCCTCGAAAGCTTCCGCACGCGATCTACAAGTGGTATGTAGATGCTAACTCACTCCCATGACTCGTTGCTTAGAACAACTCATAGATGGATCTTGGTGAAACCGTAGGAAAAATTTTAATTTTCTGCAACGTTCCCCAACAAGGCTGCCAAGGATAAACAACTAGATTGTCGGATCTCACACATACCAAGCATTTCAAACATACACACAATATTCTCAATATGTGTAAATACAACATGGCATCACAACATAACTCTACGACTCAGATATTTATTCATTAGGCTCCGAGAAGCGAGATATTACAAACATGGTTCTCATGACCCAACACTCAGAGCATACAAGTCAAAGCACAAGCGGAAGTTAAACATGTCTGAGTACAGACAACTATAAATGAAAAAGGCTGAGGAGCCTGACTATCTACCAGATCCTGCCGAGGGCACAAGATCGTAGCTGAGGTAACAAGCTAAACGTCGAAGTCCAAGTGGAACTACTAGCGAGACCGACGTCTCTCGCAAAACATAAAATAAGCAAGCGTGAGTACAAACGTACTCAAGAAGACTTACATCGTAACTAACTACATATGCATCATTATCAACAAAGGGGGTGGTGGAGTTTGACTGCAGCAAGCCAGCTATGACTCAGTGGCTATCCTGAACTACGACTGCAAGTAACTCTTTTGAGGTGGCGCACACGAGTCCACATATTCACCATATCAATACACCACTATGGATCCGCTCTCGTCTCCCTACAAGAACGCCATCCATAGCAGTCACGCTTATCATGCGCATTTTAGAGTATCCACTTTCACTTGTCTATGAACTGTTATAGGCAACCCAGAAGTCCTTTTCCGCGGACACGGCTATTCGAATAGATCATATTACCCTGCAGGGGTGTACTTCTTCACACACGCTCTCACCACTTACCGCCGTTTACACGACATGTACTCGGCAACCTTCAAGCGGAAGCCCAACGTGGGTGTCGGCCACAGCCTACCTAAACACTCAAGTCCCTAGTCCAGGTTTATTGCCTATTCAGGTTCCATCCGCAGGAGTCCGCCGAGGTTTCCCATACAGCCCGAACGATGTGTGCAGGGTTCCCGAGATATCAAGCGGGCATTCGCACACCGGCCACGGTGTATCTACCGCATCATAGCCCACCCCTAGGGTCAGCGCCACGCACGGCCTCCAACACATATCCTACAAACACGAAAACTAGTTGCAACTCCCGGACAGAGAACAAGGGTGGTTAAGAAGCCGAGAGGGTCCATTGGTTTCGGGCCCAATGCGTGGTAGTAACTGTTTCATGGATCACAAACACAGTAACTCAGTTCTCGAGGACGGCTGCAATGAGACAACCTACCATGTACTCCTACATGGCCTCTCACCGCTACCTTTACCAAATCGTGTTCACACACTTAGCTCACATACAAGAGGGACATGTTCACACACCTCCGATTCATCCCGATGAATCGACCTGACTCAACTCTAAGCAGTAGCAAGCATGACAAACAAGCATGAATGAGTAGGCACAACATGGCTCAAGCAACTCCTACTCATGCTAGTGGGTTTCATCTAATTACTGTGGAATGACAGGTCATGCAGAGGATAAAGGGGTTCAGCTACTGCCGCAAGTAACACATGAGTCATTGTTGTCCTAATGCAGTAAAAAGAGAGCAGGAGCGAGAGAGTGGGATTGTATCAGAATGAACAAGGGGGTTTTGCTTGCCTGGCACTTCTGAAGATAATATAGTTCTTCATCGGTGTCATCGAATTCATCGTCGATACGTCGTCTACCGAGAGGGGACAGTTACCGGCAAACAAGAAAAAGCTCAATCAATGCAATGCACAAACAAATGAATGACATGTCATGTTAAGGAACTGAATTGACCTAATGCAGCAGTAAGCCAAGTTAATTGAAGTGGAATTCAAACAAGGTTAAACTCCAACTCCAAATGCTAGTTCATAAATTACCCTAGTCATGATTCATCCTATTCAGTGAGGTTAACTTGTTCAAACATGCATGATCATGACATAAACAGATTCTTCATATTTTTCTGATCATTTTTCATATATGAATTATTTCATTCTAAGCTACGGTTGAATTATTATGAATTTTAGAAGTTTTGACTATTTTCTGAAATTTCCTGAATTAAAATAAATCCAGAAATCGAATTAATGCGTCAGCATGACGTCACTATGATGTCAGTAGTCAACTGGGTCGGCCAGGTCAAACCTGACCAGTGGGACCCATACGTCAGCGTCTCAGGCTGGTTTAGGTGGATGACATGTGGGACCAGTCAAAGCTGACTTGGCCAAGGTCAAACTGGCACGTGGGGTCCACAGTATTAACACTAATTTAACAGAAAAAATATACTAATCCTAATTAAGCGCAGAGGCCCACATGGCAGTGGCTCATAGAGTGATTAGCCCCTAACTAAGTGGCCACATCGGCCCGCCGGAGTTTGGCCGGCAGCGACCTCAAGCCGCGGCGGAAGCTTGCCGGAAATCCGCTACGGGGCTCGGTTTTGCGCGTGGTTTGCATCTACGGGACGCTGGCAGTGAGGGGCATCCGGGGGTGGCAGCAGCTCGAGCTGGGGTGGCCGGAGCTCTCTGAAATGGAGCTCGCGGCGGTGCCGGCGTTCGGGTGAACTGGGTTTCGGGGTTAGGGAGCACGGCAGGAGGCAAAGAGGGGTGTTACGACCTCCTGGGGGTGCACTGAGCAGGGCTGCGTGCTCGGTTGCAGCTCTAGGCAACGGTGGCTACGGCGGCGACATGGCCGGCGGCGGTGGAGCTCGGCCGTGGTGGGTACGGTGGCTAGAGGAAGCTAGCGAGAGGGGGAGGTGAGGGGAAAAGCTCAGTAGCTCACCGCGAGCACGATGGGTAGGTCAGTGGGTGCGGGGGGGGGGGGAGGTCCGGAGGCGACGAAATCACGGCGACGATCTCGGTTGCCCGAGGAGGAAGACGACGACGTCGAAGGCGTTGCAGCGCTTCCCGGCTCATGTGGCTTGGTGGGGTTGACGGGGACGGAGTGGCGGATCTTAGGAGCATGTTGGATGGGCGAGGGAGGGCCGGTGGCCACGACGAACGGCGACCGTGGCAACGGCTCCGTTCGGTGGAGAGAGAAGCGGAACAGAGGAGGGGACGTGGTCGGGGGAGAGTGAGAGAGGGTCGAGAGGGCTGCGTGGCGTCGCGGGAGGCGCCGAGGCGGCGAGGGGGAGCAGCTAGGCGTGCAGGAGGTGGCGTCACGGTGGCCGTGGCGCTGCGTCGGCCTGCGCTCATCCTCTGGCGAGAGAGGAGGAAGGCGACAGAGAAGGAGGCGGTGGTGGATGGGCGGATGGCTGGGCTGCCACCGGGCGCCAGTGGCTGGCCGTAAGTGGCCCAGGTGGGTTTTCTCTCTCTCTCTCTTATTTTCTGTTTTTCTACTTATTTGCTCTGTTTTGATTTAGTTTATAAACCAAATCATTTTAATTAATCGTGAAAATAATTGTGGGCATTAATTGAATTATTACAGAGGCCCTTAACTATTTTCAGAATTGTTGGAGCATTGAAAAATATTAATAGTATTTAAATGCCCCAATTCAAATACAATATGGTTTATTCAAAAATCCAAAATGTCCTGGAAAAATATGCATCATCTCTGGATATGGTTTTCACCCTTTTCCATAATCATGAACATTTTTGGAGACCAATTTGGTTCATTGAAAATATTTTGAAGTTGAACCTATTTGCATTATTTTGGTGCTAGGGGTTTAGGCAATCCCCATTTCAATTTTCTGAGAAAATTAAACATGATGACATGAATGCCTTAATGCAACTAATGACAAACAAATTCTAGGGCTGTGACAGCTCACCCCCACTAACCAAGAATCTCGTCCCGAGATTCAAGACGTGAGGTAAGAAGACAGAGGGGGCACAAACTATCACGGTCTTCACGATCCAGGTTGCTCTTCATAGGAACGTTGACACGATCACCATTTTTGTCTCGACGTCTTGTCTTGAGAACTACATCCAACATGACAACGAGAGGAAAAGGGAAAATTTAGAAAAATTGATCTTCTTGAGGTTCAAACAATTTAGGATCATCTTAATGGTCCAAGATCAACTCATGGAATGAGACATAAAAACATTTCTGGAGCGGAGAGGTAAGACATGCATCAGTAAGGACGGAGGAAACAATTTTACGAGTGTTTCAAAATAGCGAGGGAAGTTGCCATGATTCCAAAACGGGGCACCTTAGAAAAGGTGACTCGTTGGACTGTTCCCTTGAGTGGCAAAAAGAATTACTTTTGATCCATAGATCTTTGGAACTCTTCATACCAGCTTAAGGCAATTTACAATTGATTGATTGAGAGAGCTCGAGGTAAGGGCATACTCGGACTAGAATGGATGATGTGGTCTACCTTGTTGAAGACAACACAATGGATGATTTTGCTTATCACCGGAAATGGATGGGACCCATGGTAAGTCCACTTTTGAGGATGATCCTAGACATCAATTACTGAGAAGGCAGCCCATAGTGAGATGGCACAAGGACGGTGCAAGCTGGGAACGAAATGCAACTGTTGGAATGTTCCAACCATCATATCTGCCTGAGATTCAGATCCGATTGGTGATAGGATACTTCAGACTCAGCATGTCTGAAAAGGAAAGGTTGCAACACAAATCGACGAGATGACGTTGCGAGATTCTCGGGAAATGAACTACGATAGCAAGCTCCAAAACATGAGCTGGTTCTGCTACAAACCCATGAACACGCTGTCCAAGACAAGCATGACCACATAGTAGTCTTATAATAAAACATTACCGAGTTCAGGTGGGAAACCATAATCGAGGATATTGAAGTCCTTGCATAAGGCATGCTCTTAAGAAGGAACTTCCTTTCCTTGAACAAATCAATCAGTGGCTTGGTGTGCTAGGGAATACATATGGAATGAAGATGATCAGTCTATCAGACCATAGAATACTTCGCACATGCATGACTGACTTGGGATGATTCCAGATGAAACAAAACAAACCTTTCTCAAATTCATGGCGGCAACTTACACCTAAAGCACATGAATTCGAGGAAGTCACTTTTCCATCCAGGCATAAGCTTCATGAACGGAACACGAAGGCATTGCTTACAAGTTTCCAACACTAGGTTGATGTCCAACATGATTCATGGGGGAAGACAAAATGCTGCTGATGGGTTCAACAACAACTCATCGGAATTTCCATATCACTGGACTTCCACCATCATGTGAACACGGTGATAGCATTGGTCAGACCAAAGAATATAATGGTGTATGCTCGAGGGGTCAACCACGAGTAAGACAACATCACGAATATCGTTGGTTCTGATTTGACTTGATGATAGCCCATACTCAAATAAAAGGATTGATAAGACAATAGGTCCAGCAACTGATCACAGGGACCAATCGATGAAGATATCATCTTTCTTCAACACACACTACACAAGAATATCCCTTTGGAACGAACTAAGTTAGGCAGGCTTTTATTTTCCAACTCTCCAAGTTGTTGTCTAGCCTAACCAACTAGCTCAGGGGTATCCAACACAGATTCTTGGAGAAAGGGTGGTTCACAAGAAAACAACTTGATCACGAGCTCAACATAACAGTCAGGAAACAACCCGGTAACACTTCCAAGAAGATATTTGGAAAGTCACGGACCACCGGTATGTTACTAAGCTCGAGAACAATCTTGCTTTTGAGGGCAAGACGATATGATCAAATGAGTGAGGACTTGACAAGAACCTAACTCATCAACCGAAGAATGCACCAGAAATAAGGACTAGGTAGCACGATCAATCTTAGGATGATGATTTAATAACCAACACGCTAAGAATGAGAATATTGTCCATTAACTACCAAGCAACGAGGTTGCCAGGGGTATCGATTTCACACACCACAATTCACTTGTCGGCATTCCGGTTACAACAACTCGGGACCGATGAATGAATAATGATGGCGAGAAGTATCACTTCGTCAAGAATTCATAAGAGAAGGTGTAATTCTCATGACGTTCCTGACATAAAGTGGGTAATACTTCAGGATAGAACAGAATCAAAAGCTGGATGGGCACTTTGATCTGCATAATACAACTACTTTGACCCAATCCTAGATATGGATGAGGTACTGGAGTTTGTTTCTCCTAGTCATTTCAGAATAGAATGACTTGACAGACCCCAAGAGTAATAGGCATCGATGAACGAATGCACGCTTACTCTTGATTATCAATTGATAGATGGAGGTCAGAAAACAACTAAGGAGGAACAACTCGAGGAACATATAACTTTTCGAGTTGTGGAGGATTAGTATATCAAGCAAAGCTCAACATTTCTCCCGGATAATCCATGCAGAGAAGGTAGAACTGGCAGAGTCACAATTATGAATGGAGAATGCTGATTGTGAGCTTTTGGTTCAAAAGAACTTCTGCCTTAATGGTTCATGGTATTTGAAGGAAAGAAATACCACGGACCTCGAGGACTAATGCAAAGGTTACTAATAACCTAAGGGAGCTAGCAATTACTATCAACATGAAGTAAGTAGGGTGAATCTCGGGTTCAGGAACCCAGGAATAGAATGCCTACTAACTAATAGCATCACGGGATGCTTTCAAGAATAATGGCCAGAATCATTGCACTGGGGATACAAAAGCATTGCTAAATTGCTAGGCGACTTGCTAACACCTAGGGTCATAATAATAGCTCCAACATCTATGCCGAGGCAACAAATACCTCAACTTACCGATTAGTGTGTTTATTCTGACCAAAAAGGACATCGGGAATGGAAGGAAAGGATTTGCAAATGCATCAGACTATTTAGAGATCTGGGATGACTCGGACAGCATAACGGCTGTAAATGCTCAAAATGATTTGAGACATCCTGCAAAAATGGTGGCATAACCACTCAACATCACAATATCAAGGTTCCGAGATCAACAGTTATCATACAGAAATAGTAGGAACTGAACTGGGGCTTAAAACCAACAATCTTAAAGGTCTATGGATTAGTAACACGTCATCCTGATAGATAGATGAGAAGCCTAGTTCTTAAACCCCGTAGAAGAGAAGAGGTTGACTCGGATCGAAGGCCATGAGGTATAAGGAGTAAAAAGATCCTTACGTTCCTTCCACAATCAATTCCTTACATAACTAAAGCATTGCTAGACACAACTTCGACCAGTTTGGCTTGGTAATCCTCTGAGCAACGAAGCTCGATACCAACGCTGTCGGGACCCGATTCCAAGTCACATCGATCTAGCGGTAACACCTCATATCACTTTGCGGCCTCACGACGGTATTCCCACGGTGTCGCCTTACCATGGCCCGGGACCGTTTATGTCTTTTGGCTCACGATATGATAGTGTCGCTAGCATCCATATGACAGAGAACCCGGCCGACATGGCTAGTCGTGAACCCAAAGCGGCAATAACCCATGGGGACAGGCATACATGAATCATATCGAGCATGTCGGTCATCAACGTATGAATTGGGCTGTAGCACTGGCTAACAGGACTCCGGTATCCCGGCTGTAGCAGGCTAGGAAGGACTCAATATCACCGCGTGACATTTCCCGAAGGATGCACATAGGAACGAAGTGAAACACATGCCGCCATCAAGTGTCCAAGCAGTAGTCTGGGCTAGCGGGACTCGGTGAACTGGATCAGAAGCGGACTACTATCGCTCGAAAGCACGAGACTACATTTCCCCATACGAGAGGCTGCCAAGGATAAACAACTAGATTGTCGGATCCCACACATACCAAGCATTTCAAACATATGTGTAAATACAACATGGCATCACAACATAACTCTACGACTCAAATATTTATTCATTAGGCTCCGAGAAGAGAGATATTACAAACATGGGTCTCATGACCCAACACTCGAAAGCATACAAGTCAAAGCACAAGCGGAAGCTAAACATGTCCGAGTACGCATAACTATAAATGAAAAAGGCCGAGGAGCCCGACTATCTACCAGATCTGCCGAGGGCACAAGATCGTAGCTGAGGTAACAAGCTAAACGTCAAGTCCAAGCGAACTACTAGCGAGACCGACGTCTCTCGCAAAACATAAAATAAGCAAACGTGAGTACAAACGTACTCAGCAAGACTTACATCGTAACTAACTACATATGCATCATTATCAACAAAGGGGTGGTGGAGTTTGACCGCAGCAAGCCAGCTTTGACTCGGTGGTTATCCTGAACTACGATTGCAAGTAACTCTTTTGAGGTGGCGCACGAGTCCACATATTCACCATATCAATACACCACTATGGATCCGCTCCGCCTCCCTACGAGAACGCCATCCATAGCACTCACGCTTATCTTGCGCATTTTAGAGTATCCACTTTCACTTGTCTATGAACTGTTATAGGCAACCCGAAGTCCTTTTCATGCACACGGCTATTCAATAGATCATATTAACCCCGCAGGGTGTACTTCTTCACACACGCTCACCACTTACCGCCGTTTACACGACATGTACTCGGCAACCTTCAAGCGGAAGCCCAACGTGGGTGTCCGCCACAGCCTACCTAAACACTCAAGTCCCTAGTCCAGGTTTATCGCCTATTCGGGTTCCATCCACAGGAGTCCGCCGAGGTTTCCCATACAGCCCCGAACGATGTGTGCGGGGTCCCGAGATATCAAACGGGCATTCGATTTTGCGCCACGGTGTATCTACCGCATCATAGCCCACCCTAGGGTCAGCACTACGCACGGCCTCCAACACATATCCTACAAACACCAAAACTAGTTGCAACTCACGGACAGAGAACAAGGGTGGTTAAGAAGCCGAGAGGGTCCATTGGTTTCGGGCCCAATGCGTGGTAGTAACTGTTTCATGGATCACAAACACAGAACTCAGTTCCTAAGGACGGCTGCAATGAGACAACCCACCATGTACTCCTACATGGCCTCTCACCGCTACCTTTACCAAATCGTGTTCACACACTTAGCTCACACACAGTAGGACATGTTCACACACCTCCGATTCATCCCCGATGAATCAGACCTGACTCAACTATAAGCAGTAGCAAGCATGACAAACAAGCATGAATGAGTAGGCACACCATGGCTCAAGCAACTCCTACTCATGCTAGTGGGTTTCATCTAATTACTGTGGAATGACAGGTCATGCAGAGGATAAAGGGGTTCAGCTACCGCAGCAAGTAACACATGAGTCGTTGTTGTCCTAATGCAGTAAAAAGAGAACAGGAGCGAGAGAGTGGGATTGTATCGGAATGAACAAGGGGTTTTGCTTGCACGCACTTCAAGATAATATAGTTCTTCATCGGTGTCATCGAATTCATCTTCTGACGCGTCTCTACCGAGAGGGGACAGTTACCGGCAAACAAGAAAAAGCTCAATCAATGCAATGCACAAACAAATGAATGACATGTCATGTTAAGGAACTGAATTGATCTAATGCAGCAGTAAGCCAAGTTAATTGAAGTGGAATTCAAACAAGGTTAAACTCCAACTCCAAATGCTAGTTCATAAATTACCCTAGTCATGATTCATCCTATTCAGTGAGGTTTACTTGTTCAAACATGCATGATCATGGCATAAACAGATTCTTCATATTTTTCTGATCATTTTTCATATATAAATTATTTCATTCTGAGCTACGGTTGAATTACTATGAATTTTAGAAGTTTTGACTATTTTCTGAAATTTCCTGAATTAAAATAAATCCAGAAATTGAATTAATGCGTCGAGATGACGTCCACTTGTGATGTCAGAGTCAACTGGGTCGGCCAGGTCAAACCTGACCAGGGGACCCATACGTCGGCGTCTCGAGCTGGTTTAGGTGGATGACATGTGGAACCAATCAAAGTCGACTTGGCCAAGGTCAAACCGCACGTGGGGTCCATGGTATTAACACTAATTTAACAGAAAAAATATACTAATCCTAATTAAGCGCAGGGGCCCACATGGCAGTGGCTCATAGAGTGATTAGCCCCTAACTAAGTGGCCACGTCGGCCCGCCAGAGTTTGGCCGGCGGCGACCTCAAGCCGCGGCGGAAGCTTGCCGGAAATCCGCTATGGGGCTCGGTTTTGCGCGTGGTTTGCGTCTACGGGACACTTGCAGTGAGGCGCATCCGGGGGTGGCAGCAGCTCGAGCTGGGGTGGCCGGAGCTCAACGGATTGGAGCTCGCGGCGGCGCCGGCGTTTGGGTGAACTGGGTTTCGGGGTTAGGGAGCACGGCAGGAGGCAAAGAGGGGTGTTACGACCTCCCGGGGGTGCACTGAGCACGGCCGCGTGCTCGGTTGCAGCTCTAGGCAACGGTGGCTACGGCGGCGACATGGCCGGCGGCGGCGGAGCTCGGCCGTGGTGGGTACGGTGGCTAGAGGAAGCTAGCGAGAGGGGGAGGTGAGGGGAAAAGCTCAGTAGCTCACCGCGAGCACGATGGGAAGGTCAGTGGGTGCGGGGAGGTCCGGAGGCGACGAAATCACGGCGACGATCTCGGTTGCCCGAGGAGGAAGACGACGACGTCGAAGGCGTTGCAGCGCTTCCCGGCTCATGTGGCTTGGTGGGGTTGACGGGGACGGAGTGGCGGATCTTTGGAGCATGTTGGATGGGCGAGGGAGGGCCGGTGGCCACGACGAATGGCGACCGTGGCAACGGCTCCGTTCGGTGGAGAGAGAAGCGGAACAGAGGAGGGGACGTGGTCGGGGGAGAGTGAGAGAGGGTCGAGAGGGCTGCGTGGCGTCGCGGGAGGCGTCCAGGGCGACGAGGGGGGAGCAGCTAGGCAGGCAGGAGGTGGCGTGCGGTGGCCTTGCGCGCGTCGGCACGCGCTCATCCTCCTGGCAGAGGAGGAAGGCGACAGAGAAGGAGGCGGTGGTGGGCTGGGCCGGATGGCTGGGCTGCCAGCTGGGCCGCCAGGTGGCCTGGCCAAGTAAGTGGCCCAGGTGGGTTTTCTCTCTCTCTCTCTTATTTTCTGTTTTTCTATTTATTTGCTCTGTTTTGATTTAGTTTATAAACCAAATCATTTTAATAAATCCTGAAAATAATTGTGGGCATTAAATGAATTATTACAGAGGCCCTTAACTATTTTCAGAATTGTTGGAGCATTGAAAAATATTAATAGTATTTAAATGCCCCAATTCAAATACAATATGGTTTATTCAAAAATCCAAAATCTCCTGGAAAAATATGCATCATCTCTGGATATGGTTTTCACCCTTTTCCATAATCATGAACATTTTTGCAGACCAATTTGGTTCATTGAAAATATTTTGAAGTTGAACCTATTTGCATTATTTTGGTGCTAGGGGTTTAGGCAATCCCCATTTCAATTTTCTGAGAAAATTAAACATGATGACATGAATGCCTTAATGCAACTAATGACAAACAAATTCTAGGGCTGTGACAAGCAGACTCCATGGTTGAACTTAAGCATAATGCACAAACCTGAAAACACAACTGCTTCTCATTTGTTCTAGAATCTTCCGTATCATAACTGCCCAAACTTTTTTTTCTAGTTGAATTGCCATTATTTGCTTTTACTTTATGCATTACAACGCACAATTCCATGAATCATAAAATAGATTAAGGGCTTCTTTGATTCAAAGGATTCTCAAAAGAATTTTGGAGGATTCTAATCCTTAGGAATTTTTCCTATCTTGGTTGCTTGATTCATAGGATTATAAACCATAGGAATTTTTCCATAGGATTCATTTGCACTAGATTTCATAGGAAACATCCCATCCACTCAAACCTGTTTGAAAGAATCCTGCGTTTTTTCTATGCACAATCAAACACTCGTACAATCCTGTAGGATTCAAGATGACATTCCACTTTAATCCCATGTTTTTCCTATCCCCGCGTTTTGGAAATCCTACGAATCAAAGAGGCCCTAGCTTTTTATAAAAACTAATTTATTTTGAATGAGATAAACAATAAGAAATGAAGGTCTACATCAGGCATATATGACTCAAAGCTTACATGCTATAGTGTGATATTTATTCATAATTTGGTTGCCAAATCTGATGCGTGCAATGCATGTGTACCTTACTAGTACTTCGAGTATGTGCAAAACACGTAAATTAGAATTCTAATGGCACGCTACACAATGTCTCTCTTACAGTTCATGAAGCCACGTGGCACATGTGGAGGCGTTGTCGCGACCTCCTTGTGTGGATTGATCACAGTGACGTGCTGCTTGTTCCAGAAGAATGTACTCGTCATCTCTGAGCCACACTGGCGTTACCTGCACGAAGCGAAGATGTGCACGCACGCCACGCACTCATTCCCTCGCACGCACATGTGGGTACATGGGGGGACGCATTTTTGTACGAATATCCACCCCATGTGATAATTTGACGCGTGTAAAGTCCTTCACTTCATTGATGGTCAATTAATACAACGCATGCAAATTGAGTGGACGTGAGGGCGGAAGAAAGACATTACTACTCCACTGCGCGCATGCGAGTAGTTAAATGATGGGTTGCTAGTACTTCCATTGGTCACCTTCGTATTTTGTGCCAATTTTTGACCATATTTGTAAGTAACATAATATTTATGCATGTCATAAAAAGAGGCACAAAAAAAGGGGGCCAATAAACCAGGACGCAGGCAGCATGATCAATTTTTGCCAGGGCTACTGTTGGTGGCCTTTGTATTTAAATATGGACGGAGTGGAGTAGTACTATCTTTATCTTAGCCTCGTAGGGCTCTCCCAGCGCCTAGGCTCGCCTCCCCGCCTCGCCCACCGGATCCCGCCATGGATAATCCCTTAGATCCCAGGATCCCGCGGGCTGCCCTCTCGCTGTGGCCCGCAGCACTGCCGCCTTTGAGCGAAACCCACATGTGTTTTAGAGGGGATCCATTGCTCTGGAATCACAGATCGGTGGCGCCGGAGGACATGCCAGGGCTCATTTCAGGTGGTGGGCAGCAAGGGCAAATCGGATCGAGGAAGCGTCGCATCGATTGGAGAGAAGTTCCAAGGAGCTGCACCTGGCGCAGCACAAGGCGGAGGTGCAAGTCTATCTCAGGGGAGAGATGCTAACGGATGTCAGCATCTGGCAGCGTCGCATTGATTTCGAGCTAGGGCTAATGGCAGAGATCATATTCACGGAGTCGACGGCGGAGGAAAGAACGCGCATGCCTGTGCAATGGCATGAGCAGCCGGTGGAAATGTTCAAATGGGCGGTAGGAGAAGACAAATCCTGGGACCTGTTGCGGCGGCACCACTAGGCATGCATCATAGGCGAGGTGAGCTGCCCTCCTTCCCCGCCAGCGATGCAGTGACCTAGTTGGTTGCAGCTGCAGTGAACTTGCAATGCCATGTCGGTTTGCAACCTTGACAATCACTCCATCTATATGTATTGTATTCTTGTGAAAATACATGGTCATCTGGAAAAATATGGTAATTGATTTATCACTAGTTTTAGAATGCTTGGTCGTGACAATCAACCGAAGCCACAACCAGAAGTCTCCATCGCGTAATACTTTACGGTCGGTCGCACCAACAGACTGTCGGTCGGACCCGCGTCTCACCGAAGGGACACACATCAGCTTGGTCTGACATGTACGACCAGTTACATCACTGACTTGTGCGACCACATTTGAGCAGTGCAGTACTCCCTCTCTCTTAGTTTACAAGTCTTGCACGTGTACCTAGGTCATTAATTTGACCAACTTAATAAGAGGCATACATTACAAAAAATATATCATTACAAACTTCAAATATTCTATTTTTAATGATATATTTTTTATGTTAAACAATTTATTTTATATAAGTTACATTGACGACCTATATACACGTGCAAGCCTTGTAAACTGTGATGGAGGGAGTACTTGAAATTTATGTTCCACTAAACTCATCGGGAGCCGTTTCGGGCCTCGAAACCAAAACCATCAATTAATCCTTACCTTGTTCCCATCACATTCCAAAGTACTAGTGCTACAATTAAGTGCAAGCCTGCTCACACCTACTAGTATGTACCAAACCTGAATGTGTTCCCACTATGCAGGTTTTAGTGCTAGTGCTAGTACTTAGGTTATAAAAAGGGGAACTACCTAACCGAAAATTACTCTACCTTCCTCCTCATAAGTCCTTCTTCGTTCGTCCTTGCCATGGCAAGTGTGCAGAGCTCTAGGTCGAGAACTACTCGTAACAAGGGAGCGACAACCAAGGCTGCGGGAAAAAAAGAGGGCTCGCCGCCACGCAGAGACCTCGAAAGATCTCTCACGGGCAGGCGATGGCTCCCAGGAGCGCCCTAGCCGCGGAGGCGAACATGCCGAGCGGGCGGCACTGGAGTCGTTATCCCTCGACGACATGCCCGATCAGCTGAATAAGCACCTCAATAAGCAGAAGGAGCTCATCCACGGCTTGGTGGAGCTGCTGAAGGAGAGCCTCGACGACATGCCCGCTGAGCTCAATGAGCAGGGGGAGTTGATCGCCGGCTTGGTGATGTTGCTGAAGAAGAGCATTGCCTTGGAGAAGAAGGTGACCCGCGAAATCCTGCTACTTTAGGAGGACAAGGCGAAGCTCTGCCACGAGCTCGACCTGCTGAAGGAGGAGAACACCGGCCGGAAGAAGCTGCATGAGAATAGTAGTTCCTCAATGAAGATGCTGTAGGCCCTCGTCATGGAACATAAGGAGGAGTTGGCAAAGCTCCGCATCGAGCACCCGGCTTCTATCAAGGTATGTAATGCGGTCGTGGAACAGATGATGAAGGCTCGTGTCGAGAAATCCTGTGTCATGGATAGAATGAAGAAGATGGCGGAGGAGACGCGCAAGGAGATGGAGGTCATGGAGGCAATGAAGAAGCAGTTACGACTCCGCGGCCAGCAACCCTTCATGTAGTAGAGAGCAGCGCCCCCGACTTGTGTGTGCGTCTTCCTTCTTTTTTGGGGGTGATAATCTTCCTTCTTCTTTTGCTCCTATGTCTCTTCTTTTGCTTCGGTGTTTCGCCACACGTGTCACGTTCTCTGCGAGGCATGAATTGAACAATGCTAACAATGAGATGACTAGCAAATTAGATCATTTTTTATCGCCATATGGCTCTGGGCTGCCGTGTTTCGTGCTCCTCCATCGTACTACTCCAATGGAAAACTTGAGTATACTGCACGGTTCTTTGCTCCTCCTCAGGTCGTCGGCACATTTATATGAGCAGTCAAATCACAAGGCCCCGCCTTCCAGCAGTAATGAGCCATCAAATCACAAAGGCCCTCGCCTCTCTTGAAACCGACCAAGCTAGACTGCACCGCCCTCTAGCCTTTTAAAAAATGTATACTTTTGTACAGTAGTATCGATGGATTGCGCCATGGAGAAAAACTAACAAGATGAAATTAAAGAAAAAAGGTGGTACATATAGAGAGCGCACGTCGCCAAATTATGCATATAGTACTATTAAAAAAGCTAGTACATGCTTAAATGGGGTGCTAAATTATATTAAATAAATTAGCATACCTATTTAATTCTTTGGTTCTTATTATTTATGCCACTGGTTGTGTATCACTACTCAGTTTTGCCATTAGAAGTTACAACTACTCAAAAATGCCATCGATCCGTGAGATGCCTGCTCAAAAATACAATTAGATATCTCAAAAATGCCATCGTTAAGTTAGATGTTTGCTCAAAATGCCATTAGACATTGTTATTTTCACGTCAAACCCGTTGACCATGTTATATGACAAAAATAAGCCGATTCTCACAATGATAAGTGTGGCCCCGCTTGTCAGGACTAACCAAGCGGATAATTTTACCGGAAAATAAGTGTGGCCCTGCTGTTGGGATCAAGTAGGCCCCACACTTTATTTTACTGTAGTGAGATAGAGGGAGAGCTGGCATGTTGGTCCATCGGTATTTATGTCATTATAACATGGCCAAAGAGATTTGAGTCACAATAATGGTGTCCAACACAACACACCCCTCGAATAAAACTAACCACCCTGAAATTCTTTGACAATTAAACTGCTGGCTATATGATGTTGGCCATATATATTGTACGTATATAATGTGAAGAAAGGAGTGGTAGTATTATACCAACTAAAAGATGAACTATAAGAAATACTAGTATGTACGTACTGAAGAGTTAAAGTAACGAGAAGGAACATAACATAGTTCTGCTGGGGGCTCAGCACAACACACCCCTCAAATAAAACTAAGCACACCTGAAATTAAACTAAGAAACTAATCCGGTAGACACTGCATTAGAACCACCATGAGCAACGACACTGCCACCTTACTCAGACTCCTCATCCACGTGCTCGACTTCGTCCTTGTCCCTCGTCCTCTTGGGCGATACTTCTTTGCTTGAACCACACACTTGGCTCTTGCTCTTCATCCAACCCTTGTAGATATTGAAACAAAGGTAGCCATCCATTGTAGCGTAGTGGATGTGGTCTATATCTAGTACATTCCACTCCCATGCATGATGAAACTTGAACGGAGGTTTCTTCAGTGTACCGTACGAAGGATGAACCATGGCTCCTGCCAGGGTCAGCATTGAAGGTTGATCATGGGAGAGCACCAGCCCTTTCTTCTGGAGGTCGAAGGGGTTGCCTACAACGAGGCATATCCGGTCCCGGACGTCCCTGTCGTTCCTAAAGTCTATAGTAACGAATTTGACTCGGCCACCCTTGAGGAAGTTCTTAAATTCCTCAAACTCAACGTCAGCATGGCATATGTGGTAGACCAAGCATAAGTCATGCACGCAAACCTAGATCACGGTGGGCTTCTTCTTCTCTGCCTCCTTTAGATTCTTCTCGCTTTCCAGGACTATGGTGTACTCAACATCTAGCCCAGCGACCCACTCATCCTTTGAGTTTTCGAACATGCGTCTGAAGCGAGCAAGCCATCCTTTCATCATCGCGGAAGAACGGGTGTAGATGACATCGAACTCATCACCGGTGATGGTTCTAACCTTGTACTCACCGCTGATCATGGAGATTTGGGGCGCCATGTATTTGGGAGGAGGGTTAGGATTAGTGGAACTGCCATAATGTGAAAGGATGGGACGACTAGGAGCGAACTGCCGTAATGTTAAAGGACGTTCGGGGACGAGTAGGAGCGAACTGTGCTACCTCTTGAGCATGCGTTGGTATTCCCTTGAAGATGAAAGGATGATGCAGCAAAGTAGCGTAAGTATTTCCCTCAGTTTTTGAGAACCAAGGTATCAATCCAGTAGGAGAAAACGCACAAGTCACCTAGTACCTGCACAAACAATCAAGAACCGTGCAACCAACGCGATAAAGGAGTTGTCAATTCCTTCACGGTCACTCGCAAAAGTGAGATCTAATAAAGATAGTAAAGTAAATATTTTTGGTATTTTTGTTGTATAGATTGGAAAGTAAAGATTGCAAAATAGTAAACGAGATGTGATGTAGATAAAAGAGATGCAGTGTAATAAGAAAGAGACCCGGGGGCCATAGGTTTCACTAGTGGCTTCTCTCAAGATAGCATGTATTACGGTGGGTGAACAAATTACTGCCAAGCAATTGACAGAAAATCGCATAATTATGAAGACATCTAAGGCGATGATCATGAATATAGGCATCACGTCCGTGTCAAGTAGACCGAAACGATTCTGCATCTACTACTATTAATCCACACATCGACTACTATCCAGCATGCATCTAGAGTATTAAGTTCATAAGAACAGAGTAACGCATTAGGCAAGATGACATGATGTAGAGGGATAAACTCAAGCAATATGATATAAACCCCATCTTTTTATCCTCGATGGCAACAATAAAATACGTGCCTTGCTGCCCCTACTGTCACTGGGAAAGGACACCGCAAGATTGAACCCAAAGCTAAGCACTTCTCCCATTGCAAGAAAGATCAATCTAGTAGGCCAAACTAAACTGATAATTCGAAGAGACTTGCAAAGTTATCAAATCATCCATATAAGAATTCAGAGAAGAACCAAATAATTTTCATAGATAATCAAGTTCATAAATCCACAATTCATCGAATCTCGGCAAACACACCGCAAAAGAGTATTACATCGAATAGATCTCCAAGAACATCGAGGAGAACTTTGTATTGAGGATCAAAGAGAGAGAAGAAGCCATCTAGCTAATAACTATGGACCTGAAGGTCTGTGGTAAACTACTCACGCTTCATCGGAGAGGCTATGGTGTTGATGTAGAAGCCCTCCGTGATCGATTCCCCCTCCGGTAGATCGCCGGAAAAGGCCCCAAGATGGGAACTCACAGGTACAGAAGGTTGCGGCGGTGGAAAAGTGGTTTCGTGGCTCCCCTGGTGTTTTAGGGTATAAGAGTATATATAGGCGAAAGAAGTACGTCGGTGGAGCTACGAGGGGCCCACAAGGGTGGGGGCACGCCTACCCCCCTAGGCGCGTCCTCCTGCCTCGTGGCCGCCTCATGGCGTTCCAGACTTCAACTCCAAGTCTTCTTGTTTGCTTTTGGTCCAAGAAAGATCATCGCGAAGGTTTCATTCCATTTGGATTCCGTTTGATATTCCTTTTCTTCGAAACACTAAAATAGGCAAAAAAAAACAAAAACTGGCACTGGGCCTCCGGTTAATAGGTTAGTCCCAAAAATAATATAAAAGAGCATATTAAAGCCCATTAAACATCCAAAACAGATAATATAATAGCATGGAACAATCAAAAATTATAGATACGTTGGAGACGTATCAAGCATCCCCAGGCTTAATTCCTGCTCGTCCTCGAGTAGGTAAATGATAAAAACAGAATTTTTGATATGGAATGCTACCTAACATAATTATCAATGTAATTTTCTTTATTGTGGCATGAATGTTCAGTTCCGAAAGATTCAAGACAAAAGTTTAATATTGACATAAAAATAATAATACTTCAAGCATGCTAACAAAGTAATCATGTCTTCTCAAAATAACATGGCCAAAGAAAGTTCATCCCTACGAAATCATATAGTTTGGCTATGCTCCATCTTCGTCACACAAAATGCTCAAATCATGCACAACCCCGATGACAAGACAAGCAATTGTTTCATACTTTAGTATTTTCAAACTTTTTCAACTTTCACGCAATACATGAGCGCGAGCCATGGACATAGCACTATAGGTGGAATAGAATGGTGGTTGTGGAGAAGACAAAAAGGAGGAAGATGCTCTCACATCAACTAGGCGTATCAATTGGCTTTGGAGATGCCCATCAATAGATATCAATGTGAGTGAGTAGGGATTGCCATGCAACGGATGCACTAGAGCTATAAATGCAAAAAGCTCAACAAAAGAAACTAAGTGGGTGAGCATCCAACTTGCTTGCTCACAAAGACCTAGGGCATTTTGAGGAAGCCCATCGTTGGAATATACAAGCCAAGTTCTATAATGAAAAATTCCCACTAGTAAATGAAAGTGACAAAATAATAGACTCTCTATCATGAAGATCATGGTGTTACTTTGAAGCACAAGTGTGGAAAAAAGGATAGTAGCATTGTCCCTTCTCTCTTTTTCTCTCTCTTTTTTTGGGCCTTCTCTTTCTTTTATTTGTCCTTTCTCTCTTTTTTATTTTTTTTATTTATTTCCTCACATGGGACAATGCTCTAACAATGAAGATCATCAAACTTCTATTTACTTACAACTCAAAAATTACAACTCGATACTAGAACAAAATATGACTCTATATGCATGCCTCCGGTGGTGTACCAGGATGTGCAATTAATCAAGAGTGACATGTATGAAAAAAATTAAGAATGGTGGCTTTGCCACAAATATGATGTAAACTACATGATCATGCAAGGCAATATGACAATGATGGAGCGTATCATAATAAACGGAATGGTGGAAAGTTGGATGGCAATATATCTCGGAATGGCTATGGAAATGCCATAATAGGTAGGTATGGTGGCTGTTTTGAGGAAGGTAAATGGTGGGTTTATGGTACCGGCGAAAGTTGCGACGTACTAGAGAGGCTAGCAATGATGGAAGGGTGAGAGTGCGTATAATCCATGGACTCAACATTAGTCTTAAAGAACTCACATACTTATTGCAAAAATCTACGAGTCATCAAAAACCAAGCACTATGCGCATGCTCCTAGGGGGGATATATTGGTAGGAAAATACCATCGCTCATCCCCGACCGCCACTCATAAGGAGGACAATCAAAGAAACACCTCATGCTTCAAATTTGTTACACAACGGTTACCATACGTGCATGCTACGGGACTTGCAAACCTCAACACAAGTATTTCTCAAATTCGCAATTAATCTACTATCATGACTCTAATATCACCATCCTCATGTATCAAAACAATCATCAAGCATCAAACTTCTCATAGCATTCAACACACTTTTTATAGAAGTTTTTATTATACCCATCTTGGATGCCCATCATATTAGGACAAATTTTATAGCCAAAGCAAATTACCATGCTATTTTAAAATACTCTCAAAATAATATAAGTGAAGCATGAGAGATCAATAATTTCTATAAAATAAAACCACCACCGTGCTCTAAAAAGATATAAGTGAAGCACTAGAGCAAAATTATCTAGCTCAAAAGATATAAGTTAAGCACATAGAGTATTCTAATAAATTCCGATTCATGTGTGTCTCTCCCGAAAGGTGTGTACAGAAAGGATGATTGTGGTAAACTAAATATCAAATACTCAAATCATACAAGTCGCTCCAAGCAAAACACATATCATGTGGTGAATAAAAATATAGCATCAAGTAAAGTTACCGATAGACGAAGACGAAAGAGGGTATGCCTTCCGGGGCATCGCCAAGATTAGGCTTTTGGTTATCTTATCCTTGAATTTTACCTTGTGGTTCCTTGGGAATCCCCAAGCTTAGGCTCTTGCCACTCCTTATTCCAAAATCCATCAAATCTTTACCCAAAAACTTGAAAACTTCAGAACACAAAACTCAACCGAAAATCTCATGAGCTCCGTTAGTATAAGAAAATAAACCACCACTTTAATGTACTGTAATGAACTCATTCTTTATTTATCTTGGTGGTAAACCTACTGTATTCCAACTTCTCTATGGTTCATACCCCCCGATACTACTCATAGATTCATCAAAATAAGCAAACAACACACGAAAAACAGAATCTGTCAAAACAGAACAGTCTGTAGAAATCTGACTAAATCGAATACTTCTGGAACTCCAAAAATTCTGAAATACATTGGTGGACGTGAGGAATTTGTCTATTAATCATCTGCAAAAAGAATCAACCTAAAATCACTCTTCAGTAAAAAATGGCAGCTAATCTCGTGAGCGCAAAAGTTTCTGTTTTTTACAGCAAGATCGCAAAGGCTTCACCCAAGTCTTCCCAAAGGTTCTACTTGGCACAAACACTAATTAAAACATAAAACCACATCTAAACAGAGGCTAGATGAATTATTTATTACTAAACAGGAACAAAAAGTAAAGAACAAAAATAAAATTGGGTTGCCTCCCAACAAGCGCTATCGTTTAACGCCCCTAGCTAGGCATAAAAGCAAGAATAGATCTAGGTATTGCCATCTTTGGCATTTATCTTTTTAATGGGGTTATGCTCGGATCTGGGAGGTTCCTAATGTTTACCTTCATACTCAGAGATCTTTAGATCTAGAGCATCCAACCGCTTATTACAAAGAGTGATCAACATATTCATGCGGTGAAGGTTCCCACTAACATTTTTGAGAGGTTCAAGAGATTTTTGCAAAATTTTAGTTACTTCGCATATTTTCTCAAAAACTTGGATTCCTTCTTGAGTATGATGAGATCCCTTTTGTGGGGGTAGTACTCCTACTATTCCCTCCATAATATCATAGGCAATGCTGGGATCAATTTCAATAAAACTCCCTTTAGTGGCAAAATCCAAGAGTTGTCTATGGGACATGGTTAGCCCAACATAAAAATTACGAAGTAAAATATTGAAATCTCCCTCTATAGTGCAATTATGATAAGATTCTATCATCATGTACTAAGCATCTTTTAAGTTTTCTCCTTGTCTTTGTTTGAAGTGAAGAACTTCCACTACTGCAGGATGCTGCTAACGCGACACTACGATTAGAGACCCTTCGAGAAACTGTGTGCGATGCAATAATCGCAAACGGTGCTATATGAAAACCGTCAGAAATGATGCAAAACGTTTGCGATGAATGATACATCAAACATGGTTCAGATTATAGTTGCGTGTGTGATGAGGGGCATACGGTTGATCTGTACGAACTGTTTGCGATGAGATAGAACAACAGAAACGAGCAGCCAGATCAATGTGTGTGCGATATACGGCATACAGTTCACTCCGATGAACTGTCGGTGGAAACGACACCTATGGAATCACTGGGATCCCTTCTACGGTTGGTGCGTGCGAGGTTGTGCAAAGAGCGGGTCTGGTAGTCAGCACAAGGATCGTTTACCCAGGTTTGGGCCGCGAAGATGCGTAATACCCTAGTCCTGCTTTGATGTATACTAGTTGACCCGTTGCGCCAAATGGAGCAGAGACCTGCTGCAGACATGTTGTCGATGAAAATAGTTTCATGCTGCAAGAACCTTCAACTAAATCATGCTATTTTTAAACATGTTTATTACGTTGTTAAATAATAGTCTGGGAAAAGGGAAACTTTGCATAATATGAATATCTCAGTTTGAAAATATGGGCACTATGATGAGAGAGTAAAGTTGGCATGGTTGTATTTTTTAGCAAGTTTGGAAACATGGTTATCATGATGAGAAACCTGGCCATGCATATTTTTCCTACAAAAAAAGAGGAAAAAAGATAAGAAACCTAAGAAAAAACATGTCTTTGTTGTGCATATACAGAGATATAGGGATCAGAAGGTATTAGGATAGCCCATATGTTATTTAGCCCAACCCACGTAGAGCGATGCCTGTGGCACGTGAGGAGCTGAATAAGAAGCGGCAGGGGACAAAGCGAGCGAAGACTGTCTATCCCCTTCCTTTCTTTCTCGGTTCGTCAGCTGGGTAACAAATGGCGCAGAGACCCACTGAATCCATGTTCTGCATGAAAAGAAATTCCATGTTTTAGTTGTTTTAGTAGCGGGCAAGCATATATGATAACAAATTTAACCCCCTTTAATAAAAATAGAGACTTGTAATCTACAATGAGATATACCTACACATTTTAATTTGGTAGTAGAGTCCCATTTCAATACCATGTCATGTTGAAAAAATGAGTATTTTTCAGTAATCTCCCGTTGCACCAAATTGCGAACAGACACACACCATACGTGCTTTGAAAATATTTCATTTATCAGTGTTGAGCAAGCACATATGGTTACTATTCCAACCACTATATAAACAAAATGAAGGGGTGCTTGTATAAGGGTAACCAAAGTTCAAAAGAAAAAAGTGTTGTATGTGTTGTTTTTTTGATGATTTGGGTCTTGGAACACCTGAATAGGCAAGCACAGTATTGCAAGTAAGAAAATGTGAAACATTGCTAATAACTTGCCTCATATACATGGTAGTTTTAGGCCATACAAGCAGTGGGGAAAAGAAAAGCAGTCTATATGTGATGAAGCAAGCCTAAGTCAAATAGGTAATGCCCATACAACCAAGTTCATTACAATGGATGGATTTCAGTCCTAAAGCTGGAAAGTAAATATGCATAACAGAAGTGAATCGTAGAACGTGGTTTATATAACTTCATGAATATACTTAATATCCTAGCAGCACCATATCCATACTACTTGAGGAAGTAAATAATCAAATGACAATCACACAGGAGTTGTAGGGTTTTATCGTTTCCACTTTACAAACCGAACAAAACTATATAGTTGATCTGCAAGTAATTACATGACACGACAATGGCTTCGACAAATATCCATCTTTTATGGCATAAACACATATATATTGATTACAGTCAGTAATGAGAATTGAATAAGTGATGGTAGCTCACTCTATAACATCGTCCACACCAGGAAAATATGGTAAAGCAGTCAGATCCCACGACAAATATGATATGAAAATTTTGGAAAGAGAACTATCTAGAGAACAAACTTACATGTAAACATGTGTTATGGCTCAGAAAATGGAATAGTGTTATGTCACACTATTTGGCTATTTCTATAGAAAAGCTGCTGCAACAATAAAAGAAAAACTAAAAATTGTGCTTATGCGCGAGATAATGCCCGGTCATCAATATTTTGCATCAAATCTCAGCAAATGCTCTAAATACATATATCAGGAACTTCTTATAATACTCTAGTAACATAATCTAAATTAGCCGATGTGGAATCCTTCAGAACTAATCGGCCGACATAAAGCCGGTGAAATCAATAACAGAACAGAACAATAATTAAATGCTTAGTTTTACTTAAAGGTATTTTATTTACATATCTAAAGCCATCGGCTACCGACATTATCAAACTATAATAATCAGTATGCCACACTACACATTTATTTAACTTGCAATTAAACTTCAACAAACATATCAACTAATGGTAATGGTGTATGCCATGCAAAAAAATTGCACTGGTAGAGCAACGACATGCTAGAAGTCGACAAAAGTATTACAATTTGACAATAAATAATAGATAGCTCCATCAAGTACCCACCGTTTTGTTGGGACTATAAAATTAGAATTCCATATCTATCAGAAAACTGACAAAGCTTGAGGGCCTCTTAAATACGAAGAAACGACATGTGCAGAGGGGCCATAAATACTGATTAAGAAAACTCACTTTTTAGCAACTAGACTCCCTTCATTCGACGAAGGAGAGGTGGGGGCATGGTCATGGGATTTGGGCTCTGGAGCAGTAGGGCTGAAAATAGAGAAACCATACACATGATAACGATGATGTACTTCGACAGCCATGCATAGAGCAACACATCCTCGGCACCCTTCTCTTTGTCACCGCCAAGCAGGAACCGGTGGTGAGGCGCCGGCCGGCCGGCGTCACCTCTCCCACTCCGCCGCAAATCTGTTAGCAATGCATGACCTCCGCCCACCCTCGTATCCCCTCTCCTCTGCAACGGCTTGCTCTCTCCTCGATCTCAACTAATACATCAGGAAATATAAAGAATTAGTCCCTAAGCATCAACTGTACCGATGCAGCAGATACAACTTCATATTATGGATTTTAAGTTCATCATACTTTGTTTGGAAAAACATTAGAATTTCATCAAAGGAAACAGTTTAAACTTAACTGTATTTGCTAGTCTTGAATTAAACTATCTCTGTGGGATTGACAAAAATCTATCACCATTGAAACCAACGTATGGCTGGAAATGTTAATAACCTAGAATCTGCACTGCATCCAGTAAGTTTCTCAATGGTATATATTTTGGAAAACTGAAACGACATGCGCATATTAGGTGAAACTTGCAGGATTATGTGCTAATTATATCTATTTCCCATGACTTGTAGTGTTATCATACCTTTTTGGTAGATCAATAACGGTTATCCAGTAGCGCTAATACAGAAGAAAGGTTTAGACAAACAATGATCGGGCAAAGCAACACGGGGAGGTGATTGCTTACATATAAAACACGGGGAAGTGCTTGCTTGCTTCACCTCACCTGAATTTTGAAAAGGTTTTTCTATTATTATTGTGTTGACACTATGACAACATGTTTACGCCAGGATAAAATCTTGTCAAAATTATCTGTCTAGTTCAAATAGGATATCAAGTTCAATAATATGACAACGATAGTTTATCATCTGCTATTATTATGATATATGACATGAAGTGTACACGCTTAGCTGGGCAAAACAGAACATACAGGATCGGCAAAATTTTGCCCGAGCCTTCCTACTCGTCCTAGGCACCTCCCCTCTCTCTCTCTCTCCCTAATCAGGCTAATAAAAATATAGACCCAAGTTGTATATGAATCATCCTAATCAACAGCAGCATGATTTACATCATCCTCAGAAGAATTTTATAGCTTGCAAAGCAACTTGTTCATAGGAGGACAAAGGCCCCTATACCGCCAGATTCCGGAAGAACATCCTATCTGGCGGCGGGGAGACACTGCTTTGGCTCCACCCCAACAAGCACAACCCCATCGTCAATAATTTCAAACACGCATGAAAGAGCGGCAAACAAAACTACGCCGCCGAGGTCTAAAAATTGGGATCACAAAAGACATAGCAAGGCACATCCTAGCACAGAAGCAGATAAATGAAATAAGCAGCATAAGAAACCGAAACAAACAAATAAAGCACGACGCAACACCCGGCCAGGTAGCAGAATAAAATAGTAAGTAATATAGAGAAACAAAACGAAAGAAAACAGAAAATGGAGGCACAGAACACAAACCTTGACAGCAAGTCGTGGAATCGGCGGTGACGATCGATGGCGACAAAGCAAGTGAAGGCAACGACAACTGGACCTGCAAAATACAAGGAAGCAGGGACCCACATGACGGATAGTGTAAAGCTATCTATCACCGGAACTACATTTAAGTAAGATCATGAAACTAAAATCTGCTATGCCATTACCTACACAGCCTTTGTATATGTTATCAGATTAACATGTATGGAGACAACCGAATATACCAGGGGATAATTAAGTAACACCAGGAAAACTATTACCAAGGTAATGGGGTTCATAACATAGCTGAATGGTGCTATGGGCAAAAATCCATTGTCTACTTCTCTTGAAGCTAACATCTAGCCTTTCCCAAGGAAATCTATTCAGGCTTTTGAGCGTTACTTCTGAAATAGGGGACAGATTAATTCAGTTAGAAAAAATATCGTCTTAATCATCCAGGAGAAATGGAAGTACGGAACAGTATTGGATACAATACAAAACACACTAAATAACAACAAAACTTTAGCTCCAATGCAAACATGAACCAACGTAAAGACTTCACCATTAGAAACTTGGCATCTATGGTTTCTGCTAGTTTATCAAGTCCTTGGACAATAGACAGCACATCATCATGGAAAGCCTGGTACTACTATAACTCCAATTCAGTATCTTACCTTCCATTTCACTTGTAGTTTTTGCTTGATAAATCATTTCATCCAAAAAATCAACATCCCGGGCCTTTGGTTTTTCCACATATACAACAGGTGGATATCTTACATCATCCACAAAATCTTCTTTCTGATGCCAGAGGATTTTGAAACATAAGAACGCTCTTACAGACTAGATATGGGCTGATAATAAATAGATCATTACCTTGGGAAGCTCGTGTTGACGGCGTATTGAAGATGTCTTCCAGCCAACAACGAGTCAACTTTTACTCAAGGTCATAAAATAAAGTGCTTTAAATTCTGAATTGGTAAATAGATAGCCAATATGTTTATATTGATCTGCTAAGTACAAATATTCATGGCACAAGGATACAATCTCCACAAACATTTGAGTAAGCAACATAGCGCTTGAAAGAACCAAGAGCTGATCTGCACGTAGAAACAAAGTATAAGATGCTATGTTTGACACTATTTGATAGTGATAATAGCTGGAATTTGAGCGTGGTGACATCATGTACTTTCATATATCACACGGCCGATAACAATACCTTGAGTTAAAGAAATAATTTTTCACACATACACACTTGCATTTTCCTCTGCTCCTCTAATATCTTCTGTCAGTGCACCTTGGGTCTCCATGAACCACCAACTTCATTTATAGAAGTATTGCATAGACGTAGCCATATTAGTTGATCAGACGTGGTAAGAAATAAACAATACAATATTCTTGATACCGATTTAGCTATGCAAAGCATGACCAGAAATTACAACGAGATAAGTTCCTAAAGAAGATGCACATCAAAGAGATAAGAGAACTTACGTGGGCATCAAAATAATATGATCTCTGTACAACTATATGCCTGTTATCCTTAAACAGATCCTTTGAAGAAATTTAATGTGAGTAAAAATCTCCAACAATAATTATAGAATCATGTAAACTTTTCTTTAGCTGTATGTAATCATATAACTAAAACTGTAGAACATACTGCCCTCCTCTAAGCAGCCCACCTCGAGCACTTTTACAAACAGCTAGTGCTTAGATCTACAGCCTCAAAGGCAAAACATGAGAGAGAGAAAATGAGTGCGGGAGAGAGAGAGAGATGGTTGGGGGCTCAGATATGGCATGCCAGGAAAAATTCTTTTCAAAACAAGCCCATAGGAAGTATAATCAGCATCTTCACCGCAAAAGTTTCTTTCAAAGAGCTTTTCCATGTTGATATATCTAGATGGTCCGAGTTTCAAAAGATTTTCTTAGAGACGTTAGGTTCTGGCTATAATGGCCCTCCAGATCGTAGTAATGATCCTGCAAAATTCCTATGTATGCTTGCCTATGTCTCAGTTTCACATGAATTTATACATACCTTCTAGCTCAATTTTTGTGCCTTTTTTTGGAATGCCTATGCATTTATGACCTATATGGCTTTTCTCTTATAATCTGAAGAGTCCTCTAAATTATTTAAGGTTGCCTCTTTCCAGAAATGAAATAAAAATGTAAATTTAGTAAGCATGTGGATAAGAATAAAATGAAACTTCCTATCTACATTAAAACTTCAAGCTCCATACTGAAAAATTAGCAGGTCACAACAAATCACTGGAAAGTAGCATTTCATACTTGCTTATGTCTCAGTTTCACATGAATTTATACATACCTTCTAGCTCATTTTTTGTGCCTTTTTTTGGAATGCCTATGCATTTATGACCTATATGGCTTTTCTCTTATAATCAAGAGTCCTCTAAATTATTTAAGGTTGCCTCTTTCCGAAATGAAATAAAATGTAAATTTAGTAAGCATGTGGATAAGAATAAAATGAAACTTCCTATCTGCATTAAAACTTCAAGCTCCATCTTGAAAAATTAACAGGTCACAACAAATCACCGGAAAGTAGCATTTCATAGAATTAGCTCTCTGCTCAGTTATTTTGCCCACCCTCTCAGGTTTGCACTTCCTTATTGATCATTGTTGAATCCATTCTATAACAAAAGAAGAGTCCCTCAAGGTAGCGTGAACTTTGATCAAAACTATAAGAACAAGGAAAATGCCTTTTTACTGTGTTTCTTCGATGGTTTCCCTTTACATATGTCTTTGTTGTAGTCACTAGCATGCAGATGAAGCATCAAGAACACAAGTCATGATCAAATATTGCTTCCAGATGGAATTTCCTCAAACAAGTTACGTGCACGTGTTGTACTTTCTGTTGGAAATATGAACAACAACAAACATGTCAGCATTGTAATGAAATTGAAGGGCGTCTATGAATTGGACATTCAAACTTCATATGGGAATTACTAACTAATCTTCCTCCATATATCGCAAGTATCCTTGCAGAAAAAACATCTCAAATTCGCTGATCTGATTCAAGCTCCATACAAATCCTAAACAAAATCAAATCAGGAGGTACCTGGCGCTTGAATTGATCTAGACATGGCGGCACCATTTGTGGAGAAAAGCACTTGGGGAGGTCAAGGGCGAGCAAGGCCGTGGCGGTAGTGACGACGCAGACGAGAGTGGGGAGAGGAGATGCCAGACAGCTGCATTCCTGCTTGGGAGCAGCTTGGGAGGCGGATGCCGCGCTCCAGGCCACCCCATCGGCCCCGTGTGGTCCTCCACTGCTCTAGCAGCGGCGGGATCAGGCCTGTGGCGATGTGCTCATCCGGCGACCCCCATCTCCTGGCTTTGCACCCCCTCGTCCACTTCTCTCCTCTACGCCCAGGCTCCTCCCACCGCTGTTGTTGTCTCTTTATCAGCGAGTAGGTGGAAGAGGAAGGCAAGGCTGAGGCACCCTATCCAGATCTTGGCCCTGAAGATTAAACAAGAACAAAAAAAGTAAATCAACGGAAAGGGAATGGGAGGATCAGATCTACGGAAGGAGGTCGGGCGGCTCAAGGGGCACCATCTAGGATCGTCTCCGCCACCGCCTCTACGCAGGCTCCCCGCCGGCCGATGACCAGGGTGTCACGCCACCCCGCTTTTCCCCGGCTAACTCATGAGACGAGGAGGGGCTTGGGGCGGACCAGGAAGGGGGAGGAGGACAGATGCAGGAGGGTGCGGCTAGGGTTCGTGGGGGTGGCGGCTGAGAGCCTGAGACGAGGGAGGACCGGAGGAGGGAGAGGTGCGGGCGGGCGGCTGTGTGGATTGGGGGGCCAATAGGCTTTCCAGGAGGCTCAACCAATTAGACCCTCACACCGACGAACCCAGCCAATACATGAAGACCCCACCAACGAAGCGGCCCACCAGTCATGCACATGGGAAAGAAATAACATGGTGAAACATGCAGTGAATATCCAACGGTGGAGGAGAGGCGTGGTGGGAATTTTACCTCGATCTGACGGCCAGCGAAGGAACCGATCGAGGGAGCATCCTCCAAGTGAGTTGGCTAGCTTCTTTTTTGTTTTAAATTTGAGTGTTCTTGAGCTCTTGAACTAGCTACGGGGCGTGCGTAGTCCAAAAGATCTGAATCCCTCTCCAGTAAGCCTCGGGCCTCCTTTTATAGACAAAAGGGGTCGCCACAGTGGCACACAGGAGGTGGAAAGGTATACAGTGTGCAAGCTTATCGCCTGTCATTATGGGACAAGGCGCATTAAATGCGCTCTTCACTACAAAAAAAGACACATCCGTGACATTTTGGGCCGAACGAAAATCTTTTATGTCATACTTATGACACTTCTATGATGATAATTGTGACAAAACCCGGTATCATCATAGATGTGGTGGGGTCCTACTTCTATGACAAAAAATCATGACAGAAAATGGGCTTTTCGTCCTGGGCGGGCCGGAGACGCAGCTGCATGACATTCTTTGGGCCGTCCATGATGAAAAAACCCGTGGTAGAAGAGAGGGCGTGGAAAATATCGGGGAGTCCCCGGTTACGGTGGGTGGTCGGGGGCCGAGCGATGCATGTTTCTCTCATACGTGCTGCTGCGTGTGTGCGGCGTTGGGCTCTAATCGAACCCGGCGATTACCGCGAGTTACGCGTTCTCGAACCCGGCGATCGATCGATGGCTGTTAATTGATCCCGATCGGCGATTCGCCGCTACTACTACTAATCAAGCCGATCGATGCCGCCTCTGGATGAGCAAAGGCGTTGCGGGGGGGTTGGATGAACAGTTCCGGTGGGGGTGGATGAACAGGACCCGTGGCGTTGCCTCTAGATGAGCAATGGCGTTCTTTGGGGGTTTGGATGAACAGTTCCCGGTGGGGGTGGATGAACAGGACCCTGATCGTTCGAGCCAGTTGGGGCTGGATGAACAGGACCCCGTGGAGGGAAGGATGAACAGGACCACCCCGTGGAGGGCAGGATGAACAGTAGATGGTGGAGGGCTGGATGAGCGAGAGCCCGTGGAGGAGTGGTTGAGCAGAGCACGTGGAGAGGGCTGGTTAAGCAAGAGCCGGTGGAGTAAGCGCGGTGGAGGCTGGATGAGCAGAGCCCGTGGATGAGCGATCGCGGTGGAGGCTGGAGGAGGTCGACGGTGGATGAGCAAGAGCCCGTGGAGGCCGGAGGGGTCGACGGTGGAGATGAACGGTATCCGTGGAGTCCGTTTTGTGGCACGCCACACCTCCCGATGCGAATGACCCCGTTTGACCGTGGCGCTCCAACACAAGTCCGCTTCCTCCGTTTTGCGATGCGCCACACCTCCCGATCAACAGACCCTGTTTACATCAGGAGAGTCGATTTCCTCCGTTTTGCGGTACACTGACCCTCGATGAACAGGATCCCGTTTCGAACGTGGCCGGTCGAACACAAGGCCGTTTCCTCCGTTCTGCGGTACGCCAGGCCTTGTTTCCATCGGCTATTCCGTCCAAGCCGGATGGCTCTATTTCCTCTCGATGAACACGATGCATACCGCTGCCTCCCCATGAACACGCCGACGACGCTGTTTCTCCATTCCGATCCAGCCATGTACACGAGCCCTGGCCGTACATACGCGCGAGTAGGCATTCGAGACCCCGCCCGTATGTACGTATGTGGCAGTATTTACTTTCTTGCACCCTGGCCGCTGTACGTACGTGTACATGCTACGTGCGCGCCTCTACTACGACACGTGCGCGCCTCTACATCGACCAGAATGTACGTACACGTTCACGACCAGAATGACAACGCTACGTACGCTTCGACCAGGTGGGTCCCGACTGTCAGGCACTTCCTTGCGTGCGAAGATGTAGCTGGTGGGTCCCAGCAGTTAGGGGGAAACATTTTTTTCACGAAATACGGTGGCCCGTCCGGTGGGTCCCCACTGTCAGGTGGAGGAATAATTATTTTGCGCGTAATAAGGAGGCACTTCCTTGCTGCGGCCGTGGACCCAGCTGTCAGCCTCTCCACGTGCAGTCCATGTTCGATGGAAGCCGTTCCTTGACCATGTTGACCACGCCGCGCCAAGAGCACCAGGGCAGTGGACGACGGCGAGGCCTAGGAAGGGGACGACGCGGAGCCGAGGAAGACGCGACAGTGGAAGCCCGCGTGGAGAGGAGTACGAGGGTTCACTGGTTCGGCTGCGGTGTGAGGCTGCCGCGCTGCAGGACCTGGCCAGCGGTGGGAATAGTAGGGGGCGGTGAGGCCTCCGCAACAGCACAGCCGGCCACGGGAAGCAGGAGCATGCGGCACGACCAGCGCTGCTTTGGGTGGCTGGAGCAACAAGAGGTTGAAGAAGCACTACGGCCGTTGGATGGACATCGTACGGTCACTGGAGCTAGAATCGTGCATATTTACTAAGTTGATAAAGCCATCCATCCCCATCAACTTAGTAGGCCCACAAGTCAGCCTGCCACTATACTGGGTCCCAGCAGCAGGGGGAGTATTCATTTTTTTGTGCGTAATAAGGACGCACTTCCTTGCGTGTGAAGATATAGCTGGTGGGTCCGAGCTGTCAGCGGCGGTAACATTTTTTTCACGAAATATAGAGGCCCTTTCGGTGGGTCCCAGATGTCAGGTGGAGGAATCATTATTTTGCGCGTAATAAGGAGGCATTTCCTTGTGTGCGGCCGTGGACCCAGCTATCAGCCTCTCCACGTACAGTCCACTTCAAATGCATGTCGGTCGTTGACCACGTTTACCAGGCCGCGCCGAGAGCACCAGGGCGATGGAGGACGGCGAGGCCTAGGAAGGGAACGACACGGAGGCAGGGAAGACTCGGCAGTTGTTTCCCACGCAGAGGGGAGTATGACTGTACGAGGGTTTACTGGTTCGTCTGCCGTCGCCGGAGAATAACAGCAGGTGTGGGTGAGTAGAGGGATGGCTAGGCTAGCGATGGGAGTATAGTGGGGCGATGAGGCCTGCGTGGCAGCACAGCCGGCCGCGGGGAGGAGGGATCAGGCAGTCCCGCTGGCACTTGTTTGAGCGGCTGGAGTAGGAAGAGCAGAGATTGAAGAAGCTAGACGGCCGTTGGATGGACATCCAACAGTCACTGCTTGTGCGTCAACCTTTTTTTTAGGAAAGCCTCAAATCTGTGGAAAATAGCATACAGCCCATCTGCCATTATTTCTAATAATTTACAGCCTATTTGCTAATTCCTAAGGTTTTTTTTTGGAGCCCATATTCTTTTTGTTAGCATTACAGCCCATATTGTGGCCACGGTTAAAAAATTATACGAAATGTTGCATATTTCGGTGCGGTCCGAACTGTTTTTAATCTCAAAATTTCGAGTCACATTCAAACTGATTTTAAAAATAAATGTATATCAGTATAATATCCAACAAATTGTCCATGCATAAAAATTAATGCAATTTAAAATCTTGAAATGAAAAAAAGAAATTTGAAAGTAATTGCCGGTTAGATGTGTTTTAAAATGTACAGCCCATTTCTCATTACTGATAGGCCATTTTCTCGTCCAGCCGAATGAAGCTCTCCTCGTCTTGAAAGATTTGCAGCCCAATAGGCCTGACAAAGCGACTTACTTGCCAAATCACAAAAAAACTGGGCTAGCCATTTTCAGAAAGAAAGAAAAAACTACTAGGCTGGTCTGTGGTAAACATAAAAGAGAAGGCTGTCTAGACAGGCCAGAGTGCCCCACACAGCCCAGTTGACACCCTGCTTCTGTCTCAAAAACAAATTAGATAAATGCCACAACAAATATGGCGATTCATAAAAGTGCCACTCCAATTTCCAAACTTTGAAAAATGCCACTATAATTTTTGAAAACTTTGGAAAACGCCACTGCAATTTGCAAACTTTGAAAAATGCCACTCCAGACTTTGAAAAATGCCCCTGGAAATGGCATGAAATGGCATTTTTCAAAGTTTGGAAATTGCAGTGGCATTTCTCAAAAACACCAGATTTGGAGTGGAATTTATCAAATTAACTCAAAACAAAAATAAATGGGCGAGCTGTTGGGTCCTCGGTGTCGGCGCTCACAGTAACTCCTCGTTTATTGACTACGTTGACAATGGCATGGGACCATGATGTCAGAAATCCATTAGGAGGAGCCATTTTTTTATTGGATTGAAATAAGGAGGCACTTGCTTGCGTACTGCCATGACCTTGGAGGGTCCCTGCTGTCATCCTCTCCACGTACAATCATCTCCTGATTGTGTACACGTCAACTTGGTAGGCCCACAAGTCAGCCTCTAAACCCGTGGAGGACAAATACAACCCATTTAAAAAAATAACAACCCATTCCATACGTTCAAACGGAAAGTTCAACATTCAGAGCAAAGTAACAGGTCTGATCCACATATAGAGTACTGAACTTCCACGTTGACAACCATCATAGCCAAGTTAACTATCTACTCCCACTAATACTCTAGTAGCGTATAAGTACTAACTTACTCTTAGCTAACTAGACGATGCCGGCCGCCATCTGCGGTACATGCTAAACACCGGCACCGGCGTCCTCCGCCTCGCCTCGGACTTGCCAGAGGTGCGATAGGGCGCGTTGCTCGCGCGCGTTGGCCCTTTCCATGCCGGCGTGGTCCACCGAAGCTTCGGCTTCTAAGCGGAAAACCCACTTGATGAGCTAGTAGTAAAAATCGGTGTCACGAACGCGTGCGTGCCTGACAGCCTCCAGGGCTATTTGCGGGCGCCGGCCTCCAGTCGGCCCAGGTGCGGGCGCTCTGCTTGCGACTCAGAGCATCGGTGCGCTGCTGCTCCATGTCCCGCCGGCGGCGCAAATCGGCGATGCGCTGCTCCTCCGCCAAGCAGTCGCACTCCAACAACTCCTGCTCCTCCGTCAGGCGGTCGCGCTCCAACAAGTCCTCGATCTCCGCATTGCCATCTAAAGACCGATAGAATGCCTCCTCCCTCCATCTACCTTCCGGTGAAAAACCGAACACTAGTTCCGGCGGTGACCGCCACCGGCCTCGCCTATCGCGGACGGGCGGGGGCATGGCGGACGTGGTGAGAGCGAGGATAAGTGGCGAGCGACATCGGGCCGGTGGGGGCTTATGAGGATAGGGGGAGTTGGGTCATGGTGCCACCATAGAAGGTCGGGAAACAGTACTTATAGGCAGAAGGTAGCGCGACGGTCATCGGAATTCAATGCATAATTAAGCAGGAATGGCTTATCGCGCCAGCTTGCCGTGGAAAACTAGAGAAACTGAAATTTTGACTGTGTCGTCCCGTCCCGTCCGTGCTGGGTCGCACGCCGGCATGATGGTCAAACGAGTGCACTCGAATCATCTCCCTCCTTGTCAATAATTATTCCACGGATTTAAAAGGCCTATAACAATTAAAGCGCATCTTTTTTCGCATCAGTTAGTTGCCTTAATTACGGCCGGCTGCATGCAGGCACTCAAAATCACTCCGCAGCCAGTATGTGGAGCAGCATGCAATGAGTCGCAGCTGAGGGCATTAGTTGATGAACTTTAGCTGGGAGATAAGGCATTTGCGAACGTTTTCGCTGGCAGTTTCTTCACATTCGCATGTCATTTTCTTCAGAGCAGCTTGTCAGTTTCTTCAGAGGTAGGCATTTTTATTCAAAAAACTGCCACTTCGGATCTTGCGTCGCAAATTAAACAGACAGGAGCACATTAGTAGGCTAGCTAGTGATCGATCAGAAACTTGTAAACACTGAGCGAACGGATATAAGGAACTGTTAATGCATCTCAATGATTCACAGATCATACACAAATATGTAGCTCCAAAAGCAAAGATCAGCCACAACTAAAACAAACTAGTACGATTCCCATACATAAGATCAACATGTTAATGCATCTCAATGATTCACAGATCATATACAAATATGTAGCTCCAAAAGCAAAGATCTAGAAAAAACATATGTTCTTCCTACTAACATGGATGCTTCTCTTGGCCAACATTCAGTACAGACTGAAATACAAATTTGTTTGTGAAGTCTACAATTCCTCTTGCAAAGGTAACTAGTTTCACCAACAGCTGGAACCATGATAATGAACCACACATGATGGAGGAACATCCACTGCAATATGATTTGGTTTTCTCTTGATCACACGGCGAGACTATTTTTGGAATACAAACTTTAACTTAGGCAAAATGATGCCCATTGTATAATCAGACCAAAGCAATGAAGCACATAGTGTTGGCCAATAAATACAGTACTACTTTTCTGCAGTCCATGAAGTGACTATCCAATCTTTCTGTGTCTATTTTCAAATGGCACTGCATGCAGTGACTATACTATTCAACCAAAATTGCGGTCACTTTGTGTGTTTGCCAAATAGCAACGGGCAGACATCTCTGTCTGCACAAATATCAAGCAGCTAGTAAACGTATACCCCTCCTTGTATTTTCGGTTTAAACATGTCATGTTTTGCACTGGACAATTTGATACAGTCATGTTTTGCCCTGGACAATTTCATACTGAATTGATTTGCTTGTTCAGAGCAGAAATATAGCACCTATTCTTCATCAGACCAAGGATATCCATGTTCGCAGTGATGGAAGAGGTGAAATCGATACAACCGAAATTGAGCATCCAATCATTGAATCCCGTCCTGCACCTCCAATGTAGGTCCACCCTGCCAATAAATTCACATGCAAACCACTAGTATTACTAGTACAAAAAGAGTAGCAAGATAGTAGCAAACCATGTACCTTCTTAATGAACAACTCATAGTGCCACCAATTGGATATAAAGGTTTGGAAGAAAACATGCTCCTAATGTTGAACCAGTTGGACTTTTTGTGCAGTTCCACTAAAACCGAGCATCCCTGTTTGCATAGATATTGAAAGTATGATTACTATAAAAGTGGCACTAGTTGAAGCATAGACTCACAAATATAAGCATTCCAATTTCTTAATGGGAAAAGGTAGCGAGACTGTTACTAACCTCCTGTTTGAAGGAATAAATAAGGCAACAGAGGCTGATGTCAGAAAGGCATATATAGTTCTTTCTGAAAGAATGATCGATTCCTGACCTTTCCTCTTCTTTTAAGCATATTTTGTGCAGTTCAATTAAAATAAAATGCCATCACCGCCTTGACAATTCAGTGACACTGTACAAAAGGAAATGACTTAACATTACATCATGATGTCAGGTATGTAGTCGACAGGCATTAGAGACAAACTTACAGACCTCCTCCGATAACATAATGAACATTAATTTTAATAAAGGTGTGACTAGCTTTACCGGGATAATTTGAGTGAACTCTACACCCTCTGTTCCTTAATATAAGAAGTTTTCGCGGTTCAGTTTAAAGTACCCAAACGTTTACTAGTATTTAGAAAAATAGGTAGTAATTTTCTTGAGCACATATCTGGGAAAGCTTGCCACACTTTATTTATGTCCATACGCTAATGCAACACCATTCGAAATTTTGAATACTACAAATATACACTAATCCAGTGGCTAGTGCAACTTTAGAGTAGTTATTTTATTACAGGGTATAGTACAATGGTTTTACTGAACAGATTACAATAAACTCTGGCACTGGATGATTTCTATAAGAATTAACAATACAAAATGTAAAGGTAACACGTTTGAGTATTGGTATACTAGCTGTGCATGAGCATTAAACCAAATACAAAAGTCTGAAGGTAACTAGCATTATTAACTAATGACAGTATAAAAAAATTGCAAACCATGTACCTCCAAGGTAAATATCATTTCGAACTCGGGGGGACCTTAAAAATTGCTATCCCAATCTTGATAATCGATCAAACATAAAAAACTTGATCGAACGAATCAAGAGAACAGCCGGAGGAGGAGGTGCCCACTCTTGACCTTTCCTCTTGTCTTCATAATTTTTTGTGCAGTTTAACCAAAATAAAAATGACATCAGTGCCTTGGAATTTTGGTGATACTGTAGAAAAAATTAACTTATCTCATGAAAGTGAGGTATGTAATCTATAAGCATTAACAGTGCAAAAATCTGAAGGTAGTAACAAGTTTCATCGTTGGTATACTGGTTGTGCAACAACATTAGAATGCCTTAGCTGAAAAATCTTTAATACATCCACAATCAACAGCTAACCCTGAAATAATCCAAAGGACATTAAATGGCATTGCTTAAATTTTATCGGTGGCATTAGGTGAGTGCGGCATTAGTTAAATGTGGCATCACTTTAGCGATAGCATTGCTTGACTTGATTGCATGCGTTATACTAACAGAAAAAGTGACATTAAGAGCATGAGAGGCCCATTCGGACAGTGGGCGCACCAGTATGATGTACCTCCACGAACGCATAGAGTGGTGAGGGAGGTATGGTTGCCCAGAGCAACATATATCCAGGCAGCATCTGTGGATTACGTCCCTCTTTTGTTATGTTTAGCCACCTTTTTCCTATGTGAGGACAACAAACCAATCGACCTAGTCATTCTCTATTGCGTTGTCATGCCTTTCTACCCTTCTTCAACCAAGAGACACGAGACTCGTTCCTTAGCTACTGATTTTCCCCTTTTTAACCTAGATGCGGGTTCGATGCCTACTCTCTTGGACAGTACGGTCTCCCTCCCTTTCCTTATTCAACCCAGACATGGATTAGTCTGCATGAAGTAGGGTTTCCTTTAATAGTGCAACTTAAGGTTTCCGTCTGCATGACTAGCAGAGCAGAGGACAGGAAATTGGGAAGATGGTGGAGTGGAAAAAGATCCACATGCAGCGACATGGCAGATGGGGCAATATAACAAGGGTATGGTTCGAAAAGAGGTAGCATACCTGAGGGTCGGCGGGAAGTGGCTTCGCTCGTGGTCGTCGTCCTCCACACACACTACGATAGCGAGCTTGGGGACGGAGGCCATCCCGTGCGGGCGCTAGGTCTGAGAGGACGACCTTATCATCAGTGCGTGACCTCGCTCGCCGGCGATGAGTGCGTCAACGCTGCATGTCCTTTTCTTCCCCGACGGATCTGTGACCACCGGTGAGTAGGAAGAGAGAGGCCGTCTTTATTACATCTGGAGAGAGGGTGATAGTGTCATAAGCAAGTGGGCAGCCCTTAGCAAGAAAGCTCTGAAGCTCCAGCCTGTATATATTTTTTATACTACTAGTACTAGAAGTTACTCATGCTTCAAAACTGAACGGCACGCCATTAAAAAAATAAAGTCAAGAAATAATGCGGCACCTCGGGCCAACGCGGCCAGATCGCATTTTGCACGAGAAATTACACACAATGTTTCGTTGACATGTCGTCCCGTTCCAACATGTCAGTGAGAAGACAGCGAGTCCTTTTGTACAATTTCTGAAAGGACGTGTAGGCCGGGGCGCCTCTTCTTGTACCGTGGCAAACTGGCAACCGTCCACCGACTCTTCGCCTTTCCCTCTCGATTTGGAACTGTTGTCGCATGCTCTTCCTCCCTCCTCCATTTGCCTTCACCCTTCCTTTTGCCATTGTTCGATCGTCTTCTCCATGGAGGGAACAAGCCGGAAACTACCATGTTATTCTTGCCCCGATCTGAAAGATGACGTGGTGGGGGAACTCATTGATCGGTGCGACGTCATCACCTCGGCTAGCATGGCAGGTTCGTTCAAGAACATTCTCGACTCAACTAATAACATCATTGCAAGGAACCCAAGGGTCCAGGAGCGGTTTGATCTCCCCTATCTTCTTCGCTATAAGCCTGTTCGCATGGGCGTGGACGACGGAGGCCTCGCCTTGTGCAAGTTGATGCCGCTTGATAATGATACGTGTGATGTCAAGATGCCATCGCTTAAGGGTAAGTCCTGGGCTGCGCAAATGGAGATTGGGTTGTTTATATTGGGTAGAATTGCGAGTGTGAACTTGTGAATGTGTACACTCGTCAGCGGATTAAACTTCCAAAAATCTTCGAGTGCCCTGAGGTTGAGCACACAGATGATCTACGTACGTTCAAATACGATCATGGTGACTATTGTCTACTGAAGATAGAAATTTCTCGAGTTCCCAACCTCTCTTGGAATTACAAGAACTATCAAGTTGTTGCTATCTTCGACAAGCTTGTTCCCGTCCTTCGTGGTTCGACTGGATGGATATTGCTCAAAAATCAGTTTCTATACACGGATGTGTACTGTGATGCAATTGAATACGAGGATCTTGTGTTTGCTGCCACCACTCATGGCACTGTTTTTGCATGGAATCCTTATGATTTCGGTACGTTTGTCTCCCACCGTAATTATAATTGTTTCATCCATATGCATGCGGGTTAGCAAGTTTCCCTTTACTAATTAACCTTCTTCTTGTGTTTCCAAGGTCTTGTGAACATTCCACCACCTATACTTGAAAAAAATTATAAGCAAGGGGGAGATGACGATGGTGATGATCACGAGCATGAGGAGGAGCAGAACTTATATACTCAGTGGCGCCTGGCAACTAATTCCAATGGATCACCTCTTCTTGTCTGTATACAGTGCACTCAGACTGTTACTACTGAGGAAGCATGTGTTGTCTCCCATGGTCGCCCTCTCCTGATCTATTCCAACACCCGTTGCATGGTATTCAGGATGGATACTAGTGTGCTAGCGCCAACACCATCTCCCTGGTTCGGTATTGGTAGTCTTGGAGCAAACTCGCTATTCCTTGGACCAAACTATCCAATGATGGTGAAAGGCGATCCAGCTGTTGTTGACACAACGTTACTACCATTTATGAGAAGCAACTGCATCTATACCTCGGACCTTTCGGTGGTTCCCTGCCCTGGTCCTGATATATGCCACTTCAGCCTGTATGATTAGTCCTGCATTGCTCTCGATATTGACAATAGTTGGCCCTTCCCAGAGCACCTATGGTTCAAAGCAAGCGTTTCCAACGCCGAGGATTGCTTGAGTTGAAGTTCATTTCATTGCTTGTTATTTGTTGTGTGATGAAAACTTTAGTATTTGCTAGAATGTTTTGTTGGAAATAATCTATAATCCAACATGTATCCTCGTTGTTGTTGTGTGTTGATGACTTGTGTATTTAATGAATGGTACATTTCAGTTGCAAATGCATGTCATAGACTCAATTTATGAATGGTTTTCGAGTCACTTCTTGGAGTGTAAGTACCGTAGTAGTATAGCCAGCATCCGGTTAGTATATGAAGTTGCCACATCACATAGAGCCAACCTAATATTGGAGTATGCTAGCCCTCCACCGGCGCGCCGCTTCAAATGGCGGAGGAAGTGAGAGGTCGGGTCACCTTGTGTCCAGATCTGAGATGTCGCGTGTACCAGATGAATGACTCCAAGTTCGACCACCGTGATGCTAGGTGCGAGCCAAGGAACACTGTTGGAGAGACCCCCCCTCATAATTTTCCTACATTGGTCGTTTGATTCATAGGATAGAATGCTATAGGAATTTTTTCCTTTGTAATCATGTTTTAATTGGCAATCTAGCATCCACTCCAACTTTTGTTTCACTTCCTTTGTTCCTACGAAGAGAGTACTTGCTCTAAATGATGTGCCGCTGCAAGAGCCGCCTATATTTATTAACCATGCTCTAAAAACATGGACCAGCTTTGGCTATAGTAATCTTGTACTAGGTTAGTAGGTGACCTTGCGCTTGGCTCTTCTCCTCTTCCAAAGTCGAACAATAATGATGGTACTACAGAGTACTACTTACGCAATCGACACCAAATGAACTGTTGCCGTCCACGCTTGTAAGCAAAAGTTTCTCCTCGTCTTTGCGAGCCACAGCGCCTGCGTTGGCGAGGGAGAAGGCGTAGTAAGCAAGCTTCTCGTCGTTCTGCAAGTTGACGGGACACATCAAAGTTATTTATTAGTACTCTCTTCAAAAAGGGCCGACCATGTCCATGGCTACCATCCCGTGCTCTGTCATTGGCCCTGTTTGGATCCCTAAGTTAGAGTTAGTTTTAGTTAGTAAGGACTCAAATAACCCAAAAGTATCCAAAGATGATGGGTTAGTTTGGGTTAGTTGGATCTAACCCACCCCCAAAAACTAGCCCACACTAGAGGAGCTTATTTGGGTTAGTTCTCCTTGGCCCACTAGAAAACTTAGTAAAAAAAGTTACCCCTCCCATCCAAATAGGGTTCAAAGTAGTCAAATGACTGAGAAAGAATATTTATTGTCAATCTAACCCTACCATCCAAACAGCTCTTTGGTTAGAGTTAGTTTAGGGTTAGTTCAGGGTTAGAATCTAACACTAACCTCTAATTGAGTTAGAGTATCCAAACAGGGCCATTGAGTACATGCACTATTCATGTGCCATCGAGGAGAAAAAATATTGCATAGCACTATGCACGACTCACTTACGCACTGCATATCTCAATTTTCTTGCATGACACGCCACCTTGATGCTAGATGTCCCGCGTGTCATGGAGGCATATAGATGTCCCGCGTGTCGGCAACAGGATGAACAAAGCTCATGTCTTAAACGAAAGAGTGGAAGAACATAGATTCCCGACGACCGAGAAGGAGCTACAAACCTCAGAGTGGAAGAACATATAAAATCAACCAAATCTCTCCACGTTCCTATGCCATTCTATAGTATGAGAATAAGTTTGAACGTAAGCCATTTATTCACTCTATCCAATGGTCATAGTTGGAAAATCCAAACAAAACCAAGCATTGGATCAACTCTTTTTTCGAGATCAACTCTTTTAGCACTTAGATTGTTGCCGCCTGCCCACCTAGCCCACCTATATATCCGCTCACGTGTGATGACCACATGAGCTATCCACTCAGATTGTATGTTAAAAAATAAAGGTCGATAACTAATGCGGCACCTCGGGCCAACGCGGCCAGATCACATTTTGCACGAGAAATTACACACCATGTTTCGTTGACATGTGGTCCCGTTCCAACATGTCAGTGAGAAGACGACGAGTCCTTTTGTACAATTTCCGAAAGGACATGTAGGCCGGGGCGCCTCTTCGTGTATAGTGGCAAACTGGCAACCGTCCACCGACTCTTCGCCTTTCCCTCTCGATTTGGAACAGTTGTCGCATGCTCTTCCTCCCTCCTCCATTTGCCTTCACCCTTCCTTCTGCCATTGTTCGATCGTCTTCTCCATGGAGGGAACAAGCCGGAAACGACCCCATTATTCTTCCCCCAATCTGAAAGATGACGTGGTGGGGGAACTCATTGATCGGTGCGACGTCATCACCTCGGCTAGCATGGCAGGTTCGTTCAAGAACATTCTCAACTCAACTAATAACATCATTACAATGAACCCAAGGGTCTAGGAGCGGTTTGATCTCCCCTATCCTCTTCGCCGTGACCCTGCTGGCTGGCGCGGGGACGAGGGAGGCCTCGCCTTGTGCAAGTTGATGCTGCTTGATAATGATACGTATGATGTTAAGATGCCATCGCGTGAGGGCAAGGCTTGGGCAGGCGCAAATGGAGATTGGGTTGTTTATATTGGGTACAATTGCGAGTGGGAACTTATGAATGTGTACACTTGTCAGCGGATTCCACTTCCAAAAATCTCCGAGTGCCCTGAGGTTGAGCACACAGATGATCTACGTACGTTCAAATATGATCATCGTGACTGTCGTCTACGGAAGATAGCAATTTCTCGAGTCCCCAACCGCTCTTTGAATTACAAGAACTATCGAGTTGTTGCTATCTTCGACAAGCTTGTTGCCGTCCTTCGTGGTTCGACTGGATGGATATTGCTCAAAAATCAGTTTCTATACACGGATGTGTACTGTGATGCAATTGAATACGAGGGTTTTGTGTTTGCTAACACCACTCGTGGCACTGTTTTTGCATGGGTTCCTCGTAGTTTCGGTACGTTTGTCTTCCACCGTAATTATATTTATTACATCCACATGCATGCGAGTTAGCAAGTTTCCCTTCTCTACTAATTAACCTTCTTCTTGTGTTCCCAAGGTCCAGTGAACATTCCACCGCCTATACTTGAAAAATTTTATAACCAAGGGGGAGATGAAGATGGTGATGATCACGAGCATGAGGATGAGGAGGGCCCATATACTCAGTGGAGCCTGGCAACTTCCGATGGATCACCCCTTCTTGTCTGTATACAGCCCACTGCTGATGTTACTACTGAGGGAGCAAGTGTTGTCTCCCATGGTCGCACTCTCCGGACCTATTCCAACACCCGTTGCATGGTATTCGGTATGGATACTAGTGTGCTAGCGCCAACACCTTCTCCCTGGTACAGTATTGATAGTCTTGGAGCAAACTCGCTCTTCCTTGGACAAAACTATCCAATGATGGTGAAAGGCGATCCAACAGCTGTCGACACAACGTTACTACCATTTATGAGAAGCAACTGTATCTATACGTCGGACATTGCGTTGGTTCCCTACCCTGGTCGTGATATAGTAGGCTGCTTCAGCCTGGATGATCAGTCCTGCGTTAGTCTCGAGATTGACAGTAGCTGGCTCTTCCTAGAGAATCGCTTGTGGTTCAAAGCAAGCATTTCTAACACCAAGGATTGGTTGAGTTGAAGTTCATTTCATTGCTTGTTATTTGTTGTGTGATGAAAACTTTAGTATTTATAATGTATCCTCGTTGTCGTTGTGGGTTGATGACCTGTTGTATGTAATAAAATGATATGCATGTGATAAACTTACTAAATTTATGAGTGGCTATCGAGTCACTTCTCTGAGTGGGTGTTGCGACGAGGCAAAAAAATATTTTCCGAATAGATAATTGTACGTGCATTGCAACAGGTTATTGGATGAGGCCAATCAACAATAGTACACTATTTGCACTAGCTTCACATGCTGCACTATCTCTACGTCTACGTACGTAATACAACAAGTTTTAAGCTTGAGACCAGCCACCCATCCTCACAAAGAACACTTTTTAACCTAGCACAGACTCCAGGAAATTTGGCCACAGCGTGAGGTGGGCCATATGTTAATGTGTTCGCTGTACGTAACCAGCACCTCGAATCCTCGATAGGAGTAGTAGGAGTAGTAGGGTGGCATGGGCCAGAACAAGCATTCACGTCCAGCAGTACGGCAGACGCCACCAGCACGACTTCCATCTGACACCATATTTCTTGGAGTTCGTGCTACAGCAATCTCTTCAACCTCGTCGTTTCTCTAACTCAGCCATCGCGCGGCGGGCGAGGTGGGGGTTTGCCGATAGTCGGTTTCCCCAACTACGGTCCCACTTGTAAGGCCAACTCCAACGCACGACCCCAAACGGACCACCGTTTTTCCCGGATTCTGTCTGTTTGGGTAGGGCAATGGGGTCATGTCTGGGCCATTTCTCGGATGCGGTGGTCGTGCGCCGAACGCGCGACCCGGCCGCGTACATCTTTCTTTGCAAACACATATCTTTTTTTCATCATTTATTTTTTGGTACATGGAAATACATCACCAAAATTTTGACTAAAAAAGCAAGACCAAAGAAAACAAGAACCACAAGAATACATTTTAGAAGATATCCAACTTCCATAACTGCTCCTGTAAGTTGGATTAGTGCCTTCTCGATGCATTCATTGTTGATCTGCGGAGCCTCGATCTTGCGTGCTTCTTTCTTCTTCGAGTGTAAAGAAGTAGACGTGTCTAGCCTCTATTCTATCAACAAGTGCACTATTCTCATCTCTAGCCTCTATGCTAGCTAAAAGTGCTAGAACATCTACTAAATTGCGCTCTATCAATATATCATTGTACTCTTCTTCCCAATACCAAAACTTGCATCCATTCTACACAATAAAATTTTAAGTTAGCACAACTAGTCTAATCCGAGAGCACAACCGAAGATTTGGTCGAGTTCTTCCTCCTTTGCCGACACGTGGGACATCCGAAGATCCAGTGTCGTGTCATGCAAGAAAATAGAGTGGTAGGTGAAGCCACGTGATGTGCATCTTGGGTTAAACTGTAAATAGAATCTTACTACTCTTGAGTAACTCCAAAAGCGGCCCATGCCACCTCGATATAGTGGGGTGGCATGGGCCATAACTAGCATTCATGTCTAGCAGTACGGCACACGCCACCCACATGAGTCCCATCCGGCACCAATTTTCTTGGAGTTCGTGCTAGCTACAGCCATCTCTTCTCCCTCCTGTTTTCTCAACCATCACGCGGTGGGCGGGGTGGGGGTTTGCCGATAGTCGGTTTGCTCAAATGCGGTCCCACTTGTAAGTGAAAATGCAACATAGCACGCATTTCCTCTTGAGCGGCGTGCCGGACCAACCGTGTGGGGGTGCGATGCGAACACGGCAGGCTTTTCCTTTTGAACTTGTAACTTCTAAAATTTGGTTCTGCTCCATGGCGTGACCGATAGATAGAAATAACGATTTTCCCTAGAGTAATGAGAAGTTTGGTTCTGGCATGGTTCATGCATGGAGTACGTAGGAAAATTATGAATTTGATGCGAAACGTAAGATAATTACTAGTAGTACCATATACTACTACCTGGATTTGACGGAAATATAAAGATACATACGGATCCATCAACGACATCCTCACGCCCTAGTGCACCAGGTCACCAACCGACGTGTGAGGAGCAGCGGCGTTGGCGGCAAGCTCAACGTGCCTCTGAACAATGCCGTCCAAGGTTGCCCTGCGGTCCAAGAAGGCCAGCGTCCTATCTTCCTCCTCTTGCATGTAGTAGTCCTTGTGGACGATTTTCGCGTAGACGTGGGTGATTATGTCGATGGTGTCTTACTGCGCCAGGCGCTGCGCGGCGAGCGCGACCTCGAGGTGGACATTCACCGGCGCGACGGCGGGCAGTCGCAGGGCCACTAGTGCGTCGAAGAGGTTGTCACCATAGAGGCTGTTGAGGGTGGCAGGCACCGCAGAGCCTGGGTGCGTGGGCTGGAGGCGTACGTCAAGGTCGTCCGCGAGCTTCTTGACGACGGTTAACTTGTCGAGGAAGCCGACGAGGACCTCGTCGAACAAGGAGACGAAGCTGTCGTCCAAGCGGCCCCTCACCCTGGCGGCCTCAAGCACTACCTGGAGACATTCCTTGGTGCCGGGCCGCAGGCCGGCATCGTGGACCATCTGGCACAGCCGGCTGATGCTCGTGCTCATCGCCTCCATGGGTCTAGCTTCTAGTCAACTGATCTTGCGATTGGAGTGATCACTCTTGCCCTTGGGTGCGTAGGATTTAGTAGATTGGACTGGCGGGAGCCTTTATATGATAAGTGCAGACTACGTTGAATTCACGTGCGTGTTGGCCATCTACTCCTCGCCCCTCTACTGCACCTGCCTTTGGCTGTATGACAGGTTGGCTAGCCACCCGTTGGGCCCACGTGTCATACACCCAAAGGCAGGTGCAATAAGTCAATGAAGCTGCGCCCCCTCCGTGCCCGTGCATGCTTTCAATGACTTGAGACTACCAAACATCACATGCAGTGGTTAGTTAATTGCATGTAATCCTATTAAGTAGCAAAAAGACATTAAGTTATCTCGTTGATAGGAATAAAACAATACACCATGTATTTATTTACAGAGGGAGTAGTACAATTCTTGTTACATGCATTACTAGATATTGCTAGTCAAATACTAAATCCAGATGGACGTGGTGGTACTACTAAATCCAGACGGTGGTGCTAGTACTAGTAGTAGTAGTACTACCAATGTAGTAGCACTGTACTACCCGTTGGTCAAATTATTACGTGCTGCTCCTCACAGTGAAGTGACAAGACCCTACACCGGAGATGACACCTGAGTATAGGCGTCATGTTCGGCATACCATAGTCAGCCTCACCGTCTGCAGTCACTATCATCATGGCTGTAGACCTAGACTGCTTACAACTAGCCGTGTTCAACATAATTTCCCGTGCGTACATGCCCGTGCATTGCACGGAACACCAAGATTGGGGGGTGGACGACGCCGGCTGTCAGGACCCCGATTCCAAGTCACATCGATCTAACCGGTAACACATCATATCACTTTGCGCCCTCACGCACGGTATTCCCACGGGTGTCGCCTTACCATGGCCAGGGACCGTTTGCGCCTTTTGGCTCACGTATATGATAGTGTCGCTAGCATCCATATGACAGAGAACCCGGGCCGACATGGCTAGTCGTGAACCCAAAGCGGCGCTAACCTATGGGGACAGGCATACATGAATCACATCGAGCATGTCGGTCATCAACGTGTGAATTCGGGCTGTAGCATCGGGCTAACAGGACTCGGTATCCCGGCTGTAGCAGCTAGGCAGACTCGAATATCACCAAGTGACATTTCAAGAAGGACAAACATAGGAACAAGTGAAACACATGCCGCCGGTCGGTGTCCAAGCAGAGTCTTTGGGCTAGCAGGACTCCGTGAACCGGTCAGAAGCGGACTACTATCGCCGAAGCACGAGACTACATTTCCCCATATGAGAGGCTACCAAGGATAAACAACTAGATTGTCGGATCCCACACATACCAAGCATTTCAAACATACACACAATATGCTCAATATATGTAAATACAACATGGCATCACAACATAACTCTCGACTCAAATATTTATTCATTAGGCTCCGAGGAGCGAGATATTACAAACATGGGTCTCATGACCCAACACTCGAAACATACAAGTCAAAACACAAGCGGAAGCTAAACATGTCTCGAGTACGCATAACTATAAATGAAAAAGGCCGAGAAGCCCGACTATCTACCGAGATCTGCCGAGGGCACAAGATCGTAGCTGAGGTAACAAGCTAAACGTCGAAGTCCAAGTGGAACTACTAGGAGACCAAGTCTCTCTCAAAAACATAAAATAACCAAACGTGAGTACAATTGTACTCAGCAAGACTTACATCGTAACTAACTACATATGCATCATTATCAAAAGGGGTGGTGGAGTTTGACCGCAGCAAGCCAGCTTTGACTCGGTGGCTATCCCGAACTACGACCGCAAGTAACTCTTTTGAGGTGGCGCTACGAGTTCACAAATTCACCATATCAATACACCACTATGGATCCGCTCCGCCTCCCTACGAGAACGCCATCCATAGCACTCACGCTATCTTGCGCATTTTAGAGTGTCCACTTTCACTTGTCTATGAACCGATATAGGCAACCCGAAGTCCTTTTCCGGACACGGCTATTCAATAGATCATATTAACCCCGCAGGGTGTACTTCTTCACACGCTCTCACCACTTACCGCGTTTACGACATGTACTCGGCAACCTTCAAGCGAAGCCCAGCGTGGGTGTCGGCCACGGCCTACCTAAGCACTCAAGTCCCTAGTCCAGGTTTATCGCCTATTTGGGTTCCATCCGCAGGAGTCCGCCGAGGTTTCCCATACAGCCCGAACGATGTGTGCAGGGTTCTCGAGACACCAAGCAGGCGAATCGGTACACCGGCCCCGCGGCCTACCGCAACACAACCCACCCCTAAGGTCAGCGTTGCGTGTGGCCCCACATGCTACAAACACGAAACTACTTGCAACTCCCGGATGAGGACAAGGGTGGTTAAGAAGCCGAGAGGGTCAATTAAGGATCCCAATGCGTGGTAGTAACTGTTTCATGGATCACAAACACAGAACTCAGCTCCTGAGGACGGCTGCAATGAGACAACCCACCATGTACTCCTACATGGCCTCTCACCGCTACCTTTACCAAATCGTGTTCACGCGCTTAGCTCTCACACAGTAGGACATGTTCACACACCATTCCAATTCATTCCCGATGAATCGGACTGACTCAACTCTAAGCGATGGCAGGCATGACAAACAAGCAAAATGAGTAGGCACAACAGGGCTCAAACAAGTCCTACTCATGCTAGTGGGTTTCATCTAATTACTGTGGAATGACAGGTCATGCAGAGGATAAAGGGGTTCAACTACCGCAGCAAGTAACAGTTGAATCGATTTTGTCCTAATGCAATAAAAGAGAGCATGAGCGAGAGAGTGGGGTTGTATCGGAATGAACAAGGGGGTTTTGCTTGCCTGGCACTTCTGAAGATAATATAGTTCTTCATCGGTGTCATCGAATTCATCGTCGGTACGTTGTCTACCGAGAGGGGACAGTTACCGACAAACAAGAAAGAGCTCAATCAATGCAATGCATAGTCACATGAATGACATGTCATGTTAAGGTACTGAATTCACCTAATGCAATATCTAGCCAAGTTAATTGAAGTGGAATTCAAACAAGGACAAATTCCAACTCCAAATGTTATTTCATAAATTACCCTAATCATGATGCATCCTATTCAGTGAGGTTAACTTGTTCAAACATGCATGATCATGGCATAAACAGATTCTTCATATTTTTCTGATCATTTTTCATATATAACTTATTTCCATTGGAGTTACTATTGAATTTATATGATTTTTAGAAGTTTAGAGTATTTTACAAATTTCCGGATTATAAAAATCCGAAAACTAGTTATTAAGTCCACCGAGCGTCGGGTGACGTCGGCAAGAAGTCAAAGGCGCCAGCCCAGGTCAAACCTGACGGGCTGGGACCCACGGTCGATGTAACAGGCTGGGTTGGGTGGATGACATGTGGGACCAGATCAGCGGCGCGTCGGCAAAAAGTCAATCTTGGCGTGTGGGTCCCAAAGGGTTATGAATTAATCTAAACAGAAAATAAAATTAAACTAATCAGCGCAGGGCCCACATGGCGTGGCACTAGGGTTAGTTTAGCTGGGTCATTAGTGACTAATGGCGTGCCACGTCACCGCCACCGGAGTTTCGCGGCGGCGACCATGGCCGACAGCGGAGATGCATCGTGTGCTCCTACGAGCACCATTCGACGCATGGTTTGCTCCTACGGTGGTGAAGGTGCGCCGCATCCAACCGGGCGAGTGGCAGCGTCTGTGGTGGCGGGCTTCGCGGAACGCAGGCTCATGGCGGCGCCGAGTTCGGTGCTCGCGGGTTTAGCGTTGTAAAGGCGGGAGGGGGCTGGTGTGTGTTAGGCTCCGGTGAGGTGTGGAGCACGTCTCCGTGCTCGGGAGTGAGCTACGATGGCTCGGCCTCGTCGCATCATCGCCGCGGCGAGGAGCTCACGGCTTCGTGGAGACGGCGGTTGTAGGACTAATTAAGCGGCGGGTATTGGGGAAGCAGTGCGAGGCTCACCGCGATTCTTCGGTGTCTTTGGAGAGGCGGGGAGACACGGGGTCCGGGAACGTCGGCGGGATCTCCGCACCCGAGGATGAGAGACGGCGGCGGCTGGGCGGCGACTGGGGCTTCCGGCGTCGGGAGGCTCGGTGAGGAGGGGGGAGAGAGACTAGGCGGAGCTCTTGGGCTGGTCGGGGAAGCAAGGGGGAGGCGGTGGCCGCGGCGAACGGCGACGGTGGCGACGGGCCGCTCGGTGGTGCGCGCGAGAGGGAAGCAGAGGAGGAATGGGGTCCAGGAGAGAGGGAGAGGACGAGGGGGGTCGGGAGGCGTGGGCGTCTCCGGGCGTCGAGGAGGAGCCAGAAGGCTGGGAGGGAGGAGGTGGAGGCTTGGGCTGGGCGTCGACACGCCTCGCCTCTTGGCGAGATTGAAGACGGTGGGGAGTTGGCTGGGCCTCGGCCACGATCTTTGGGCAGATGGGCGCTAGGTGGGCTGCAGGTAAGTGGCCAGGTATGTGGCTGGGCTTCTCTCTCTCTGCTTTCCTAATTATATTCTGTTTCCTATTTTGTTTGCCTCTGTTTTGATTTAGTTTAGCACCAAATCATTTAAATAAATCCTGAAATAATTGTGGGCATTAACTGAATTATTACAGAGGCCCTTAACTATTTTTTCAGAATTGTTGGAGCATTTAAAAATATTAATAGTATTTAAATGCCCCAATTCAAATACAATATGGTTTATTCAAAAATCCAAAAATGTGTTGGAAAAAATATCCATCATCTCTGGATATGGTTTTCACCCTTTTCCATTAATCATGGACATTTTGCAAACCAATTTGGGTTCTTTGAAAATATTTTGAAGTTGAACCTATTTGCATTGTTTTAGTGCTAGGGCTTGGTCATCCCCATTTCAAATTTCATGAAAATTAAACATGATGACATGAATGCCTTAATGCAACTAATGTCAAACAATTCTAGGGTCTGTGACAGCTCACCCCCACTAAACAAGAATCTCGTCCCAAGATTCAAGACGTGAGGTAAGAAGACAGAGGGGGCACAAACTAATAACATGAGCTCCAAGATCCAACTGTCTTCTCGAGGTGTTGATCTGTTGACTCAAGACAATCTTGACGTCTTGCTCTCGAGATCTTCACTCAACACGACAACGTAAAGAAGGGGAAACCCTACAGAGATTTAATCTTCTTGAAGATCGAGCAACTCAAGATCAGTTCATGGAGTGAGACGTAAGAACAACTCTTGAGTTGAGACACCAAACACACATTAGGAATGATGGTAAAGAAATGGATGACGAAGGTTCAAATTGGTAGGCAACCATTCCACGCTTAAGTAAAATGGTGCATGGTTTCAAAGTAACAAGGAGATGATTGCCATGACTCCATAACGGGACACCTTAGGAAAGGTGACGCAAAAGCTATTCCCTTGAGTGGCAAAAAGAATTACTTTTGATTCAGAGATCATTGAAACTCTTTATACCAGCCTAAGGCAATTCACAACGATCGTTTGGCGGAGTGCAAAGGAATGGTACACCCGGACTAGAATGGATGATGTGGACTACCTTGTTGAAGACAACGCAATGGATGATTTTTGCTTATCACCGGAAATGGATGGGACCCATGGTAAGTCCACCTTTGAGGATGATCCTAAACAACAACTGCCGAGGAGGGCAGCCCATAGTGAAAATGGCACAAGGACGGTGCAAGATGGGAACGAAATGCAACTGTTGGAATGTTCCAACCATCATATCTGCCTGAGATTCAGATCCGATTGGTGATAGGATACTTCAGACTCAGCATGTCTGAAAAGGAAAGGTTGCAACACAAAACCGATGAAATGACGTTGCGAGATTCTCGGGGAGTGAACTAAGATAGCAAGCTCCAAGACATGAGCTGGTTCTGCTACAAACCCGTGGACACGCTGTCCAAGACAAGTATGACCACGTAGTAGTCTTATAATACAACACTACCGAGTTCTGGTTGGGAACCATCATCGAGGATAACGAAGTCTTGTGCATGACCTAGGATTTACACAACAACTCCTTTTCCTTGAACAATTCAATCAGTGGCTTGGTGTGCTATGGAATTCATATGGAATGAAGATGATCAGTCTATCAGACCATAGAATACTTCGCACATGCATGACTGACTTGGGATGATTCCAAAGGAAACAAAACAAACCTTTCTCAAATTCATGGTGGCAACTTACACCTAAAGCACATGAATTCGAGGAAGTCACTTCAACCATCCAAGCATAAGCTTCATGAACGGCGCACGAAGAAATGCTTACACAAGTTTCCAACATTAGGTTGATGTTCAACATGACTCATGGGGGAGACAAAATACTGCTGATGGGCTCAACAATAACTCATCGGAGTTTCCATATCACTGGACTTCCACCATCATGTGAACACGGTGATAGTATTGGTCAGACCAAAAGATGTAATGGTGTATGCTCGAGGGATCAACCATGAGTAAGACAACATTACGAGCATCGTTGGTACTGATTTGATTTGACGTTAGCCCACACTCAAATCAAAGGATTGATAAGACAATAGGTCCAACAATCGATCACGAGAACCAATCAATGAAGATATCATCTTTCTTCAACACACACTACACAAGAATATCCCTTTGGATCGAACTAAGTTAGGCAAGCTTTTATCCTCCAACTCTCCAAGTTGTTGTCTAGCTTAACCAACTAGCTCAGGGATATCCAACACAGATTCTTGGAGAAAGGGTGGTTCACAAGAAACCAACTTGATCACGAGCTCAACATAGCGGTCAGGCGACAACCTGGTAGCACTTCCAAGAAGATATTTGGAAAGTCACGAACCACCGATATGCTACTAAGCTCGAGAACAATCTTGCTTTTGAGGGCAAGACGATATTATCAAATGAGTGAGGACTTGACAAGATCCTAACTCATCAATCGAAGTGTGCACCAGAAATAAGGACTAGGTAGCACGATCACTCTTAGGATAATGATTTAATAACCAACACGCTAAGAATGAGACTATTGTCCATTAACTACCAAACAATGAGGTTGCTAGTAGTATCGATTTCACACATCACAGTTCACTTGTCGGCATTCCGGTTACACCAACACGGAACCGAGGAATGAATGATGATGGTGAGAAGTATCACTACGTCAAAAATTCATGAGAGTTGGTGCAATTCTCATGACATTCTTGACATAAAGATGGTAACACTCCAAGATAGAACAGAACAAAAGCTGAATTGGCATTTTGATCTGCGGGATACAACTACTTTGACCCAATCCTGGATATGGATGAGGTACTGGAGTTTGTTTCTCCTAGTCATTCCGAAATAGAATGGCTTGTCGGACCACATGAGTAATAGGCATCGATAAACGAATGCACGCATACCCTTGACTATCAATTGACAGGCGGGGGTCAGAATACAACTAAAGAGGGACAACTCAAGGAACATATAATTTTTCGAGTTGTGGAGGCATGGATTAGTATATCGAGCAAAGCTCAACATTTCTTCCGGATAATCCATGCAGAAAAGGTAGAACTGGCGGAGTCTCAATATAGAATGGAGTACCCCTCAAGAGCACCCTGGTTGTGATCTTTTAGTTCAAAGACTTCTGCCTTATTGGTTCATGGTATTCGAAAGAAAGAAATACCACGGACCTCGAGGACTAATGCAAAGGTTACTAATATCCTAAAGGAACTAGCAACACTATCAACAGGAAGTAAGTAGGGTGAATCTCGGGTTCAAGAACCCAGGAATAGAATACCTACTAACTAATAACATCACGGGATGTTTTCAAGAATAATGGCCAGAATCATCACACGGGGATACAAAAGTATTGCTAAATTACTAGGTGACTTCATAAACACCTAGGTCATAATAACAGTTCCAACATATATGTCAACGCAATAAATTACCTCAACGCACCGGTTAGTGTGCTTATTCTGACCAAAAGGGCATCAGAAACGGAAGGAAGGGATTTGCAATTGCATCAGACTATTTAGAGACACAGGGTGACTCGACAAGATAACGGCTGTAAATGCTCAAAATGATTTGAGACATCTGCAAAATGGTGGCATAACCACTCAACATCACAATAACAAGGTTCCGAGATCAACAGTAATCATACAGAATTAGTAGGAACTGAACTGGGGCTTAAACCCAACAATCTTAAAGTCTAAGGGTTAGTAACACGTCATCCTGATAGATAGATGAGAGGCCTAGTTCTTAAACCCCGTAGAAGAGAAGAGGATGACTCAGATCAGAAGGCCATGAGGTATAAGGAGTAAAAAGAGCCTTACGTTCCCTTCCACAATCAATTCCCTTACATAACTAAAGCATTTCTAGACACAACTTCACCAGCTTTGGCTTGGTAATCCTATAGGCAACAGCTCGATACCAACGCTGTCAGACCCCGATTCCAAGTCACACCGATCTAGCCGGTAACACATCATATCACTTTGCGGCCTCACGCACGGTATTCCCACGGTGTCGCCTTACCATGGCCCGGACCGCTTATGCCTTTTGGCTCACGATATGATAGTGTCGCTAGCATCCATATGACAGAGAACCCGGCCGACATGGCTAGTCGTGAACCCAAAGCGGCGCTAACCTATGGGGACAGTATACATGAATCACATCGAGCATGTCGGTCATCAACGTGTCAATTCGGGCTGTAGCACTGGCTAACAGACTCGGTATCCCGGTCAGTAGCAGGCTAGGCAGACTCGAATATCACCGCGTGACATTTCCCGAAGGATGTACATAGGAACGGTGAAACACATGCCGCCGGTCAGTGTCCAAGCAGAGTGCTTGGGCTAGCAGGACTCCGTGAACCGGCAGTAGCGGACTACTATCGCCGTAAGCACGAGACTACATTTCCCCATATGAGAGGCTACCAAGGATAAACAACTAGATTGTCGGATCCCACACATACCAAGCATTTCAAACATACACACAATATGCTCAATATGTGTAAATACAACATGGCATCACAACATAACTCTACGACTCAAATATTTATTCATTAGGCTCGAGGAGCGAGATATTACAAACATGGGTCTCATGACCCAACACTCGAGCATACAAGTCAAAACACAAGCGGAAGCTAAACATGTCCGAGTACGCATAACTATAAATGAAAAAGGCTGAGAAGCCCGACTATCTACCAGATCTCCGCCGAGGCACAAGATCGTGGCTGAGGTAACAAGCTAAACGTCAAGTCCAAGCGGAACTACTAGGAGACCGAAGTCTCTGCAAAAACATAAAATAAGCAAACGTGAGTACAATTGTACTCAAAGAAGACTTACATCGTAAACTAACTACATATGCATCATTATCAAAAGGGGTGGTGGAGTTTGACCGCAGCAAGCCGCTTTGACTCGGTGGCTATCCTGAACTACGACCGCAAGTAACTCTTTTGAGGTGGCGCACGAGTCCACATATTCACCATATCAATACACCACTATGGATCCGCTCCCGTCTCCCTACGAGAACGCCATCCATAGCACTCACGCTTATCTTGCGCATTTTAGAGTGTCCACTTTCACTTGTCTATGAACTGATATAGGCAACCTGTAAGTCCTTTTCATGGACACGGCTATTCAATAGATCATATTAACCTGCAGGTGTACTTCTTCACACACGCTCACCACTTACCGCCGCTTTACGACATGTACTCGGCAACCTTCAAGCGAAAGCCCAACGTGGGTGTCGGCCACGGCCTACCTAAACACTCAAGTCCCTAGTCCGGGTTTATCGCCTATTCGGTTCCATCCGCAGGAGTCCGCCGAGGTTTCCCATACAGCCCCGAACGATGTGTGCGGGGTTCCCAGACACCAAACAGGCGAATCGGTACACCGGCCACGGTGCCTACCGCAACACAACCCACCCCTAAGGTCAGCGTATGCGTGCCCCCAAAGATGCTACAAACACCGAAACTACTTGCAACTCCCTGACCGAGGACAAGGGTGGTTAAGAAGCCGAGAGGGTCAATTAAGGATCCCAATGCGTGGTAGTAACTGTTTCATGGATCACAAACACGTAACTCAGCTCCCGAGGACGGCTGCAATGAGACAACCCACCATGTACTCCTACATAGCCTCTCACCGCTACCTTTACCAAATCGTGTTCACACGCTTAGCTCTCACACAAGAGGACATGTTCACACACCATTCCAATTCATTCCCGATGAATCGGACCGACTCAACTCTAAGCGAGAGCGGCATGACAAACAAGCAAAATGAGTAGGCACAACAGGGCTCAAACAAGTCCTACTCATGCTAGTGGGTTTCATCTAATTACTGTGGAATGACAGGTCATGCAGAGGATAAAGGGGTTCAACTACCGCAGCAAGTAACAGTTGAATCGATGTTGTCCTAATGCAATAAAAGAGAGCAGGAGCGAGAGAGTGGGGTTGTATCGGAATGAACAAGGGGGTTTTGCTTGCCTGGCACTTCTGAAGATAATATAGTTCTTCATCGGTGTCATCGAATTCATCGCTTGATGCGTCGCTCTACCGAGAGGGACGATTACCGACAAACAAGAAAGAGCTCAATCAATGCAATGCATAGTCACATGAATGACATGTCATGTTAAGGTACTGAATTCACCTAATGCAATATCTAGCCAAGTTAATTGAAGTGGAATTCAAACAAGCACAAATTCCAACTCCAAATGTTATTTCATAAATTACCCTAATCATGATTCATCCTATTCAGTGAGGTTAACTTCTTCAAACATGCATGATCATGGCATAAACAGATTCTTCATATTTTTCTGATCATTTTTCATATATAACTTATTTCCATTGGAGTTACGGTTGAATTTATATGATTTTTAGAAGTTTAGAGTATTTTCGAAATTTCCGGATTATAAAAAATCCGTAAAACTAGTTATTAAGCGCCACCAAAGCGTCGTGGTGACGCCGGCAAATCAAAGGCGCCAGCCAGTCAAACTCGACGGCTGGGACCCACGGTCGATGTAACGAGGCTGGGTTGGGTGGATGACATGTGGGACCATCAGCGTCACACAAGAAAGTCAATCTTGACGTGTGGGTCCCAAAGGGTTATGAATTAATCTAAATGCGAAAATAAAATTAAACTAATCAGCGCAGGCCCACATGGCGATGGCACTAGGGTTAGTTTAGCTGGGTCATTAGTGACTAATGACGTGCCACGTCCACCGCAATCGGAGTTTCACGGCGGCGACCATGGCCGATTTACGGAGATGCAACGTAGGCTCGCTTCACGGAGCACCATTCGACGCATGGTTTGCTCCTACGGGTAGTGAAGGTGCGCCGCATCCAACCGGGCGAGTGGCGCGTCTGTGGTGGCCGGATTCGCGGAACGAAGCTTCATGGCGGCGCCGGAGTTCGGGTGCTCATGGGTTTAGCGTTGTAGTCTTGCGGGAGGGGAGCTGTGTGTGTTAGGCTCGGGTGAGGTGTGGAGCACGTCTCCGTGCTCGGGAGTGAGCTACGATGGCTCTGGCCTCGTCTGCATCATCGCCGGCGGCGAGGAGCTCACGGCTTCGGTGGAGACGGCGGTTGTAGGACGAATTAGGCGACGGGGTATGGGGGAAACGGTGCAGAGGCTCACCGCGGTTCTTCCGTGTCTTTGGAGAGGCAGGGAGACACGGGTCCCATGGAACGTCAAGGGATCTCCGGCACCCGAGGACAGAGACGGCGGCGCTGGCGGCGTATAGGGGCTTCCGGCGTCGGGAGGCTCGGTGAGGAGGGGGAGAGAGACTAGGCGGAGCTCTTGGGCTGGTCGGGGAAGCAAGGGGGAGGCGGTGGCAGCGCGAAGCGGCGACGGGCGCACGGGGCCGCTTCGGTGGTCTTGTGAGAGGGAAGCAGAGGAGGGAATGGGGTCCAGGGAGAGAGGGGAGAGGATGAGGGGGGGTCGGGAGGCGCGTGGCGTCTCCGGGGCGTCGAGGAGGAGCCAGGAAGGCTGGGAGGGAGGAGGTGGAGGCTTGGGGCGTGGCGTCGACACGCCTCGCCACCGGCGAGATTGAAGACAGTGGGGGAGTTGGGGTGGGCCTCGGCCACAGTCTTTGGCTAGATGGGGCGCTAGGTGGGCTGCAGGTAAGTGGCAGTGCACGTGGCTGGGCTTCTCTCTCTCTGCTTTCCTAATTATATTCTGTTTCCTATTTTGTTTGCCTCTGTTTTGATTTAGTTTAGCACCAAATCATTTAAATAAATCCTGAAATAATTGTGGGCATTAACTCAATTATTACAGAGGCCCTTAACTATTTTTTTCAGAATTGTTGGAGCATTTAAAAATATTAATAGTATTTAAATGCCCCAATTCAAATACAATATGGTTTATTCAAAAATCCAAAAATGTGTTGGAAAAAATATCCATCATCTCTGGATATGGTTTTCACCCTTTTCCATTAATCATGGACATTTTGCAAACCAATTTGGGTTCTTTGAAAATATTTTGAAGTTGAACCTATTTGCATTGTTTTAGTGCTAGGGCTTGGTCATCCCCATTTCAAATTTCATGAAAATTAAACATGATGACATGAATGCCTTAATGCAACTAATGTCAAACAATTCTAGGGCTGTGACAGCTCACCCCCACTAAACAAGAATCTCGTCCCAAGATTCAAGACGTGAGGTAAGAAGACAGAGGGGGCACAAACTAATAACATGAGCTCCAAGATCCAACTGTCTTCTCGAGGTGTTGATCTGTTGACTCAAGACAATCTTGACGTCTTGCTCTCGAGATCTTCACTCAACACGACAACAGAAAGAAGGGGAAACCCTACAGGATTTAATCTTCTTGAAGATCGAGCAACTCAAGATCAGTTCATGGAGTGAGACGTAAGAACAACTCTTGAGTTGAGACACCAAACACACATTAGGAATGATGGTAAAGAAATGGATGACGAAGGTTCAAATTGGTAGGCAACCATTCCACGCTTAAGTAAAATGGTGCATGGTTTCAAAGTAACAAGGAGATGATTGCCATGACTCCATAACGGGACACCTTAGGAAAGGTGACGCAAAAGCTATTCCCTTGAGTGGCAAAAAGAATTACTTTTGATTCAGAGATCATTGAAACTCTTTATACCAGCCTAAGGCAATTCACAGCGATCGCTTACGGAGTGCAAAGGAATGGTACACCCGGACTAGAATGGATGATGTGGACTACCTTGTTGAAGACAACGCAATGGATGATTTTGCTTATCACCGAAATGGATGGGACCCATGGTAAGTCCACCTTTGAGGATGATCCTAAACAACAACCGCCGATGAGGGCAGCCCATAGTGAAAATGGCACAAGGACGGTGCAAGATGGGAACGAAATGCAAGCGTTGAATGTTCCAACCATCATATCTGCCGAGATTCAGATCCGATTGGTGATAGGATACTTGGACTCAAAGATGTCCGAAAAGGAAAGGTTGCAACACAAAACCGATGAAATGACGCTATGAGATTCTCGGGAGTGAACTAAGATAGCAAGCTCCAAGACATGAGCTGGTTACGCTACAAACCCGTGGACACGCTTGTCCAAGACAAGTATGACCACGTAGTAGTCTTATAATACAACACTACCGAGTTCTGGTTGGGAACCATCATCGAGGATAACGAAGTCTTGTGCATGACCTAGGATTTACACAACAACTCCTTTTCCTTGAACAATTCAATCAGTGGCTTGGTGTGCTATGGAATTCATATGGAATGAAGATGATCAGTCTATCAGACCATAGAATACTTCGCACATGCATGACTGACTTGGGATGATTCCTGGCCAATTTAATCTCAGATGTGCTGCCTCGGCAGTCGATCAAATCAATTTCTGTAAGATGGAGATAAAGGCATTCGATGAGATTGTTATAGTGCAGCACATTTTTCACTTTCGGATCTTTATTTATCTGCAAAAGAAGAGAACATATTAGAGCAGCTGGCTGTATAAGATTGTCGTGTCATCAAGAGGTACCAATATCATTAGCTTATACGATAGGGTTGGCTGGCTAGTGATATTTTTTCACTCTCTCTCTCTCTCACTCTTTCTCTTTCCTCTCATTTACCTAGGAGTACGTGAAGAGCTTGGGCATTTGTTGCCTTCCACTATGTGGTCGATGCCATAATACGCATCGATGTCAAATCAAAAGATTTTGGCACCGCTCTCGCAATGTGAGAGAGTTGGCACCGTTGTGCACACAGACCCACATGTATAAACAAATCAATCAAACCAACTACACCAGCCTCTCACTCTCCCAAACAAGTGTTTTTTATTGCCTCAGCCCTCTCTCTCTCTCTCTCTCTCTCTCTCTCCCATGCAAGTGTTTTTCATTGCGTGAGTTAATTTGGCACCGGAGCAAAGTAGGTGATCCAGATTGGGGCACCAGGTGAGCAATGGAGGGGCATCGATGCGAAATGCATCACAAGTGAATTTGGCACGTGTTTTGGCCTACATAGTGGAGGGCCATTATATCCCACTTTTGTACTACCTCTTATTTAGTATAAAATTTTGACCATATATTTATGTAAGAAAATGCCAATGCATGTCACTAAAAATTTCACCATTTGAAATTATGTTCAAATACGAATCCAACGATATAGTTCTTAGTGACATGCATTAACATTTTGTCAGTTAAATCTATGGTCAAATTTTCATACTACAAAATAGGAAGAGTAAACCAGGACGGAGGTAGTACTTGATCTTAGGGTAACCATAGAGTTACTGGAGTAGTCTAAGTTACTTTCCACTATGACTAGCCTAGGCTACTATAGTAGTACAACAAAAAAATTGCAGGTGATCACGTGAGAAAAAATACTAAAACATTTCTTTCGCTGCAGTGCGTAGATGCAATTTTGAACACTACACTTGTCATCGTAATTTGGGAAAATTACGAAAAATTTGAGCTATGTTGTGATTACCGTTTACTAATAGGAAATAAGTTTCACCTCGATGAGTAGCTTCTCCGTGCACGGAAAGCATGTAAGGAATCCAACAACTTGATCCAGATTGGGGCCGATAGATTTTATTGCCAAGATCTTCACTGTGCGCATAGACTGGGTCAAGCTTGTGGGAATCATTTTCTAGAAGACGGTCGTAAATACATCAAGAAGAAATTTAAAAATGTGAATTTCAAGAATACGGAGAAGAAGATGAGTGATGTACCTGAACGATTACGGATCCAATAAAGAGTTCGGAGAATTTGGCAGACGAGTGCACCAACGCTGTCAATTTCGGCGCGTCAATGACCCTGATTTTTGTTGGACCTTCTAGATCCGATACAAGCAATCTCCCAAGGAAAGGCGCATTCTCAATGACCATAACGTGGAATAGCTGGAGTGATCTCTTCCCAATTGATGTCTTCTTGCGGGGCCAACAAGACACATAAATCCATCGGAGACTCGTCGAGGCGATGTGGAGGCTAATGAACCCGTGGATCTGCTCAAGACGAAGGTACTCGAGCGCAGTACACCTGTGGAGCAGGTGCTCTACCTTCTTCGAGATGACAACGTCGAAGAGGTCGAGCTGCTTGAGTTGAGAGAGAAGAAGGGCGGGCGCGGCATTAATCTGGGGAAGATAGCAGGAGATGAAGCTGGCGCGGCGCAGCGTTGGCGCGAGACGGAGCACGGATGGAGGCAGAGAGCGACATCGTCCAGCTTCAAAGCTGAGCTCCTCGAGCTGATCTAGGGCGGGGGATAAGAACCACTCATCGAACTTGGGTTGGACCTTGCAGTTGGTACTGAACATGCGGATGTCAAGGCGTCTGGCTGGCCCACGGTGCGATGAAAGGATCTTGGAGACTGCGGCCATGCGTTTGCAATCCCCGTCGCAGAGGTAGCTGTCAACGGTGAGGTTGAGGGGGACGCGGCGCCAGAGGGGGCGCCACCGCCGGGAGAGTAGGGCGGTCCGCACGGGTAGCATGTCGTCGGGGAGGCTGCTGATGAAGTCCAGGCTTGTCGGATGCGGTTTTGGCTCAAGCTGCCTCCGCTTGTTGGCTGCCTCGCCGTCCATCTCAACCGGCGGCGACGCTGGTGTACACGCAGTCTTGGTGTGTGTTGTGTCTTGGGTGTCGCGAAAGGCGTCTTCATGCATGCCGCCGCCGTGAGTGGTGAATTGTGCTTGAAAAGTCCTCCACGCGGAAGAAGTGTGTCCTCAATCGCCCTCAATTTATTAGCGTGCGGGGGTGCTACCCAGTGGTTTCAACTTTGTTTACTTCACCGCGTGTCGATGGGCCTCTAGTTTACTTATTTTCACCCACTGCCACATGGGCCAGCACACGAAGATACAGAACACGAGCTGACAAGGCAGCATGTGGACTGGTTGGCCGGTCAACTAAACAATATACGGAGCTATACGCTGACACATTGAGCGTATAATCCGTCGGTATAGAGTGTTCGTGTGAGAGGGGAGGCCCGTGAGAGATAGCAGAGAGAGAGAGAGAGAAAGAGCTACTCTCTCCGTTCGATAATGTAGTTCCAACATTTTTTTTAGAAGTCAAACTTTTGAAACTTTGACCAAGTTTATAAAGAAATTACTTATATCTACAATACCAAAGATAAATGATAGTATGAAGTAAGTACATGTTGTGATGAATCTAATGATCTTTCCAGATGTAAATGTTTTTCTCCACATATACCTGGTCAAACTTTTCTGAGGTTTGACTTTTCAAAACATCCATATGCTTATGGAGGTGAGAGAGTCCCTAACTAGAGAGAGAGAGAGAAATAGAAAGAGTGAGTGAAAAAAGTGTGTGTGCGTGTGTGAAAGAGACATGGACAACACTCGATAAAAGTCGAGAAAAAACGTGTGTGTCTTATGCAAACATATCATAGATGCATCTTCGACAACGGAAGCAAGGTGAGGAGATAGTGTGTGGTTGTTTGCAACCAAGAGAGCAAGACCCCTAGCACATGGCCAAGAGGCTTCTGACAAACAAGGGAGAGAGGTCGAGAGGGACGTACGGAGAAAATGCAGACATGGGGAGGAGAGAGTGTATGTTTGTCATAGAGAGATCCCCTGGAGATCGTGATGGGACTACTACATGGGTGGGAGATCGAGTGACAAGGTGTGTGCACGATAGAAGATACCCCGAGAGATATCGAGATAGACGTATGGATGGAAGGAGAAAATACGTGTGTTCCTAATGGCTAGTGAGAGATAATCATACATAGGGGGGTGCTTGCGCCTATGATGGAGTGAGGGATTATGGTACTTATTAGGGGGGTGTGTGTCACATTGAGAGAGAAGAAGGGCGGAGAGTGTTGGATGGGTCTATATGTATAGCGCGAGCGAGACATATGTATGTGTGAACTAGGGAGATATAAAGTTTGAAAGAGATTTAGGAGCCCCGATAAGGCTGAGTGGTGCGTCAGATAGCTGAGAAGGGGAAAGAGATATTCCATCCGCTCGATAATGCAGTGCATGTAATGTTTTAGAATCAAACTTTGGAAACTTTGATCAGGTTTACACAAATGTTATTTATATCTTCAATAACAAAGATACATCATACGAAACTACATCTCATGGTGAATCTAATGGTATATGTTTGTCGTTCCAGATGTAATTGTTTTTCTCCACGTACATGGTCAAACTTTGTGATGTTTGACTTTTCAGTAAATCAATATGCTATGGACCGAGGAGAGTGCCTAAGTCGAGAGGGATCAAGTGCGTGTGAAGGAGAATGAGTAAGTGTGCAAAAAGAGTATGTGTGTGAAAGAGAAAGTGGCAACAAACGATAAATTAGAGAGAGTGTGTTTTTTCGTTTCTTAAAACGAACATATCATGCATGCATCTCCGAGATAGAAAAGCGAGGCGAGGAGATACACGAAGATAGCTAGTGTGTGATTGTTTGCAATGGAGAGAGACACCCCTATAGCACATGTCCAATAAAGGTCTGGCCAACAAGGAACAAAGGTCGAGAGGGACACATGGAGAACATGGACACATGGGGAGGGCGAGAGTGTGTGTTTGTGATAGAGAGACCCCCTCGAGATCGTGAGGGGACTATATGGGTGGGAGATCGAGGGAGGTGCGTGCGCGATAGAAAGATGCCCCGAGAGAAATCGAGATAGACCATGCACATGTTTGTGATGGATACTAAGATTAGCTAGTCATATACATATAGGGGGGACTGTATGTGCCTACCATTGAGTGAGAGACCATCATACTTGGCTAACTAGGCATGAGATTGTGTGTGTGTGCGTGTGAGATGGAGAGAGAACGAGGGGGAGAGATAGAGTTTTAGATGGGCCTATCGAGTGCGAGTGAGATATGCATGTGTATGTGTGACCCAGGTAGATGGAGAGTTTGAGAGAGAGGGGGAAGAGCTCTGAGACGACAAAGTGGTGCGTGAGAGAGTTACGGGCAACGAGCCAAGGAATTTGTGTCCGTACGATGAGTGCACCCAAGATATCTAGCTTGGACTAGAGAATCATACATAGCGTGCGAGAGAGACCTATAGATGGAGTATATATGCATGCAAACTAGAAAGACCCCCCCCCCCCCACGCACACACAAAGAGAGAGAGATATGGAGAGAAAGAGAGGGGACCAACAAGGTTTGTGTGTTGGATGTGTGTGATAGAATTGAAGATTGTCGGCGAGAGAGAGAGAGAGAGAGAGAGAGAGAGAGAGAGCAAGAGTCCGGGAGAGGGGGAGGTCGCGTTTTATGCATCAAAGACTTATATAAACCATGTTTTGATATAAACTTGCATTCAAATATTTAAATTGGAGAACATGTTGTCTGCAATCCACACATGAACGGATATATGCGTATATCAAACAAGGTCATTAATTTGACTTTCAACATGTTCATGGAGTACTATAATACTGTACAACATGCTATTCGATTGAGGTGTTCAATTTTGGATTTAGTTAACTATTTTGACCTGGTTAACAAGCTATTTCATTGAATCGAGATATTTCATTTTGGGTTTGATTCCCGTTTTTGAGTGGGTCAACTATTTGTCATATAGTAAATCGCTAGCAACGAGCATGTAAAAACACATTACTCCCGAGCATCATCTATCCATCTAAAAAAGAAGTGGCAAGCTAATATTTCTAAATTTGATTCGAATCGACTTGGTAAGGTAGACATGGATGCTCGTTCTCCCAAATGTTGAACGAACCATTAAACATCCTCTCGCTTTCGTGGAATTACCCGAGCAAATAAATGGGAGATGTGAAATTACCATCCTATGTGGGAGACGATTAATTGGCCCGTTGCATCGGGGTAGGTTCAGAACTTCATCCAAGCGCCTTCTCCTCGGCGAAATGACATGTGCCGAATAATTCATAAACCATGGTCGGCAAAACACGCTCTCCTCGCCCGAAATAGTTCGCGCCCACTTTTTCAAAACATGCTCTCCTCGCCCGAAATCACTCGCGCCCACTATATTTCAAAACACGCCCTCCTCGCCCGAAATCGCTCCCGCCCACTATTTGGGGAGAAGCAAAGTTACTCTACCATCCCCGACCCTCAGTACACAGACCCAAGCCGAGAAGCCTAAAGGCAGGGGTAGAACTATAACTCCCCCTCACATTTCAGACAAATGCGTCCATATCCCAATCCCCCCCCCATTCATACCTCGTGGGCGCCAAATCACCTTCTCCCCGGAAGCTCCCTTCTCCCGAGCCGCAAAACCTCAGCCCCTCCTCCATAGCGCCCCCCACCGCACAGTCGCCCTCCTCCCTAATGCCGGAGACGCTGTCCATTTGCCGTCGTGCACTGGGCCGTGTGCCTCTTACTCCGTGCTGCTGGAGTTGCCTCGACGACGGCCGCGTGAACCATACCGGAGCCGATTCACCCCCGTCGTTGTTCAAGGCGCCGGAGCGGCTCCAACTTCAGATCCGTCCAGAGTCCCGGCGCTGCTTCCCCGTAGCCGTCGACCATCGCGACATCGTTGTTTCCCTGCCGCCGGTGGCCACTGCAACCGCGCCGGCCTCACCGACTCGGCAGCTGGACCTGCCTACTTCACCATGCCGCCAGATAGGTCGCACCCTCATCTCAAATCACTTTATTTAGGCATTAGTTGTCTGAATTTTTGTTCTGGGCCAATCGATTCCCAATGGGAAGCAGCACCCCTCGAGGCGGTGGAGCTCCTAGGCTGCCGGTTGGCTGGTGTCTAACGTAAGGGTGCGGGGCCGCAAGTTTGCCGCGGTAGCAGTGCTTAGATGGCTATCTTAGAGTTGCGTGGGTTCAAGGTACTTCCGCCGCCGGATCTGGATGACGGGGAGTCTTTGTGGATTGGCCTGGGGCGGCACAACCACGGTAGTGCGGTGGGGCGGGGAGCGGGGTTTTGGCCGAGGCCACGGACGGCGGAGGCAAGCTGCTCTGCCATTGGTCGCTGGCTCTTCAGGTAAGATTCCTAACAGTGTCAGCCGGGAGGCACAAGATGGCCATCAAGCCATCCGGCGTAGATTGGACAGTACCAAAATAAAATAAAATCGTGTGACCCCAATTTAGTCTCAACAACAGACGTGTGACCACTCTCCTACCTTGTTGTTGATCTCTTAGTGTATTTCTTCGATCAAAGAGATGTGTCGTTTTAACATAATGCGTTATCTCGCATCTTCACCACACCGCCTTCCGACTCACCGCAGCTGCTCCAACAAGGGAAGCATACACCGTAAGGGAGCTCCTCACTCAACAGTTCCTCATCGAATGCATGCGTCTCGACATGGACAACCACAACAACCGCAGGGCCATCGACAAGTCAAGACATGATGCTCACTCCTATGGATGGCGGCGATAGGTTGTACCCTTGTCTTACTTGTGTGCAACATTTATGGCTTTGTTATTCATCTAAGCATGGAAAATGGATTATCACATTTCACTGTATATTCATGCTGATCTCTTACGGGTCTTGTTTAGGAGTTAACATTGTTCCATAGTTCAGCTAAGATACTTGTTCTTTAGGTAATGATGTTCCATAGTTATCATCAATCAGCCAATGCTATCCCACAGGCTGGTGATTATAGTATTATACCACTTCTAGTGTTACCTATGTTGTTCTTTAATACTTTTGTGTGCCAGCTAGTTACTTGAGTACAAACGATACATATTCTGTAGCTTTCATCTCTGTTCTCCCTTTAGTTTTTGAGACCTGTTGCTGCTAGTTAACCCCAGTCCTACTATTTATGTCGTCTCCTACAGGCACTCATTACGTAAATCTAACTACTAGTTGTCTATCATGCATGTCAGATATAATTGCACACACTGATATATCCACAAGAACCTCACGAAGCAATGTAAAGGCCAATAAACTTGATGTCAATGATACCCAATATGATGGAACATGTAAAGGCGGTTCTTCGAAGACTTGCGTAAAGATGTTGAATCCTCTTCACCCCACAAGGTCCTTGCTCTAACTTGGCCCGTTATATGGGTACAACATGCATATAATCTCCCGGAGTGTATCTACTCTTGTAATGACATGTGCTTAGCATGCCGATCATGCATGTAAATATGTCATGCCTTCCTGTTTTTCAAGACCTATTCCATTCATGATAACATGTTTTCAAATTCAAGTATTGTCATTCTACTCTATCGCAATGCCATCCGCTTAATTTGGACATCATGCTTCGAATATCTTATGCATTGTTCTTCATCAAGACGTATTTCATCCGCTCACCATACCATGTTTTTTTTACATTGAAGTGTTGTTCTAGTGCTCTGTTGCAATGCCATCTTTGTTTCCCAATCATACACGTGTATGTTGCCTTAGTTTTTTCTATACGTATTCCACTAGCATACAGTTTTACATTCAACTAGTGTTTTTTTACTGTGTTGTCCTGTCGTATCCCTAGCTCTTACACCATACTCCCTCCGTCCGGATTACATGTTGCCGAGATGGATAAAAAAGGATGTATCTAGAACTGAAATACGCCTAGACCCGTCCATTTTTTCCGGATGGAGGTAATACATGTCAATATGTCATGCCTTTCTATTCTTCAGTACCTATTCCATCTCTCTGATGTAGCATGTTTTATAACTGAAGCACCATTCTTCTATAGAAGGCATGCAAGGGGAAGGCGACTATGTTAGAATCTGAAGGGTTACAAACCAGGTCTTTGCAAAAGATCCAAACGCCAGGACATAATAAACCAACTTCAGTTTTTATAGATACTGCTCCAGCACAAAGAAACCCAACTCATACTGATAATAAGCAGATTCCAGTGGCCAAAGAACTAGTCCGCTCCAGTCTAGCAAAAATATGTCAACTCCATTCTAAGAAGCGTGTGTGTATCCTTGCATCATGAAATTTTATAGCATGCTGATCATATTTTCTACATGTTTCTTACCCATCTCTCTTTTAGAAAATAAGCTTAACAGATAGAAGAATTTCTGTAATGGCGTCTGTGTGGAAAGATTCTTGCAGGAATTCTCTGTACTCCAATGCAGATGCAAGTACTTGTTGTATATCACTATATTTTTACATCAGCATGTATTTTGTTAATCAACGTGAATCCAACCTTTATCTGATCTAAGTTTAGTTGTAGCAAAATGTATGATTAAAGGCCACAATGTTGATTTTTGTAAGGAAAACTGCTCGTAGTTTTGCATCCCGAGCTGCATGAGTGTACTATCTCATATCGATGGGTTTGATTACTTTGGTTCTGCGCAGTGGGTTTTCGTGTTTTCTTGTGTTGTCCTGTCAGATCCCTAGCTCTTACATCATACTCCCTCCCTCCGGATTACATGTCGCAGAAATGGATAAAACCGGATGTATCTAGAACTGAATACGCCTAGACCCATCCATTTATTTCCGGATGGAGGAATACATGTCAATATGTCATGCCTTTCTATTCTTCAAGACTCTATTCCATATCTCGCTGTAGCATGTTTTATAATTGAAGCACCATTCTTCTATATAAGGCATGCAAGGGAAGACGACTATGTTAGAATCAAGGGTTACAATTCATGTCTTTGAAAAGATCCAAAAGCCGTGAGATAATAAACCAACTCCATTTTTCATAGATACCGCCCAAAGACATAGAAACCCAACTCCCAATCGATAATAAGCGATTCCAAAGCCAAAGAACTAGTCCGCTCGATTCCGCAAAAGAATGTCAACTCCATTCTAAGAAGTGTGTGTATCCTCGCATCATGAAATTTTATAGCATTCGATCATATTTTCTACATGTTTCTTACCCATCTCTTTTTAGAAAATAAGGTTAAATGATAGAAGATTTCCTTCACTGGGATTGTATTCGAGGAAAATATCTTATGGAAATTCTCTGTGCTCCAATGATGATGTAAGTACTGCTTGTATATCACTATATTTTTACATCAAGATGTATTTTGTTAATCGGCGTGAATCCAACCTTTGTCTCGATCTAAAATTAGTTGTAGCAAAATGTTAAAGGCACCAATGTTGATTTTTGTAAAGAAAACTGCTCGGTAGTTTTGCATATTGAAATGCATGAGTGTACTATCTCATATCATGCACATTATTGAATTGTAGTGTCTGCTCGTTGCCCATTCATTCATTGTGTCAATGATAGTTGTGCCATATTGTGTTAATTTGGTGTTGGCTAGTTGCCCAAATGCTCGTTGTGCCAATGTTGTTTTCCTATTATCTAACTTGGCCAATGATAGCAATGCTAGTGTCTTAATTTGGTGCAGTGCAAATTGTCAAGATAAGAAGACAAACTCAAAACAAAGAAGGCAACCCCATTGTTTCTTTCTAATAAATCTAGGCCGTAATATGCCAATAACTCATGATTAATCTGCTTGGTTCCCTCCTAATTTATGTTATGATGCAAAGGTCGAGACACTCTCCACTATCAATAATACAAGCTCGCCAAAATCGCCATCCTAATCTGCATCAAGATCCTCCGCCTCAATGCAATGGAAAAATGTATGTTTGTGAACCAATTAATGGTCAAGGAATGATGGAAATGGTGGAGGAATCAGAGGTGCAGAGTGCATGCGACACAACAACCGATCAATGTTTTCAGAGAGAGTAGCAAAGCAGCAAGAACTTGCCCACATGCTTATGGGCGCCATTCGTGCCGAGGTTGCGATTGTGACATTGTAGGTCGTTAGGTTCTCGTTTATTTATTTGCACCGCATCAATCTTTGATTGCCCAAAGGATGTAATTTCTGTAATATATGCCGGATGTGCAAAGTTTTTCCCTGTATGCCGCACTTTGCTTGATCGGTTTTGGTCATGTGCATAATTTCGTCGAATGGGCTCAAATTATCTAATTTGGCCTAAAGACATGTACGAACTTTAGTGGGCCCATTAAGTTAATGGGCCGTTACTGTGCCGAAAGTTATTGGTCGGCTCTCTTAACTCCCGGTCGTTAACAGTCGACATCGAAGCGGGCAACAGTGGGCCCAATTGATTTCACGGGCCGTTAACAAAGCCATTACTAAGTTCGGGCTACATATGGCCCAACTATACTGTGGGCCTTTAGCAGCCGAAGAGACAATGGGCTTGTATCGACCATGTAGAGCATGGGCCGCTAAGAGGCCGAAAGTCGTCAGATTGTAAATGGCCCAATCAGGTTGTGGGCCTTAGCAGTCGAAGAGAAACCAGTGGTATTGGACCATGAAGGGCATGGGCCGTTAAAAGGCCAAAACTCAGTCCGACTACAAATGGCCCAACTCATTTATGGTCCGTTAACGGGATGAAAGGCACATGTACGGAATTGGCCCAACACTTAAATCGGTTGCTAAAAGGCCAAAACTCAGGTCCGACTACAAATGGCCCAATAGATATATGGGTCGTCACCAGTCGAAGACACACCGGCCGGAAATTGGCCCAACACTTAAATGGGTCGCTAAAAGGTCAAACTCAGTCCGACTACAAATGGCCCAATGCTTTATGGGCCAACGGTCGAAGACACACCGGGCCGTAAATTAGCCCAATATTTAAATGGGTCGCTAAAAGGCCGAAAGATGTACATCGTGAAAATTGGCTCATCCACTGAATGGGCCGTTAACAGGCCGAAATCTCACCGGCCGATATTGAGCCCAAATATATAGCGGTCGTTAACGGGCTCGAACTGACGATGGGCTGCAATGGTGTCAAATCTTTAACGGGCCATTGACGGGCCAAATTGGCACATCTCGTATGGGCCGTGGGCTTGAATGGACTGACACAAGTAGGTTTTATATGGGCCGCTCGCTATTTTATCGGGCCGCCTTTTTTCACCGAATGGGCCATCATTGGGCCGTGCCACATGTCGACCTATCATAGGCGCCTCCTGTCCATTGAGTGGATGACATCTGTCCCAACGGTGAGGCAACACATGTTTCCTCCGGCCAATGATGATTTTACACATGGAAAATCCCCATTGCTCCGGGTTGTTAACGGGTTATCGGATCCAAAACCAGACCCGATAGCTTAACGGCGTTCCGTTACGGTGGATGCCACGTGTTGGTCACCCTTGATGAAAGCACTTCTGTGACGCGTGATTTATCGTCATGGAAGTGGACACTTCCGTGATGATAATTTTGGTAATGTCATGTGTAGGACCTTGAAGTATGTCTAGAGGGGGGGTGATTAGACTACTTGACCAATGAAAAGCTATGCCTTTTCCCAATTTTAGACTTTGGCAGATTTTAGCTATCTTTGAACAATTCAAGCAATCATCACGCAATTCAAGCAAGCATGCAAAAAGTATATAGGCAGCGGAAAATAAAGCATGCAACTCGCAAGAATGTAAAGGGAAGGGTTTGGAGAATTCAAACGCAATTGGAGACACGGATGTTTTTGTCGTGGTTCCGATATGTGGTGCTATCGTACATCCACGTTGATGGAGACTTCAACCCATGTAGGGTAACGGTTGCGCGAGTCCACGGAGGGCTCCACCCACGAAGGGTCCACGAAGAAGCAAACTTGTCTATCCCACCATGGCCGTCGCCCATGAAGGACTTGCCTCACTAGCGGTATATCTTCACGAAGTAGGCGATCTCCTTGCCCTTACAAACTCCTTGGTTCAACTCCACAATCTTGTCGGAGGCTCCCAAGTGACACCTAGCCAATCTAGGAGACACCACTCTCCAAGAAGTAACAAATGGTGTGTTGATGATGAACTCCTTGCTCTTGTGCTTCAAATGATAGTCTCCCCAACACTCAACTCTCTCTCATAGGATTTGGATCTGGTGGAAAGAAGATTTGAGTGAAAAGCAACTTGGGGAAGGCTAGAGATCAAGATTCATATGGTTGGAATGGAATATCTTGGCCTCAACACATGAGTAGGTGGTTCTCTCTCTAACTGGTAAGTTGGAAGTGTAGGTTTGTTCCATGGCTCTCTCTACTAATAAAGAGGAGGTGGAGGGGTATATATAGTCTCCACACAAAATCTAACTGTTACACACAATTTACCAAACTCGTGGGACCTAATCATAAAACTCGGCCGGACCGATTTAGTAAACCTAGTGACCGTTAGGGTTTTCGTGGACCGACATGCAACTCGGTAGGACCGATATGGTTAGGGTTAGGCATAACGTAATCTCGGTGAGACCGACACACAAACTCGGTGAGACCGAATTTGGTAATTAGCTAACCGTAGAGTCGGTCGTAAACTCGGTGGGACCGATTTGATCTTTCTAATGAGACCTAAAAGTTACAAAAGGAAACAGAGAGTTTACATTGTAATCTCTGTGGGACCGATTCGCCACTTGGTTAGACCGAAACGTTACGAAGGGGAAACAGAGAGATTATAATCCTATCTCTTGAGACCGAGATCCCTATCGGTGAGACCGATTTGCCTAGGGTTTGTGGCGGGCTAAGACATCCGAACTCGGTGACGCCGGATAGAAAGAATCGGTAGGGCCGAGTTTGACTTTAGTTTTAGGTCATATGTGGATGTGAGAAAGCAGTGGAGGGTTTTGGAGCATATCACTAAGCACATGAAGCAAAAGGCTCATTAAGCAACACCTCATCCCTCCTTGATAGTATTGGCTTTTCCTATAGACTCAATGTGATCTTGGATCACTAAAATGTAAAGTGTAGTGTAACATCCCAAAATTCTAAATTTTGAAATGTTATAAACAAATAGATAGTTTTGATTGATTGTTTGATTGATTGACTGAAAGTGAGTGAATTCAAAACTTTTGAAAGTTAAATGAGAGGGAATAAAAGGACTTTCCCAAACTTTCATTTTGCTTTTATGATCTTCGGGAATTCAAATTCTCTTCATCACAAAACCCTGGAGAGAAGATGACATGACTTCTTCCATTTATTTAAATGACAAGGGGTGTTGAAAATATTTGAATTTCATTTGGAAAATATTTCCAATTCTGAAACTTTATGCAACTCAATGATTTTCACGAGCTTAAGATAAAATGACTTCTTCAAATTATATGAAATATGAGTTGGGAGTTTTAAAGGATTAAATTCAAAGTTCTTTGAATTTATTTTCAATTTGGAGTTATTGAGTTTTATTCAAATTATTTTCTCCAAAATAAAATATATGGAAAATAGGGTAACATGATTCCCTACATCGTAAAATTGAGAGAAATTAATTTGAAGTCATTTTGGTATTTTTAAATGATTTTGTTGATTTTATTGGACCGTAGCACTCTTTGCTTTATTTGATTTTGTGTGGATTTTATTTGGCATTATAAAATGTCCATATTGTAGAAAATCTTTTTCTAGAATTTTGATATATTATATGCCTATATAATATTTTCATTTTATTTTGTTTTATTTTTTTTCTCGTTGGTTTAAAAAAACTTCCTCGAACTGGGCCGCCCACCTCCCGAAAGTCATGCCCACCCAGCGCCGCCTTGTCAGTCCCCGACGGACTCTCGTCAAGTCCGCCGCCCCCACCGGCCGCCACCTCCTTGCTCCTCCCGCCTCCCGCACGCCACCTCCTCGCCTCCCTCCTTAAAGGCGTCGCCTCGACTCCTCTCTCCTCGCGCCTGTCGCTGCCACGGCGAGATCCGCCACGCCTCCGCCGCGCCGCCACCCTCGCCGCTTATGCCCACCGCCGCCGCCACCATCAAGCCCACCCGCCGCCCTCCCGTCGCAAGGCCATTGCCTCCTCCGACGATCGAGCCGCCCACGAGCCTCACACCTCGTTGGACTCGCCGAGTTAACTGCCACTGCCGCGCCGGTTTCCCTCTTCCTAACGGTATAACCCATGAAAACCATCCGGTTTTTTTTAACTCCGCTTTTTTAAAACCCTAGAATAGATCTGTTTTTTTTGTTTTATTAAACAAATAACGCCCATCGCTTAGATCTTATAAACGAACGTTAAGCTTCTGTAGTTTTTTTTTCTTTCTGTTATTTTTCCGCCAGGACCTATCTCGTGAATTCTTTTTTTACTGATTAGTCCCCAATTTTCAAACCTCATAACTTTTTATTCGCTTATCCAAATCCAACGAAACCAACGCCCACTTCTTCGTTATGATCCCCTATCCAAAGAATCCAACTCAAACATGTTTTTGAAAGTTTAAAATTTTGAATTAGATCAGATTTGAATTTGAACTTCGTTTGATCATAACTTGAGTTTTATAACTCCGTTTGAGTTGATTCTTTTTGCAAATCGAAGCTCTTGACCTAAACTTTCTGATAAGGCCAAATTCACATAATTTTGGTGCTGTTAGAAATTTTTTTATGTTGCAAGAGTTAATTGCTTGGTTTTGATGTTTTTCCGAATTAGTTCTTCGTTCTTTCCGATCTTTTGAGTGATTGCTTATGTGTGGTTACTATTGCTTGATTACGATAGATTGACCGGAGTGTGACGAGTAGACTTATCAAGAGTTTTGAGTGCGAATCATCTTCATCAACTTTGCAGGCAAGTAACACTTTGATCATACCTCTTCTCATACCCAGTTTTTATGCATTAGATCTATCCTCAAACATTGCATGATTAGGATCTAATTAAATTGTGGGATGGGAAGTAGTTGAGGTAGTACCTATTACCTGTTTTATTATCAAACCCTTGGGAGTTGCTTCTACTTTTGCTTATTATGCCATGCTATGCTAGTAGACGTGGATTGGGTGAGTGTATCCATGATAGATGTGAGATTGTTATTTAATGGTTTATTTAAGGTGGCAACTTAAACAACATCCGGGTGGATTGAGGCACCGGTTTCTATCAGACTTGCTCAGATTTCTTCGAACCGCCACCCGTGCTCAAAGGGATCATGAGATTATTCAAACTAGAAACTTCCGTGTGCGACCACAAGCCATTATGGGCTCGCATAGTTGATTGTTGTGCGAACTCTTAAGGGTAGACTAGCGATGTAGGGGAAAGTAGGTGTACCGGTCTACCAACAAGTAAGGTGCTAGTGCTTCGAAGACTATGTCTCGGTCATCCGCTTCTCAAACATCATGTAGTGCGAGAAATCCAACGGAGGCGATCGAGTCTTGTGGGGAAAAGTGCAAAACCTCTGCAGAGTGTATAAACTAATCATGATTAGCCGTGTCCCTGCTATGGACATCTTGAGTATCTAGTTCTTGGATTATCATGTTGATCTCATCATGCTACTTAATATAATTTGTTTAGGTTTAATGAGTACTTTTAATTGGGATTGAGGATGTCATCAACCATTCTCAATGTTCAACAACCACCATGATAGTTAAATAAATTTATTTCTTTGCGAGAGGGGAAAATTGGCTTTTCGCAAAAACCAGAACCATAGAGCTTTCCACCACCCATATATGCATGTATAGCTTATTCTTTCATTACTCTCTATGTGTTACATTGCCAAGATATTCCATGTGTCGGTCTGTTTCGGCTGCAACGCTTCAAGTTGCGCACTTTTCGCACGATTTAGTAAGTGATACGTTAGGGTTACGATTTCTACACTCAACTTTGTTACCGGTGTTGATGGGAATCCACAACCTTGTTGCTTCCGCTATATCTTGGATTGAGGTAATAGTATTTACGTTATTTATACATGTGATTTACCTCTGTTATAAATCCTTGGAGTACTGTGTGTGTCAGCATACCGATCCAGGGATGACACGTAAGCACAGAGACTTGATCCATTCGGGTCGGGTCGCTACAGTAGAGTCTTGAGCTTTTGAGCTTGAGCCAATCCTTTGTCCTTGATATTTGAGGGATCCACTTTCATCATCCATGCCATGCCATTCATTGAGCTTTCCTGAAATATTTGTCTTGGAATAGCATTAGCTCAACGAGCTATATGTTGTTATGAATTACCAAAACCACCTAGGATAGTTGCACTTTCATCATGGAACACTTCTCGACGAAGACAGTATGACTATCTTGATTCTGCATAAATTTGTCATGGATGTACATGCATGATGTAAAACGTGACCCATCGTGACAAACACGTATCATCACGGAAGTGTCTTTCTTTTGTAGTGCCTTAGGTGTCCCGTTGCTTTATTGGGGACGGCAACGAGGCCCGTCCCGTCCGTCGCCACTCCGCCGCCACGACACGCCGCCCAGTTAACGATGCATGCAAAGGCCACGTAGGTCGGGCGAGTGCTGCCGAGATGGCGTGGTGGTAGGGTCTTCACAAAGATTTGCATGCCACCACGCAGTGCTTGCCGAGTTGGCTCGAAGGCACACGCTGTTATCGCAGTGCCTCGCCACCGGTTGGGCCGGCAGCTTGTATGGAACGGCGGTGGAGTCTTGGCGACGGGGTCCGGGTGGTGGCGCCGCAGTGTCCTCGGCAAGGATCTTGCCATGGCATCATGGGTCGTCCCGCAAGGATCTTGCCGGGTCTCAGGATTTCTCGGCAAGGATCTTGCCGAGGGTCGCTTGTCGGTGTCAAACCGCGGATCTCGGTAGGAGGTCCCGAATCATGCGCCTAAGGCGGATGGTAACAGGAGGCAAGGGACATAATGTTTACCTGTGTTCGGGCCCTTCTATGGAGGTAATACCCTACTTCATGCTTGATTGATCTTGATGAAATATGAGTATTACAAGAGTTGATCTACCACGAGATCGTAGAGGTTAAACCCTAGAAGCCAGCCTATGGTATGATTGTTGTTGTCCTACGGACTAAACCCTCCGGTTTATATAGACACCGGAGGGAGCTAGGGTTACACAGTAGTCGGTTACAATGTAAGGAGATCTACATATCCAGACGCCAAGCTTGCCTTCCACGCCAAGAGAGTCCCATCCGACACGGACGAAGTCTTCAATCCCGTATCTTCATAGTCCAACATCCGCCAAAGGATATAGTCCGCTGTCCGGATACCCCTAATCCAGACTCCTCAAGAGCCCTCGAACCAAAGCTTCAAAGACGATGAGTCCGGTCTTGATTGTCTTCGCATTGCAAGGCGGGTTCTTCTCCAAATTCTGAATACTTGTTTGAATAGTGTCCGCTTCCCATAAATGTTGCACTCCTTGGCTTCGCCCAATAATGGAGATCCTCCACGCGCCGAGCATATGCGTAGAAGCCGGGCATTTTTACAATTGCCACCCTAGCCATGTAGGCAAATCGCCTATTAAAGAGACGGGATTCACAGATCCATATCATACCATCCTCCCACAACGAGTATCCATCGAGCACGCTCTGAAAAATCCATTCCAACATGGCCACCGCAGCCTCCTCCTCTCGTCCCCCGTAGCCCTAAGCCCGTGATTGGAAGAAGTGTTCCGTCCCAAGATAGCCAACTAGTGAGACTACGCACCTGTGGATTTCTCCCCAACAGACATGGTCCCCTGCTCGAGCCGGGCTTGCCATCTATAATGGCGGAGAACAAGCAGAGAGCTTCCCAATCCCTCCAAAGGGAATGGGTATGCCTTGCCCTTATTTATTAAGGGACCGATTTAATCCACCTGCTCTCCGCTGGCTCCGAGTTCTACGGCCTCCAACAGATAATTTCACTCATGCCTCCATATTGCACATTGCTGGCTATGTCGCTCTTCGTGAATCAAGCTTCGGCTGCAAGCTCACTGAAGCTATGGAAGAGGCTATTCGCCATATCCCGCATATAGGGGTCACTGCTTCAAGTGGGCGAGCCAAATATGGCGATCGCGGGACCGGATACCTCTTCGAGTGGTTTAATAATGCTCCTCTCAAGAAACGCCTAAGTCGGGCGTACCAAGGAGCCCTCGGGAGGAAGACGATAGAGACGTTTTTACCCGATGAGCCGGATAAAGGTGCCGGCTCTATCAGATCGACTACAACCGGGTTATGTCAATATGCATTATGCGAGGGTGCACCGCTCAATACCGAGGCCGCCAATGTGGGATTTTAACGGGAAGACGATGCCACCCGCTGCGCCGTAAGGGGCCGGACTCCATTGCCGCCTGCAAAACTCGTCTGGTCTGCATAAGGGAGAGGAAGAGGAGTTCCTCCGCATCAAACCGCGGACGGATTCTCCATGTACAATCCTCCGAGCCGGGTAAGCCGCCACTTTTCATGCCCTTCCTTCCGCATTTCCACAATAAATGTCTTATATTGCCTGCTCACCGCAGAGCTGCGTAAGGCGAAGAGGGAGATAACTAGCCCACCTCCACAACTAGAGGAACTCGAACGGTCCCTCGACCCCGCCTTCAAGAGGATCCCACATATTCGTGGAGCTAATCGACAGGATATTTTATCAATCAAGTCGTGATGGGGCCATGGTGGCTATTACAACCGACTATCCGGCTACTACCGCCTCACGTGTAGGTGAGACCAGGCCTAACCCTTGAGAAGTATCCCATCCACGCACCTTACCTTCCAGATCCGCACGATGTCTTACAGGAAGGTCCTCCGACGCCGTGCCGAGCACGTGGCGAAGTTATCGCTAAGGGGTACCGAGGCCGCAGCTGAAAAGAAAAGCGGTTCGGATCGACACGCCGACGCAGAGGTATGATATAACACCTCGCCCGTGGGTTTGTCTTTGAAAACATAATAACACCCATGTTTCCTGTATGAAAATACTCACGGACTATATCCGGAGAAGTTGTCGATCACGCCCACTAGCCGGGCCCGTGGCCGGACACGGAGGCGAGGCACGCGGCTGGACGCTCCTCCCACAGAGGATGTGGATAAAATCTCCGCTACAAATTCAAGTGGAGAGCGCCATGAATCACAAAGCGCCATCGGGCCATACTCGTGACGCTTGTTTCTCCCAAGAGGCATTTGATGCCTTCAATTCGGGAGACACGACATCTGTCTTTGCCAAAATGGTCTTGCCAGAGCTACTGACCAAAGATGTAAAGGATATACGGTAAGAGAATTTGATGATTATATATATATATATATATATATATATATATATATATATATATATATATATATATATATATATATATATATATATATATCAAGAGCTCTCGAGACTTGAAACAGCTTGGCACAACTGATTTAAGGATCATTATATGTGAAGGTTCTTATAGAGAAGAATACCCAATTGTCTCAAGAGTCGGAAGAGTGCAAGGTCTTGCTACAGTCATAAAGGGTCGCATCAAGGAGTCCGAGAAGGCCCCTCTGTAACACCTGCTTTAAAGAGTGACAAAGCCATATAGGATGCAAGATGCATGCAATTCGATAATAAATATTGCAGATGACGCGGAGTGAATCCGATGAGCAACATGCCATACAACAAGCTAAAGGTCAAGCGAAAGTGTTTACAAAGGTTAGGCAGAGAAAAACAATCTCCAATATGCCAATACCCACCGAGCGTGGAACTAAAGGATGTTCGCGCCAAATTGCCGACTCAGTGAAGGAGAACAAGCGGCTTAAAGCGGCATTTTCAATAAGTGCTTGAACGAACTTCAAAAGAGTTCGGCGAGGAAGCCCGATAATGAGTTATGTCTCGCAGCATGCCGACAGTCAACCCGCTGAACGAGATGCCCGGCTCTGGGTGATCTTCACCAGAGTTTTCCCAACCGCATTTAACAAGTTCGCAGTGATGCAAGGTATCGCCTGTGCCTTGTGGCCATCTGCCTCCCCGCCTCAAGGCCTTGGAGGACTTGCAGAGAAGCTCAAGGGACCGAGCGGCGCTTCTTATTATGGAAGGTATCGGCCGCCATCAAGGTGCTGTGGAAGCTCGGGCCATGGTGAAGACGCTGCATACCAAGGCTGACCCAAACCACATGGCCGAGGTCGACACATGGGGCCGATGGGAAAGAAATCCTCGCCGCTTGGTGTATCACCAAGTAGAGTTAGCCGCCAAGTATTCCCAACAGATTGTAGGCTAGACACTTTGTTGGATGGCATAGAAGAAGAATTTAATCACCTAAGTGACTATGTAATTTGAATGACATGTAGAATGTCTCTAGCCGATTGTAAATCATTTGTCATGGCGGACCTTTTCGCTTCAACCTCTGGACCCGATAGTCCTGAGTGTATCCGAATACCAAAGACAGCTTATGTAAAAACCGGGTATGCGTGGAAACCAAAGTAGGGGTCTAAGTGCTTGAATGCATAAGTACCCAACTAGTTATGTTATATTACATGGATAGTAAGAAACATCTTCCAAATGAGAATAGTTCCAAGTAAGGGTTCCTTTCCCCGGTACGCATGTCCTAATGTGCATGTCCGAATCATGAGAAGAGACGCAGCGAAAACATCTGGGCAAGTGGAAAAACAAAAGTCATCTTTTATTCACCGACCGAATATTCCCTTAAGAACGCTTAGCTTTCGCTTCACCTACCGAGGTACACATCCGGTCGACCAGGCAAGAATAATCGCAGAGAAGCTCCCCTTATGCCCTAGCCGAATTAACGGGACGAGGGCATAAATACAAGAGCCAGCAACCCAGCTTGGCCAAAACTTAAGTCATATCGATCCATATAGTGGCGAAAAAAAGGTACATGTGGAAGAATAACACATGTGCGGGCATGAAGCCCATAAAATATTTAAGCTTCAGATAGGAAGCCCCTGTATAATGAGTGTGGTCATGATCAAGATTGTGTAGTCAAAACACATTTTAGCCCTTCAAGGTCTCGAAAGAAAAGTGGAAGAAAGAAAGAAAAGATGACAACGAATGTATAAAAATTTGATGAGGTAAGGAGACGAACACGAGTCCCAAGACTAGGCATAGAATCTTCTGAGTCTTGTCTGCTCCATGGATTTGGCTCGAGGCGGTTGTCCGCTGTATACCGCAGACGGTACGCTCCGCCGTTAAGACCGTCAATAATGAAGGGACCCTCCCATTTGGGCTTGATCTTGTCCTTTTCTTTTCCGGTAGGCGAGAACGAAGTTCGCCAACGTTATAAGTTTTGGCCTGCATCTGCTTTGGTATCTTCTAGCATGTTGCTAGTAGAATGCGAACGAGCTTTTGCCACGTCATGCTCCTCCTCGAGGGCGTCCAAACTGTCCTGCCAATCGAGCTCGGCCTCTCTCTCTTCATACATGTGCACCCAGAGTACGGAGTCGAGCTCCTCTACCCAGTGCGTGTTAGATTCCTTTAAGGACCGCACTAATCTGGGTTTGATGCCGCTCATGATAAGACCATTTGCTCGTTCGACTTGACCGTTAGTTTGTGGATGATAGACAGAAGCGTAATCGAGCATGATGCCCATGTTGCTGCACCATATTTTCACCTCATCGGCAGTGAAGTTCGTGCCATTGTTGGTGATGATGCTATAGGGGACACCATAACGGTGTACAACCCCAGATATAAAGTCTATCACCGGTCCGGATTCGACCGTTTTAACAGGTTTGGCTTCTATCCATTTGGTGAATTTATCCACCATTACCAGTAGTATTTTTTCTTATGGATTCCCTTTAAGGGTCCAACCATGTCCAAATTTCAAACCGCAAAAGGCCGTAATGGGGATTGTTTGTAGGGCGACGGGTGGCATATGGCTTTGGTTTGCAAAGAGTCGGCAACCGACGCAGCGTTGGACCAAGTCCTGTATGTCTGCTTCAGCCGTCGCCAATAAAATCTGTCTGAAGGCCTTACTTATGAGGGCCCGGCTGGCGTGGCAGGGCCACCGAGTCCGGCGTGAATTTCGCTGTAAGCTTCCTCCTTCCTCTTCGGAGATGCACCTTTGAAGGACTCCTAGTGCTTTTCTTATAGAGCTCTCCTCGTGGACCTTGTAGGCTTTAGATCGTCGCACAATGCAACAGGCCTCATTTTGGTCCTTGGGAAGTTCCTCGCCGTTAGGTAGGCCAGAATGGTTCACCCATGGGGCGGCACGACGGCCATTATTACGTGGGTCAAGGTGTTATTTCGGCATGAGTCACCGATTATGTCGAGTGTTCGCATCCGACGCTGTAGCCGGTCCGGATGTTGTTGCTTGTTTCCTTCCCATGCTACTTGATGGCTTAAACAGCCTTTCCAAGAATATGTTGGGGGACCGAATCGCGCTTAGCGCCGACACGGGCAAGGACGTCCATTGCTGATTGTTTTCCCGAGCTACATGGTGGAATTCAAGTCCTCGAACCGAGCCGACATTTTGAGTACGCAGATTGCGATAAGCCGCCATTTTCGCATCAAGAAGCGCCGAAATCTCCATTTATTTGGGATATTGCGAGGTTCAATCTCCGCCCACCTCCATCCGTTGAATGCCCATGGAGATCGCCATCCGGAGACCATGTAACAGGCCTCAGATTCGGCGGCATTGTTGAGTCTCAGATACGATTTGTAGTACATATTGACCGTATCTCCGGTAGGGGACGCCAAGACGACGCCAATTTCTGCACCGCCAACATTTTGAGCCGTCAAAGTGCATAATCCAATTGGAGTATGCGCCAGATTCCTTAGGGAGTTTGGCTTCGTCCATTCGGCGACAAAATCGCCAATACCGCGACTTAATAGCTCGCCGAGGTTTATATGCTATGTCGAACAGAGGAGCTCTATGGCCCATTTGGCAATCCGCCCGTGGCGCCGCGTTGTTTATTATGTCGCTCAAAGGCACTTCAGAGGCCATCGTGATTGAACACTCTTGAAAGTAGTGTCGTAGTTTTCGGATGCCATGAATACCGATATGCTATCTTTTGATAATGCGGTACCGTGATTTGCATGGGGTGAGGACGGTGGATACATAATATACCGCCTTTGAAGGGGGAATTTATGTCCGTCCGCTTTCGCTCGACGACGAAAGTGCCGCGCTTTACGACTTGATGAGTCGCCGCTATGTATAGCAACATCGGTTCGCCGATGTTTGGCGCGCCAGATTGGGTTGGTGGCCAAGATGGCTTTTATTTCTTCCCGTCCGGCCGGGCGAGATCCGTCCACTCAAAGTGTTCGGCATACCAAGAAAGCGATAAAGGGTAGTGCCTTTTCTCCTAATCGGAGATGAAGCGACTTAAGGCCGCAACGCATCCAGCTAACTTCGGATTTGCTTGAGGTCTGCTGGGATGGCCAATTGTGACAGGCTAGGATTTTAGCGGGTTCGCTTAATCCTCTACCGAGACGATGAAGCATTGTGAGCTTCCGGCGGCACGCCCAAAACGCATTTTTTCAAATTGAGCTTGATGTCGATGTTCGGAGGTTGTTGAACGAAGCCTCAAGTCGCCTATTAAAGAGTCGAGGTGTCTGGTTTTGACGACCACGCCGCTCACGTGCTTCCACCGCTTTTGCCGATTTGCTTTTCCGTGCATGTATGAATCATGTGTTGATACGCTGCACCGGGCGCTGTTAAGCCCGGAAGGCATTGTGTTGAAACAGAGGGGCGTATGGCGGATAAACGCCGCTATGCGCCTAGTCGGACTCGCCATCTTGATTTGGTGGTAGCCGAGTATGCATCGAGGAAGCACAATGATTCGTGTCTCGCGGTGGCTTCGATAATTTGATCGATGCGGGAGGAAGGGATCCTTTGGGCAAGCTTTATTGAGGTCTTTGAAGTCGACACATAAGCGCCGTGATTTGTACTTCTTTGGTACCATCACCAGTGTTTGCTAGCCATCCGGGTGTTTTATTTCTCCGATGAATCCGCCTCAATAACTTGGCTAGCTCTCGCCCATAGCTTGTCGCTTAGGTTTGGAGAAGCGCCAAGAGTCCGCTTGAACGGCTTGAACCCTTTTAGAATGTTAAGGCTATGCTCGCCAACTTGCATGGGATTCTGCATATCCGATGGGTGCCGAGCAAATATATCCCGCTTCTTGCGCAGAACTCCCGTGGTCTTGGCGGCCCACATCGGGTTTAACTGCGCCCCAATTGAGGCTGTTTTTGTAGGGTCCGCTGGGTGGACTTGGAATTTGACTATTTCGTCTACCGGGTTTAAAAGAGGTGGATTTGGATCTCTTGTCGAGTATCACGCCGTCCCCCGCCCACGATCAAGCGTGGCGCTGTTAACTCCTCTCGCCGCTAGGGCTTCAATAGTGCCTCGAGGGCTAGTGCGGTTGTTTTGTTTTCTACATGAGCGCTATGTCCGGATCACTAGCTAGAGTGATGATACCATTGGGCCTGCATTTTGAGCTTCATCTACCCGTAATGGGGTATCGCTTGAAGATCAGAATGCCTCCCGCCTATAAGGGCGTGGTATCCGCCATCAACAGGCCACTTGGAATGTTATTTCTTCGCACTGTAATTTTCCGGCAGTCAATACCACATCTAGTGTGATTTTCCCAAAGAACATGCCTCCCTCACCGGGATGATTCTCTAAAGGTTGTGTTGCTTTTCTCAACGCGTTCCGCCTATTTCCATTTTGTGAAGAGTTTCCTCAGAATGAGGTTTAATCCGATGCCATAGTCCATGAGTACTTTAGTGAGCCGAAAGTCGTCCACAATTGGACTAAGGACTAGTGCGGCTGGTGCTCGGGCTGTTCGGCATTTTGGTTCGTCACTGGAATTGAAGGTGATAGCCGTGTCGCTCCATGGATTTATTGTTGCCACCTAGCAGATCTCGGCAAGCCCGCGGAGTGCTCGCTTGCGCCTATTACTAGATCATTGATGGCGTGCATTGTTGCGCCCTTCTATTTTTTTCACTTGATGCTAGGAACTTTTGTAATGCATGGACTTGTGAAAATAAAGTTATGTTTGTGTAGACAAAGACACACATGTTCCACACTAATAAAAAAGTTGATAATCTACATAATTAGTGTCTTGGAAAATATGTAACAAATCAATTATTTGTGAACACCAGAAAAGAATATAAATCAACATATATAAACAGCCAAAAGCTATAACCTGCCCGAAAGACAATTCTCTCAATAGGCAATAGTTCATCGAAGAATGGAATACTACCTCTGGTTCCATTAGAAGAGTGGCATTATCTGCAAGGGAAGGCTTAGAGAGAAATATGCATATGATGAATTATTTTGAAGGAAGGAAATAAGAAGAGCAAACTTAAATGTTTTATATTCAATAACAAAAGAACCCAATTAAACAAAAGCAAAGCAATATATTAAATAAAAGCCTAGTTGTAGCTGAACTTTGGTTCTATTTGTACAATTATTTATTAAAATATTAACATCCCTACATTGGGTTATAGGATGTGCCATTTTTTAAATTTTGTAAGAGAAAGACAAGTTACACCTCACACCAAAAAGATGTGCTTGCTTCTAGGGAGAGGTCAGTGATATGCTCATACAACCAACCATGCACTACTATTTTACAACTATAATCGAACACAGCTTTAATTGGCTCCACAAAATACGTAACTATTAGATCGTGGAGTGAGCGACATGTGTTAATGAGCAGAGCAAATGGTTGACACCGGATGTACTCAACGTCCGTGGAATGCAAAGCCTCAACAAATGATGCCCGCACTGATCCTATGTAAGAAGATTGAATGCCAAAGTATGGAGTCCCATTGATTCAGATTGTAATAGTTGGTCGAATGATTAAATCACGGCCAAGACATGTTCCTCCAAACTAATGAGAACAATCCACAACCATGAAGCGAGACTGCTTAATTATAGATGCCCACACATATCCATAACCAAATGCATGATGATTAATCAAGGAAAATAGAGAAAAAAGGAATTGGTCGAACAAAATCAAACAATGTATAAGGCAGCAAAATTTGATATAGGGCCCACCTCCAAACCAGAAAGCAGATTATGTATGTGGCATTGATGCCGCATTTGGAGAAAAAGGCTAAATAGAAGGGGAACAAAAGCCTGCCATCATCTCCCTCACCTACAAGTGCCCTAGAAGTTAACTTGGATTCCACCACAGGGAGAGAGCAAAGAATATGCCGTCGCTATCATGTTCAGGTTGTTAAGACTTAATTGTAATACAGTCCACTACAAATAAAATATTATCTACATGTCTCATCATAGAAAGGAAAATATTATCAAATAAAATATACTAATCAACGATGGTATAGCAAGATAACATACTGATCAAATGGCTTTCAGGCAGTGCTTATGCAAAGATCGCTATCCTGCAACATGAATAAACTCAGGTTTTAATCTCTGTCTAGTACTCCCTCCTTCCCAAAATATAAGGCGCGATTGACTTTTTACGGTCTTTGATGCACAACTTTGACCACTAATATATATCAAAGTATATGGATTGAACATGTATAAATGACATCGCCAGATTTGTCTTGCAAAGCAATTTTATTTCATATGTATGTATAATAATTTTATAGACATATAATACATAAAAAATATAGTCAAAGTTGTGCAACGAAGACCAGAAAAGTCAAACCGTGCCTTATATTTTGGGAAGGAGGGAGTATATGATTTGCTCGACCTACAAGTTAGTGCTACATATATGCAGGGAGAATATTATGCAGAGAATCACACACAAGGATAGTTTCACTTACTTCCATAAATGTAGCAAAATAATAGTGTCAATCCATCCTATTAGAAATATGAAGACGAACCATTGGATTTAAGAGTTGAACCTCTAGGCTATGTTTTTTTTCTCTGCCCAATATAACAACCAGATGGGGCCTTGAACGAATTTGTTGGTGTCGCTCAGGTGGAGGCAGCACTAAGACGATCTGCTCGCATATGGATTTGTTTTGGGGGCGGCGCCTCTCGTTGCCTGGAAGTGTGAGGATGGCATGTCGTCTGCGGTGGCCATCGCTGCCACAACGTTGATTAGGGCTTGAGAGACATAGAGAGGCACTGCAGATCTCGCCTAGAAGGGGAACACATTTGGCCGCCACCGCAGGGGAAGGAACAGCCGGCATGGCAGCCATCTTGGACGACCTCTCGCCTAGGGACGGCCAGTATCGATGGACTCTGGCATTCAAGTTCAAGGCTGGAGTTCAAAATAGGAGAACATGACCAGGATAAACATGGTGTAATACGCAATCATGCATCCGAGATATTAGATGCCAGTCTTTTAAACACTCCCAAGTGCCACGCCTAAGTTTTTATATAGATGTTTGTAGGTAAAGAGAGGGAAAGGGAAAACGTAGGGCAGCAGAAGATTAACGCCACACATATCTCACAACATTTGCGAAGAGAATAATATATCAAACAACGGCAATCAGATCTGCAGAATTAAGCACCATGTTAGAGCGTTGTTTAGAAGTAAGAACCTTAAGTGCTTTTTCAGCATTTGTTTCTGCGATCACACCAACTGCTGCATTTGCTGACCTATACAATCAAAATAAAAGCCATCTTATTAGTTATTGCCTTCATTTGGCACGTGAAACATCATCTTCCTCACGTAGGATATATTCTCCAAACTGGATCAACTTACAAATGGTTCCAAAAATAGAAAGAAAACGTACTGATCAATTGGACTTCAGGCAGAGCTTATGCAAAGATCGCTATATATCAAAATGACTACACTCGGGCTTTAATCTTTCTCTCATAAATAATTACTCAACCTAAAAATTCAGTGCTACGTATATGCAGGGAGGAGAATATTATGCGGAGAATCTCAAGTTTATAGCAGCGTCAATATCATCAACGGCAAGGTCTGAGTGTGCACTATTATTAATGGCCAAGTTTAGGAACATGAAGCAAACACTTTATGAGGTAAATAAACAACATTCTTGCATCCAGTGGACTCAAAAGGCAAATTCTATTGAGAAAATTTTCAGATTTACAATTCCCATAGTGACAGTTTTGCATAAGAACTGGAAAATACTAATGTTGCTTTATACTTTTGATGACCCACCTTACAAGTTACAACCGAGCAGAACCTACCCATCCAGGCAGCAAGCACAACCCACCTCGAATCCGAGAACTGCATTCACTTTGGAGTAGAGAGAACACTGTAAATCATAATAATAGATTCTAAGAGCAGATGAAGAATTAGTGGAGGATGAGAGCTAGGAAGGAGGGAAGATTGGCTCGCGGCTGACGAGGCAATAGGAGAGGGGAGGGAAAAAAGGCTTGAGTGGCGAAACTCACATCATCCCCATGGTGATGTGTATGGCAGCGACACGGCGAGCGTGGAGCAAAGGAGTTGGAGCTCGGAGAGCAGGCGGTCGAGGGTCGCGGAGAGCGGAGCAGCCTTTGTGGAGTCGACGTGGCCTCGTGCCCTCGTGCACGGCTTGCGCGCCATCGCCGGCGCCGCCTCCTCCTCGGTCACCAACTTCAAACCCTAGGAAGATGCCCTCGCGCGTCTTGGCTGGATCCACCGAGAAGGCCGCACTGCTTTGGATCGCCTTGAGCGCCTCGGCTCGATCCACTGAGAAGACCAGCGGACTCTGGATCCCGTCACGGATAGCCCGCGTCGCCGGCTCTGTATCCAGCGCCCCCACCGATCTGTTTCCTCCTGTTTGACCGAACAGTTTTTCTTAGCGGAGCGTCGGATCAGTTTCTAGCTAAATGGGCTGCGCGTAGAAGCCCAATTAACCACAGGCCTTCGAAAAAGTTTCCAGAATAGCGGCCTATTAGGACAGCCAGCCCAGATCGCGGTTAACTGCCGCTTAGAGGAATATCTGACGGCCAAAAACTAATCGAACGCGAATCTGACGGCTGGAAATGCCGAGGGCGTGAGAGAGCTCGCTTTAGGCTCGGTTATACTGTCATAATAATAATAGTAAATTTGAGACGAATGCCTCGAAGACTGTTAAGACCGTATTGTGATTCACGGGATGTTGCTCTGCGGTGTTTTGAATGAGGAGATCCTCACCGCTCTTAGCAACCTGCCGGAGTACCCAAAATGCTCTAAGGCTGTGCGTTGGTGTGGTATCCACCATACTGTGAATTTTGCACGGTCTGTTAAGCCATCCCTCCAATACGGTTTCGTGCCCTCTAGTGGGCTTTTGCTTTTTTGTGATTGAATCGGGTGACTTACGGGGGGTGCACCTTTTTGGTTCAGACTGGGTATTTAGCCAAAGCCGGATTGTCCCAAATTTTTGTTTTGGTTTTCCAGGCGCTCTCCATCGCACAGTATTTCCGTACTATGGCCGCCAAGTCAGCAAAGTGTGCTATGTTGCGGCGGTTTGTGGCGTTAAGTATTCCCTTGTTTGTGCAATTATTGCAGAAGAATGAAATTGCGTCTTCCTTTCGACAGTCCTTTATCTTATTCATTACAAGGAGGAATCTGGCCCAATAGTGATGTACTGTTTACTGGGGCTCTTGTCTAATGTGGGAGAGAACGCTTGTATCTGGATGGGTGGGCGGATTTAAGTCCGAACCTCGACCCGGCCTCTGCGACCGGGCGTGGAGTTTCCGATCTTGGAGGTTCGGCCCGGATGTCGCCGATAGGTCCGCCTCGCCTGATTCTACGCTCAAGGCTTGGGGATGTCCTTTCGTATGCAGTATTCGGCTCGAGAACTCTGGAATCCGGACATAGCTTGTCCTCAAGATTGAGGGAAAATTACCGTATTGTTCCTCCACCACCGCTATCTGATGGGTGACCGGGGGAGAGTTAATCTCCCTTTGGTCGGGTTTAAGCCCGACCCGATCATAGTCCGTAGCGACTCCCAAAGCGGCGATGCGGTCCAAGAGCTCGTTTAGGGAAGAGAGCTCCATCGGATCCATCTGCTCGGCAAGTTCCGAGCCGACGTGGAGGCTGTTTTCGATGACCCGAGAAGTCATCGTCGGCGCGGCGGCGAACGGGCGGTCATGACGAACTCGCTTAGTCGGAGAGTCTCGCCGACAGCCGTGGCTCCTCCAGAGGTGACGTTGTCCTTGACAACGAGGCGAGACATCCTTCCTTATGGCGGCGGCGCACGTGGAACTCTCAATGAAAGCACCAATGTCGTGTCAAACCGGCGGATCTCGGGTAGGGAGTCCCGAACGTATGCGCCTAAGGCGGATGGTAACAGGAGGCAAGGGACATAATGTTTACCCAGGTTCGGGCCCTCTCTATGGAGGTAATACCCTACTTCCTGCTTGATTGATCTTGATGAAATATGAGTATTACAAGAGTTGATCTACCACGAGATCGTAGAGGCTAAACCCTAGAAGCTAGCCTATGGTATGATTATTGTTGTCCTACGGACTAAACCCTTCGGTTTATATAGACACCGGAGGGGGCTAGGGTTACGCAGAGTCGGTTACAACAGAAGGAGATCTACATATCCGTATCGCCAAGCTTGCCTTCCACGCCAAGAAAGTCCCATCCGGACACGGGACGAAGTCTTGAATCTCGTATCTTCATAGTCCAACAGTCCGGCAAAAGGATATAGTCCGGCTGTCCGGATACCCCCTAATCCAGGACTCCCTACTTCGTCGTCTTCTGGTCTTCATCTGATCTCATGTGCTTATGATCTTCACAAAGATATGCATGCCACCACGGAGGTGCCTCCCGATCCTTGGTTCCAATGTGGTTGACGGTGTTGGAACCCTTGGGCTAAAGGGTGGCATGCTCTGCTGGCATTGGGCAAGTTGCCCCGGCGAGGCTCTTGCCGGGGCTACGGAGGCCGCCCCAGCAAGGGTCTTGCCAGGGGAGTCCACTTCGCCCTCTTGCTTTTTGTGCCTCTGGTCTTGGCGTTGCTTGGACCGTCTTGTGCTTTTGGCTGGGGCGCTGCTCTGGTATTCTTGTGCTTCTGCTTCCTCCCCTTGCCCTGCTAGGTGTGGCCACAGGTGCGGCTCTGACTGCCCGTGCACAAGTAGGTCAAAATGAGAACCCCTACTTTTGTACACCGACATGAACCGTTTGCGATGAGTGAGGTGAACACAAAAGATTCGGCGTAACAAGATGTGTGTGATACCCGGCAAACAGGTCAGTAACCAAAATTGTGTGCGATCATTATAGACAGCCCATACGGTTTTTTTTGTGAATTGTGTGTTCGTCAGGGCACACAGTTCAACAAACCAACCTGTTGGTGATAATGTAGAAGATCTCTGTCGAATACATATTACTAACCGTCTGCGATGAGATTGACAGGACAAACAGAGATATATACAGTCTGCTTAATTTAGTCCTTCTTCTTGTTGTTGTTCTTGTTGGATGGCCTCGCGACATCGTCTTGGCGAGGACGCTTCTTGCCGCTCTGGCTTTTCATCGCCGCCGCCGTCGTCATCTTCGTTGCTGTCGTCGTCCTCCTCCTCCTCGTTCGACCATTCCTCCTCATCATCATCGTCGTCCTGTTCTTCGTTCTCCGACGGCTCCTCATCCGTCTGGTTGTAGTCTGACGACTCCGGAGGAGGCGTCCCTTCCATGAACCGGATATAATAAAGGTCTGGGCTCGACGCCGGACTCATGGAAGACGAGCGGGATGATTCCGATGTTGACCTATCATCGGGCGCCGATCGCGGCTCAATCGCGTCCTCGCTATCGCTGACATGGCTGCGAGTGTGTGCCGTGCAGGTAACGACCTGCCGGGACGATGAAGATGGTGGACACTTAAGCGGCGTATGCAGAGAAGAGGAACTGCCAATTGAAGCGGGGACTGAAGCGGGGGTTGATGTATTATCTAACCGCTGATATAATCAACCGCAATTATTTGTACCCAGTCGCTCCAAATTCCCGTGGTTGCGCAGGACTCCTATTGGATATTTGGCTGGTTTCCTTTTTCAGGACAAAAACAAGGAACGATTTTTGGGATTATGCACGGCAGACGAACGGAGTAGGCCAGGCAAGCAATACATTGAGCTCTTCTTATTGATAAAGCCGGTAATAATCAAACTAGAAAGGAAAACAAAAAAGACAAAGAAAAATATCTGCACGAATCTTCGCATAACATCAATGGCATAGGACCTAGATGTGCATTACTTAGAGCACATCTAGATGTGCTTTAGCAATACTGTCAAACAAAACCCCTAATCATCATTGCAAGCAATTACGCACGAACATGGCTAATGCGACAACCACAACTACACATGCTAGTTCCTTCTTGTCTCTTGCTTTCATCTGTTGGCTGTGATTGATTCTTTCTTGCTTCATCGTACTGATTGTACATTCCAGATCAGCCAGTTTCTTCTTCAGCTTTAAGTTATATTCTGTGTTAAATAGTATTCTGGATGAGCGGTGGCATTAAGTGAAGTAAAATGATGAACTTCATTAGCACTAACCTCTAAGGGGCAACTGAGAAACCGTGTGCCAATGTCGAATCCCTCCGTATATACACGTCGAGCGGAAGTGTGCCCGTGCACACAACTCAGCTTTCGGTACTTCTCGGTGGCGCAAAACTCAGAGTCGAACTCGTGTTGTGGGAGTCTGGATTCAAGCTCCGGATCCGGCAGCAGATCGCTTTCCTGGGGGGGGGGGTCATTCAGGACGGATTCAGCAAGGATCTATACTTTCGACATGCTAAAAAAGATCGGGATAGATTGGAACCTGACAGGATGATTCGGGTCCGTAGTACACCTGCCTTCTGATGACCTTAGGCAAGTGCTCGATGGCGACCGCCGTCGTGGCGGCAATACGAGCAGGAGCAGCCGCACCAAAACCATCAACACCACTCGTCTGCATTCCCCCAATGTCAGCGCCACGTGAGGGAATTTGGAGGTTATGTTGGGATTTGGGGGAAATGGGGAAACTATGGAGATAAGCTAATGGTTGGGAACTACTAATGGCACTATATATATATGTTGTATACGGCACACTGTTTGTACATGTCGTTTGTGTTAGGTATTACAACGTCACACATGATTTCCACACCAAACCGTGTGAGAAGACAACGTAGGTTAGACATGGTTGCCGTTACATAACCGTATGTGATGTACTACCATGTCCATATAATTGAGTTACAGTGAGATACCATGTAAACAGCTGCTCCGCGGGTATTCGTAAAAAAACAGCCGCTCTGCATATAGAGATGGCAGCAGCGGCCTAGGCAGCGGCTACCGGAGAAGAGGTCAATCCTCGGTCGGTGGGCGGTGGCAGCGTCATAGGAGGTCAATCCTCGGTCTGCGGCGGGATATAGGAGGAGCTCAACCATCGAGGTCAGCAGCGGCGTGATTCGAGCACATCCATCGCGGTCGATGGCGGGATAGTGGAGGTCGAACTTCAGGCGGCAGCTGCACTAAGCTTTGCTCCTCGATCCTGCTGTCTCGGTGTGCCGTCGCATCGCGCTTGTCTGTCTGCTGGGTGGAGGTCGCCACACGGCTAATTAATTAAGGTATTCTTTTCGTGAGTGGCTTAATTAAGGTATTCAATTCCTAAGTGTAGTGTTGTACTAGTACTCTGCATGTAAATTGACTGGCCATTAATTTTTGTCATTGCACGTCTGGATAACAACATGGAGCGCCCTCAGTAATTATTAAAATAAAACCTTGTGATTTATGCACGCATCTCTGGGCAGCAGTTAATCCATGTATTAACGTTGTTGTTTTGTTTTTAATTACCATTGCTCTGCTGCAGATGGAACGATCTCGATGGATGAAGAATTGGAAAACCGCAGATTTTATCAGTGGCGTGACAGAGTTCATGAATTTGGATGAAAGTACAAAGAGGAGAATTGGTGATGTGGATTACATCCTGTGTCCATGTATTGATTGTGCCAATACAGAGTCACATGAAGAGTCAGATGTCCAGATGCACTTAGTCTCCAGGGGATTCATGGATGGATATACACGTTGGACGAGACACGGTGAAGAGGAGGTCATGGATGAAGATACCCAGGGCAGCGAGATGCCAAACCCCGATCAGTGTCACATGGATGTTGAATCTAGCATCATGGTAGAGGCGTCAAGCTACCAATGGAACACCGGAAAGCCGAAACGCCCACTAGAAAACCAAGACGTCCACGCATATGACAACGATCTTGATATGCTAGATTTTGCTGCTATGATTGCAGCTTTCGAGGGCCCAGAAAAGGATATGATTGGGTACAAGGATCTGCCAACCATTGATGCGGACTCCAAGAAAGAATTGTATCCAGGTTGCAAAAAGAAATATTATAGGTTGAGTGCCACCCTGGCGCTTCTCATATTTAAAGCAGCAAACGGTCTATCAAACAAGGGCTTCACAGAGATGTTAGGTCTTTTGAAAGAAATTCTTCCAGAAGATAATGTGCTCCCCAGAAGCACGAATGGAGCGAAGAAAATTGTTTGCCCATTGGAACTTGAAGTACAGAAGATACACGCTTGTGTGAATGATTGTATATTGTACTGTGGTGAGTACAAAGATTTTCGTGCATGTCCCACATGCAAGCATGCACGATACAAGTGCAGGAGAGCAAAGGACAAGTACAGATTGGACGGCGAGATCAAGAAAGGAATCCCGTTCAAGGTTGTTTGGTACTTGCCTTTAATTCCAAGGTTGAGGTGTTTGTTTGCAAACCCTAGAGAGGCAAAGAGGTTGCGGTGGCATCATGATGAGCGAATTGCGGATAGGTTTATGAGGCACCCGAAAGATGGGGCTCAGTGGGAATTAATCGACAACAAGTTTGAAAATTTTGCCAAGGATCTTAGAAGTATAAGGTTCGGGGAGTGTACTGACGGGATGAATCCTTTTGGCGATATGAGCACCAACCACAGCACATGGCCGGTGCTTCTGTGCATATATAACCTAGATCCTTGGTTGTGTATGAAGAAAAAACACATTATGATGTCAATGATTATCCATGGCCCGAAGCAACTTGTGGAAATGACATCGACATTGACTTTTAGCTACTGGTAGAAGAACTGCTGACAGTATGGATAGATGCGCCTGCTGTAAAATGTTATGATGCTTACAGAAAGGAGATTTTTGATCTACATGCGATGCTGGTGCACACCATTCAAGATATGCCGGCATTAGTCAACACATCGGGGCAGAAAACAAGGGGAGATGTAGGGTGTGTCACATGCATGGATAGGACAGCTAGTAGAAGACTTCCCAACTCGCACAAAATAGTGTATTTGCGTCATCGTAGGTTCTTACAGAAAAATCACCCATACCGAAAGATGAAAGCTGAATTTGATGGTACGGTAGAGGCAGCTGAGGGCCCAAGACCCTATGAAGGGGAGGTGGTCCACAACATGGCTAAAAAATTAATGTTGTGCTTGGCAAGAACCACCCTTTGACGGTGAAACTAACACCCAAGGATCAAGTGTTTAAGAAGAAATCAGTGTTCTGGAAATTACCTTACTGGGAGATTCTACATGTACGTCACTGCATCGATGTCATGCACGTAGAGAAGAACATATGTGAAAGCATCCTTGGTACTCTACTCAAGATTAAAGGTAAAAGAAAGGATGGTGACGGTTCACGGCTCGATATGCTTGCTGATCAATCACAACGCAAGACTGAAGCAGAAGATGATGACAAATTCATCAAAGCTCGCCAGAGTTACAATTTCAGTACAAAAGAAGCAACATAGTTCTTCACCTATTTGTTGTCAGTTAAGACACCCTCTTACTACTGCGCAAACATCAGAAGTCTCATGGATGTGGGCTCAGGTAAAATGAAGTTGGGACACATGAAGTCACATGATTGCCATGTAATGTTGACACAAATCCTCCCGGTGGCCATCAGGAATCTGATGGACAAAGATATAAGAAACACACTCATTGACCTCTGTGATTTCTTCAACCAACTATGGCAGAAAGTTGTAAATCTTGAAGATTTGGATCATATGCAAGATGATATTGCAAGAATATTGTCCAACCTAGAGATGTTTTTCCCACCGTCATTCTTTGATGTCATGGTCCATCTCACTGTGCACCTTGTCGACGAGATAAAGTATTGTGGTCCTGTGTTTCTTCGCAACATGTATCCCTTCGAGCGGTTCATGGGAATACTAAAGCGCTTTTGTCGGAACCGAAACCATCCAGAGGCAAGCATCCTACATGGTTATACTGCGGAGGAGGTGGTTGAGTTTTGCATCGAATACATGAAACAAAGACCTATAGGTTTGCCCCTCTCTCGCCACGAGGGAAGGCTGAAAGGTAAGCCTGTCCTAGCTGGCACGCAAATGGCTTCACCCGGAGAATTGGCAGAGAAAGCCTATTTGATGGTACTGCTTAACAGCCCAGTTCTCATCGCTTATGACGAAGAACACTTGGCGGAGATACGCCAAAGCTTCTTACCAATGGTGCCTTCATCAGAAGTGGAGATGAAGGAGTACACTAAGAAGTACGCCGAATGGCTGAAGAATCGTTTGGCACAAGGATCCATCGATGACATTACTACGTGGTTGGCACAAAAGCCATCACCTACGGTGTTGACGTACCAAGCATATGACATAAATGGATACATGTTCTACACTGAGGAACGTGATAAGAAGACCTCATACCAGAACAGCTCTATTCGAATAGAATGCATGACTGTAAATGAAGCTGATAAAAGGGTATACTATGGAACCATCAAAGAGATTTGGGAGCTTGACTATGTGAAAGTTAAGGTGGCATTATTCAGGTCCGCATGGATCCCTCTTGGTCAGGTAAGGATTGATGAGTACAAGAAGACCTGTGTTAACAGGACAACGATGGCATATCACCCGGTCCCATTCATTCTTGCCAGCGATGCTACCCAGATTTTCTTTGTGGAAGACCCCTTGCATAAGAACGGCCATTTAGCGATGCATGGGAAGAGAAGGGTACTGGGTGTCGACGATGTTGCCGATGAGGACGAGTATGATGAATTTGATGAGTTGCCAACCAAGGAATCACGCACCCGTGCAACAGAGCATCATAAAATCATCAAAAAACCCAAGTTCATTAGGGGTCAACTTAATGATCCCAGTTCCCCCATGTACATGGGAATTAAGCCGTGAGACTAGTCTTTATGCCTACCCTGCAACTTAATTCGTTCAATTTAGAACTGTCACGTGTACTGAATTTGTGAGTTATGCTCGGTTTTCTATTGATGTAAGAACCGTTAATATGTTGACCTTGATATGCTGTCAGCTCAGGCAATGAATATGAACTGTTTTTTGTTGTTGTTGTTGTTGTTGTTGTTATTATTATTATTATTATTATTATTATTATTATTATTATTATTATTATTATTATTATTATCATAGAGGTAGCACACTCAATCGATCTCACTATAATATGTGTGAACAAAAATATGCAATCTGGTTTGCGAATAGCACACGGTTCATTGATGAAAGTCGTGTGCCGACCAAACCCCGCCCACGATCTGAGTCGTCCTTTCTGATTGGCCAGAAACCAAACCCCACGGATCGTACGTCTGCACCGTTGGCTGCTCCCAGATCGAACGGCGATCCTCATCCCTTTCGACAACACATGCAGTTCCGGTTGTAATTTTATTTTTATGCACAAAATGCACGTTAATCTCAAAAAATGTCTTAAATATAGCTAACAATACCTGAAATGTGCCAGAAAATCAAACCCGTGATATAATGGTGATTGCATACCGTGGAAATTTTTATGAGGCCAAACGATGAAGTCACCGGCCACAGGAGTTTGAATTGACACGTCTCCTTTTGGAAAACCATGATCCTTCATGTGAGATGCTCCGGTTTGGAAGGAGCGGTCATCAAAACTTGTGCCAAACTTTACCAATTTTTTTCCACGGGGTCGTGAGAGCACACCACAGGCGCATATCGATTTTGATGATGTCCGAACTCCATCTGAATTTTCTGTAATTAAAATACCAACTAGGCATATGCTAGTGGCCGCACCTCGCGGCCGAAATGTTTGAAACTTCTCCCCTCTTCTCGAACAAACCGATGAAAACTCACAAAGCGACGCACAAATGATCTATACACCTTTTCTAGGCTGATAGTAAGGGGCTATCATAGCTAGTATCATGCATGCCAACTAGGCAATTTTGATGAGCTGTCATAGAATTAATTAAATGAAGAAAGAGAGGGTTAAGTATCATATCATGAAACCGTATCATAATAAATGTTATGCTACTATGTGTCATGCATGACAATATAAATAAAGTACTACATATGATACTAGCTACTCTATGATACTATGCATTAGAGCAAGTAAGTACACAATAGAGTGACATAAGACTAGCCACAATGGGTAGTAACATAGAATGTTACTAGTCTATGTTACTACCTCTATAGTGGGGAGTAACATATGTGTAGTAACATGTAACCCTTCATTTATTAGGCTATAGACTCATCTTGCCTTGGGATGTGTGATGTTACTCAGACTAGCCACAATGGGTAGTAACATAGACTAGTAACATGCCCATGTGTTACTAGTCTATGTTACTACCTCTATAGTGGGGAGTAAATATATGTGTGGTAACATGCAACACTTCATTTATTAAGCTATAGACACATCTTGCCTTGATATGTACATGTGATGTTACTCATACACTACTAGGGAAAAGCTTATACACAGGATCTTACCAAAGAGCGAAGTTTTAAATTAAAGTGTCTGCTGCAATATAGCAAGATGGCGGCGCTCAGCGATACTACATTGCTAAAATAAACGTAGCAATAGCGTGCCTTCTCTAAGCCGCGCTACTGCTATAATTCCCACGACCCCGCCGCGAAGCTAGTTCTAGAAGCAACGCGTTAATTCGGAGCGCGCTACTGCTAGGTAGTTTAGCAGTAGCGCCTTGACCTTTAGAGCGCTACTGCTAAAACTAGCTATCTCCCACCCCCACGCTCTCCTCTATCCAATCCAAACTCACACTCACACTCACTCCATCTCCCCCTCAACCCCCCCCACGCCGGTCCTCCCCCGCCGGCCGCCGTCGCCCCCGCCAGCCGCCGTCGCCTACCCCTCTTCCCTCTGCGGCGTCGTCAACTCCTCCTCCTCGCTGGACTCGGTACCGTCCTCCTCCTCCGTCCTCCCTCGACTCTCCGCCGGCCGGACCCTCCTCGCTCCGCCCTTCCTCCTCCATCCTACTCTCTCTTCCCTCCTCCAGTCGCCCCTCCTTCTCCCTCCTCCCTCCTCCATCCACAACCCCTCCTCCCAGCTACATTTTGATTTGGTAGGCTAGTTCATATGCAACATTTTGATTTAGTTCATATGATTTAGTTGATTTAGTAGGCTAGTTGATTTAGTTGATTTAGTAGGCAAGTTGATTTAGTAGGCTAGTTAATTTAGTTGATTTATAGAACATTTTGATTTAGTTGATTTAGTAGGCAAGTTGATTTAATAGGCTAGTTGATTTAGTTGATTTATAGAACATTTTGATTTAGTTGATTTAGCAGGCAAGTTGATTTAATAGGCTAGTTGATTTAGTTGATTTATAGAACATTTTGATTTAACAATTATTTTTATTTCATGTGAAGTGGATCGTTAATCCTTGCTCATATTGCTTTAGGAAAATGGCGCCACCACCACCACCACCATGTCGATTGTGCAAGTCAAGGTGCGCCAGCAGCCTTGCAACTGGCAAGTTGTTCGACATCTACTTCCAGCCGAGTTTTTGTCATGCGGCGGTAAGAAATTATATGAAATGTAACAACTATTTTATTTTTAGTGTTGGCATTACTGCATTGTGTCATTTTGCTTTTTTTACACAGATCGTCCCATGCAATGTGAGGTTGAAATTCAACAAGCTGACAGGAGACACTATGACATTTGAGGCTCCTGAGGGGTCGTGCACTATGCAGGTCGAGAAAGGACGCAATATGTCGCAGATTGGAGGAGATGGATGGGCCCGTTTCCTCGCCCGCATGCGTCTTATTGGTGGTGAGTTGATCAACTTCTCCTTCAGAGCAGAAAGACCCAAGCTAGCTGTCATTTATATCAACCTGGTGGAAGATGACGAAGATGATGAAGATAATGAGGACCCACTCGATGAAGATGATGAGGACCTACTTCATGAAGCCATCGTAGCTCAAAGAATGAGGCTGAGCGAGGAGGAGGTGTGCAACCTATGGGACATAATTCCGCCACGTGCTGACTTTGTCGGGGTGCCATTCATGATCCGCCTGACAAGTACCATGGTCGATCGACATGATATGGTATGTTATACTTACAAATGCAAATTATCCAATGATATGCTTAGTGTAGAGTCCAATGATATGTTGTGTGGAATCTAGTCGATGATATGCTTTGGTGTAGAATTCGATCACATGCTTATTAGTGTAGAATCTAAGGAACTATTAATAGTGTAGATAATCCATATATACCTATTTGCAAGAGTATGTGCGAGGCTATTTATTAATTGATATGTTTTTCTTATTCAGAAATTGGCAAAGAGCCTATCTGTGAGTTATGGTATCGAGCTTGATGAAGAAGGCTCAGTTGGACTATGCCTTACCGCTAGGGGCTCCGTCACAACCTATACTTACCGCGTGGACACGTACGGTCGCACACACTTAAACTCGGTTGGGTGGAGGAGATTCCTCGATGGCAAGAATCTTCGTGTTGGACAGGCCATCCTAATTACTATTAGGAACACCCACCGCCCAGGCTTGAGGATGATGATCGTCTTTGATATCATCTAGAACTACATATGTGTGTGTGGCTATATCATCTAGAACTACATATGATGATCATCGTCGATATCATCTAGAACTACATATGATGATCGTCGTTGATATGACCTTGTACTGCTTGACGATGCATGTTGACCATACATGAAATTGTTATCTAGTACTCCCTTCGTTCCAAATTACTCGTCGTGGTTTGAACTAAAACCACGATGAGTAATTTGGAACGAAGGGAGTACTACCTAGTACCTATAATGCTTTATGAAATTGATATCTAGTAGTAGTATCTAGAAATTGCAGTTTATTGAAACCGAAATGGGGTAGGAAGCGGGGGGAAATGATGAAAGATATAGCATTAGCGAGGGGCTAGGAAATCACTACAGCTAACTAATAGTAGCGCATTCCAGAAAAGTGCAGCTGATATAGTCAACAGTAGTAGCGCGGGTGCGGACCGCGCTACTACTAACAGTTAGTTGTAGCGTTGTAGTAGTAGCGCGGCTGCTAGCCTCAAAACACGTGCTACTACTAGGGTTTTCCCTAGTAGTGATACTACTAGTAACTAGCTATGTTACTACTTTCCTCTCTTTCTTCATTTATTGCTTGCCACATCATCTACTTTATCTAGATATGTATGATGTTAATACCTATGTTACTCCCATTGTGGGTAGTCTCATACTATACTAAGACTATACCCACAGTGGCAGTAACATAGGTAGTAACATCACACATATCCACTTTCCTCCATTTCTTCATTTATTGCTTGCCACATCATCTATTTTACCTAGATATGTGTGATGCTACTACCTATGTAACTCCCACTGTGGGTAGTCTGGCTATAAGGAATAGAATAATATATATGTGCTTATTAGTTGGAGGAAAGAGAAGAGAAGCGGGCTCTTGGTTAGTAGAGCCAGCTGCAACACGAGACCCAAGACACTTTGTGAGGATGTAAGGTGGGCCAACTATTGATAAACTAGTATGTATATAAAACTTATTATTGTACCTGCCCGCTATGAGGTTGGCTGTATATGACATGGCAACTTCTTATAGCCGACCCTCGGCTGTATTATTAACCATTCTCTTAGTGAGGTAGCTAGTATATCATAGACGACTAGCTAGTATCAGACTAGCCACAGTGGGAGTAACTTCAGCAGTAACACCGACTCCAACTCAGCAAACTTGCTTATGTGGCAATAAGTTAATGAGGAGAGAGATAGTTTCAGTAACTTAGCTAGTTACTGTAGCATCACATGTCCCAATGCAATATGAGTCTGTAACCTAAGAAATGAAGCTTTGCATGACACTACACTTATGTTACTACCCACTATGAGGGTAGTAACATATATAGTCTAGGGATATGTGTATGTTACTAGTGTACTACTGTCCATTGTGGCTAGTCTCATACTCCCTCCTTTCCGGTTTAGGCTGGTTGTAATGGTACTATCATAAGCGGTATCATGCATGCCAACTAGACTTTCTGGATGATGTGGCACACAAGAGAGGATGTGGTATCATATCATGATACCGTGTCATATTAAATGTTGTACTACTACTTTGTGTGATGCATGACAATTAGTAAGGCAACCTAAGATGTTAACTTATGATACTATGCATTACGGAAGTAGTATCCTAGCTACACTATCACATATATGCATGATACTCCCCATTACAACCAGCCTTATAGGGCTCAATTCAAAAATCTCACCAACCAAGGTAGATGGTGAGTGGTGGAATACTTTTTGTAGTTTGCAAAAACACCCAATTAATGCTTTTGTTTTCCTCAAAAATTTATGTTTTCCAATGTATTAATTGCAATACATGCATGCATATATAAAATACATGCATTGGTCAACTTTCTCTTAATACTTGCATGCAATGATTTAATGCACCTTGGAATCTGGACATGTGATGGGGAACAACCAAATTGAGCCTTATAAAATGGAAAAACTAATATTTTGAGATAATCCTATAAACCGGAAAGGAGGGAGTATATATGCATGATACTAGTATATGATCGGCAATACCTCCGTAATGCGCGCATGCATAGTATCATAAGTTAGTACCTTAGGTTCCTTATTAATTACCATGCATGAAACAAAGTAGTACAACATTTAATATGATACATTATCATGATATGATACCACACACCCTCTCTTTCATCATTTAACTGTGTGCCACATCAACCAAAAGTTCTAGTTGGCATGCATCATACTGCTTGATACTCCCATATTACGACCAGCCTTATTAGGGTGGCCATAGTGGGGGTATCATAGCCGGTATCATGCACCCGGGAATAGAAAATATGATGATGTGGCAAAGAAGCAAACATAGGCAGATATAGTAATATATATATATATATATATATATATATATATATATATATATGTATATATATATATATATATATATATATATATATATATATATATATATATATATATGTATGTATATATATAATAAATGCTATACTACTTTGTGTCATGCATGGCCATAAATACAGTCATCTATGATATATACTCCCTCCGTAAACTAATATAAGAGCGTTTAGATTACTAAATAGTGACCTAACGCTCTTATATTAGTTTACAGAGGGAGCTAGTACTACTCTATGATACTATATATGCATTATGAAGGCACGTACGTAGTATCATACACTAGTATCATATGCATGATACTACATATATATAGTATATGATACTCCCCACTATATAAGGCTGGCCATATTGGTGGTATCATAGCCGAAGATGTCATGCACTTGGAAATAGCAAGCATGCTGATGTGGCAAAGAATTAAATATATATAAAGAGGGTTAGAGTAACATATAGTAGGTAGATACCGTATCATGTTAAATGCGATGCTAATTTGTGCCATGCATGGCAATAAATATCATCTATATATGATACTATATTCTATGTATTATACTATGCACTATAATTAATTAAAGGTAGTATCATACACTAGTATCATATGTACGGTATATTCATGATACTAGTATATGACACTCTCCACTATACTCATGATTTCTTACTGTGGAAAAAAATTGGAGGCAAAACGATGAACTCATGTTTTCATTCGAACAAAAATATGATGTTAGGTAATGTAAATGTTTTCAAAGAGCACACGGTTCACTCACGAAAGCCGTGTGTCCACTAAACCGTGGCCGATGCACCCCCACCTCTTTGCCACGCGCGCGATCTGAGTTGTGCATTCTGATTGGCCAGAACCCAAACTCCAAGGATCATACTTCTGCATCGTTGTATTCTCCTTGATCAAACAACGATCCTTATCCCTTTCTACAACACATGTACATGTTTTCAAATAGCCCCTCCCAAAAAATGTTTTCAAATAGCACACGGTTCACACACGAAAGCCGTGTGCCACCAAACCATGGTCGATGCCCCCCCCCCTCGCTGCGTGCGCGATCCGAGTCGTGCGTTTTGATTGGCCAGAAGCCAAACCCCACGGATCGTACGTCTGCACCGTTGGATGCTCCCAGATCGAACGGCAATCCTCATCCCTTTCGACAGGAAATGCAGTCCGGCTAGGAGTTGATTTATATGCCAACATGCATGGTAAATGCCAAAAAATGTCTTACATATAGCACACGAGACCTAAAATGCGCCAGCAAATCAAACCCGTGGTAAAATTGTGATTGGTTTACGTGCGAAAAATTTAGCTTCATTTAAAAATTAGTATCTTCATTTCAAACGAAATTATTCTGTTTGGGCACACGAGCGCTTAGAGGCAACCGTTTGCATAGGCCTTTCCGTGCGCGCGGCAATCGAGGATATTTTTCACCATTTTCACCTAGGCCGCCAACACCCCCCACCGTCCGCCCGCGTTTCACTTAACTAGTCCACCCAATCTCCTTCGCCAGCTCCCCCTCCCCCAGATCCACAGCAAAACCCTCTCCGGCGCCGCCGTGCTCACCCCGACCGTGAGCCCACTCTTCGGCGTCAAGCCTACCTCAATTGTCGTTCCCAACACGCGGCGGCCCGCGCCTCGTCGTATTTGTTTGCTCGCCAGCCACCCTTGAGCATATCGATGTAGTAACCCTCGCCTCTCCTGTGGTCCGGCCGGGTTTACATTAAGAAGATTGTTAGTTACTGCTCTCCATCGCAGTGAGGCATATTTCCTCGCAATCCCTCTTCCAATTTCGTTCTGTATGTTCCCAAATTGGCTATAAAATAATGGAGAGCGTATATATGTTCATTATCTACCTTCCTTACTACATATAAGCTGTATTTGTTCCAATAAGTTACTGCCTATTTACAGATCGCGGGCGCCCGAGTCACACAAACTTAACAAAATAGCCGTACATTTTCTAAATTATTGCATGGCATGTTTACAAAGCTTGATACCAAGTTGTTAGTTTTATGCTTATCCTCCTTTCACGAGTTTAGCATGTGTTCTCTGTAGATGCCGAGTAGCAGCGACAAAGACTCATTCATGCCATGTATCTTCATCTAATTGAGACAACCCTAGGTCTTGATTGATTGTGAGGGATCAAGTAGTCTTGAGCGGGATAGAGCTGCAGCAATTACCCTTCCGGTCGGGACACGGAGGAACGCTCCAAGGAAGCCCACACACCAGCCTAAAGGTGTATATGAAGTAACCGAGATTGATTTAAAGTCCTGGCTCCAACTAAACCGGATAAAGCACGCATGAGGTTCGGGTGTGTGTGGATTTGTTGGCGGGCAAAGGCTCAACATTAACTGTCGGGGTTTCGGAAGGTCGACACGAAACACGTCGAAGGATAGTCCGTAGATCATGGATCACTTCAACGTTCCAGAGCAGTGGAGAATGCAGGTGGAACACGCTACACTGAAGAAGGCTAGGGATGCTTGGAGAAATTGGAAGCACGTGTTGTACAAGAAGTACTTGAGTGAAGGCAAGGACCCAATCCCCGCATACCCCCAAATTACAAAGGCGGTGGGAAGAATTCAAAGGGTCGAGGCAACTCCGAGTTTGCTTGAGAAGAGTTTCAAGCAATGAACTTCGAAGAAGAACATACACCCCACCGTATGGGTGTGGCAGGATACTACGACATGAAACTAATATGGGAACAGGAGGACAAAGAAGCAGTAGCGGCGGGTGGGAATCCGGCCTTTAGTGAAATTAGGGGCAAACGCGCCAGAGACTACTTGCGGGCACGTGCAAAGAGGCGTGATGATGGAAATTATTACTTTGAAAACGCACGTGACGCCAAACTGTATGAAGTGATGGTAGAGGCTTCCAAGATCCCTGGAAGGTTCTACAGGAACTCAGGGTCATGTGACATTATGTCCATTGCTCTGGACACAAAAGAGCCCCTGGCCGTGCAAGGGGTATAGGTGTTAATGTTCCGCACAAGAGAGCATTCACACTCAGCAAAGAAGAGAGGCTCAGCATGAAAAAAGCGAGGAGTGAAATGAAGCGGAATGCATTGTTTGAAAAGTTGAAGAAGGAGATTTATTCGGCTGTTCGAAAGGATGTTGAGGAGTCAATGATGATGCAGAAGACTCTAACACTGACAGATAGCTAGTAGATGGGAAGGGAGGCGGGCATGGATGATGCTACTTATTGCGCGACAACACTGCACAAGAGTAGCTGTGCATCAGCTGACCCCATCGACACTGAGACTGCAGCTGCTCGTGATGATGCTATATCTGATCTATCTAGAATGAAAGACAGACTGAAGGGCATGCTTACACATTATGAAGGTACATTAAAATGTGCAACAGCCTGGGTTTGCCCACCCTTCTTGGAAGATGGCCTCTTCTTGGACAATGTGACATTGAAGCCGGGCTGTGTGAAGTGCTACGTGACTGAAGTAAAGCCTGGATTGAATGAATTTTCCCTGAAGAATGTCCTAGGAGAGCTCGATGAGCAAAGGACCTTGGGAGAAACACTGTTACATCACATCCAGTGGCCACGAAAGGAAATGGAGTTCATCGATTAGATTCCCGAAGCCCCGCCAAGATCAACCACTGTCGCCCCTCAACCGGTGAGGCTCTCCTTGCCACAACAGCTCTCGTCGGCTGATGCATCAACCTGTGATCAGCCGGACCGACTTTGTGGCGTACAGGCCATGTCATCCTCCGCCCCAAAGCAGCGAGTGACAAGGCCTACAACTGCTGATGACGCACCACCGGTTCAGATGCGGCGGCTGAAGCGATGGGGGAGACCAGTGCAGCACATGCTCGGCAGACCAACTGGCGAAACGGTCGCTAAGTAGTCGATGCTTTGGAACCGCTCGCTAAGCGATCAGAGGTCGAACCGATCGCTCATCAGTCCATCGGTCCGCATGCACGTGATCAGCATACCAATGCGTCAACACTTCCTCAGCAAACCAATGCGTTGGCACGGCCTCCTCAGCACACCGACAAGTTGGCACCACCTGCGCAGAAACCCGACATAGCTTCAACGCATGGTCAGCAGTCCGATGCCTCTGCTCCTACAGCCCAGCAGTCCGTCACAGCAGCACCGCCAGCTCAGCGGTCTGGCATAGATAAACATTCTGCTAAGAAGTCCATCCAAGCTTCACCATCTGCTCGGCATTCTACCGTGCAGGCAACCAGACGTTCTGCCAGAAATGCTTCAAGTACCAAGAAGGAAGTGGCCAAAAAGGCTACACCCACGACCACGAGGAAGCGCAGCGGGAAAGTGAAGAGGAAAGGGATCGATTGCCTCTTACTTAAAGCACTCATCGCCCAGAACCAAATTAATAGCAGCTTGTTCGAATCGGGGAGTAATATTATTTCTGACGCCATGGATGATGAAGAAGTAGAATTTTTGCTTGCTAAAAGAAAAGCAGACATACTTGAAGCACGCAATTACGTCCATCGCCAGCCATTTCTTGTTGGAGAATACTTTGATGAGTGCAGCTCCAGTTGCCACGAGTTACATGAATATTGCATGGATCAAATGTCAACAGGTCACCATGCTTTGCTAGTCCACTACAATAGAGATCATTTCCAAGACGATGCTGGTTCCATCAATGTGATTTTTGAGGACTTACATCTCTTCTTCAACTTCAACGTGCTCGATGCCACTCTTGTTAGATGCCTGATTTTGTAAGTACTTAACAAACTCTGATCAACTTCTCCATACAAAGTTGTAAATGATAAACAACTAACTGCATTTTATTCCTCTCAGGGGATTGAACACGCGGAGAAGAAAAAGGGAGAGTGTGTACTTCATAGATCCTGCATTAGCAAATGGCACAACATTAGATGGTATGGACCGACGGGACTGGGCCATTAACACGGTCCTCCGTATCTTCGAAAACACGTCCCATGCACAATCATTTCTCTGGCCATATCATTAACGGTAAGTCAAGTAAACAAGCACGCATACACTGATTGTCTTTCAGATTTCGACATCATTCGTAAGTTCATGCCTTTCTTAATATGTAGCAATAACTAGATATTGGTATTCGTTGTTCCAAACAAGAACAAAGTTTACTACATCGATTGTGACGCCCGGATAATTAAGCTACAGTAATTCTCTACTAATGATGCCACGTCATCATTAGTACTGTTGTTAAACTCACGTTGGTTCGAATCCGGTCCAATTCAAATTTAAAACTTAAAGTCAAAATCCAAGTTTGTCAAACATGAAAACTAAAATGTTCAAAGTGTGGCAAATAATCCTTGGATATTTTTCATGTGGAACCATCCTCTTTTGAGTTCCCAAAATGCCCCTGGGATTTTATTTTGTGGTCCAGCAACATTTATCTTGCCTTATTTTAATTTTTAAAAATACCTAGTCACTTCCAAATGCCTTGAAACATTTGGTGGCAGTTTCATAGTTCACAAGTATTTATGTGGCCTAGTTCCACATTTATCGAAAGTGTTTTGGCTGCTCTAATTATTTCTAGACAACTTCTGTTAAAAAATGCAAAAGAGTTAAGGGAAAAGGAAACCCCCTGGCTCCCTTGGGCCTTGGCCCACTCCCACACAGCCGGCCCACTACCCCCTCCCTCGGTCGACCTCATGTTCCCCCGACCGGGGTCGCTACAGGGGGCGCCCCGCCGGACCAGCTCGACGGCGCCGGCGAGTGGATAAGGATGCCGACGCCGCGCCCCCTCGGGCTCCCCTCCTCACTTGCCCCTCGCTCTCCCACTCGCTCTCTTCCCCCCCCCCCCCTTCAGATCTGCAGCGCCCGAGCGCGCCCATGGCCGCGCCGCCGTGCTAACCACGACCACCGTTGTCCCCGAGCCCCTCCGACTAGTCCTCGAGCACCGTCATCCTCCTCTACGTCCTCCACACCGACGATTTGGATCCGGGGAGCTATACAGCGCTGGATCCCCTTCGTCGTCTTCCTCGGGTCGCCGTTGTCACCTTCGACTCCGGCCACCGCCACCCTCTCGGTTACGTCGCGCCGCTGCTGCTACTAATCCGTCATCGGGCCCCCGTGCGCCCACACGGTGAGCTCCCGCGCCCCGCTTCCCTTTTCCCTCGTCACCATAGGTCGCGTCCCGCCTCCCCTGCGTGGAGTTGTGCCATTGCGGCCGAGCACGCACACGCCCTGGCTCTGGCCGTCTTGGCCGCACGCCCCACGCCCCAGGCCGCGTTCGCCACTGCCCGCGTTCCCCTCGACCGCGCCTCGGGCGTCCTCCCAGACCAGATTGCCTAGCGCCCGCGCTGCGGTGGCCCTGCGGCCTCGCCTCCTCGCCCGCCCGCCCACCACCATGACCCCCAAGACGGTGCTCGCCCGCTCTCCCTCCCGCTCGGCTCATTGTCGGCCCGTCCTTGTAGCGTCCCGCCTCGGCCGGCCCGCTCGCCAGAGCCAGCCGACCTCGGCTGTGGCTGCGGCCCCTCCGGCCGTTGCCGTGGCCGACGCCCACAGTGGCCTCGATCGCGGGCGCCGCCCATTGACCCGCCCCATCCCGCTGGTCCAATGCCACAGCCAGCGGGCCCCACCGGCCCCTTTTCTTTTAAAAAATAGCAAAAGAAGATTTCTAATAATAATTAAAATTATAACTATTGAATTAACTTAATTAATTTGGCTTAATTAATCTAATTAAAATTAATTAGCCTAATAATGCTAGTTAGACTAAATTAACTAGCTAGTTAGTGAAACAGTCTATGACAGGGGGGTCCCACCCCTGTTGACCAGTCAAACTTTGACTGGTCAACCGGGTCCCCTTGGCCCACCTGTCAGCCACTGGGCACACTCTTGTGTACGCTGTGCTGGGTGCACCTAGCATTTTAGCATTTGTTTTTTTATTAAAATTAATTTCAGAATATTAATAAAACTTTGAAAATTAATAGAAATTAAACCGTAGCTCGGACGAAATTGTTTTCTACATGAAAGTTGCCCAGAACGACGAACCGAATCAGGATACATGGTCTGCTTGTCCGCCACGCGTCCCTAGCATAGCAAACGTTGAACTTTTCCCCTCCGGTTCATCTCTCTGACAGACATCCGGGACCGGGAAAACTTTCCCGGATGTTTCCCCCTTCGCCAGTAACGCCTAGCACCGCGTTAGAACACCTCTAGCCCCGCTTATAATCATGTTGTGCATATGTTTGCGTGTATTTACTGTTTCTTCCCCCTCTTCTCTCCAGTAGACCCTGAGACCGCTGCTGATGCCCCTGTGATCGACTACGTCGACGACGGCCCTTCTTCCTTTTAAGCGGAGCTTCGAGGCAAGCCCCCCCTTTGATCATCCCGATATCGCCCATTCCATTCTCTCTTGCTTGCATTAGATTTTGCTACTGTTATTGATTGCTCCTATTCTGATGCATAGCCTGCTTTTGTACCTGTTGTTGTACCTTACCTGCTTATCCTAAACTGCTTAGTATAGGTTGGGTAGTGATCCATCAGTGACCTCCACCTTGTCCTTGCTGCCCCTGCTTCATCATTGACGACTCGAGCTACATGATCGACGACCAGAGCCCGACACCGCACATCACATCACGCCCCTTTAGTTGTTTGACTCTGCAGAGCTACTATTGAGTGCCGAGGGTGATCCCTCATAACGCACTCCTGATGATAATTTTGTAGTGTAGCTATTGATTCGTGGTCATCGAGGTGATTATCTCCTTCACCATGCCCGATCTGGCTCGTCGTGCAACCCCTCAAGTGTGAACCTCGAGGTGGTTCCTCTTCGTTCACCTTGATGATTACATCGAGTGGAATCCTCGAGGTGATTCCTTGGGTTTTCCACTTGATGTTTGGACACACGGTTACCTTGACATTACTTGAGACCTTTGGGTAAGTTAGGCGGGCCGGAGAGCACCATAAGATGGCTACGAGGCACGGCCGGAAGTCAGCAGCCCTTGAGTGGGCTGGGCTTGCCCTTGCTGTATTTCCTCGAGGCAGGCGGCGGGTCACATTATCGTGAGTCTCTGCTCGTCTCCGCGAGCTAATAATACACTATGGTTTGGGTATTTGTTCTGAATTGGCCTTTGGCCTTTGCGCACTAACCACCACGCGAGAATAGTTATGGGCCTCGACGTCATGGTATCAGCCGAAGCTTTGTCAGATGTCCAGTTCAGCATTGTGGGCCTGTCGGGCCAGTGCCATCCAGTAGAGGTGGTGCTCGTCCCGGCTCGTCGCATAACGACCCGGAGTGCAACGGGCGATGGGCCCAGCCCCCGGAGTGCTTAGGATGTAGACCGGCGGGGACCTCTCTGCTGAGCCTAGGTCGGGCTGCGACGTGTTGATCTTCCAAGGCCGGGCATTGACCCTAGAAAGGTGTGTCCGGCCAGAGTGATCGAGCGTGTTGGAAAACGTGGTGCACCCCTGCAGGGAAGATCTTTATTTGAATATCGTGTCCACGGTAATGGACGACGTTCAGACTTATATCTTGATCTAATACAACTAGAAATGGATACTTAAGATATGTGGCTCCGGGATCGCTTTCTCGCAGGGAGTTGAGGAAGGGTCTTTGGGCATTAATGTTACAACATGCTTGATAATTAAACTGCTATTCTTTACTCTTCTACATGCTACAAGATGCTTGGAGCTGCTTGAAGATGCTAGTCTTCGATAGGCTAGGCCTTCCCCCTCTATTCTGGCATTCTGCAGTTCAGTCCACAGATACATCCCTTCCATTTGATACCAATGCATACTTAGTGTAGCTCTGATGCTTGCGAGTACTTTGGATGAATACTCACGGTTGCTTTGTTCCCCCTTTTCCCCCTTCTTTCTCCTTTCCGGTTGATGCAACCAGATGGTGGCCCCCAGGAGTTAGATGCCACCCCGCCCTCTCGACTACTACCCGAGGGTGCCTACTACTACGTGGAGCCCGCCGACAACCAGGAGTAGTTAGGAGGTCCCAGGCAGGAGGCCTTGCCTCTTCGATCGTTGATGTTTGTGCTAGCCTTCTTAAGGCAAAACTTGTTTAACTTATGTCTGTACTCAGATATTGTTGCTTCCGCTGACTCTTGTGCTTTCGAGCTATGTACTCGAGCCCTCGAGGCCCCTGGCTTGTAATATGAAGCTTGTATGACTTTTATTTGTGTCTAGAGTTGTGTTGTGATATCTTCCCGTGAGTCCTTGATCTTGATCATACACATTTGCGTGCATGATTAGTGTACGATTGAGTCGGGGGCGTCACAAGTTGGTATCAGAGCCGATTGCCTGTAGGATCCCTCTTTCCAACTCCTTGGCCGAAGTTGAGTCTAGACTTTGAAAAAAGGTTTTACTAACATGGCTGTGTGGCTTACGGGCCCACGTCGCCATTGGGTGGTATTAGGATCTTTTACTCCTCGACTATACTCTGGGACTCTGATCTCTCTTCTATTCGGGTTAAATGTTTTTGTTAACTCTAACTTTAGGTTCTCGTAAATGCTTTCTCTCGGAGAGCCCCTCACTCCAGATGATTGCTTGGTGCACCAGAAGATTCTGAAGATACTCTCCGATGTTTTACCAAGACCCTTCCGCCCTTCGCCGTTACGATCCCTACCACCGATAAATCCTTATGTGTAACTACCTATGTTGTCATTCATACCTTCATCCCAAGTTGCTCTTGTTATTACAAGATGTCCTGAAATATTCTTCGATATTCCGAGAATTCTTTATGCTTACTGCCATGCAGTTCCTTGCCGCATGAATGTCCCTGCGGATAATTACTCGCTCTTGTCGAGTATCCATTCATCCCCAGTTATTCTTATGCTTCGTAAGATACCTTGTAATACAATCCGAGCTTTCGAGGGCCTCTGTCGCCTATTGCTCTATAAGATCTTACATGCCTACACTTTGATTAATTCCATATGCCTAGCTGTATCCATTGACGCCCTTTCTCATTATTACTTTGAGTCTTTCGATTTGATATGTTTGTGAGTAGTCACAATCATCAGTTGGTCCCTATAAAATATCATTCCGACTCAAACGTCTTCCTGAACATGAGTTGGTTCTCGGCCAATCAGATTGCCATCGATTGTGCCCTAAGTCTATTCAACTTATCCATTCTTGATCAGAGCGTTTGCTTCTGATCCCTTGACTTGGGAATCATAATACCTTTGCATTTTGAACTCTGAATTAGTCAGTTCCTTCTATAATCCGACCTCCTTGCATTCTTTCTTCTTCCGATTGAGTATCGTTGCTCACATCAGATCCATTGTGGACCTCCAGGTCCTTTGATGGGTTTTATCCGACAGCGTCCTTCATATTCAGTAACCTTGTGAGTCTTTCCTCGGATACACAATGCCTTTGGTAAATTGTATCCCACGCTCTCGTCAACCATACTCTACTTCCGGGCTTTTTATCTACTCGTGAAGTTTGTGGTATATGATCCTAAGATGCCCCTATGGTTGAATCTATGTCTTCCTAAATCTGCGTGAACTCAAAAGTTATGCGGGTTATACTCTATTGGCTTTTCGCCAGATAACATTTCAACGCTACAACTTCTTCGGATGCGAGAAGTGAATGGAAGGTTGTGCATTGATGAAGTGGGAGTCGACCTTGAACCTTTGTGTTCATGCCCATGGACACGATGTGGAACTTATCATGGAAGCTTCTTGTTATGATAATAATGATCCCCTTGTGATAAGTTCATTTTGTAGCTATATTGGTCCTTTGCAACCGTGGTTCCGACCATTATTGATCTCCCTGGATTCCATTTCTCGGACAAGTTAAAGTACTTGTCTTCTTCATATCGTTTAACCTGTCCAACCTCTACTTTGATCTACCTTCAAGTATTACCCTTTGGTATCTTGAGAATATCACGGAACTACATAACTTCTTATGAGTTCTTCCTCAACTGTTATTTCTCGCCGATTCAAAATCTTCCACGGGTTCTGAGTTGGTAGACACTCGAGGACAATAATAACTGATTCGAGTCTACACTTTCCTTTCCATTGTTATGTTAACCTTTCTTGTAACGTAACATATTTGAGCATTAATAATTCGTTGCTTATGTAAATGCCTCGATATACAACTCTGTCAGTAAGACCTTGTTACTATTGTTGATGACATCCCGGTAGCCGCCGATGGACGAGAACTTTGCCTACTGGCCCGCCTCGTCTTAACGAGCAGGAAAATGGTTCTCTTCGTCCCTCGCCCTTGGTACCAACGTTGTTGCCAACATAACTGACAGGTTATCCTCTGACCTACCTTGCTATCATGACCGTGCATATGTTAGCGCCCTTCCTACCTTTAACCCACATGGTGGGCCCATAACCCACAGTTCCACAGGATCGAAACCTGACTCTCCTATACATCCCTATCTTCCAAAATTGTTCCTCACGCTTGGCTTCGTATGTAATTTGCGAGCCACCTTCCTAGTGATCTATTCTGGTATTAGACGCAATACTTATTCCAAAGCTCTGAACCCCCTTCCACCCTCTGTTTCAGGCAACGAACAATTTCCTATCCGCGAAGCTTCTTATTGCACCTCCTTACCTTGCTCTCGATGGCTTCCTTGATTTCCACTCGAGATGCCTCTATCTCCACGTTCACTTGAGATAGCCCCAGGTACCTATCTTGCTAAGCTCCGTCCTTTCGAGTCTTTCCCCTACACACCTTAAATCTCGGGGCGAGATTTCTTGTAATAGAGGAGATTTGTGGCCTTGGGATAATTAAGCTACAGTAATTCTCGCTAATGATGCCACGTCATCATTAATACTGATTGATAAACTCACGTTGGTTTGAATCCGGTCCAATTCAAATTTAAAACTTAAAGTCAAAATCCAAGTTTGTCAAACATGAAAACTAAAATGTTCAAAGTGTGGCAAATAATCCTTGGATATTTTTCATCTTGGAACCAACCTCTTTTGAGTTCCCAAAATGCCCACAGGATTTTATTTTGTGGTCCAAAGCAACATTTATCTTGCCTTATTTTAATTTCTAAAAATACCTAGTCACTTCCAAATGCCTTGAAACATTTGGTGGCAGTTTCATAATTCACAAGTATTTATGTGGCCTAGTTCCACATTTATCAAAAGTGTTTTGGCTGCTCTAATTATTTCTAGACAACTTCTATTAAAAAAATGCAAAAGAGTTAAGGGAAAAGGAAACCCCTGGCTCCCCTGGGCCTTGGCTCACTCCCACACAGCCGGCCCACTACCCCCTCCCTCGGTCGACCTCCTGTTCCCCGGACAAGGAGTCGCATCTGAGGCGCCCGCGACCAGCTCGACGGCGCCGACAAGTGGATAAGGACGCCGACGCCGTGCCCCCTCGGGCTCCCCTCCCCACTTGCCCCTCGCTCTCCCCCCTCCAGATCTGCAGCGCCCGAGCGCGCCCATGGCCGCGCCGCCATGCTAACCACGACTACAGTCATCCCCGAGCCCCTCCGACTAGTCCCCGAGCACCGTCATCCTCCTCTACGTCCTCCACACCGACGATTTGGATCCGGGGAGCTCTACAGCGCTGGATCCCCTTCGTCGTCTTCCTCGGGTCGCCGTTGTCGCCTTCGACTCCGGCCATCACCACCCTCGCGGCTACGTTGCGCCGTTGCTGCTACTAATCCATCACCGGGCCCCCGTACGCCCACACGGTGAGCTCCCGCGCCCCGCTTCCCTTTTCCCTCGTCGCCGTAGGTCGCGTCCCGCCTCCCCTGCCTGGAGTTGCGCCATTCCGCCGAAACGAAAGCACGCGCCACGCTCTGGCGTCTTAACGCCGCCCCACCCCCGGCGCGTTCGCCCTCGCCGCGTTCCCTCGACCGCGCCCCTAGACGTCCCTTCCCGCACCCGTCTTGCCTAGCGCCATGCCTGCGGTGGCCCTGCGGCCCGCCTCTTCGCCGACCCACAGGCCACCATCATGACCCCGCCGCGGTGCTCGCCCGCTCTCCCTGCGCTCCGGCTCATTTGTCGGCCCCGTCGCTCGCAGCGCTCGCCTCGCCGGCGCCGCTTCGCAGCCCAGTCGACCTCGTCGTGGCTGCGGCCCCTCCGTCGTTCCGTGGCGGCGCCCTGGTGGCCTCGATCGCGGGCGCTTGCCCGTTGACCCGCCCCACCCCGCTGGTCTAACGCCACTGCCAGCGGGCCCCACCGGCCCCTTTTCTTTTAAAAAAATGGCAAAAGAAGATCTCTAATAATAATTAAAATTATAACTATTGAATTAACTTAATTAATTTAGCTTAATTAATTAGCCTAATAATGCTAGTTAGACTAAATTAACTAGCTAGTTAGTGAAACAGTCTATGACACGGGGGTCCCACCCCTGTTGACCAGTCAAACTTTGGTAGTCAACGAATCCCCAGCCCACTGTCGACCATTGGGTACACTCTTGTATACTGCTGTCTTTGGTCGCCTAGCATTTTAGCATTTGTTTTTTTATTAAAATTAATTTCAGAATATTAATAAAACTTTGAAAATTAATAGAAATTAAACCGTAGCTCGGATGAAAAAGTTTTCTACATGAAAGTTGCTCAGAACGACGAACCAAATCCGGATACGCGATCCGTTCGTCCGCCACATGTCCCTAGCATAACAAACGTTGAACTTTTCCCATCCGCTTCATCTGTCTGACAGACGTCCGGGACCGAGAAAACTTTCCCGGATGTTTCCCCCTTCGCTAGTAACGCCTAGCACCACGTTAGAACACCTCCAGCCCCGCTTATAATCATGTTGTGCATATGTTTGCGTGTATTTACTGTTTCTTCCCCCTCTTCTCTCCGGTAGACCCCGAGACCGCTGCTGATGCCCGTGTGATCGACTACGTCGACGACGACCCTTCTTCCGTATCAGCGGAGCTTCGAGGCAAGCCCCCCCCTTTGGTCATCCCGATATCGCCCATTCTATTATCTCTTGCTTGCATTAGATTTTTCTACTATTATTGATTGCTCCTATTCTGATGCATAGCCTGCTTTTGTACCTGCTGTTGTACCTTACCTGCTTATCCTAAACTGCTTAGTATAGGTTGGGTAGTGATCCATCAGTGACCTCCACCTTGTCCTTGCTGCCCTTGCTTCATCATCGACGACTCGAGCTACATGATCGACGACCAGAGCCCGACACCGCACATCACATCACGCCCCTTTAGTTGTTTGACTCTGCAGAGCTACTATCGAGTGCCGAGGGTGATCCCTCATAACGCACTCCTGATGATAATTCTGTAGTGTAGCTATTCGGTCATGGTCATCGAGGGTGATTTCCTCCTTCACCATTCCCGATATGGCTCTGTCGTGCAACCCCTCAAGTGTGAACCTCGAGGGTGGTTCCTCTTATGTTCACCTTGATCATTACATCGAGTGGAATCCTCCGGGGGTGATTCCTAGGGTTTTCCCCTTGATGTTTGGACACACGGTTACCTTGACATTACTTGAGACTTTTGGGAAAGTCGGGCGGGCCCGGAGAGCACTCCCAAGATGGCTACGAGGCACGGCCGGGAAGTCTGACAGCCCTCGAGTGGGCTGGGCTTGCCCTTGCCGTATTTCCTCGAGACGGGGCTACGGGGTCACATTATCGTGAGTCTCTGCTCGTGTCCGCGAGCTAATAATTCACTATTATGCAGGTATTTGTTACAGATTGGCCTTTGGCCTTTGCGCTAACCACCACGCGAGAATAGTTATGGGCCTCGGCGTCGTGGTATCGGCCAAGCTTTGTCGGATGTCGATTCAGCATTGTGGGCTGTCGGGCCAGTGCCATCCAGTAGAGGTGGTGCTCGTCCCGGCTCGTCGCATAATGACCCGGAGTGCAACGGGCGATGGGCCCAGACCCCGGAGTGCTTAGGATGTAGACCGGCGGGGACCTCTCTGCTGAGCCTAGGTCGGGCTGCGACGTGTTGATCTTCCGAGGCTGGGCATTGACCCCAGAAAGGTGTGTCCGGCCAGAGTGATCGAGCGTGTTGGAAGACTGTAACACCCCGGAAGTAACTTTCCATATTTGTAACTCCAACTCTTGCCATTTTCGGCATTGATATATGATATTCCCTCCGTGGTTGGGTTTTCTTCATTTTGCATTTTGTCCATGTCATGCATTTTATATTATGTCATCATGTGCATCGCATTTGCATACGTGTTAGTCTCATGATTTGAGCATTTTTCCGTTATCCGTTTTGCAATCCGGCACTCCTATCTCCCCGGCGGTCCCTTTTACGTTTTTCGGTATGCGGGTATTAAACCTTCTCGAAATGGACCGATGTTTGTCTAGTGGCCTTGGTATACCACCCGTAGACCACCGGTCAAGTTTGGGTCATTTGGAGCTCGTTTGGTACTCCAGCGGTTAACCGCACTCTCGCAAAGGCCTCTTTTAAGTTGCAGCCCAACACCCTTCAAAACAGCCCAATAACCCATCTAAGTCACCTCCATGCTCTCCGTCGTTCGATCACGATCGTGTGGTAGAAAACTACACCTCATTTGGACTCTCCTAGCTCCCTCTATGCCTATTTAAACACCTCCCCCGAAATCCGGATCATATCCCCGAAACCCTAGCAAATTTTGCCTCGCGTCGCCGGACACGTCCGGCGAGCAGACGCGTCCGCCGCCGCCGCCGACCAACAGGGCGTGCCACGTGGCAGCGCCGGTCCCCGCCGCCGCCTCCCACGCCCGGCCCATGGGCCCAGGCCAAGCCTCGGGCAGACGGCGCCCCGCCGCCCGCCGCCGCCCTTCGGCCGCCGCCTCCGGCCGCCCCGCCTCTTTTCGCCCGGCCGGCCACCGCCCGACCTCCGGCCGCCCAGCGCTCGGTCGCCCGGCCCCGCCAGCAACTTCCCAGCGCCCGCCACCTCGCCGCCCATGGCTCCTCGAGCCGAGCCCCCCCGCGCCGCCATCGCCGCCGGCGGCCGCCGCCCCTCCAGCCGGCGTCCCCAACCCCGGCGAGCTCCTCCACCGCCCGGCCCGATCCGATCCGGCCTCGGGAACCGGCCGAGCCCGTTGACCTCTTCTCCCTCCTCCTAATTTTTTTCTCTAAGTCTTTGCATCTCTTGTTATTTTGTGCAATTTTCAACATGCTATATCTTCGCATCCGTAGATCCATTTTGCGCGTATAATATGTCAAATGTTCGCCTCGAAGAGTAGATCATTTCATTCCATTGCATCATTTTCATTTGAGCTCATCTTGATGCCCGAAATGCTGTTGGAAGAGTGCTATGTGATGTTAGTTTCGATTTTTACGGAACTTGCACTTTTGTTATTTTGCCATGATTATTGTGTGCACCCTATGAATTTGATTCCTACATGTGTTTTGAAATATGCCATGCCATCTTTCCAGGGTGTATGCCATGTATTTTTGTGATCTATGTGGTGACTAGCACAAGCATGCAAAGTAGGTGTCTGTTGTTGCTGATTTCAGCCCTGTTTTAGCTGATTTTGATGCCATGTTAACTTGATGATACCAAGAGATCTATGCATATTTTGAGATACTTCAGTAAGGGTGTTTTGTAAAGCATGTCTTGCTCTATCCATTCATGCCTTTGTTTGCAATTATGGGATTCCATAGCTTGAGTCAATCGAGCTCTACTTTTGCTATCAAATGTTTCTGGCAGATTGTATACATGTTATTCAATTTTGCCTAGCTTGTTGTGGTTGATCCATTTATGCTATGTTATTGTTCTTGCCATGTATGTCTTCTATGTCATGTCTTCTTGATGTATGTATGCTTAGTTTATCATTTGAGGCTCTGTAGTGAGTGCATTGAGCTTGTAAACATGCCTTCTCGTTATCAGTTTTGACATGCCATGTTGCTGAATCATTAACTAGACTTTCGGTATTGACATGGATGTTACTATATTTTCTAGTCCTTTTTGGCTTATGGTCAGTAAGGGACTTTTGAACTATGCTTTGAGTAGATTCATGCCATGCCATGTTTTGCTATTTTAAGTTCCTGTAGCATGTACTTTTGTTGCTCTGATACCAACTTGTAACTCCCCCGATGCGGCTATATCTCCCACGTGTCGAGGCACGACTTAGAGGCATAATCGCATTGAAAGCAATGTCGCAAGTGAGGTAATCTTCACACAACCCATGTAATAATTAAGGGAACGAGATACATAGTTGGCTTCGATCGCCACTTCACACGATACATAAATAAACATCCATCATTGAGTACACTCAAGGTCCGACTACGGAACCAAAATAAAAGAAGATACCCCAACTGCTACACGGATCCCGAATCGTCCCAACTGGGCACCACTCTGATCATCGGGAAAAGACACATAGTAGCGACCACGTTCCTCGTCGAACTCCCACTTGAGCTCGGTGGAATCACCTGCCTTGGCCTCATCGGAACACCTGCAACTGTTTGGAAGTATCTGTGAGTCACGGGGACTCAGCAATCTCACACCAGCGAGATCAAGACTATTTAAGCTTATAGGAAGGATAGAGTAGTAAAGTGGAGCTGCAGCAGCGACTAGCATATATGGTGGCTACTTACGCAAAGAGAGCGAGAAGAGGAGCAAAGCACGGTCGTGAAGCTAGTAGCGATCAAGAAGTGATCTGAACTACTTCGTCGGACATAACTCCAACACCGTGTTCACTTCCCGGACTCCGCCGAGAAGAGACCATCACGGTTACACCTTGATTGATGTGTATTTTATTGAGATCAACTTTGGGTTTTCTACAACCGACATTAACAAATTCCCATCTGCCTCATAACAGCGGGCACGGCTTACGAAGATATTACCTGCGGGGGTGTCCCAACAGCCCATTATAAGCTCTCACGGTCAGCGAAGGATATTCCTTCTCTGGGAAGACCCGATCAATCTCGGAATCCCGGACTACAAGACATTTCGACGGCAATAAAACAAGACCAGCAAAGCCGCCCGAATGTGCCGACAAATCCCGATAGGAGCTGCACATATCTCGTTCTCGGGGCACACGGATGAGCAGACGTCGGGTTGGCATAAACCCTGGTTGCCCAAAGGCGCGGACATCGCTCAAGTTGGACCAGCAATCGAAGGAGAACGGCCGGGGTTAAAAATAAAGATGACCCTCGGGCTCGCGAAAACCGGGGAAAAGGCTTAGGTGGCAAATGGTAAAACCAAAGTTGGGCCTTCTTTGGACGAGTCTTATTCAAAGCGAACTGTCAAGGGGTCCATAAATCACCCAACCGTGTAAGAGCATAAAATCAAGGAACATAACACCGGTATGGCGGAAACTAGGGTGGCAAGAGTGGAACAAAACACCAGGCATAAGGCCGAGCCTTCCACCCTTTACCAAGTATATAGATGTATTAATTATAGCAGATATATATATATATTGTGATATCCCCAACAAGTAAACATGTTCCAACAAGGAACAACATCTCCATGTTCCAACAAGGAACAAACTTCATCTTCACCTGCAACTAGCAACGCTATAAGAGGGCTGAGCAAAGCGGTAACATAGCCAATCAACGGTTTGCTAGGAAAAGGATGGTTAGGGGCTGACATGGCAATATGGGTGGCATGATATAGCAAGTGGTAGGCATCGCAGCATAGGCATAGCAAAAGAGCGAGCAACTAGCATAGCAAAGATAGAAGTGATTTCGAGGGTATTGTCATCTTGCCTGCAATGTTCTCAGAGTTGTCGAAAGCTTGATCCTCGAAAACATTCTCAACAGGCTCCTCGTTCACGTACTCGTCTCCCGACTCTACCCAAAGCAACAACACAAACAAAGGAACCACAATAAATCACGGTGCAATGCACAATCAACATGATGCAAAACATGGCATGATATGCATGATGAGATATGCAATGCTTATGTGCGCTCCGGAAGGTAACCTCCTCCTCCTGTGAAATCTTCCAGCAATGCAGTGGTCAAGCATAATCCCAAGTCTGCAAAGGTGAATATGATGAATGCAGCTCAGGCAGAGGAATCTTCCGATGTGATAATGGGTAATCTTCGATTAATGATATTCTGCAAAAGTCTTATTTGATCTTTGGTGCATCGCATTCTTTCATTTCAAGACCTTTTGCATCTAAGCATGAGTTGGTTTTCAAGATTTGCCTAAACCATTATCGGTTGTCTCTCCGGGTAAATTCATGCATGCAAGCTCCATGGTTCGGATGTTTCTATCAAGATGGGCGATTATAGATTTCTGGCTAAACCAATTGTTCTTGGTGACTCGGATATTGATCTTATTCTCGGAATGGATGGCTTTATCGGCACAAAGCTCAGCTTTATTGTGCTGCTGTGGAAATTCAATTGACTCACTCTTCTAATGATGTGATCATCTATGCGCTTCGTGATGAAACCATTCGGTTGTTTTCTCTCAATGAGAAGGGCGAACTGAATGCCATGTCTCGATTCGGTCGTTTGTGAGTACCAAGATGTCTTTCGGAAGAGCTTCGGGTATGCCTCCTCATCGGCCGATTGAGTTCGTTATCGATCTTGAGCACGCCTTTGAACCCGTTTAAGCGTCCATACAAGCTTGGACTGATGAGCTGAAGGAATTGAAGAAGCAGCTCGATGAACAAGAGCGTCTGGGTTTGATCAGACCGAGTTCATCTCCTTGGGGTTGTGGTGTTCTTTTTGTCCAGAAGAAGGATGGCACGGACCGACTTTGCGTCGATTACCGTCCATTGAATAAGAAGACAATCAAGAACAAGTATCCACTTCCCAACATCAATGAGCTTTTCGAGCAACTCAAAGGTGCTACGGTGTTCTCCAAGCTGGACCTTCGTATGGGGTATCATCAGATTCGCATTCGTGAACAAGATATTCCCAAGACAGCATTCAGAACAAGCTTTGGTTCTTATGAATATACTGTCATGTCTTTCGGCCTCGTCAATGCTCCTCCAACATTCTCTCGGATGATGAACTTCATATTCCACCCCTACACCAATGAATTCGTCTTGGTCTATCTCGATGATATTTTGGTCTTCTCCAAGAATAAGAAGGATCATGCCAAACATTTGCGATTGGTGCTAGACAAGCTCAGAGAGTACCAATTCTATGCTAAGTTCTCCAAATGTGAATTTTGGCTTGATGAAGTGCTTTATCTTGGTCATATCATCTCCGCCAAGGGCATCATTGTTAATCCAGAAGGTGTCCGCAATTGTGAATTGGGAACCTCCTCGGAATGTCAAGCAGCTCCATGATTTTCTTGGTCTTGCAAGCTATTGCGAAGATTCGTTGAGAACTTCTCCAAGATTGCAAAGCCTCTTTCCAACCTTCTCGAAAGCATGTGAAGTATGTACGGTCTCCACGAGTGTGGCGTTGCTTTCAATACCCTCAAAGAGAAACTTCGTCACAGCTCTGTTCGACTCCTCTGATGAATCCAAGCCATTTGAAGTTTTACGTGATGCTTCTCTTCAAGGTCTCGGTCTTTGTGTTAATGCAAGAGAAGAGAGTTGTGGCTTATACCTCTCGCCAGATTGAAGCCCAACGAGAAGAACTACCCCACTCACGATCTTGAGTTGGCGGCGAGTTGTCCATGCATTGATAACGTGGAGACATCTCTTGTTGGGAAGGAAAGTGGACATTTTCATCGATCACAAGAGTCTCAAGTACATCTTCACTCAGCCCAACCTCAACCTCGAGCAGACTCGATGGGTGAAATGATTCAAGAGTACAACCCAAGTATTGAGTATACTCCGGGCAAGGCCAATGTCATTGCAGATGCTTTGAGCAGGAAAGCTTCTCGCAGCAGTCTAATCCTCAAGCCCTTTCAGCGGATCTCTGTGAATCTTTCCATAAGCTGAATCTTCAAGTTGTTCCTCAAGGCTTTCTTGCCAACCTCATAGTCTCTCCTACTTTGGAAGATCAGATTCGTGAGGCTCAACTTCTGGATACCATGGTGAAAAAGGTGAAGCGTGGTATCGACAAGGGCATTTCAAGTACAAGTGCTTCCACGTTGATGACAAAGACACTCTGTTCTTTGAGGACGGATTATGGTTCCTAAGGGTGATCTGCGAAAAGTCATTATGAGCGAGGCTCACAATTCGCTTCTATCCATTCATCACGGAAATGCGAAGATGTACCATGACCTCAAGCAATCATATTGGTGGACTCGAATGAAGCGAAATTGCTCAATTCGTGAATGAGTGTGATGTTTGCGAGAAGAGTGAAAGCGAACACCAAAGACCAGCTGGTCTCCTTCAACCTCTTGCTATTCCGGAATGGAAGTTTGACCATATTGAAATGGACTTCGTGGTGGCTTTCCAAAGTCAAAGCGTGGAAATGATGCTATCTTCGTTGTCATTGACAAGCTTACTAAAGTGGCTCATTTTCTTCCTATCAAAGAATCCATCACAGCAGCTCGGTTGGCGAGCTATACACCTCGAGATTGTCTCCTTGCACGGCATTCCACAAGTGATCTCTTGAGACCGTGGCAGCATCTTTACCTCCAAGTTTTGGGATTCTTTTGAAGGCCATGGGCACCAACATTCGGTTCAGCACAGCTTTCCATCCTCAAACAAGTGGCCAAGTCGGCGAGTAAATCAAATCCTTGAAGATATGCTCGGGGCTTGTGTCATTTCTTCGGTATGAAGTGGGAAGATTGTCTTCCATATGCCGAGTTCTCTTACAACAACAGTTTCCAGCGAGTTCGGGCAAGGCCCCATTCGAAATTCTCTATGGCGAAAAGTGCCGTACTCCTCTCAATTGGTGCGAGACAGTGAGCGCCAACTTCTTGGCAATGACTTGATCACGAAGCGGAAGAAATGTGCCAAGTCATTCGTGAGAATCTCAAAGCAGCATAATCGCGCGGAAGAACTATTATGATGATAAGCACCGTGATGTGGCTTTTGAAATTGGAGACCATGTCTACCTCGCGTCTCTCAATGAAAGGCACTCGTCGCCCCGGTATCAAAGGAAGCTTGCCCCTAGATCGTGGGTCCTTTCAAGATAATTGGCAAAAGAGGCGATCTCGCCTATCAACTTGAGCTTCCATCCAACTTTGCAAATGTGCACGATGTGTTTCACGTGTCACAACTTCGCAAGTGCTTCAAGATTCCTGAGCGCACTATCAACTTCAAGAGATTGACCTTCAAGAAGATCTCTCTTATCATGAGCACCCGTTGCTATTCTTGAAGAAACCGAGCGCAAGACTCGCAACAAGTCAATCAAATTCCTGAAAGTGAAGTGGTCACACCATTCCGACCGAGAAGCTACACGGGCGCGAGGATCACCTCCGTTCGAATATCCGGAGTTCTTTCAGTCCTAGATCTCGGGGCGAGATCCTCTTGTAGTGGTGGAGTGTTGTAACACCCGGAAGTAACTTTCCATATTTGTAAATCCAACTCTTGCCATTTTCGGCATTGATATATGATATTCCCTCCGTGGTTGGGTTTTCTTCATTTGCATTTTGTCCATGTCATGCATTTTATATTATGTCATCATGTGCATCGCATTTGCATACGTGTTAGTCTCATGATTTGAGCATTTTTCCGTTGTCCGTTTTGCAATCCGGCACTCCTATCTCCCTGGCGGTCCCTTTTACGTTTTTCCGTGTGCGGGTATTAAACCTTCTCGAAATGGACCGAGGTTTGTCTAGTGGCCTTGGTATACCACCGTAGACCACCGGTCAAGTTTCGGTCATTTGGAGCTCGTTTGGTACTCCAGCGGTTAACCGCACTCTCGCAAAGGCCTCTTTTAAGTTGCAGCCCAACACCCTTCAAAACAGCCCAATAACCCATCTAAGTCACCTCCATGCTCTCCGTCGTTCGATCACGATCGTGTGGTAGAAAACTACACCTCATTTGGACTCTCCTAGCTCCCTCTATGCCTATTTAAACACCTCCCAATCCGGATCATCTCCCGAAACCCTAGCAAATTTTGCCTCGCGTCGCCGACACGTCCGGCGAGCAGACGCGTCCGCCCGCCCGCCGCCGACCAACCAGGCGTGCCACGTGGCAGCGCCGGTCCCCACCGCCGCCTCCCGCGCCGCCCATGGGCCCAGCCCGCCCCTCCGGGCCGACGCGCGCCAGCGCCAGCGCCCGCCCCGCCGCTTCGGCCCGCCGCCTCCCGGCCGCCGCCGCCTCTCTTCGCCCGGCCGGCCACCGCCCGACCTCCGGCCGCCCAGCCTCGGTCGCCCGGCCCATGCTGCTTCTTCAAGGCCCGCCACCTCGCCTCGCCACGGCTGGCTCGAGCCGAGGCCCCGCCCGCGCCGCCATCGCCGCCAACGCCGCCGCCCTCCAGCCAGCGTCCCCAACCCCGGCGAGCTCCTCCACCGCCTGCCCGATCCGATCCGGCCTCGGGAACCGGCCGAGCCCGTTGACCTCTTCTCCCTCCTCCTAATTTTTTTCTCTAAGTCTTTGCATCTCTTGTTATTTTGTGCAATTTTCAACATGCTATATCTTCGCATCCGTAGATCCATTTTGCGCGTATAATATGTCAAAATGTTCGCCTCGAAGAGTAGATCATTTCATTCCATTGCATCATTTTCATTTGAGCTCATCTTGATGCCCGAAATGCTGTTGGAAGAGTGCTATGTGATGTTAGTTTCTGATTTTTACCAGAACTTGCACTTTTGTTATTTTGCCATGATTATTGTGTGCACCCTATGAATTTGATTCCTACATGTGTTTTGAAATATGCCATGCCATCTTTCCAGGGGTGTATGCCATGTATTTTTGTGATCTATGTGGTGACTAGCACAAGCATGCAAAGTAGGTGTCCTGTTGTTGCTGATTTCAGCCCTGTTTTAGCTGATTTTGATGCCATGTTAACTTGATGATACCAAGAGATCTATGCATATTTTGAGATACTTCAGTAAGGGTGTTTTGTAAAGCATGTCTTGCTCTATCCATTCATGCCTTTGTTTGCAATTATGGGATGCCATAGCTTGAGTCAATCGAGCTCTACTTTTGCTATCAAATGTTTCCTGGCAGATTGTATACATGTTATTCAATTTTGCCTAGCTTGTTGTGGTTGATCCATTTATGCTATGTTATTGTTCTTGCCATGTATGTCTTCTATGTCATGTCTTCTTGATGTATGTATGCTTAGTTTATCATTTGAGGCTCTGTAGTGAGTGCATTGAGCTTGTAAACATGCCTTCTCGTTATCAGTTTTGACATGCCATGTTGCTGAATCTGTTAACGAGACTTTCAATATTGACATGGATGTTACTATATTTTCTAGTCCTTTTTAGCTTATGGTCAGTAAGGGACTTTTGAACTATGCTTTGAGTAGATTCATGCCATGCCATGTTTTGCTATTTTAAGTTCCTTTAGCATGTACTTTTGTTGCTCTGAACATTGCAACCTGATGCTGTTTTTGACATGTCCAGCCTGATAATTTGTGCACTTTTGCCATGCTTGTTTGAACCTGTTATGATGTGAACTAGCCGTAGCTCAGTGCTCATCTTTTGTCGAGCATCATGTGTAGATCACTGCCATGTGCTTTGTTGATACGTTTGGGTGCAGTAGCTTAATTATTTGTTGCTTGCTAAGTGGCATCATGCTGTTAATGGCAGATTTGCGCCATTCTTGTTTTGCTTGCCATTTGCAAACCGTGCATCCGATTCGGTGATCTTTATATCGATTTCAACGAAATCATCTCATCTTTCAGTGGCATGCTTGGTTTGCCAAGTTGATGCCTGGTTCATCATTACCTTCGGGCGCACATAAGCATTGCATATCTCATCATGCATATCATGCCATGTTTTGCATCATGTTGATTGTGCATTGCACCGTGATTTATTGTGGTTCCTTTGTTTGTGTTGTTGCTTTGGGTAGAGTCGGGAGGCGAGTGCGTGAGCGAGGAGCCTGTTGAGAACGTTTTCGAGGATCAAGCTTTCGACAACTCGAGAACATTGCGGCAAGATGACCATACCCTCGAAATCACTTCTATCTTTGCTATGCTAGTTGCTCGCTCTTTTGCTATGCCTATGCTGCGATGCCTACCACTTGCTATATCATGCCACCCATATTGCCATGTCAGCCCTAACCATCCTTTTCCTAGCAAACCGTTGATTGACTATGTTACCGCTTTGCTCAGCCCTCTTATAAGCGTTGCTAGTTGCGGTGAAGATGAAGTTTGTTCCTTGTTGGAACATGGAGATGTTGTTCCTTGTTGGAACATGTTTACTTGTTGGGGATATCACAATATATATATATCTGCTATAATTAATACATCTATATACTTGGTAAAGGGTGGAAGGCTCGGCCTTATGCAGTGTTTTGTTCCACTCTTGCCACCTAGTTTCCGTCATACCGGTGTTATGTTCCTTGATTTTGCGTTCCTTACGGTTGGGTGATTTATGGGACCCCTTGACAGTTCGCTTTGAATAAGACTCGTCCAGCAAGGCCCAACTTTGGTTTTACCATTTGCCACCTAAGCCTTTTCCCGGGTTTTCGCGAGCCCGAGGGTCATCTTTATTTTAACCCCGGGCCAGTTCTCCTTCGATTGCTGGTCCAACTTGAGCGATGTCCGGCGCCCTTGGGCAACCAGGGTTTATGCCAACCCGACGTCTGGCTCATCCGGTGTGCCACGAGAGAACGAGATATGTGCAGCTCCTATCGGGATTTGTCGGCACATTCGGGCGGCTTTGCTGGTCTTGTTTTATTGCTGTCGAAATGTCTTGTAGTCCGGGATTCGAGATTGATCGGGTCTTCCCGGTAGAAGAATATCCTTCGTTGACCGTGAGAGCTTATAATGGGCTAAGTTGGGACACCCTGCAGGTAATATCTTTAAAAGCCGTGCCCGCGGTTATGAGGCGATGGGAATTTGTTAATGTCGGTTGTAGAAAACCCAAAGTTGATCTCAATAAAATACACATCAACGCGTGTGTAACCGTGATGGTCTCTTCTCGTGAGTCCGGAAGTGAACACGATGTTGGAGTTATGTCGGCGTAAGTAGTTCAGGATCACTTCTTGATCGCTACTAGCTTCACGACCGTGCTTTGCTCCTCTTCTCGCTCTCTTTTGCGAAGTAGCCACCATATATGCTAGTCGCTGCTGTAGCTCCACTTTACTACTCTATCCTTCCTATAAGCTTAAATAGTCTTGATCTCGCGGGTGTGAGATTGCTGAGTCCCGTGACTCACAGATACTTCAAACACAGTTGCGAGGTTCCGATGAGGCGGTGCAGGTGATTCCACCGAGCTCAAGTGGGAGTTCGACGAGGAACGTGGTCGCTACTATGTGTCTTTTCCGATGATCGATAGTGGTGCCCAGTTGGGACGATTCGGGATCTGTGTAGCAGTTGGGGTATCTTCTTTTATTTTGGTTCCGTAGTCGGACCTTGAGTGTACTCAATGATGGATGTTTATTTATGTCTTGTGTGAAGTGGCATCGTAAGCCAACTATGTATCTCGTTCCCTTAATTATTACATGGGTTGTGTGAAGATTACCTCACTTGCAACATTGCTTTCAATGCGGTTATGCCTCTAAGTCGTGCCTCGACACGTGGGAGATATAGCCGCATCGGGGGAGTTACAAAGACGTTGTGCACCCCTGCAAGGAAGATCTTTATTCGAATACCGTGTCCACGGTAATGGACGTTCAGATTTATATCTTGATCTAATACAACTAGAAATGGATACTAAAGATATGTGGCTCCTGGATCGCTTTCTCGCAGGGAGTTGAGGAAGGATCTCTGGGCATTAATGTTACAACATGCTTGATAATTATACTGCTATTCTTTACTCTTCTACATGCTGCAAGATGCTTGGAGCTGCTTGAAGATGCTAGTCTTCGATAGGCTAGGCCTTCCCCCTCTATTCTGGCATTCTGCAGTTCAGTCCACAGATACATCCCTTCCATTTGATACCAATGCATACTTAGTGTAGATCTGATGCTTGCGAGTACTTTGGATGAGTACTCACGGTTGCTTTGTTCCCCCTTTTCCCCCTTCCTTCTCCTTTCCGGTTGATGCAACCAGATGGTGGCCCCCAGGAGTTAGATGCCACCCCCGCCGACTACGACTACTACCCCGAGGATGCCTACTACTACGTGGAGCCCGCCGACGACCAGGAGTAGTTAGGAGGTCCCGGGAAGGAGGCCTTGCCTCTTCGATCATTGATGTTTGTGCTAGCCTTCTTAAGGCAAAACTTGTTTAACTTATGTCTGTACTCAGATATTGTTGCTTCCACTGACTCTTGTGCTTTCAAGCTATGTATTCGAGCCCTCGAGGCTCCTGGCTTGTAATATGAAGCTTGTATGACTTTTGTTTGTGTCTAGAGTTGTGTTGTGATATCTTCCGGTGAGTCCTTGATCTTGATCGTACACATTTGCGTGCATGATTAGTGTACGATTGAATCGGGGGCGTCACATCGATTCTCTCAGAGAGTCAACAAACGCTGATGATCTTACGCACGTTCAGCAATTCTTGGATAGGTATTGAATTCTATGATGTTGAAATTCATTTGCACTCATATCTGGTTCAATAATTGATATTTTTCAAAATTCATCATCATTTGCAGTGTGCTCGCATTGTGGAAAACTAAACCAGGGAACCTGTTCAAGACGGAACAACCCGTGCAGCACAAGATCGTTTCTCCGGTAACACACATAAACCCGTTATTTTCAGAAAATTTATCCAACAGTCTGCAAATATCTTTCCTTACGCTAGTCAAATGTTCAAGATTTTAACTAAACCTCTTTCTATTTTGTCCAAAGAAAAATTAATACATCTAACACCGGTTAGGTTGTTCCTAACAGGACAAATACATGACTAATTTTGTACAAAAAATTTCAGTGTCCTCTGCAAGAATCAGAGAACAACCTTTGTGGATACTATGTTTGCAGACACATGATCTCCATCTAAAAATCTGCTGATAGTTGTGACGATCCTCGCGAATTAGTACCAGTAAGTCTATCTTAATTAATATCTTCTACTCCACTCATATGGCACATTCTGATCTTAAAAATACTGCAGCTCATCTTAAAACCGAGGACCCTGAACCGCTCCCGCTGGTGAATTGCTGATGGTTCGGAGATTTATCGTGACTTCTTCTGGATCACTACATCAATCCCATCGTGATAATGAAGATTTCAGCATCGTTCTCCTGAAACATTGAGTAAGAGTTAGCTGCTAAACATATAACGCATGGATCCACTGTTTTCCATCTGATGAGGTCTTCGTATTTCGTACACTATGATTAATTATGTAATGCATATATGTGTGGACAAATCATTGGAATTTAGCTACCATATGTTCAATTGCAATTGTTGTGAAATCTGATGAATGTTCTTCCTGTGGACACTATTTGTTCAATTGAATATTGTGGCGAATTTGCTTTTTGCGTGCCGATTCAAAATGGGATATTTTTGTTTATTTGTTCAATTGAATATTGCGACGAATTTGCTTTTTGCGTGCCGATTCAAAATGGGATATTTTTGTTTTAACCTGGCAATTGCTCCGCACACGGTTCAACTAAAAGAGTGTGTGTGATCCACATCGGAAAGCATACGTCAATCATAGTGGAACCGTCGGTGATACACAGCAGATCGCAAATGATTTGCAGCTCTACTACGTGTGTGTAGGTTCTCCGAAACCATTTGTGATATCGTGTTATCGCACATGAGAACTGGGAGTAAACCGTGCCTACTGCAAAATACAATCCAAGTAGTAATTTTTTCAGGAAACGTGTGGGATCCCAAACGAAAAGCACACGTCACTCTTGCGGCAACCATCAGTGATACCTAACAAATCACAAACGGTCTACAACACTTGTATGTGTGCGAAGGGGCTCCTGAACCGTTTGTGATAGAACATTATCGCAGACGGTAATTGTTGGAAAATGTGTGCGATGGAGTCTAGCATGGCAGACGGGTTATGCAGAAAACTCGTGTGCGATAGGGCACAAATCGCACACTGTTCATATGTTGTCCCGTGTGCCTTACATACTGTTTCCCAAACGGTTCGTTATGACGGACCGTATGGTTTCGCTGCGTCATTAGAAACGCTTAATCACCTATACCACACGTGTGAAATAATTTAGTGTGTGCTGCATCGCACACGATTACATTTTGAAAGGCCTCTGGATCACTGCTCCATATCCTCGACGGTTTCTGGGTCGTGTGGGAAGGACACCCTATCGCACACACTCACTTGGAGACGGTTCCAAATGCCGTCGTTGAAAGGGGTTAAAAACCGTTTGTTTAGGACTGACGCGTACCAGTGTTCAAAATCGGGAGACAAAGGAAGAAGGAGATGGCTAGCCATGAAGGGGAGACAAACGATCTAACACACGGACGCACAAGAAGCAAGCGAAAAGAGACGAACGGAAAAGGGTGAAGAAAAGGCAAAGGTTTTCGAAAATCATTTTAGAAGTGGGGGAGAGGAAAACGAGAGGCGAATGGAAAATAATGTAATGCGAGGGAGAAGAGTTTATGATGGGTACTGGGTATGTCTTGACTTGGCGTAGATCTCCCCAGCAACGGCGCTAGAAATCCTTCTTGCTACCTCTTGAGCATGCGTTGGTTTTCCCTTGAAGAGGAAAGGGTGATGCCGCAAAGTAGTGTAAGTATTTCCCTTAGTTTTTTGAGAACCAAGGTATCAATCCAGTAGGAGACAACGCACAAGTCACCTAGTACCTGCACAAATAATCAAGAACCTTGCAACCAACGCGATAAAGGGGTTGTCAATCCCTTCATGGTCACTCGCAAAAGTGAGATCTAATGAAGATAGTAAAGTAAATATTTTTGGTATTTTTGTTGTATAGATTGGAAAGTAAAGATTGCAAAATAGTAAACGAGATGCGATGTAGATAAAAGAGATGCAATATAATAATAAAGAGACCCGGGGGCCATAGGTTTCACTAGTGGCTTCTCTCAAGATAGCATGTATTACGGTGGGTGAACAAATTACTGCCGAGCAATTGATAGAAAAGCGCATAATTATGAAGACATCTAAGGAAATGATCATGAATTTAGGCATCACGTCCGTGTCAAGTAGACCGAAACGATTCTGCATCTACTACAATTACTCCACACATCAACCGCTATCCAGCATGCATCTAGAGTATTAAGTTCATAAGAACAAAGTAACGCATTAGGCAAGGTGACATGATGTAGAGGGATAAACTCAAGCAATATGATATAAACCCCATCTTTTTATCCTTGATGGAAACAATACAATACATGCCTTGCTGCCCCTATTGTCACTGGGAAAGGACACCGCAAGATTGAACCCAAAGCTAAGCACTTCTCCTATTGCAAGAAAGATCAATCTAGTAGGCCAAAGAAAACCGATAATTCAAAGAGACTTGCAAAGATATCAAATCATGCATATAAGAATTCAGAGAAGAACCAAATAATATTCATAGATATTCAAGTTCATAAATCCATAATTCATCAGATCTCGGCAAACACACCGCAAAAGAGTATTACATCGAATAGATCTCCAAGAACATTGAGGAGAACTTTGTATTGAGGATCAAAGAGAGAGAAGAAGCCATCTAGCTAATAACTATGGACCCGAAGGTCTGTGGTAAACTACTCAAGCTTCATCGGAGAGGCTATGGTGTTGATGTAGAAGCCCTCCATGATTGATTCCCCCTCCGGCAGATCGCCGAAAAAGGCCCCAAGATGGGATCTCACGGGTACAGAAGGTTGCGGCGGTGGAAAAGTGGTTTCGTGGCTCCCCCTGATGTTTTTAGGGTATAAGAGTATATATAGGCGAAAGAAGTACGTCGGTGGTGCTACGAGGGGCCCACGAGGGTGGGGGTGCGCCTACCCCCTGGGCGCGCCCTCCTACCTCGTGGCCGCCTCGTGGTGTTCTAGACTTCAACTCCAAGTGTTCTGGTTTGCTTTCGGTCCAAGAAAGATCATCGCGAAGGTTTCATTCTGTTTGGATTCCGTTTGATATTCCTTTTCTGTGAAACACTAAAATAGGCAAAAAAAACAGAAACTTGCACGGGGCCTCCGATTAATAGGTTAGTCCCAAAAATAATATAAAAGAGCATATTAAAGCCCACTAAACATCCAAAACATATAATATAATAGCATGGAACAATAAAAAATTACGTTGGAGACATATCAAACTGCCAGGGGTTTTTGTAAAAATGCTGAGTGGGGCGTGTGAACAGCAGGGTAGTGGCTTGCCTGGTGGATAAATGGATTCATGCACAGTACTATGGGGGCCCAATTAGATGTCATTCCTACTTGATGCCCAATTAAATGGCTTTCGATGTCATGTCAAGCGTCGGGAAAATTACAGGTGATACGAAGCTTTCTATTCTCCCATGATACGGGCTTCCGAGAGCCCTTGGATCTGAGATCGAACGGTTGCTTGGCGTGATTCTAGACCTATGGGTGAATATCCTATCCTGGAGGGTTATTCTGCAAAATTTTCAGCAAGTTATCATGCGATCGTTCGATCTCAGATCCAAGGGTTGCCAGCAGCCCGTATCATGGTCGCGCCTACCATGACCGTCGCCTCGCTCGCGCGGTCGCGTCCTTGGAGATTTAACACGGTGCGTTAGGCTATCTGATGTTGGCATGTCATACATAGTCATCACTTAGTCACTCATACAACAATGTTAGCTATAAGGTTGGCTATAAGAGTATTTTTTTACTTCTCTCTATCTCTTTCTTCATAGTATTTATTGCATTTGCCAAGGAGTGACCTCTTCCAATGAAATGGTAGTCTCAAGTCATTAAAAGCATGCACACCCCACATCTCTTATTGGCTGATATGTCAAGAAACAAGAAACGATGTACTCCCTCCTTTCCGGTTTATAGGGCTTATCTCAACTTTTTTGTTTTTCCAATTTAGACTACCCACAATGGGAGTAATATAGGTGGTAACATCACACTTATCTAGGTAAAATAGATGATGTGGCATGTAATTAATGAAGAAAGAGAGGCATGTGGTAACATAGCTAGTTACTGTAACATCACACATATCAAGAAAAGATGAGTCTACAACATAATAAATGAAGTGATGCATGACACAACACATATGTTACTACCCAATGTGGATGTAGTAATATAGACTAGTAACATATCTATGTTACTACTCTAAGTTACTCCCCACTATAACTAGTCTAATAGGGCTCATCTCCATCTCATTTTTAGTTTCCGAGATGCAATAAATCTTTGCATGTAAGAATTAAAAAAGGTCACACCAATGCATGTAATGTTTCTAATTATCTTGTGGCCAAGCATGTATGCACTGCAATTAATCCAATTTAATGCATGAGTTTAATTGGGGTAGTTTTGTAAAGTACGAGATACATTCCTCCACTCACAAAATGCCTTGATTAATGAGATTTTAGATTTGAGCCTTATAAACCGAAAAAGAAGGAGTAGAAGTTAATGCACCACGCCTAAGTGTTTTGGGATTATTTGGTTTTTGTAAGATGACTTGCACACCTAGACGGAGGGAGTAATTAACTTGCCACATCAGACTTTATACCTATGTGGCAGGCTTAGCACCTGTACGAGCAAGTACTATAGTGGGCTATAAGCCCGCTTACATGGCATTTTTGCATATGTGGAAGAAAGAGACAAGGAAAAAGTGGAGGAGTGGGCTCTCATGCAAGAGCCAGCCTCTACATGGTGGAGCATTGGGAGAGGCACCTGTATACCATGAAGGTGGTCATGAATCAGGAGACTCACGCCGGTCGTAGAGCCACAGTTAAAATGATAAAATGGCAAGTCAAATGTGACGCTCGGGTAATCAAGCTACAATAACCCTCTGGTAATGATGCCACGTCACCATGATTACTGTTGCTAATCTCGTGTTAGTTTAGAACCGATCCAAATTCAAATTTAAGATCAAGTCAAACAGTTAAAGTTTTCAAAAGTGAAAACTAAAATGTTGTAAATGTGTTAAATAAATCCTGGGTAATAATGGTGGAGAAACCTAAATTTAATAAAATGTTTGAGTGTTCAAAATAATTAAAACTGTAGGTTTAATAATAAAATAAATGCCTTTTGAATTTTATAAAATATTAAACTATTTTAGTTTGGATAAGAATTAATGTGGCAGTAGTTTATTTAAAAGTACCAATTTAGGTGTTAGTGATAATTTTTACTAAAATTAAAATAAAATGTAACTAAAATAAAATAGAAAAGAATAAAAAAAATCAACAAAAGAAAAATAAAAGACCCTCCCCTCATTGGGCCTCGGCCCAGCTGGCCATTCGGCTAGCCAGGCCGGCCAGTGGCGCCCACTCCCTCATTATCCCCACTCAAAAACCCTAACCCGTAACCCCCACTGCCCCCACTACTCTCCCTCCCGATCCGATCTGGATCGGCATCCCAGCGTCCGCTCGTCGTCCCCGCCGCCACCTCGCCGACTCCCACCCCGGTGCCGCCCCACCACCGACGCCACCGCTCAATCCCGAAGGTCGCCTCACCTTCCCCCGTTGCGCTGGACCGCCCGTCCCCGCCTCTTCCTCGCGCTACCCCCTCCCGAGCTGGACGCCATCGCCCCGCCGCCCTCGTCGCCGGCGGCCCGGACGCCGCTCCGACCGCACCACCGATGCCCTTCCGCCTCCTCGAGCCCATTGCCACTCCCCTGCATCGCAAGTGAGGCACGGCCTCCCTCTCTCCCTCTCTCTACTCGCTGTAGGCCTCGTGCCCTCGCAGCCCGATGCCGCTCGTCACGCCCTTGCCTTCCTCTGCATGTGCCGGCCGCGCCCTTGGACGCGCCCGTCTTGTGAGCAGCGCCCGAACGAGCCTTCCGCACCAAGCGCCCATGTCGCTGCCGCTGCCGATGGCCCCGCCCGCGATGGCTCCAGCCGCCACTGCTCTCGTAGTTCCCGGAGCCCCTCCGCCGTGGTTCCCCGGAGCTGCTCTGCCGTGGCCAGAGACCATGTTCACCAACCACCGGCTCCTCGCCTCACGGTGTGCTCGTGCGTGAGCACAGCCACACAGTGGCTGGCACGTGCCACCGACATGCGGGCTAGCAGTTAGATTAGGAACTAATCTAATTAGTCAAACTAACTAACCAATAATAGACACTAACGGCGGGGCCCCACCTACTAATTAGGATATATTAAATTAAAACAAACCCTATTGAAAAGTAAGCGTCAATGACATGTGGGCCTCGTGACCACATTGACGATCAACATGGGTAGGTCAGCTACGACTGTACATCTTGACTCACCACTCGACCCCACATCATCCACGGTGACTAGCCCACAATGGGTACACATAGCATTTTCTGTTATTTTCGAATTAATATTAATCTGGAAATTCTAGAAATAAATTAAATCTTTATAAATTAATATAAAATAAACCTTAACTCAGATTAAAATAATTTATACATGAAAGTTGCTCAGAACGACGAGACAAATTCGGATACGCAACCCGTTCGTCCGCCACACATCCCTAGCATAACAAACCTGCAACATTTCACCTCCGGTTTATCTGTCCGAAAACGCGAAACACCGGGAATACTTTCCCGGATGTTTCCCCCTTCGCTGGTACCACCTCCTACCGCGTTAGGGCACACCTAGCACCGCGCATTGTCCTGTCTTCCATCGTCATGCTTATGTTTGCTTTTATATTTATTGTTTCTTCCCCTCTTCTCTCGCTGACACCGAGACCGATGCGCTACTACCCGATGCGACTACGGTGTCGGCGACCCTCCTACTTGCGAGCAACCAGGCAAGCCCCCCTTGATCACCGGATATCGCCTATTATTCTCTATCTTGCTTGCATTAGAGTAGTGTAGCATATTCTTGCTTTCGTTAATCCTATTCTGCTGCATAGCCCGTCATTATTGCTACAATTGTTACCCTTACCGCTATCCTCTTGCTTAATATAGGATGCTAGTGTTCCATCGATGACCCTACACTCTTGTCAAATGCGCCATGCTATACTCTTTGGGATGTGATCACTTGGGGCGTGATCACGGGCATATATTATATACCTTATACGGTTACATTAGTTGTAATCTTGTTGGAGATGGGGGCTGAAGGGCAAGTGGCTCCATCCCGGTAGAGGTGGGCTGGGTTCCCGACGGCCCCATTATTACTTTGTGGCGGAGCGGCAGGCAGGTTGAGACCACCTAGAAGAGAGGTGGGCTGGCCTGGTCGGCGTCATGGATATAACACGTTTAACGAGATCTTGGTATTTGATCCGAGTCTGGCCATTTGGTCTATATGCACTAACCAACTACGTGGGAAGTTATGGGCACTCGACGTCGTGGTATCAGCCGAAGCCTTCGTGACATCAGCGACTAAGCGGCGCGCGCCAGATTGGACTGGAATGCCTGCTAGGCTAGGTCTGCTTTCGGCCGCGCTCACAACATGCAGGTGTGCAATGGGCAATGGGCCCAGACCCCTGTGCCATAGGATTTAGACCGGCGTGCTGACCTCTCTGTTGTGCCTAGGTGGGGATGCGACGTGTTGATCTTCATGGCGGGCATGACCCGAAAAAGTGTGTCCGCCAAATGGGATCGGCGTGTTGGGTTATGTGGTGCACCCATGCAGGAAGTTAATCTATTGAATAGCGGTGATCTTGGTAACAAGGCGACTTGGAGTTGTACCTTGACCTTATGACAATTAGAACCGGATACTTAATAAAACACACCCTTCCAAGTGCGGATACAACCCGGTGATCACTCTCTAACGGGGTGACGAGGAGGGATTGCGGGTAGGATTATGCTATGTGATGCTACTTGGAGGACTTGATCTACTCTCTTCTACATCTTTGCAAGGCGGAGGTGGCGGAAGCATAGTCTTGACGGATTAGCTATCCCCTCTTATTACGGCATTCTGCAGTTCGATCCATCGATATTGCCTCTTTACACATATACCCATGCATATGTAGTGTAGATCCTTGCTTGCGAGTACTTTGGATGAGTACTCATGGATGCTTTTCTCCCTCTTTCCATTTCTTCCTGGTTGTCGCAACCAGATGTTGGAGCCCAGGAGCCAGACGCCACCGTTGACGACGACTCCTACTACACCGGAGGTGCCTACTACTACGTTCAGGCCGCTGACACCGACCATGAGTAGTTTAGGAGGATCCCAGGCAGGAGCCTGCGCCTCTTTTGATCTGTATCCCAGTTTGTGCTAGCCTTCTTAAGGCAAACTTGTTTAACTTATGTCTGTACCCAGATATTGTTGCTTCCGCTGACTCGTCTATGATCGAGCACTTGTATTCGAGCCCTCGAGGCCCCTGGCTTGTATTATGATGCTTGTATGACTTATTTATGTTTTAGAGTTGTGTTGTGATATCTTCCCGTGAGTCCCTAATCTTGATCGTACAAGTTTGCATGCATGATTAGTGTATGATTGAATCGGGGGCGTCACATCAAATCACGGGGCCCCACCTGTCCAGCAGTAACTCGCCGTCAAATCACACAGCCCTACGTTTGCAGCAGCCTACTCCCTCATCTTCTAGCGTCTCTGTCGAACAGATTAGGCGGAACTGCCCCGCCTACCGCGCGGGAAAAGCCCCGCCCTCAACTCTTAAATAGTACAATATACTAATATTGTATCCATGGATTGCGCCATGGAGAAAAGCCTCAAGAAAACAACGGTACACATGTACGGAGTATACAACACGCCCGTCGCGTTCGCGTGGCACCCCAGACGGTCGGTCGGTCTGGCACGCCGCTCTCCGAATGGAACGCGCGTCATATTGCGTTTGCACACACATGTGGGACCGCAATCGAGAACCGACCATAGGCACACTCCACGCCCCGCTAGTCGGGTGAGTTAATAGAAGAGAGAGCGGCGATAGTACTAGAAAGTGTTGTACAGACGTTGGTGTGCGGGCGATCCTGCATGACACGGAAGATCGGTTCGTCCATGCATGTGACCAGACTCCAGCGAACACGCTGGATTGGCTATCGTCTATATATCATGCGAGGCTGTGTTATGCAGGGTTGTAGTTCGATGAGAAATCTAAAAAGGTTTCTTGTCATCTCGCAATATTAGGTGTCATGTGCTTGGATCACTGCGAGGGTTAAACAGCGACAATCGAGTTCCCCAAGGCCTTTGGTCATTGGGGGCACATGCCGAAGACTACTCAGCTGCCATCTAGGTCAAGCGGCTATGTTAATTAGGACATCTATCGGCGGACCCCTTTTCTCGAGTTTATCTTTAATTTGAGCTTTGATCCTCGTCTAGTTTATGCAGCCGGGATTCATGTTGTCTCCTTTGGGCAGTGAGGTTATGGTTTCTTGTCATGTGGCATTTTTTCGTGTTATATATTATAATCCGGTGCTTCAGATAAAAATGACGACAACTGCGCCTCTGGGGCACGTGCATGAAGACTTCTCGACAGTCATTGACGAGGTCAAGCCAGCTCCGGTAGACAAAATAAAACTAGTACTCCACTATATAGGCAGGAGCCTCCGCGCTTGCTTGCTAGTGTTGCTCTCTTCACATTGTCTCGTCCTCTCCAGATCTAAACATGACAGGGGTGGCCACACTCTCTCTCTCTGCTCACTACTGGTCACAGATCCAGCCGGATCCTCTCCGCCGGGGAAGGTGAGAAGGTGCAATGTTCACACGGTCATCCTCGGCGACGGCTCTTACCCACTGCCGATGCATCCCGATCAGCGTGCCTTGCCGTTCTCTCCCAAGCACCGCTGGCTAGGGAGGGCCTCTGACCCCTTCTTCCTCGCTCTCGTAGTGTGGGCAGATCCGGCCTCCGCCGCCCACCTAGCGACATCCCGGCGACCCTCAGGTATAACTTCCTTCGAAACCGGCCTTGTTCTACTTCCTGAGCTCCTCACGTCGCTGCATTTGTATATTTTACTATTTCCCAGGCCCCCTCATAGATAGGATCGATAGGCTGTTCGAAAGCCACCTAAATTTTGACTGTTAAGAGGTAAAAGTAGTTCATGCACTCGAATCTAGTACTACTTGGTTCAAACAAGGAAGAAAGGGGGTGGGGGTGGGGAAGATCTATTACCTAAATCTAGGACTTGGTGAAAGAGGAAATAATGGGGCGAAAAGTAGTAGAGGCGGCTATCCAACTGGTCTCTTGGTCTAATAGGAAATAAAGGGAAGCAGTACAAACTCAATATAAACCCGATCTATTGGTTGAAAAAGGAAAGAAAGTGGGGACTGGGGACAAGTCAGCGAGTAAGTCCAGCACTAGATTTGCTACCCTCACACAAGATAAGGTGGCTAAACCGAACAAAAATGGGACCAACCCGGATATCCTGTTACGATGTTTGTTGCCCGAGCCACTCTTATGTAATGCCCTTTGGTAAAATGTAGCGATCGCCTTTGTTAAAAGTAAGGACATGTTAAACCAATGTTGTTTTCAATGTAATGCCTCGATGTCTGAATCAATGGCACTTTTCTCATGTCCCGCTAAATTTCCCATTAAGATAAGTTGCTTCTTTTCTTTAGAAATGCAAGCATCTCCGGTCCGCCTACTCTCCGTGCCCAAATACCGACTCTGTAGCAGCTGTTAATGTAATGTTGCTGGTAAAATGAAACAATGGCACCATTAAAGTAATGTCGTATTTAACGGTTGTCATAGTTAATCCTAATGCCCACACTAATATCTAGCAATGCTGCTGCTTTAGAAATTACTCTGTCCTTGTAGGATTGCCATTCAGATAAGGAACATGCTTCTTTTCATTTGATGTATGTTTCATCACTTGTTTGTCACCCTCCTTTCCACCTTTTTGTGCAAACAGAGACATACATTTCACGCCTGATCTTAGTTGAACTGCACAAATGATATCCAAATTATAGTTGAACATTCCAGGAGCTTCATAACCAACCTTGATGTTGCTCAATTTTATTGCAACTAATGAAGAAGAAGCTCTGTGTGTTTCGTTTTCTGATGGAAATGGAACCGGAGCTGGGGCCCTTTTCTTAAAACAAAAATGAAGAATAAGCTGCTAGCTCATGGGACATGCTTCATTTTAGGTGAACTGCACCAAAATGTCCCATGAATTGAATCATCCATGTTGGTGACTGGTGTCATCCCTTCTACGATGGCGTTGACTATAGATATGGTTCCCATCATGAGGTATGTTCCTTTTTGGTCTGACCGTTTACCAAAGATCCTGCATGTTGAGTCTGCTCTTGTGCTACTGTTTTGGCACTGCCATGATAAAGCAGTAATGTTATTATTTTGCACCTTAATCTAGTGGCACTATTAATTTGAGGCAATGTTTTGGCATCGCTAGTGCCACTATGTTTTAATATCGAAAGAGGGGGTTTCCTCCGATTTCATTAAAGAAACCCTACCATAGAGAACCATTATCCAACAACATCTCAGTGTAAACGGGCAGTTATGCAACTACTACTAGACCAGACTGAGTACTAGCAGGAGACAAGTTCGCCACATAAGCTAGGCAGGTAGGGGGACGCATCACCAGCTTGACCAAGTTTGGATTACAACCCAAATGCTACCACAGAAACATCAGGGGGGAAGATAGAGCCAGCTTCAACATCCCAGTCTAAGCACCCCCGGCCTCCATCCTTGCGACGCACGGTACACCTTGTTTGCCACATGCTCGACCCTAGTGCCACTGATAAAATGAAGTAATAATACAGTTAAAATAGAGCGAGTGTCCTCTCTATCATTTCATTTCCAATGTAGATAAAGAAAGTGCTTCTCTTTCTTAGTATATGTTTCATCAAGTAGTCCCAATTTTAGTGTTTAAGCGTTTTTGCAAACTGGGGTGCTTAATTTTAGTTGATCTGCACAAAAATAGAGATTGGAATGTCTCAAGGCCCCTCCTTGTACTACCGTTGTACACTGATGTTCATCACTGGCAGAAGGTGTATCAGGGAGACTTGGGTCGATTTCCAGTATGAGGCGTACCGTATGAGGCGTCGCAGGGCCCATCTCGCCCTCGCAGCATGGCATACTATGATAATATCGTAATATTTTCTTCTATTTATTAGTGTATGTTTCATCAACTAGTGCCACTATAATGTAATCATGCTTTTTCATTATCTGTGCAAACAGGGTTATTCAGCTGCATTTTGGTGGAACTGCACAAATGTACGGATGGCCGACATATATGCAGAGTGCGAGGTGCCAAGTAAAAATTACCGACACCAACCCAGCTCCATCTAAGCATTGGCATCCACCACCACCAGTGGAATGTGTTGCGCTCACTGTGGACGGATCTTTCTCGGCAGCAAATCCTCTAACCAAATACTAGTAGCATAGACTTAAAAAAATACTAGTAGCTGATACGTCTCCAACGTATCTACAATTTTTTATTGTTCCATCCTACTATATTATCCATTTAGGATGTTTTATATGCATTTATATGCTATTTTATATGATTTTTGGGACTAACCTATTAACCTAGAGCCCAGTGCCAGTTACTGTTTTTTCCTTGTTTTTGAGTTTTGCAGAAAAGGAATACCAAACGGAGTCCAATTGACCTGAATATTCACGGAGACTGTTTTTGGACCAGAAGAAGCCCACGGAGTACCGGAGATGGACCAGAAGAGTCCCGAGGCCACCACGAGGGCGGGGGGGGGGGGGGGGTGGGGGGCACGCCCTACCCCCTTAGGTGCGCCCCCTACCTCGTGGCCGCCTCATGGACCCCCCTGACTTGTTCCCGACGCCAACACCTCTTATATATCCCCAAACTTCCAGAACATAACCTAGATCGGGAGTTCCGCCGCCGCAAGCCTCCGTAGCCACCAAAAACGAATCGGGACCCTGTTCCGGCACCCTGCCGGAGGGGGAATCCCTCACTGGTGTCCATCTTCATCATCCCGGCGCTCTCCATGACAAGGAGGGAGTAGTTCACCCTCGGGGCTGAGGGTATGTACCAGTAGCTATGTGTTTGATCTCTCTCTCTCTCTCTCTCGTGCTCTTGATATGGCACGATCTTGATGTACCATGAGCTTTGCTATTACAGTTGGATCTTATGATGTTTCGCCCCCTCTATCTTCTTGTAATGGATTGAGTTTTCCCTTTGAAGTTATCTTATCGGATTGAGTCTTTAAGGATTGAGAACACTTGATGTATGTCTTTCATGTGCTTATCTGTGGTGACAATGGGATATTCACGTGATCCACTTGATGTATGTTTTGGTGATCAACTTGCGGGTTCAGTGACCTTGTGAACTTATGCATAGGGGTTGGCACACGTTTTCGTCTTGACTCTCCGGTAGAAAATTTGGGGCACTCTTTGAAATTCTTTGTGTTGGTTGAATAGATGAATCTGAGATTGTGGTGACATTGGAGTATCTAGGTGACATTAGGGTTTTGGTTGATTTGTGTCTTAAGGTGTTATTCTGCTATGAACTCTAGGATAGATCGAACGGAAAGAATAGCTTCTTGTTATTTTACTACGGACTCTTGAATAGATCGATCAGAAAGAATAACTTTGAGGTGGTTTCGTACCCTACAATAATCTCTTCGTTTGTTCTCCGCTATTAGTGACTTTGGAGTGACTCTTTGTTGCATGTTGAGGGATAGTTATATGATCCAATTATGTTATTATTGTTGAGAGAACTTGCACTCGTGAAAGTATGAACCCTTGGCCTTGTTTCGAAGCATTGCAATACCATTTTCACTCACTTTTATTACTTGTTACCTTGCTGTTTTTATATTTTCAGATTACAAAAACCTATATCTACCATCCATATTGCACTTGTATCACCATCTCTTCGCCGAACTAGTGCACCTATACAATTTACCATTGTATTGGGTGTGTTGGGGACACAAGAGACTCTTTATTATTTGGTTGCAGGGTTGTTTGAGAGAGACCATCTTCATCCTACGCCTCCCACGGATTGATAAACCTTAGGTCATCCACATGAGGGAAATTTGCTACTGTCCTACAAACCTCTGCACTTGGAGGCCCAACAAACGTCTACAAGAAGAAGGTTGTGTAGTAGACATCAAGCTCTTTTCTGAAGCCGTTGCCGGGGAGGTAAGTGCTTTAAGGTATATCTTTAGATCTTGCAATCGAATATTTTAGTTTCTTGTTTTATCACTAGTTTAGTCTATAAAAGAAAACTACAAAAAATGGAATTAAGGGTGCCTCATATGCTTCATATTTTTAATGTATTTCGTGAAGTGATGGGAAGGAAAATTGTGCTCAAGTACTAGAAGAAGAATTACATAGAATGCTTGGCATAAAATATGTGAATGATGAGCATGATTGCAATGTTGTTAGTATGAATTCTTTGAATACCCATGATGCTAATGATATGCAAAGCCACAAGCTTGGGGATGCTATGTTTGATGAAGATGATATGTTTTGTCCCCCATGTTTTGATGAGCAAATTTATTATGATGAAAGCATGCCTCCTATTTATGATGATTATATTGATGAAAGTGGATTTGGAGAGGTCATGACTTTATTTAGTGATGAATCCACTATTTCGGAAGAGTTTCCAATTGATTACGAGAACAAAGTTGCTATCTGTGATGGTTATTGTGATGACATGTATGCTATAAAGAATAATGATAACCATGAAACTTGTCAGCATGATTTTAATTTTCAATTGGATTATGCCTCACATGATAGTTATTTTGTTGAGTTTGCTCCCACTACTATTCATGAGAAGAAATTTGCTTATGTGAAGAGTAATAAAATTTATATGCAAGTAGATCATGAAAATAATGCTTTATGTGCTGGTTATATGGTTGAATTCATTCATGATGCTACTGAAAATTATTGTGAGAGAGGATCATATGCTTCTAGATATTGCAATAATATCAAGTTTTGTCTCTATGTGTTAAAAGTTTTGAAGTTATGCTTGTTTTGCCTTCCTATGCTAGTTGATTATTGTTCCCATAAGTTGTTTGCTCACAAAATCCCTATGAATAGGAAGTGTGTTAGACTTAAATGTTCTAGTAATATTCTTCATGATGCTCTCTTTATGTTTCAATTCTTATCTTTTATGTGAGCATCATTGATATCATCATGCCTAGCTAGGGGCGTTAAACAATAGCGCTTGTTGGGAGGCAACCCAATTTTATTTTTGTTCTTTGATTTTTGCTCTTGTTTAGTAATAAATAATTCATCTAGCCTATGTTTAGATGTGGTTTTATGTTTTAATTAGTGTTTGTGCCAAGTAGAACCTTTGCGAAGACTTGGGTGCTTTGCGATCTTGCTGTAAAAAACAGAAACTTTCGTGCTCATGAGATTAGCTGCCATTTTTTACTGGAGAGCGCTTTTAGGTTGATTATTTTTGCAGATGATTAATAGAAAAATTACTCAGGTCCACCAATTTATTTCAGAATTTTTGGAGTTACAGAAGTATTCGAATGATACAAATTGCTACAGACTGTCCTGTTTTGACAGATTCTGTTTTCTATGTGTTGTTTGCTTATTTTGATGATTCTATGAGTAGTATCGGAGGGTATGAACCATAGAGAAGTTGTAACACAGTAGATATTACACCAATATGAATTTATAATGAGTTCACAACAGTACCAAAAGTGGTGATTTATTTTCTTATACTAACGGAGCTTACGAGTTTTCTGTTGAGTTTTGTGTTGTAAAGTTTTCAAGTTTTGGGTAAAGATTCGATGGACTATCGAATAAGGAGTGGAAAGAGCCTAATATTGGGGATTCCCAAGGCACCCCAAGGTAATATTGAAGGACAACCAAGAGCCTAAGCTTGGGGATGCCCCGGATGGCATCCCCTCTTTCGTCTTCGTTCATCGGTAACTTTACTTGGAGCTATATTTTTATTCACCACATGATATGTGTTTTGCTTGGAGCATCATTTTATTTTATTTTGTTTTGCTTGCTGTTCGAATAATATCCCAAGATCTGAAATTCTTAAATGTTAGAGATTCTTGACATAGTTACATAATTATTCAATTACTCGTTGATCTTCACTTATATCTTTCGGAGTAGTTTGTTGTTTGCTCTAGTCTTCTCTTATATCTTTTTAGAGCACGGCGGTGGTTTTATTTTGAAGAAATAGATGAACTCTCATGCTTTACTTATATTATTTTGAGAGTCCCAAACAGCATGGTAATTTTCTTTGGTTATGAAACTAGTCCTAATATGATAGGCATCCAAGATGGGTATAATAAAAACTTTCATATAAAGTGCATTAAATACCATGAGAAGTTTGATACTTGATAATTGTTTTGAGATATAAATATGGTGATATTAGAGTCATGCTAGTTGAGTAATTATAAAATTGAGAAATACTTGTGTTGAGGTTTGCAAGTCCCATAGCATGCACGTATGGCAACCGTTGTGTGACAAATTTGAAGCATGATGTGTTCTTTGATTGCCTTCCTTATGAGTGGCAGTCGGGGGCGAGCGATGGTCTTTTCCTACCAATCTATCCCCCTAGGAGCATGCGCGTAGTGCTTGGTTTTGATGACTTGTAGATTTTTTCAGTAAGTATGTGAGTTCTTTATGACTAATGTTGAGTCCATGGATTATACGCACTCTCACCCTTCCATCATTGCTAGCCTTTTCGGTACCGTGCATTGCCCTTTCTCACCTCGAGAGTTGGTGCAAACTTTGCCGGTGCATCCAAACCCCGTGATATGATACGCTCTATCACACATAAGCCTCCTTATATCTTCCTCAAAACAGCCACCATACCTACCTATTATGGCGTTTCCATAGCCATTCTGAGATATATTGCCATGCAACTTTCCACCGCTACATTTATTATGACATGCTTCATCATTGTCATATTCCCTTGCATGATCATGTAGTTGACATCGTATTTGTGGCAAAGCCACCGTTAATAATTTTTATATACATGTCACCCTTGATTCATTGCACATCCCGGTACACCACCGGAGGCATCTACATAGAGTCATATTTTGTTCTAAGTATCGAGTTGTAATTGTTGAGTTGTAAGTAAATAAAAGTGTGATGATCTTCATTACTAGAGCATTGTCCCATGTGAGGAAAGGATGATGGAGACTATGATTCCCCCACAAGTCGGGATGAGACTTCGGACGAAAAATTAAAAAAAAGGCCATAAATAAGAGAAGGCCCAAACAAAAAAATGAGAGAAAAAGAGAGAAGGGGAAATGTTACTATCCTTTTTCCACACTTGTGCTTCAAAGTAGCACCATGATCTTCATGATAGAGAGTGTCTTATTTTGTCACTTTCATATACTAGTGGGAATTTTTCATTATAGAACTTGGCTTGTATATTCCAATGATGGGCTTCCTCAAAATGCCCTAGGTCTTCGTGATCAAGCAAGTTGGATGCACACCCACTTAGTTAATTTTGTTGAGCTTTCATACATTTATAGCTCTAGTGCATCCGTTGCATGGCAATCCCTACTCCCCGCATTGACATCAATTGATGGGCATCTCCATAGCCCGTTGATTAGCCAAGTCGATGTGAGACTTTCTCCCTTTTTGTCTTCTCCATACAACCTCCATCATCATACTCTGTTCCACCTAATGCTATGTCCATGGCTCGTGCTCATATATTGCGTGCAAGTTGAAAAAGTTTGAGAATGCTAATGTATGAAACAATTGCTTGGCTTGTCATCGGGGTTGTGCATGATGGGAGCATTTTGTGTGACGAAAATGAAGCATGGCCAAACTATATGATTTTGTAGGGATGAGCTTTCTTTGGCTATGTTATTTTGAGAAGACATAATTGCTTGGTTATTATGCTTGAAGTATTATTATTTTTATGTCAATATTAAACTTTTATCTTGAATCTTTTGGATCTGAACATTCATGCCACAATAAAGAAAATTGCATTGATAATTATGCTAGGTAGCATTCCACATCAAAATTCTGTTTTTATCATTTACCTACTCGAGGACGAGCAGGAATTAAGCTTGGGGATGCTTGATACGTCTTCAACGTATCTATAATTTTTGATTGTTCCATGCTATTATATTATCCATTTAGGATGTTTTATATGCATTTATATGCTATTCTATATGATTTTTGGGACTAACCTATTAACCTAGAGCCCAGTGCTGGTTTCTGTTTTTTCCTTGTTTTTGAGTATTGCAGAAAACGAATACCAAACGGAGTCCAATTGACCTAAAAATTCATGGAGATTGTTTTTGGACCAGAAGAAGCCCACAGAGTACCGGAGATGGACCAGAAGAGTCCCGAGGCCACCACGAGGGGGGCGCCCTACCCCCCTGGGCACGTCTCCCTACCTCGTGGCCGCCTCGTGGACCCCCCTGACTTGTTCCCGACGCCAACACCTCTTATATATCCCCAAACTTCCAGAACATAACCTAGATCGGGAGTTCCGCTGCCGCAAGCCTCTATAGCCACCAAAAACCAATCGGGGCCCTGTTCCGGCACCCTGCCGGAGGGGGAATCCCTCACCGGTGGCCATCTTCATCAGCCCGGCGGTCTCAATGCGAGGAGGGAGTAGTTCACCCTCGGGGCTGAGGGTATGTACCTGTAGCTATGTGTTTGATCTCTCTCTCTCTCTCTCGTGTTCTTGATATGGCACGATCTTGATGTACCGCGAGCTTTTCTATTATAGTTGAATCTTATGATGTTTCTCCCCCTCTATCTTCTTCTAATAGATTGAGTTTTCCCTTTGAAGTTATCTTATATGATTGAGTCTTTAAGGATTTGAGAACACTTGATGTATGTCTTGCATGTGCTTATCTGTGGTGACAATGGGATATTCACGTGATCCACTTGATGTATGTTTTGGTCATCAACTTGCGGGTTCAGTGACCTTGTGAACTTATGCATAGGGGTTGGTGATACGTCTCCAACGTATCTATAATTTTTTATTGTTCCATGCTATTATATTATCCGTTTTGGATGTTTAATGGGCTTTACTATACACTTTTACATTATTTTTGGGACTAACCTAATAACCCAAGGCCCTGTGCAAATTGCTGTTTTTTTGCCTATTTCAGTGTTCTGTAGAAAAGGAATAGCAAACGGAGTCAAAACGGAATGAAACCTTCGGGAGCGTGATTTTTGGAACAAACGTGATCCAGAGGACTTGGAGTGGACGTCAAGAAATCAACGAGGAGGCCACGAGGCAGGGATGCGCGCCTGCCCCCCTGGGCGCGCCCCCCACCCTCGTGGCCCCCTCGTGGCTCCACCGACCTACTTCTTCCTCCTATATATACCCATGTACCCCAAAACCAACCAGGAGCACCACGAAAATCTATTTCCACTGCCGCAACCTTATGTACCCGTGAGATCCCATCTTGGGGCCTTTTCCGGTGCTCCGTCAGAGGGGCAATCAATCACGGAGGGCTTCTAAATCAACACCATAGCCTCTCGAATGATGTGTGAGTGGTTTACCATACACCTTCGGGTCCATAGTTATTAGCTAGATGCCTTCTTCTCTCTCTTTGGATCTCAATAGAAAGTTCTCCTCGATCTTCTTGGAGATCTATTCGATGTAACTCTTTTTGCGGTGCGTTTGTCGAGATCCAATGAATTGTGGGTTTACGATCAAGATTATCTATGAAAAATATTTGAATCTTCTCTGAATTCTTTTATGTATGATTGGTTATGTTTGCAAGTCTCTTCGAATTATCAGTTTGGTTTGGCCTACTAGATTGATCTTTCTTGCAATGGGAGAAGTGCTTAGCTTTGGGTTCATCTTACATTGTTCGATCCCAGTGACAGTAGGGGAAACGACACGTATTGTATTGTTGCCATCGAGGATAAAAAGATGGGGTTTATATCATATTGCTTGAGTTTATCCCTCTACATCATGTTATCTTGCCTAATGTGTTACTCTGTTCTTATGAACTTAATACTCTAGATGCATGCTGGATAGCGGTCGATGTGTGGAGTAATAGTAGTAGATGCGGACATGAGTCGGTCTAGTTGTCACGGACGTGATGCCTATATACATGATCATGCCTAGATATTCTCATAATTATGCACTTTTCTATCAATTGCTCGACAGTAATTTTTTTCACCCACCGTAATACTTATGCTATCTTGAGAGAAGCCACTAGTGAAACCTATGGCCCCCGGGTCTATTTTCCATCATATAAGTTTCGAGTCTATTTTTACTTTGCAATCTTTACTTTCAATCTTTATCATAAAAATACCAAAAATATTATCTCACTTTTGCAAGTGGCCGTGAAGGGATTGACAACCCCTTTATTGCATTGGTTGCAAGGTCCTTATTTGTTAGTGTAGGTACGAGGGACTTGCGTGTGGCCTCCTATTGGATTGATACCTTGGTTCTCAAAAACTAAGAGAAATACTTACGCTACTTTGCTGCATCATCCTTTCCTCTTCAGGGGAAAACCAACGCATGCTCAAGAGGTAGCAAGAAGGATTTCTGGCGCCTTTGCCGTGGAGGCTTACACCAAGTCAAGTCAAAATTTTATCTCCCGCCAACGTGCGATTTCTGGCGCCGTTGTCGGGGAATCTACGCACAAGTCAAGACATACCAAGTACCCATCACAAACTCTTATCCCTTGCATTACATTATTTGCCATTTACCTCTCGTTTTCCTCGCCCCCACTTCACCCTTGCCGGTTTATTCGCCCTCTCTTTCCGTTTGCCTCTTTTTCGCTTGCCTCTTGTGTCCTGTGTGCCGTCATGGCCAGTCCTTTAGCTACCCCTTTGTCTCCCGAGTTTGAAGTTCTTCACTTCAAACAAAGGCAGGGAGAAAACTTAAAATATGATTGGTTTAGGATGATGGAATCTTATCGTAATTGCACCCTAGAGGTGAATTTTAGAATTTTGCTTCGCAATTTCTATGTTGGACTAAATATGTCCCATAGAAAACTCTTGGATTGCGTTGCCAAAGGAAATTTTATCGAAAATTATCCCAGTATTGCACATGAAATTATAGAGGGAATAGTGGGAACACTACCTCAACAAAAGGGCCGCATCATACCCAGGAAAAAACACAAATTTTTGAGAAAATTTGCGAAGTAACGAAAATTTTACAAAAATCTCTTGAACCTCTTAAGAGTGTTAGCGAGAATCTTCACCGCATGAATATGTTGATTACTCTTTGTAATAAGCGGTTGGATTCCTTAGATCTAAAAATTTCTGAATATGAAGGGAAATGCAAATAACCTCCCGGATTCGAGCATGATTCCGCTAAAAAATTAAAAGCCAAAGATGACAATACCTAGATCTATCCTTGCCTTTATGCCTAGCTAGGGGCATTAAACGATAGCGCTTGTTGGGAGGCAACCCAATTTTATTCTAGTTTCTTGATTTTTGGTTCTGTTTAATAATAAATAATCCCTCTAGCTTCTGTTTAGATGTGGTTTTATGTTTTAATTAGTGTTTGTGCCAAGTAGAACCTTTGGGAAGACTTGGGTGAAGTATTTTTGATCTTAATGTAAAAAACAGAAACTTTAGCGCTCACGAGATTAGCTACAACTTTTTACTGGAGAGTGATATTTAGTTGATTCTTTTTTCAGATGATTAATAGATAAATTCCTCACGTCCAGAAATTTATTTTAAATTTTTTGGAGTTCCAGAAGTATGCGTTTGATACATATTACTACAGACTGTTCTGTTTTTGACAGATTCTGTTTTTTGAGTGTTGTTTGCTTATTTTGATGAATCTATGGCTAGTATCGGAGGTTATGAACCATAGAGAAGTTGGAATACAGTAGGTTTAACACCAACATAAATAAATAATGAGTTCATTACAGTACCTTGAAGTGGTGTTTTGTTTTCTTTAACTAGAGACTCACGAGATTTTCTGTTAAGTTTTGTGTTGTGAAGTTTTCAAGTTTTGGGTAAAGATTTGATGGATTATGGAACAAGGAGTGACAAGAGACTAAGCTTGGGGATTCCCAAGGCACCCCAAGGTAAAATCCAAGGACAACCAAAAAGCCTAAGCTTGGGGATACGGAAGGCATCCCCTCTTTTGTCTTCGTCCATCGGTAACTTTACTTGGAGCTATATTTTTATTCACCACATGATATGTGTTTTGCTTGGAGCGTCTTGTATGATTTGAGTCTTTGATTTTTAGTTCACCACAATCATCCTTTCTGTACACACCTTTTGGAGAGACACACATTAATCGGAATTCATTAGAATACTCTATGTGATTCCCTTATATCTTGAGCTAAACAATTTTGCTTTAGTGCTTCACTTATATCTTTTAGAGCACGGTGGTGATTTTGTTTTATAGAAATTATTGATCTCTCATGCTTCACTTATATTATTTTGAGAGTCCTTTAGAACAGCATGGTAATTTTCTTTGGCTATAAAATTAGTCCTAATATGATAGGCATCCAAGATGGATATAATAAAAACTTCCATATAAGAGCATTGAATACTAGAAGAAGTTTGATACTTGATGATTGTTTTGAGATATGGAGATAGTGATATTAAAGTTGTGCTAGTTGAGTAGTTGTGAATTTAAGAAATACATGTGTTTAAGTTTGCAAGTCCCATAGCATGCACGTATGGTAAACATTGTGTAACAAATTTGAAACATCAGGTGTTCTTTGATTGTCATCCTTATGAGTGGCGGTTGGGGACAAGCGATGGTCTTTTCCTACCAATCTATCCCCCTAGGAGCATGCGCGTAGTGCTTGGTTTTTGATGACTTGTAGATTTTTGCAATAAGTATGTGAGTTCTTTATGACTAATGTTGAGTCCATGGATTATACGCATTCTCAACCTTCCATCATTGCTAGCCTCTTCGGAACCGTGCATTGCCTTTTCTCACCATCAGAGTTGGTGCAAACTTCGCCGGTGCATCCAAACCCCGTGATATGATACGCTCAATCACACATAAACCTCCCTATATCTTCCTCAAAACAGCCACCATACCTACCTATTATGGCATTTCCATAGCCATTCCGAGATATATTGCCAACTTTCCACCGTTTCGTTTATTATGACACGCTTCATCATTGTCATATTGCTTTGCATGATCATGTAGTTGACATCGTATTTGTGGCAAAGACACCATGCATATTATTTCATACATGTCACTCTTGATTCATTGCTCATCCCGGTACACCGCCGAAGGCATTCATATAGAGTCATATTTTGTTCTAAGTATCAAGTTGTAATCATTGAGCTGTAAATAAATAGAAGTGTGATGATCATCATTAATAGAGCATTGTCCCCAAAAAAAAGAAAGGCCGTATAAAAAATAAAGGCCCAAAAAAAAATAAAAAAATAAAAAAAGAGAGAAATAAAAAGGGACAATGCTACTATCCTTTTTCCACACTTGTGCTTCAAAGTAGCACCATGATCTTTATGATAGAGAGTCTCTTGTTTTGTCACTTTCATATACTAGTGGGAATTTTTCATTATAGAACTTGGCTTGTATATTCCAACAATGGGCTTCCTCAATTGCCCTAGGTCTTCGTGAGCAAGCAAGTTGGATGCACACCCACTTAGTTTCTTTTGTTGAGCTTTCATACATTTATAGCTCTAGTGCATCCGTTGCATGGCAATCCCTACTCCTTGCATTGACATCAATTGATGGGCATCTCCCTAGCCCGTTGATTAGCTGCGTCAATGTGAGACTTTCTCCTTTTTTGTCTTCTCCATACAACCCCATCATCATGATTCCATTCCACCCATAGTGCTATATCCATGGATCACGCTCATGTATTGCGTGAAAGTTGAAAAATGTTTGAGATTACTAAAGTATGAAACAATTGCTTGGCTTGTCATCGGGGTTGTGCAAGATGAGAGCATCTTGTGTGACGAAAATGAAGCATGGCCAAACTATATGATTTTGTAGGATGAGCTTTCTTTGGCTATGTTATTTTGAGAAGACATAATTGCTCGGTTAGTATACTTGAAGTATTATTATTTTTATGTCAATATTAAACTTTTATCTTGAATCTTTCGGATCTGAACATTCATGCCACAATAAAGAAAATTACATTGAGAAATATGCTAGGTAGCATTCCACATCAAAAATTCTATTTTTATCATTTACCTACTCGAGGACGAGCAGGAATTAAGCTTGGGGATGCTTGATACGTATCCAACGTATCTATAATTTTTTACTATTCCATGCTATTATATTATCCGTTTAGGATGTTTAATGGGCTTTACTATACACTTTTATATTATTTTTGGGACTAACCTATTAACCCAAGGCCCAGTGCAAATTGTTGTTTTTTGCCTATTTCGGTGTTTCACAGAAAAGGAATATCAAACGGAGTCCAAACGAAATGAAACCTTCGGGAGCGTGATTTTTGGAACAAACGTGGTCCAGAGGACTTGGAGTGGACGTCAAGAAATCATCAGGGAGGCCACGAGGCAGGGAGGCGCGCCTGCCCCCTAGGCACGCCCTCACCCTCGTGGGCCCCTCGTGACTCCACCGACCTACTTCTTCCTCCTATATATACCCATGTACCCCGAAACCAACCAGGAGCACCACGAAAACCTATTTCCACCGCCGCAACCTTCTGTACCCGTGAGATCCCATCTTGGGGCCTTTTCTAGCGCTCCGCCGGAGGAGGAATCGATCATGGAGGGCTTCTACATCAACACCATACCCTTTCTGATGATGTGTGAGTAGTTTACCACAGACCTTCGGGTCCATAGTTATTAGCTAGATGGCTTTTTCTCTCTCTTTGGATCTCAATACAAAGTTATCCTCGATCTTCTTGGAGATCTATTCGATGTAACTCTTTTTGCGGTGTGTTTGTCGAGATCCGATGAATTGTGGGTTTATGATCAAGATTATCTATGAACAATATTTGAATCTTCTCTAAATCCTTTTTGTATGATTGGTTATCTTTGCAAGTCTCTTTGAATTATCAGTTTGGTTTGGCCTACTAGATTGATCTTTCTTGCAATGGGAGAAGTGCTTAGCTTTGGGTTCAATCTGGCGTTGTTCGATCCCGGTGGTAGTAGGGGAAACGACACGTATTGTATTGTTGCCACCGAGGATAAAAAGGTGGGGTTTCTACCATATTTCTTGAGTTTATCCCTCTACATCATGTCATCTTGCCTAATATGTTACTCTGTTCTTATGAACTTGATACTCTAGATGCATGCTGGATAGCGGTCGATGTGTGGAGTTATAGTAGTAGATGCAGGCAGGAGTCGGTCTACTTGTCACGGATGTGATGCCTATATACATGATCATGCCTAGATATTCTCATAATTATGCACTTTTCTATCAATTGCTCGACAGTAATTTGTTCACCCACCGTAATACTTATGCTATCTTGAGAGAAGCCACTAGTGAAACCTATGGCCCCCGGGTCTATTTTCCATCATATAAGTTTCGAGTCTATTTTTACTTTGCAATCTTTACTTTCAATCTTTATCATAAAAATACCCAAAATATTATCATCTCTATCAGATCTCACTTTTGCAAGTGGCCGTGAAGGGATTGACGACCCCTTTATCGCGTTGGTTGCAAGGTTCTTATTTGTTTGTGTAGGTACGAGGGACTTGCGTGTGGCCTCCTACTGGATTGATACCTTGGTTCTCAAAAACTGAGGGAAATACTTACGCTACTTTGCTGCATCACCCTTTCCTCTTCAAAGGAAAACCAACTCATACTCAAGAGGTAGCAATTGGCACACGTTTTCGTCTTGACTCTCCGGTAGAAACTTTGGGGCACTCTTTGAAGTTCTTTGTGTTGGTTGAATAGATGAATCGGAGATTGTGTGATGCATATCGTATAATCAGACCCGCGGATGCTTGTGGTGACATTGGAGTATCTAGGTGACATTAGGGTTTTGGTTGATTTGTGTCTTAAGGTGTTATTCTAGTATGAACTCTAGGATAGATCGAATGGAAAGAATAGCTTCGTATTATATTTTTAGATTACAAAAACCTATATCTACCATCCATATTGCACTTGTATCACCATCTCTTCACCGAACTAGTGCACCTATACATTTTACCATTGTATTGGGCATGTTGGGGACACAAGAGACTCTTTGTTATTTGGTTGCAGGGTTGTTTGAGAGAGACCATCTTCATCCTACGCCTCCCACGGATTGATAAACCTTAGGTCATCCACTTGAGGGAAATTTGCTACTATCCTACAAACCTCTACACTTGGAGGCCCAACAACGTCTACAAGAAGAAGGTTGTGTAGTAGACATCAGTAGCTTATATTGGCAGTTTTCTAGGGAGTACACTTTTCTGAAAGAAGCACCAACCTATTTTTATTTATTTGTACATAGTGTCACAACTTTGAACCAAAGGTCCAGAGCTATTTTAGGGTGATTGGCGTAGTACTCGGAGACTGATTGTAAGAATGATTTTTATTAGCTCTCACACTGATTGTAAGCATGAGCAGATGGAAGATTATGTTAGTGCAAAGCTTACCTTAAACCCTACCGACGCCGTTGAAACGAGGCGAGCGTCGAGGGAACCATGGAGAACGGCAGGGAAGCGACGTCGCGCCATTCGGCCTCCACTTGTGGTGGTAGAAATAATACTCATGTGGCTCCGGCTGGCTCTGCACCCTCACGAACGGCATACCGTACTCGATCGATTCGTTATCCTCTGGGTGCTCGACTTTCGACCTGTATGCCCACCACCTCCGCCTGACTTTCGCCTCGGGTGAATCTGTCTGCTCCATCGCCCAGAGGAGATACTCGATGAACTTTAAGGATTGCGGCGTGACTGCCGCCGAGGAGTACATCACCGCCGTCATCGTCGCTGTCTCTCTCTTTTGCATACATTGCCACATGGCCCTCATTGTCCTCGAAATCTCCCACTCATTGTCAAACCAAGTAAGGATCTCCTTCAACCTGGCTAACTTTGCACAGTGCACACCGGCGATCTGCTGATTCATTCTGCATCCTCTCCATAGATGTCCTTCTGACTGGTCCGGTGCTAGCTTTGGAAGATGGGAGGAGAGACAGTGGTCTTGCAATAGAGAAGAGGGAGAGGCGAGACGGTGGTTTTGGAATGGAGATGATGGAGAGGAGAGGTTTCCCTGCCTTTTGATCGCTGACAGGTGGGCCCCGTGCTTGGTGAGACCCATGTGTCAGTGTCTCAATGGCAGGATGGGCTACGTCAGGGGGTCCTCGTCCGAAGAGAGAGGAGGTGGTTTTGCAATGGAGAAGAGGGAGAGGCGAGGCGGTGGTTTTGGAATGGAGATGATGGAGAGGAGAGGAGGTGGTTTTGCAATGGCGAAGAGGGAGAGGAGCGTGCGGCAGCGATTTAGGATTGGATGAGAGGGTCGGCGTGCTGTGACTGGATCAAAATCAAAATCAATTTACCCTTCAATTAAGAAAGCGGCCCCACATTAACTAGTCTCTCTTTTATTCTGGGTCATAATTGACCATGATTTTCACAAATAAAATATATGTTATACGTTGCAAAAATAATATAATTTGAAAGTACATTCAGATACGAACTAAACGATACTATTTTTGGTGACATGCATTCACATTTTTCTTGTCAAATACAGTATGTGGTCAAACTTTGACCCAAAATACGCAAAACAAAAAAATACTTCCAAGATCAGTGCCGCTCCTCTCCTCTTAAACCACCACCGCTCCTCTCTTGTTCCAATCTAAATCCAGCGCTGCTCCTCTCCTCTTCCATTTCAAAACCACCGCCCCTCCTCTCATGTTCCAATCCAAAACCAGCATTGGTCCTCTCCCGTTCTAATCCAAAACCAACGCTGCTCCTCTCCTCTTCTATTCAAAAACCACCGCCGGCGAGTGAAGGTGTTGTGGAGAAGTAGATCGATGGAGGAGTACAACCGATACGTGAGGATCATAGACGGCGACCCTGTGAATCTAGCTAGGATGTTGGAGATACAGTCTTGGTATGACAACAAGGACCAACTAGCGGCGACGGCGACATCCATGGCCAAATATCTGCAACAGAGCGAAAAGGCGGCGATACTCCCGAAGGGAGCCACGCAGGAGTACATAGAGCTGCTCCTCTGGGCCATGGAGCGAGCAAATAGATTCACCGAATCCGATAGTGAGGGAGCAGTGGTGGGAGTATCAATCCCAGATGGAGCATCCACCATAGATTGAAGGGTCGAGCATCTATAGGGTGTCGTTTGTGAGGGTGTCGTTTGTGAGGGTGTCGTGCCAGAGCGAGCCGGTGGAGTCTTCGTCGACCGAACCCAACTGCAAGAGGAGAAAAGCAGTTGGCCCGACGACGCTTCCCCGCCATCCTCTCCCTCTCCGTTCACATCATCTCACGGGGCGGTTGTCTGCCGCCGAGGAATAGGAGGGGACTCCCCCACCCCCCCCCCCTAGCCCAATAGTCGGGCAGGTTATGAATTGTCAGGAGGAGCTTAGGGTTGTCAGTATTGCAGGTTGTGAATTGTGTTTTGTGTTGTGTATTTTGAGAGTACTTTCAAATATGAATATCTTTTGAATTTTAGATTTGCAGTATTGAGCATGTGAAGTATTTTATGAATTTTAGAGATCTATTTTTAGCACTTAAAAAATGTAGTTTCATAGGAGTACAAAAGTGCAGACAATATGATTCTCAGTGAAGAAACTGCAAGTTTCATTTTCAGATAAGAAACTGCAAGTTTAGTTTCATATGAGAAACTGCAACTTTCAGAGGCAGAGCATTTATATTAACACGACCTTTTCAAATAGGGTTAACATCATGTTGTAAGTTTTATTCATGGTCGAAAATGGAACTACCAGCTAGTTAACATCATGCTGATCAACAATCATGCATAGTACATCTTCATATGATGCACAGTCAAAAAGGTATGCTATTTTAAAAATGCCCACACAATGTCGAGTGTGCGAAAACCAGGGAAAATGAGGGACGAAGTTTTGGCAAGTGTTGGACATGGTGTGCGTAGATGACAATGTAGACCCACATGTCAATGATGGCAGAGGCAAAAAATTGGAGATATTTTCCCTGCATCAGGTGGAATCGAACCCGGGCGGAACAACTGTCGGGTAGTGTCACTTGGCCACTGGGATAATTCAGTACTTTCATTACAAATAAGGCACTGCCTCAGGTGGTCCGATCTCCTCCTGCGCCTTTGTGCGCTCGCCGCGGCGCCACTGTCTGCCGTTGTGAACATGCTGAACAAACGAGAGGAATCTGGAGAGGACTGTACGTGGAGAGGCGGACAGTCACGACCCACCAGGTCTATGGCCGTACACAAGCAAGTGCCTCATCGAAAAAATACTTCCTCCTAATGCTATACTGACGTTGGGGCCCACGGGTTTGTCAACATAGTTAATTTTTTAGGTGCTTCAACGTAGTTACTATAGGAGATAAATTCACAACGGCCGGCGAAATGGCGGTATCATTATTATCACCGGGCGGCGGTATCACTGGGTTTTGGGCTGCCCCGTCTAGGCTTTTTTTTAACATGCGCAGCCCACGACATGCCGGTTTGTATTTTTTTGAGGGTCGTCATGTATCAACCTGCCTATGGACCTCCTGGGAGCTGGCAGGTATCATTTATTTTTCCATAAACATTGGCAGCACAATCACTACAAAAAAAAGACACATCCGTGACATTTTGGGCCGAACGAATTTTTTTCTGTCATACATATGACACTTCTATGATGATAATTGTGACAAAACCCGGTATCATCATAGATGTGGTGGGCTCCTACTTCTATGACAAAAAATCATGACAGAAAATGGGATTTTCGTCCTGGGCGGGCCGGAGACGCAGCTGCATGACATTCTTTGGGCCGACCATGACAGAAAAAACCATGGTAGAAGCGAGGTTTCGGGGAGTTGCCGGTTACGGTGGGAGGTCGGGGGCGGAGCGATGCGCGTTTCTCTCGACGACGCTGCGCGTGTGTGCGGCGTTGGCTCTAATCAAGCCGAGTGAGGCGTTGAGCTCTAATCAACCCGGCGATTGCCTGCGCAGCTACGCGTTACTGAACCCGAGGGATCAATCGATGGCTGTTAACTGAACCCGATGGAGAGATTCCTTCGCTACTGCTGCTAGTGAGCGTTGCCGAGGAGGGGGGGTTGGATGAAAAGTGAGCGATGGCGTTGTCTCTGGATGAGCAGGAACCCGTGGTGTGGAGGGCTGGATGAACAGTAGACGGTGGAGGGGTGGCCGTGGAGGGGTGGTTGAATAGGACCCCATGGTGTGGAGGGCTGGATGAACAGTAGACGGTGGAGGGGTGCCCGTGGAGAGGGGTGGTTGAACAGTAGCCGGTGGAGTAGCGCGCGGTGGAGGCTGGATGAATAGGAGCCCGTGGAGGCTGGAGGAGGTCGACGGTAGCCCGTGGAGGCTGGAGGAGGTCGACGGTGGAGATGAACGAGATCTCGTGGAGTCCGTTTTGCGATGCGCCACACCCTCTCGATGAACAGGGACCCCGTTTGACCGTAGGAGGTCCGTTTAAATCCGTTTTGCGATGCGCCACACCCTCCCGATCAACAGGACCCCGTTTCGACCGTAGGAGGTCCGTTCCTCCGTTTTGCGATGCGCCACACCCTCCCGATCAACAGGACCCCGTTTGACCGTAGGAGGTCCGTTTCCTCCGTTTTTGCGATGCGCCAGCCCCTCGATCAACAGGACCTGTTTGAGCGTGGCGGTCGAACACAAGGCCGTTTCTCCGTTGTGGATGCGCCAGCCTCGTTTCCATCGCTGTTCCGTCCAAGCCCTCCCTATGAACACGACCACGCATTCCGTTCCGACCCAACCGGTTGGCTCCCCATGAACATGACGACGACGCTGTTTCTCCGTTCCGACCTAACCATGTATGTATGCGCGACAGGCGTTAGAGACCCTGCCCGTATGTACGTACATGGCCGCTTTTTCTTTCTTGCACCCTCGCCGTTGTACGTATGTGTACATGCTACGTGCGCGCCTCTACTACGACACGTGCGCGCCTATACATCCACCAGTATATATGTACGTACACGTTCGCGACCAGAATGACAACGCTACGTACACTTCGACCAGGTTGGTCCCGACTGTCAGGCACTTCCTTGCGTGCGAAGATGTAGCTGGTGGGTCCGAGCAGTCAGGGGGGCGAATCATTTTTTTTGCCCGGACGCACTTCCTTGCATGCGAAGGTGTAGCTGGTGGGTCCCAGCAGTCAGGGGGGAAACATTTTTTTCGCGAAATATGGTGGCCCGTCCAGTGGGTCCCCGCTGTTAGGTGGAGGAATAATAATTTTGCGCGTAATAAGGAGGCACTTCCTTGCTGCGGCCGTGGACCCAGCTGTCAGCCTCTCCACGTACAGTCCACGACCGATGGAAGTTGTTCCTTGACCACATTGACCACGCCGCGCCGAGAGAACCAGGGCGGTGGATGACGGCGAGGCTTAGGAAGGGGACGACGCGGAGCCGGGGAAGACGCGGCAGTGGATGCCCACGCGTAGAGGAGTACGAGGGTTCACTGGTTCGCTGCGGTGTGAGGCTGCCGTCGCTGCAGAATAACAGGGGGTGTGGATGAGTAGAGGGATGGCCTGGCCAGCGGTGGGAGTAGTAGGTGGCGGTGAGGCCTCCGCAACATTGCAGCCGGCCATGGGAGGCAGGAGCACGAGGCACGACCGGCGCTGGTTTGGGCGGCTGGAGCAAGAAGACCAGAGGTTGAAGAAGCACTACGGCCGTTGGATGGACATCGTCACGGTCCTTTGGAGCTAGAATCGTGCATATTGACTAAGTTGACAAAGCCCTCCGTCCCGTCAACTTAGTAGGCCCTAAGTCAGCCTGCCACTATACCGGTCCCGGCTAACGGGGGGTATTCATTTTTTTGTGCGTAATAAGGAGGCACTTCCTTGCTTGCGAAGATATAGCTGGTGGGTCCGAGGTGTCAGTGGCGGTAACGTTTTTTTCGCGAAATACTGAGGCCCTTTCGGTGGGTCCCTGATGTCAGGTTGACAAATCATTATTTTGCGCGTAATAAGGAGGCATTTCCTTGCGTGCGGCCGTGGACCCAGCTGTCGGCCTCTCCACGTACAGTCCACTTCAGATGCATGTCGATCGTTGACCACGTTGTTCAGGCCGCGCCGAGAGCACCAGGCGGTGGACGACGGCGAGGCCTAGGAAGGAACGACACGGAGGCGTGGAAGACTCGGCGATTGTTTCCCGCGAGGGGAGTATGAATGAATGAGGGTTTACTGGTTCGTCTGCCGTCACCAGAGAATAATAGCAGGTGTGGGTGAGTAGAGGTATGGCTAGGCCAGCGATGGGAGTACGGTGGGGCGGTGAGGCTGCAAGCGGCAAGACAGACCGGCATGGGAGGAGGGAGCAGCAGTCCGCGGCGCTTGTTTGAGCAATTGGAGCAGAAGAGCGAGATTGAAGAAGACGACGGCCGTTGGATGGCCATCCAACGATCCTTTGCTGTCGTCAACCTTTTTTAGGAAAGCCTCAAATCTGTGGAAAACAGCATACAACCCATCTGCCATTATTTCTAATAATTTACAACCCATTTGCTAATTCTTAAGGTTTTTTTGGAGCCCATATTCTTTTTGTTAGCATTACTGCCCATATTGTGGCCACGGTTAAAAAATTATACGAAAGTTTGCATATTTCGGTGCGGTCCGAACTGTTCTTAATCCCGAAATTTCGACTCACATTCAAACTAATTTTAAAACTAAATGTATATCAATATAAAATCCAACAAATTCTCCACACATAAAAATTAATGTAATTTAAAATCTCGAAATGAAAAAAAAAAGATATTTGAAACTAATTGCCGCTTTGATGTGTTTTAAAAATGTACATCCCATTTCTCATTACTGATGGGCCATTTTCTCGGCCAGCCGAATGAAAGATCTCCTTGTCTTGAAAGATTTGCAGCCCAACAGGCCTGACAAAGCGACTTACTTGGCAAATCACAAAAAAACTGGGTTGTGGCCGTGGACCCAGCTGTCAGCCTCTCCACGTACAGTACTCTTCTGATGGAAGTCGTTCCTTGAACACGTTGACCACGCCACGCGGAGAGCACCACGGCGGTGGACGGCGGCGAGGCCTAGGAAGGGGACAACGCGGAGCCGGGGAAGACGCGACAGTGGAAGCCCGCGCGAAGAGGAGTGCGAGGTTCACTGGTTCGCTGCGGTGTGAGGCTGCCGTCGCCCGCGAGGCTGGCCAGCCGTGGGAATAGTAGGGGCGGTGAGTCCTCCGCGGCAAAGACAGCCGCCACGGGAGGCAGGAGCATGAGGCACGACCGGCGCTGGTTTGGGCGGCCGGAGCAAGAAGACCAGAGGTTGAAGAAGCACTACGGCCGTTGGATGGATATCGTCACGTCCTTTGGAGCTAGAATCGTTCATATTGACTAAGTTGACAAAGCCCTTCGTCCCGTCAACTTAGTAGGCCCTAAGTCAGCCTCCCATCAAGGTGGGTCCCAGCTAGCGGGGGAGTATTCATTTTTTGTGCGTAATAAGGAGGCACTTCCGGGGACGTTTTTTTCAAAATCGGTGGCCCGTCGGTGGGTCCCAGCATCGAGGGCAAACATTTTTTGCAAAATCGGTGGCCCGTCCGGTGGGTCCCTGCATCGATTGGAGGAATCATTATTTTCCGCGTAATAAGGAGGCACTTACTTGCTGCGGCCGTGGACCCACCGAGACTCTCCACGTCAAAGATATACTTCCGATGGAAGTCGTTCCTTGACCACGTTGACCTCGCCGGGTTCCGTTGCATGCATCGTCCATGGGCGTGGTGCATCCCCACCGTCGACCTCTCACGTCACAAATCATCTTCCGATGACTCTCGGTTGTTGACCATGTTGACCACACTGCGTGCGGCGCACCCTGCATCGGAACGATCCGGAGATGGGGAAGGCGGGCGGTGGAGTCGCAGATGGAGAGGTGGGAAACTTCACTGGTTCGGTGCACGGCAAGACAGCCAGTGCGCCCACGGAGACAGGAGCAAGAACAGAGGTTGAAGAAGGAGCACGGCTCTTGGATTAACATCCAACGGTCCAGCTGCTAGAATCATTTGTTGATTAAGTTGACAAAGCCGTGCGTACCGTCCGCTTAGCAGCCCACAAGTCGATCACCAAATCGACGGGTCCTAGCTGTCAGCGGGATGAATAATTTTTTCGCAAAACAAGGAGGCACTTCCTTCCGTGCGAAGATACAGCCATGGGTCCCAGCTGTCGGTGGAGGAAACATTTTCAGCTTAATAAGGAGGAACTTTCCTTGCGTGCGGCCATGGACCTCGTGGGTCCCGGCCGTCGAGCTCTCCATCTGATCCTCTTCCGATGACTCGTTTGTTGACCACGCCACACCGAACACAGCGAGGCGGTGGACGACGGCGAGGCCCCGGACGGGAACGACTCGGAGATGGGAAAACGCGGCAGTGGAGTCGCAGATTGAGAGGAGAGAAGGGTTATAACTGGTTCTGTTGCAATTCATATCAAACTCGAGTTCACAGGACACGTTCATATTCATAGCCAACATTCACTATCAATAACTCAAAAGATTCATATATACACAAGCTCAGCATATCTATGCATCCAAATGATTGATAGATCACACGACAATATTCATACATAATTCACAAAAAGATTCAGATATACACATGTTCAGTATGTTTATGCATCCAAATGATTGAGATCACAGCCAATATGATCCATGGACGAACTTTAATTACCTAGGGTATAGACTGGTAAATGGTGTTCAATCAGAGGTGCTTCTTGCTAAAATTAGTTCTTCTACGAGTAAACTTTCGAGTACATAAGAGGCAGCACAAACAATCTGAACTTTGCTTGTAGGTTTATCCTCAAATAGTGGCCTCGTGCCGACGGAGGTTTGAGCAACTTGGCCACTACTTTCATCCAACTAGTTTACTGGCTCATCTTGGTCCTGTATCTCGCCAAAATTCTACATTGCAGAAGAGAAAGGAGGCGGTTGAGAAAATGAACCACCCAAATTTTTTGTGCAGTTCAACTGAAATGGAGCATCCTTGGCGTGCAGACTGATTAAGTCCCAGATGAATATACGCGTCAACCAACTTGTCTGGAATCTTTAGACTCCATGCCATATAGTTCCTACCATATGTGTCGATAACTAAAAGGCACAAGTTGGGACCAAAGAGTGGACTACGTTTTTCTGGGCTATGCACCAAGCAATATTTTTGGTGTTCACTCTCCTAATACTTGGAGTTTGACAATTGGTTGACGCCGGTTGATACTCGAATGAATATAGGCACTTCTTGTCAACATTGATGCTTGTCTGAGTGAACTTTGGAGTACATAGTAGCAGCACAAGTACCTGTTCATCGGATCATTTTGTGCAGTTCTACTGAAATCACCCGATGTAATGATTTGCCTGCGAGTTCAGGATCCAAATTACTCCTTTATGAAATCGGCAAATAGTAGCACAATACCAAATTACCAATACATATGACAAGCACAATAATCAGGATAAAGACCATTACCAACCTGTGTGAGGTAGCATATCAATTACTATTTCCTTTGACTGGAAGCCGAGATAAGCCAAGCGACTGACAGCAAAGGAAGAAAGCAAGCGGATATTAGCGACTGACAGGAAAGGACGGAAGCTGTCGAGGCAATGAAGCACCCAAAGTTTTTATGCAGTTCCACCAAAATCGAGCATCCCTGTTGGCACATATATTGAGAGAGTGAGATTACTGTAATAGTGGGACTAGTTGATGAAACATACACTAACAAATAGAAGCACCCTCATTATCTTAATGGGTAAAGTTAGCAACATAGTAGTCTTGCTTAAAGAGAGGTATTAGTTTATTTAATCAGTGCCAATTAGCTCAACTCAACACTCAAAGCATTGCCATTTATCATAGGTTGCAAAACTTAAAAGTGCAAAGATAAAGGAGTTTCTCATGACAAGAGTACGATACAAATAGAGATGACAACAAACTAATATGGATGAAGGCCTTAGGCCCGCACCAACCTGAGAAAAAAGCTTATTCATGTAGTCCCATAAGAGATGATAAAGCACTCACTGGAATCACACAATAGTATATATTTTTGTGCACTTCAAATGTATGGTTGAAATCACTCTTGTTTACTAGTGCTGAGATTATATCGAAAGATTATCAAGAACTTACAGGAGAGTTAAAGCACTGGCTGGGATACAGTTCATTGTATTGTCTTGTGTAGTTCCACTAAAATGTATGATTGGCACAACATGATCCCTGTTTGCACAAGTAGGAACAAGGTGAAACCTTCATTAGCTTAGTGAGAAAGGATAGGAAGGCATTAGCATATTACTCAAACAGTAGCATCAAATTCATGATGGACAATACGCAAAACATTGCCTCATTGAACCAATGGCAATAAATTGACATGCAAAACAATAGCACTATTATGTCATGACACTAATAATATTTCCTCCCTGCTCCACCACATGATTCACCTCCATAGACAAACATTCACACGTACATGATTCAGCATAGGGTCCTACTAAAGATTTGTTTAACTCCAACAGAAAATTAGGCAAGAATAAATTAGTGGTACTTAAGTGCTCCTAATTAATTAAGTGAGACAGCGAAGTGGAAGGGCTCCTCGGAGGATCGTCTCACATGTAAGGTAGTCGTTGCGGAGCCCTTGAATAGCCTCGATGAGGCCTCACGGCTTCGAAAGATCGCCTTGGCACTGTTTATTCTTCTTCTTCTTCCTCTTCATGCTATGTTTCTCTTTCTCCTCACCAGTTGGTGAAACCAAGTACATGATTGGCCTTCTAATTCAGAATTGGTTTTGTCAGTGAGGGAGTACAAGTGTACTAGTAAAAACAGCATTATTTTCTCATGGCAATGGAAAATAGAGATGAACACATGCATTAAATATCATTCTTACCTAAAGGAAGGTTATTGCGCCAATATGGATGATGAGGATTGGAACACAGATCTCCCTTTGTGCAGTTCCACCAAAATGAACCAACTGTTCCATCTGACATTCCAGTTAAACAGCACAAAAGTCACTTCTTTTAAGAAGAGTTTTGTGCAAAGGCACCAAAAGGTCACAACAAAGAACTGTGTGAATTGGATATCCTGTTTGCACAAAAGGCACAGAGTAAACAGTCGAGTCTCAAACAATTATAGGCAAAAACATTTGGCTAAACTTGTCAGAGTCTTAAACAACTACAGGCAAAAACAGTGGCATGGCTTACTTTTTACCTGGGACATTATATTAAGAACAGTTAAGGCTGCATTCGGTTCACAGGTTTGGTGCAGGATTTTCGTAGGAACATAATTCCTACCGTATTCTTTCCCTTCCAACCGTTCGGAACACGGGAAAGGTGAATATTGTTTCATAGGAAAGCTGGTCTGGTAGTACTGATTCCATCGGATTAGAAACATCCACGTGTTGCTCATTTTTTGGGCGGAAGCCTGAGGCAGGCGCTCGCTGCCATGCGTTAGACAGGTTGCTGTGCTGTGTTTACCGGAATGAAATAATCAACCTATGTATGGTACGTGAGGTGAGGACAAGAGTAGTCACTGTGCAGCTGAATAAACAAATAGCATCTCATACTGCCAAGCATGCTACTCTAGAAAAACAAATCTGTACATTTCGTAGTCTATCCGAACACATTCTCTTGAGAGTTTCCTCTGGTTCGTTGTTCCATAGTTTTATACCTACATTCCTTTCCTATTTCTCTATTTTCATCAAGACCTATGTTTTCTGCCCCTTTATTCTGACCGGAGCCTAAATATTTGGTATAAGGGCATGGGACAAGGGTGCACCAGCAAAGACAGCACCATGTACGTAAACAGGGGCATAAAGTGGTGATTCATAGTTTGTTGCCCCGAGAAACAAACATCCAAGAAACATATCTGGGTTGGTCCCATTTTTGTTCACTCTAGCCACCTACTCCTATGTGTGGATAGCAAATCTAGTCCTGGTCATACCACTGTGTACATCGTTACCCCTATATTTCCCTTTTCGACCAAGAGACCGGTTGGATGACTAGTCGGTACTACTTTCATCCCCTTTCCTTCATGTTTGTACCAAGTCCGATACATACTAAATTCCCCCACCCCCACTTTATTTCAGTGACAAGTATTTTCGGACGGAGGGAGTACAAGATTCGACTCCATGAAGTAGCTTTACCTCTAACAATAGAAGAAAAAAAAAGGTGACGTTGGACCATCCGATCGAGAGGGGCTGAGAGGTATAAAATGATGCACTTGCAGCGACGTAGCGAGCTGGGGAAGTAGAGCTAAGGTGGTTTCGAACAAAGATATACCTGAAGGTCGTCGGGATGTGGATAGGTGGGCGGCGGGAGGCCGGATCCGCCCACAGGCAACGACGAAGGGATCGGAGGACCTCCCGCGCCGGCGCTCGGCCAGAGATAACGGTGTGGCTGGCAGTGGGTCTCCTCCCTCGCTGTCGACGACGGCCCAAACGCTGCCCCTCCTCCCCTTCACCAGCGGAGGGGGATATGTCCGGATCTGTAACCAGCGGTGAGGATAGAAAGCCAGTGTTTTTTGAAGGGAGAAAGACAGGGTTACTACCCTTATCTTGTTTAGATCTGGAGAGGATGAGAGTGTGTGAATAGAGCAGCCCTAGCAAGCAAGCGCGGAGGCTCCGGCCTATATATAAGTAGTGGGGTAGTTTTCCTTTTTCACTCCATCAAAACAATCGTTTAAAATTGTGTATTATACTTACATGCCAGGTCACGGTTTTTTTAGTTGTTGATTGTTTTTTGAGATAGCTACCCGCTTGTTCCAAGTGGTGTTACGGTGTGCCAAGTCACACTTTGTATCGTTCAAGTCTGGTAGTACTACAAGTCCCTCCATTAAATGAACAACCACCCCCTCGTAAAAATTGTGAACAAGCCCACGGCTAAAAATAGCGGAAACGTGGGTTGCCCCAACGTGCATTATTATTTATATTTTCTACTCCCTTTGTTCCTAAATATAAGTCTTTTTTATTAGCCACACCTAAGACAAGAATTTTTTATTAGCAGTGAACCCCACATGTCATAGACACAAAATTGTGGCAAGATTCCTTAGGCAAGCCAAAGTGTGTCTAACAATTTGAGCAACTCAGGTTAGGCAAGTGTGGCAAGTGTGGGAAAAATAATGTGGCAACATAAGACAAACATAGTCACAATCCAAACAGCCCGTGATTTTTTGTGACATGCATGAAAATTTAGTTAGTTAAATTTATAGTCAAAATTTGGCAAGGTGCATCAAATCAACACATGCAAGTATCAAAAGGAAAGTCACGGCATGCATGCATGCGTTGTACTCCCTCCGTTTCCAAATATAAGTCTTTTTAGAGATTGCAACAAGTGACTACTCCCTCTGTTCCTAAATGTAAGTCTTTTTAGGGATTCCACTACAAACTACATACGGATGTATATAGACATATTTTAGAGTGTAGATTCACTCATTTTGTTTCGTATGTACTCCAGTTCATAGTGAAATCTCTAAAAAGACTTATATTTTGGAACGGAGGGAGTACATACGAAGCAGAATATGTCTACTCCTACATACGAAGTAGCCCATTTGAAATGTGTAAAAAGAGTTTTATCGAATGCAGTGCTTTGATGTGTCGCGTCAACTCGTACAAGCCCGAGAAATTTGATTACTACGACGCCCTCTCCCTCGCGGACTGAGCTCCGGTGCCTTAACTGCACCTGCCTTTGGCTGCATGACAGGTGGGCCAACCACCTGTTGGGCCCACCTGTCATGGACGCAAAGGCAGGAGCAGTAAGTAGAAGCTTTCGCTACACGCTATCCCTCCCGCACGAGGTGGACGGACATGCAGCAGTGGATTCGATACTGTAGAAGTAGGGGTAACATCATTGTTCGTCTTCTCGAAGAGGCGAAGAGCCAAGTGCAAACCGAACGTGGCAGTTGCGAACGCTCGCGTGGTGCGGTTCCTTGGAGTACTAGCCAGGCTCTTGCATGAGACAAAATTGCTATTGTTTAACAATTAAACTCCACTAGTCATCAGCCCGTGCATCCACACGGGCTAGTATTATATTTTCATTTATAGGATTTTAATGCTTTGGAAGAGGAAGATTTGTTTGCTACTGAACTATAACGAAGTCAATGCTAAGAGATCCAGTCGAGACACTGTGATTTATTTTAAGTGTGCAGGGATGAGAAGATCTTCATCCGACGACTATTACTGCTCACTAAGAACTAAGTATTCCTAAGTCGACTAAGAAATAGTTATTCATTTATCCAAACATTGCACAACAATTACATATCTTGGGAATGTCCGAGAAATTCCAACTAAACACTTAAAAGAATAAATATGTGGTTTATACAGTGCTAAATAGTAAAATTACACTATTCGTAAGTGGATACTTGGTTTAGATGTTTTTTCGAACAACAATATATTTTTCCTTCTTACCATTCAAGGCATATATTCAGGTTGATTTCCTTAATCAGCTATGCATAAACAGAATTACCATTTCCAAACAGGTAACTGGTTTCCTCCATGGAAGAATATACCATGCAAATAGCAACATCTCCACACGCTAACCTCCTATTCATTCCTATACATTGGCGCCATGACTACACCTTCCACTATGTACGGGTAGCGTCATGTAGTCACAGTCGATGGTAACACCATCAGTTGTGACGTGCAGAAGCAATTAGTCGGCACATCATCTGATTTCCATGATCATGTCTATGTTTGTGCAGGTGTTGTTGTCCCACTACTCCGAGTACATGGTACCGAGAAATTTCTCTACTTTTGGGGTGTAGTTTTAACTTCTTGTCTGGAAGAACAACACTCATAAATTGTCAATGCTGTAAATCGAAACTTTAATTAAGTCAGAAAATGATGACTGATTAACGGACAAAGAAAATGGCGAACCCATGTCCACTATGTTTCAGGCCAAAATAAAGGCACTGCAAACCAAACTGAACAATAAAATAAATTGTGTAATATTCACGGTAAGATGTACCTCTAATCAAACCTCATAATGCAATAAATTGTAAATTATCATTGTGCACAAATAGAAAAATTAATGTGTGCTTACAGCATAAATGAATATTTTGGTGCTAAGTATTACAAACAATCACATTATACTACACTCTCCTAGATGGTGATGACGTATAAATGAAGTGATACTTAAAAGAAGAGTTAAAGTTGTAACCTCTACTTTTCAGGGTGGCTGTTAGTATTACCTGGTACTTCTAGTGTACTTTAAACAATTCAAATGCATAGATCGATCATTCGGTTCATGAGTACCATCCAAAATGGCCTAATTCGGTCCTGCATAGGACCACTTACATAGATGAATATGGGGATAAATAATGCAACAAAATAAATTAATTTTATATTTTATGCAGGAAAATCCTGTTGCAAAATGCAGTAAAAGATTGAACCTTAAATATAGGAGAGAAAAGATAAAGGTACAAAACCACTTTAATCCAATAATGAAAATTTTACACCTGAACATTAACAAAACGCAAGAGACGGGCGTAGCAAATACATGGAACAACTACTTCAGTTAAAGCCACAGCCGAATATGTTTTATTTACTAAATATACTCTTGCTTGTGCGAAGCAAGTAGTAGTAAAAAGTTATCGTCGTTCTATAAGGTATAGCTTATTAGGTTCATATAAGATCAATTTAGTAATAGCAACACAATTTTATCGTCAGAAGTAAAAAAAATCTTAACATGTAGTATCATCTTACAATGGAGCAAAAGTTCACATAAATAGCTCCTCTGACCTTTATTAGCTTAAATAACAAACATTTGGTACCCATAAAATGTTTCTAGATTTTCCTCTGAAATGGACTTTGTCCAAGATCTTATTCTAACTTGTCCATAATACCAAATACAAAAAAAAGATTAAGAAGAGGTAAACTTCTATATACAAATTGCAGTACCGTGGAATTGACAATCCAAAATATAAAAAAAAATTAAAAAGATTATGCAGATTACCATTGCTTGTTTCAATAATCTTGCAAACTGAAAATAAAGAAAGACGGCCAGATTGTTTAGACAGCTATGTTAAGAAGTCAGGCAATAATTTACTCAAATGAGAGATCAAGGCTGTAATAAAGTCCGCTTCAAGGTTTCCACTTCGAGTACCTATTGCATCTACTGTATGTACCAGAACAGAAGCGTCATATGAACACCACTATACATGAAAAAAAATGAGAAAAGTAAGGATCAAGATATGCTCTCTGTTCTGAAGTGAAACAGAAAATGACAATAACAGTGTTTGTATAGAATGCACCTGTAGCTTCTTGGCTTCTTGCAATGGCATTGTTTGCCACTATATGGACACAGGTCTTACATATTCAATCATAAACACGGGCGTGGATGGGAAGTTCATCTGGACACCCATGTACGGATGTGTTGTTTAGCCCGTATACCACCAGTACCTGCATGAAGCCCGTACCTCCAGTCCATGCAGCTACGCCCTCACGCCATGCAAAAAGAAAAAGAAAAACCTACCCCCTCACGTGCGTTGTGCAGCGTAGGAAATTATCAACCTCGAATCAATCCGGGTGCTGCTGTACATGTACTTGAGCATGCGTTTTCTTGCCGCAATATAAAATTGGTAATGGATTTATCGCCATCCACACGCAGACCTGCCATTTTTTCTTTTTATTTTTTACTTGGAGAGAGAGAGATGACAATCAGATTAAATCAATGTCTGGACGACCAATCCTCCTAAATCTCAATTCCATTGCCCCTTAAAGAATATGTGGTCTCAACATCTTCTGATTGAATAAGCACATGGATCAGAGGAAAAGATTAGATTATGTTGCATGCTTGAGATCAATAAAAGCTTGTTTTGGAACAAAGTATCGGGTTCCAGCCAACGCTAGGGGTGTGCAAATCTGACCTGGATGATCTGAACTTCCGCCGTTGCTGCAAGGGCGCCTTCTCCACCATGCAATGCCTGATTGAATCGGAAACAGGTGTACCCAAATTTCGGAGGAGACATTCTCATATTTTCTTTACTGATGAGGAAACGTAGAGAGAAGAAGGGGAGGATCCCTAGCATAGGTCTAGGTGATGACGCTCAGAATTTTTTCAGAATTGACGGTCAGATTTTGTTGCTGTTGAGGGAGAGAGACAGAGACCAACCCTGTAAAAAAACGGAGAGACCAAGGGTAGGACGACTTGTGTACAATGGGATAGGAGGGCACGTTTGACTTTTGTACATGGGATAGGATATATAGCACGTTTTAAGTTTCATCTAAGGGCTACAGGAACACCATATGTTAATCAAACGACTGTAATTTCTTAATTTCAAGGATTAACGTGGTACTTCGTATGGTTCCTTTAATTAGTAAATATAAGATTATCCATTGGTTGATACTCATTCTGCATAGGTCCATGCGCTTAGCACCGTTTCCTCCTGGGGTCACCAATGTTTATTTGCTAATTAATAGCATTCCATGCAATGAACTAGCCATTGCAAGTCATTAAAAGCATGCATAGCTCTCATCTTTTATTGGTTGATACGTATGTCAAGAAACAAGAAACAAGGTAGAAGTTAATGCACCGCGCCTAAGTGTTTTGGGACTATTTGGTTTTCGTAAGATGACTTACACACCTAGACGGAGGGAGTAGTATAGACCTGTAAACCGGAAAGGAGTATTTGGCTTTCTAGAGATTTCAACAAGTGACTAGACTTCGGCTCAAGAAAAAAACAAGTGACTAGACTACACCGTGTGCAGTACCCCCTCCCCTCCGGTTTATAGGGCTTAAATCTCAAATCTCATGAACCAAGGCATTTTGCGATTGGAGGAATGTATCTCGTACTTTACAAAACTACCCTAATTAAACTCATGCATTAATTACATAGTTCTCTCGTTTTCCTCTCCGCCTTGGGCGCGGTGCACAATATTGAGGCTAGCCATAGTGGGAGTAACTTAGGTAGTAACTTAACACATCCCAAGACAATTTTGCTTATGTGGCAAGTATTTAATGAGCAAAGAGGTGCTTGTGGTAACATAATATGTTACTGTAACATACCGCTTTCCGAGGCAAAATGAGTCTATGAAATAATAAATGAAGCAACCTATGATACTACTACTATGTTACTTTGCACTATGGAGGTACTCCCTCCTTTGCGGTTTATAGGGCTTATCTTAAAATTTTTGTTTTTCCATTTTATAAGGCTCAATTTGGTTGTTCCCAATCACATGTTCAGATTTCAAGGTGCATTAAATCATTGCATGCAAGTATTAAGAGAAAATTGACCAATGCATGTAATTTATGCATGCATGCATTACAATTAATGCATTGGTAAACATACTTTTTTGAGGAAAACAAGAGCATTAATTGGGTGCTTTTGCAAACTACAAAAAGTATTCCACCACTCACCATCTACCTTGGTTGATGAGATTTTTGAATTGAGCCTTATAAACCGGAAAGGATGGAGTAGTAACTTACACTAGTGTCATATGCATGGCACTAGTCTAAGTTACTCCCCACTATGACCAGCCTGAGAGAGTGCTTTGATACGTTTTAGTCTCATGAATAAAAGTAGTGGGACTAAAACTTGTTAGCCTCATCCATGCTTGGATCCAAATACTAAAGAGACTAAAATCAAGTTAATGACATTTCAAAGCATCCGGGCCCGCGTGCCATCCACCAAATCACAGGCGAGGTGCTATAGTCGAGACTCACTGTCACCCGGTGTGGCCGTCATGACCATCATATCACAAAACCCACACCTTTACCAAGCGGTGGTAAGGTGGCCTCAAGTTGGACCGGACGAAGCAACCATCATTTCATTGGACGCTTCGTTCAAGCCCTTTCTTCCCTTTCTTGAAGAAAACCTCACTTCAGGGTATTCACTTCTGCCATTTTTCTTATCTACCGACGAAGGAAAGGTGGGCGAATCAGTTATGCTGCTATATTTTCATACCAATAATCTTCTTTTTGCGAAGCACCGACCGATTCTCACATCCTATTCTTTTCCTGTTTTCATTGTGATTGTGGTTTCCTTTCGATTGCTTTTTGTTTGTCAGTTCATTGATGGATCCTGGAGCACTAGGCAAAGAGTTGTCGGCGGACAACCCATCGGAGACAGCGATCTCGTGAAGCGAGCACCGACCAACGAGTTGACCATGTTGGCGGGCCAACCCATGGAGACGAAGAACTCCAAGAAACAAGCACCGCCAAAGAGTTGAGGGCGTTGGCGGACGAACTCCTCAAAGAAAGTTGGAAGAACAGCAAGGGCCCCACCGTGCCTACCCCAGAGCTCTGATTGCCACCTATGTGAGGCTCAAGATCGAGTTTGAGGAGATAGTCGCCGTTGAAGCAGTATTCCCTGGCAAGGTGATGGCCCCCATCGAGGGCGAGGAGATGGCCCCGGAGGATGAGATCCCAGTGAGCTGCACAAGGTAAAAATAATGGCTTATTACCATAGTTGTGGTTTTGATTATTTGCAATGTGCTTGCTTTTGATTATTTGCAATGTGCTTGCTAATATGTTTGTGCAGTGCGGTGGTTGTCCTTGATGATTCCGATGTCGTGGCCCGTCCCCTGTTGGCATCGCCGGAGATCGGTTCGATACCGCTGTCCATCATGTGGACATCGCCCCAGAGATCGATTTCGATGTCGCGGTCAGTCCTGTGGACATCGCCCTAGAAATCGATTTCCATGCCGCTGTCCGTCTGTGGTCATTGCAGAGATCGATGACAAGAAATAGTTGGTCGCGCTAATCCTTGAGGTAGTTTGCATTGCCACGTGTTTAATTACGAGCGATGCGTGTTATCAAACCATCTTAGGGCTAGTGCACTTGCCTTGTGTGGGAGGATCTTGCTACTTTTGTTTGATAGCGAATCATGCGATGAATCATGCGAACCCTCTCCGAGTTATGGAAATGATGTATCCTCACCAGCTTTTGATGTAATATATGGCATGCTTAGATGTAAGTTTGAACTGTTTATCATATCAGCAGGGCTTGTTTGATGATTCTTGGTGTTAGTAGGCTAGCTACTGTGTGAGCTATAGTACTTGCAAAACACTCACCGGAGAGAAACGTTGGGGCTGATGAGCTCGTGGTACACTTATACTTATCCCTCGTCGATCGACCAATAGCCCTAGCTCCTAAAATTGTAGGCTTAGCGATCAATCAGACAATAGTCGACATACATTCAGGCCTCATTTGGTTCATAGGGTAGGAAAATCGTAGCAAAAGTACAGAGAACGTGCAACACAAAATCATAGCAGTCTTGAGACGTACTCCTCCGTTCCAAAATAGATGACCTAGGCGGGCTAGTTTGGCCTAGTGGGTTTCAATGATATGGCGTGGTACAGTGCCGTCCGGTCTTGGCGTGTGGTAGCGATATTGCGGTACAGTAAGTTTTCTTGAAGAAGCGGAATTCAACGAAGTCATGATGGTTCCTTCGTCCGAACAACTTACGGTGGGAAAGGTTGGGCCTGCGATCGACCGGGGTAGACCAGATAATTTTGTGCATGGCGGGTGGACCAGGATGGTTGGCGTCCCACATGTCGGCGAATGAAAGTATTCTTTCGATATAGAGGATGAGCAACGAGTATTCATTGTTTATTTTTATGAAAGCTATTGTCTCCATCACACTCCTTGACTTTGTCAATGCCTCTCTCCTCCACATAAGCGGGGACTACTTGTTATGCATGCAGCGGGCAGTCAAGCGTCTTGAGGGCCAGTCGGTGAGAGCGGGCTCGAAGCGGTCCGGACTCGGCATGGCCCACCTCACATTATCACCATATATTTCTTGGAGTCCGTGCACGGCGGCGGCGATCTCTTCTCCCACCTCGTTTCTCTCTTCTCGATCGGCCTTGCGAGCAATTAGATTTCGGCTATCGACGGTTTATTCAATTACGGTCCCACATGTCAGTGAAATTGCAAGACAACGCGTGTCCCCTTTGGTGAGCGGCGTGCGAGCCGGACTGTCGGGGTTGCGACGTGTACGAGTCATAAGTGTGCCACCTTTTCCTTTAGAACTTGTGAAGCGTAACATTTTCGCGCGATCGATCGATAGAAATCCAGAACAAAATGACGAGGGCGGTGCTTTCCCGCTCGTTAGGCGGGCTAGTTCGAGTGATATGACGTGCTCTGATGCCGTCCACTTGCTCCATTTTATGTAAGCAAGAGTTTACACTCGTCGCTGGAGGAGTCTGAAACACATGGGTCTGATTTTAATCGAGGGATAACTGTTCCCTGCCAAGTAATGGAGGATTGTTAGCGATTATAGCATGATAGTTAGGGCATCTCCAGCGCTGGCCCACAAATTTACACCGGCATCTTTCCGAGGACACTGATGGATGCCATCCGATGCTGCCCGCATACCTTTCGACAACTATATGAACTAACCAGATGAAATTCGTGCAAACAAAGCAAATTTCAAATTAACTGGATGAAATTAACCGGATGAAATTCATTACATTTCGAAAACTTTTCCTACAAACTGGACGAAATTCACTACATATTTCGTGGTGGAGCAAGGAACCTCGTGGTGGAGCGTCTGCACTCATAATATTTAATATTATTCAGCGATATAAAATTAACCAATCATCTCCACAGTGGACTGGAAGAGTACGAAACACGGCAGCCCAGTGTAGTTACATCATACTAGTACATGGCTAACCCACGCTATCATCATATTTCTTGGCTTCCGTGCGACACTTATCTCTAGTAATCCAGCAACCTGTATTGCTTCTCCCTCCTCGTCTCTATCAAAGTGCGGCGGGCTGGCGTTTCTACCGTCTATTGAGGTCGGTTAACTATCACATGTTAGCGACATGCCAAGAGCATTCTAAAAAAAATTCCTTTCACGTTCCGTTTTCAAAAGAAAAAATCCTTTCACGTTTAATTTGCTCGCATGCTTTGAGCAACTTGCATGTCCTATGCTGCTCCTGTTTGATACTCTAACTTAGCTAGAGGTTAGACTAACTCATGACTAACCCTAAACTAACTGTAGCCAAAGAGGTGTTTGGGTGACAGGGTTAGATTGACAATAAATGCACTTCATGGAGAGAGAAAAGTGATTTTTCAGTGGTCCCAATGAGAACTATCTCTAGTTAGCACCTCTTGGGTGGGATAGTTTTTTTTGGTGGGTTCGGTGCAACTTGCTCCAATTTAAACCCTCATGCTTGGATACTTTAGGGCTATTTGAGCCCCAACTAGCTCAAACTAACTCTAACCCATGGATCCAAACAGGGCCTATGGCCGATCTCGACGCGAGCGATCGCGTGCACCGGGAAGCGGCGTTCTCTCGGTCGTCGCGCCACTTCAAAGCCGGCGCCAGTGAGAGGTCGCCTCCGCTCTGGCCAGGCATTAATGCGGCACTGACGCTCTAGGCGACGCTGACCGTTTCACGCGGGAAGCGCGCGCTGGCAAGGGAGTATAGGTTTTGAACCGTTTTAGGTGTAGTAGTAATGGTAGTTTGCAAAACTACTCGATTATTGCACTCAGTTTCCTAAGAAATTATGGTAAAAAACGTTACTCCACAGCCCACTTCCCTTCTCCTTCCTGCTCGTGATTTACGTGGCCATGTTAACGTGGTTGTGTCAAAAAAATGTCACTTCCTGCTCGTGATTTGCGTTATATAATTACAAGCAAGATTCTCGTGCATTGCAGGAAACATCAATATGCATTTTTTTACAAAACACTTGTTGTGATTGACCCATGCAGGAGTAATCCCATGTGTAAAACTAATGATATCTCGAGAATTTTATCGGAAAACTGGTATCTCGAGAATGTCATCGAAAAATGAAAGATGAGAGATAAGGCGAGGAGGAGTGGGCGTGGTGGTGACCGGTGGTCGGAATGGGCGGAGGCATGGGATGGGCCAGCGCGCAAAGCAGCAGCCCACCATGCATGCTAGATTGTTCCGAGACTTATTCCTTTTTAATTGCTGAGCAATGAGGTTGCAGGAGATAATGATGTGGAGAGAGGTGCGGGTATCTTTTGTAAAATTATCATAGTTTGCTTCCTATCCGCCGATATAGATCATACGGTCTCAGATTACAAGATGGCGGCACACCATCATCGCCAACTCGTTTTTTTATAAGGGTATACAGATGATAAGTTTGCTGACTACTAAAGTAAAGTGGAATATGTCCATGTTATGCAAGTAAATAAAGGTGATTGTTTATCATACGGGTAAGGTTGGATGAAGGGTGGTAGGAACAAATGCTCCGCCTAGAGCATGTGTGTGTGAGATGGAGTCTTAATGTGTGGTGTGTGTGTGTGTGTGTGTGTGAGAGAGAGAGAGAGAGAGAGAGAGAGAGAGAGAGAGATGGAGTCTTAGTTTGTGTGTGTGTGAGAGAGAGAGAGAGATGGAGTCTAAGTGTGTGTGGGGTGTGTGTGTGTGTGTGAGAGAGAGAGAGAGAGAGAGATGGAGTCTTAGTGTGTGTGTGTGGGGGGGGGGTGCATGCGTGTGTGTGTGTGTGCGCGCGCGCGCGCGTGTGTGTGTGTCCCGGGGTCCTCTGTGGAGGATGTAATTTAAGTGTGCATGGCTTCATCATAGAAAGGTGATGTGTATGGCAGAGGCCACCAATGATGGGGTGCGAGAGAGAAAATGCCCGTAGGAGGGAAGAGAAGGTGCATGCGCGTGAGAGGAGTCGACATCTAGAGAACGTGTTTGTTCGAGAGACACCACAGAAGACTACTATATATCGATGGTGCATGTAGGCGGGAATTAAACAAAGGGATGGTCTTATTGGTTTCGGGGATATAGGGGAAGAGTGAGAGGCGCTGGGGGCGGGGGTAGCTAGAAGGAGATTGTTAAGTGTGAGTGTGTGTTTTGCCCATCCAAAGTGGAAGTTATGTGCACAAAAGAGGAGAACGATTCATGTGGCGTTAGGATTGAGGGTAATTAACTACGATGGAGACATAGAGACCTTGAGCGTGCATGTGTGAGAGGTATACATGTATCGTGGGATGTGTGTGTGTGTGTGCATGATCAAGATAAAAGAAAGAAGACATAAGTCCTAAGATCAACGACATGGGAGAGACGGATCGGTATGACAATATGCATGCATGTGAGAATGCAGGAAGAAGGCCCGACAATTGAGCATGTGTTTTGTCTTTAAGAGATAGTGGCGTGGGCTGGAGCATGCATCTATGGCGGCGAGAGGGGGTGAGGCGAACGATTGTGCAAAGAGACCAACCTATAAATGCATATGTATGGATAGACATATATAGTGTGGGCGATAGGAAGCAAGACTCCGTGCGAGAAAGAAATGTTGATGGAGAAACTACAGATAGATACAGAGATGGAGATGCTAGCTAGAGAGACATCCGTTAGTTTGGGTGTCGGAGATGACCGTCGGGTGGTTCAAAGGGTGAAGTTATATATGTGTGTGAGAGGGCACTTGACTGCATGCATGTAGAGAGAAACATATGTAGTGTGCGTGATAGGAATCAAGAGTGAGGGCGAGAAAGAAGGTTGATGGAGAAACAGATAAATAGAAAGATAAAGATGCTAGCTAGTGTGCGCTAGAGATAGGAGTCGAGTGGATCAGAAGGCTGGGTTATGTGTGTGGGTGTGAGAGAGATAGAGAGATGGTGCATGTGAGTCACATACAAACAAATATCGAGAGAAATGAGATCCAGAGAGACGGAGTTTTGTGTCTCATGAGAGAGAAAGATATTTCTAGCGAGAGTGATAGCTAGAGAGACATATGAGGGAACATAAGATATCTCTAGGGAGAGAGGGTGTGTTTGAGCGACATACAAGAGAACAATGGAGAAATATGAGACCTTGGGAGACAGAGTTTGTGTTTGTGTGTGAGAAAGAGATATTCAAGAGGAAGAGTCGTAGGTTCTCATATCTAAGGAGCGAAAGACATCTCAGATGAGGGGTGTCTGATGGCACACATGGGAATAGTTGAGAGAAATGAGACCCCGGGAGACAAAGTTTTGTGTTTGTGTGAGAGAAAGAGATTCCACACGGAGAATCATAGCTAGAGACACATAGCAGGGAGCGAGATATACTTAGAGAGAGATAGAGTGATGAAGGTCGATGGAGAGAGTACCGTCAGTGTGTTACGAAGATAAAAGATCATTGTCAACATACAGGTAGCACGAGAGATGCCTGAGAGACGATAAACGTGTATAGGTCCAAAGAGATAGTCCTATATAAGCATAAGTGATAGCTATATGAGACGAATATCTGGATTGAAGGGGATTCAAATATTTAAAGTGGAGATCACGACATCGATAATATCATAACGCAAATTGGTGTATCAAACATGCATATTCATTTGAATTTGGGCACACGTGTAATGTTATATATGCAATTAGTGTCTAAACGGGATTACACTATATGTTGCGTGTGTGAAACACATTATACATGTTTGAGAAGTTAAAAAAACCCGCATGAAACACACATTAATTGGAGACAGTTAGCGAGGAATGCATACATTGGATTTCAACATAAAGTGGTTTCAAATATTTGAAAATCCAAATTGATGGATACAACCTTATGAATCTGAGATCATGCCATTTGTAAACCATATTTATGTATAAATGGTGTTGTGCTTTTGAAGGTATATATGTAAAAAAAATGATGTATGTAGAATGTAATTCCAATTGAAAATGGATCCCGCCCAAAAAAAAATAGTAGAATACAAACGGTATTGAATTGAGTTGGCACGATAAACGTGCACTTTGTGCAAAATTTGAGCGAAGCGGGAAAATCGCGATAATCGCCCAAAACCAAAATCTGTGAGATGGAAATCACTCGCCTATCCTGCCGTGCAAAGCCTATCTGCTGGATTTCTATAGGTTTCGATAGGGGTAGGTTTGTAATTTCACCCAAACGTGGCGTAACCGCCTCTCACCCGGATTCATACACGTGGGCGCCAAAACACAGTGTGCCCTCGGCAAAATCGACTCCTCCCGATTCATATTCATACATGGTGGGCGCCAAAACAAACTCTCATCGGCAAATATTCGTGTATGCGAGATTACCGTCCTATCCCCAACCGACTAATGTTGCTGTGATGTAGTAGAAATTTGAAACGGGGGCTAAATTTATAAATTTCCTCGCATTTGAGACAAGAGCGCCCTGACTACATGGTTCCCCCCCCCTTCCTCTCTACCTCCCTTTTCCCCATTAGGTACTCGTGGGCGCCAAAACACCCTCTCCACCCCACCTCCTCCGTCCGCCCGTCCGCCACCCCATCCACCGCCGTCCTCCTCCACCATGCCGGAGCTGATACCCCGAGGCCGCCGTTCATTTACAAGAGATCTACCTCTCTCATCCACGCCTTCGGACCGGGATCCTTGCATCCCGTCCTCTCGCTTCATCCCCGCCGTCGTCCACCTTGCCGGCGCCGCTCCTACGACCGCCTCGTCCACCACGCCCCGCCGCCACCGTCTACCCTCCTAGATCTGCTTCCACGCCGCCGACAGCCATCGCTACCGCACCACCGTCAAATTCTCACCAGATGCGTACACGGCGCCGCACCAGAGGCGGTACTCTTTCGTATCTGCTCAACTTATTTATCGTAGCAAGAAAATAGATCGCCACTGCTTTACTCTGATTTCTTGTCTTGGTTGCGAAGTTGCCTTTGTCCGGTTTGCACCTTAAGATCCGCCATGGCACGCTCAACACTATACTCCCAATGCTTATGGTTTTCCCCTTTTATATTCCACACTAGTTAAATCACAGAGACTAAATTTCAAAATTGGGTCACGATTTTTGAGCTCGCGGAGTTCGCCGGTGCGATCCAAGGGCTCGGGTGGTTGTGGGGCCTCGCCGAACGAAGAAAACTCGACGCGGGTGGGGGTTGGGGTGGCAGAGGAACACAGGCGGTGGGGGCCGGTGGTCCGGCCGGCGGCCCGTGTGGTGTTCTATATGGGAAGAATCACAGACGAGGAAGAAGAAGGGTTAGGAGACGTAGGATCTTCATCCAACCGCCTGAAATGGTCGAGAGACAGCTGGGAGTTGCATTCTTAATGCGCTCTGGTTCATCATGTGTGGGCACTGTGCAACCAACATTTTGTTATCCAAAATCTGCTTGCTCTTCTTTACCATGTTCGATAGTGTTGGCCTGTACGCGATCGATAGGCTTTCAATTACTCGCGGCAATACAACACCGTATTTTCAAGCCAGTTCCACTTTCGCGATTTATATATCGTGGTTATGTACCCCTGTTATGTATAGTATGATCTACCTAGTTGCTGTGTGCTTTTGTTATCATGGTTTGGCAATAAACTATCTATACAGTATATTATGAACCTATCATCTGCCAGCTATCCTTACTTCTGGAGCCTATTTTTTGTGTACTTGTGCGGATTATATAAATGCACGCACGATATTACAGCACACATGAGCTCTCTCATCGAATCCAAAGATAGCACATAAGTGTTTGAGGCGCCCTATATTAGAATATCATCTGCATTACAAAGATAATCTCACAACTATTTATGTTTTCATGGTTCTCAGATATTATACGCAATTACAGTGAATATTAGAATCCGCGCATCAGAAGAATATTGTGGAACACTGCAATGACTTACAAAATTGGCACCAAGGCATTGAGTGCCATTTTGGAAGCAATGAAACTCGTACGCTCCCCACCTGTTGATTCTTGTTCAGAATATCATTCTAATGACTATTCTAACCTCGAGGAGTCAAAGGCGATGGCCTGTCCTGTTCACCCATCAAGGTGCTGTTCTAATTTGGCAAGGTTTTATTGATTGCGCGTATCTTGCATATGTTGTCTTGCATTTCTTCTACTTTGTTGCACCACCATCTCGCTTAGTTTACTCATCATATAACTTCGAGATGCTATGCCCATCCATTATCAATACATATTCCATCTGTCGTCATACCATGTTTTTCCACTCAAATGTTGTTCTTGTGCATCGACATCAAAAGGAAGAGGGTGATTGTCGAACCTGAAGGAGCACCAGCCAAGTCCTTGAAAACGTGGTGGTGCGGATAAATCGACATGCGCCCACTTATATTGGTTGTACAACCAAAGGACACAAAACATAGGACCGACTCAGCAGATCAGAACCATACTTCACTTGGCCACACCACTAGCCCCACCACACAGGACCTGCACTCCAGCAAAAGGTATACCGATTTCATTTACCATAGCACCAGCCGTACCACAGAAAAATCCAACTCCAGCAAAAAGCACAACAAGTCCACCGGCCGAAGACCTATCCCAACTGCAGAGACGGCCAATTCCTGCATATTGGAACCCCATTCCATTTATTCCCAGTTTAAAAGACAATGCTTTCAATGTTGTTAGGGACTGCGTGCATATATTCCCATCATGGGAAGATTATAGTGAAGACAAACACCATTTTCACATCTTCCTGTCCAACTTACGTGTAAGTGCTATTATTCATGGTTATTATTTTCCTGTTTTCTGCTGATCGAACACATCAATGATTTACATAACATTGTTGTAACTAGGTGAGGGTCAATCTGGATAGTCATGACGAGCAAAGCTTGCTTGTGCTTTTAAAGGAAGCATTGCAGCAGTATCGGTGTTACCTGAGGAAATCACACTTTGATGGCAAGTCTATAAACGAATTTCCGGTGAAGCCTCCTGTGCTAAATTTAGAAGACATTGAATGGAAAAACCTTGTTATGCACTGGTCTAGTTCCCAGGATGAGGTACTGTCTATGAAATCACGTGACAATTTGAACTTCTACTTTTTCGCATGTGCCTTACGGATCTTTTTTGCAGGAAATCAGCTCGAAGAAGAATTCTGGTTTGAAAAGAACGACAGGATATCGCAAATATGATGCCCGATGCTTTGCTCTTGTTAGTACCTGTTGTCCTGTATCACTGTACTTGCATACATACCTGGTTCATTATGTGACAACAATATGCATGATAGCTTGATTATCAATTGTTCAATCCAAATTATCTGATCTGTATGAATGGTTACATTAGTGTAGAATATATCCAATGCCAATGAATTTTTTTAGCTCTGCATTGTTCTTGTAAGTACATGTTGTCCTTTATCGATGTACTTATATTGACAGTAGTTGTTCATGTACCATCACTCTGCAGCTTATTTTCCTTTGCCTCCATTTTCTACACATCGATCTATATTTACTCTTACCATAAGGTTGGTCTTGAAGAAGTTTAGTTGTGCATTGCTCTTTGGTCTGTGCCTTTTGCCCAGTATCCTTGCACATACATTTATAGCTACTTGGTTATGTAGCATCACTCTTCATCTTATCTTAAATATTCTCCATTTTTACATATATTATCACATCTATATTTACTCTTAACAAAATGTAGAATAAAGGCAATGCTTATGAAGAACATTCTGTGCTAAACTTCTTGAATTGCCCCCCATCAAGATGGACAAGGGCTTTATAGAGCTGTCTTCACCAATAATGTAAGTTTGTCCTTCTCAAGCCTTCAAACTTTGTTGTGTATATTTGGTTAGGCATGACTGCAACAACTGTTTATTTTTGGTGTTTGCATCAAATTTCATGTTTAAAGTTTACTATGTAGTTCATAAACAAAAGTTTGTACTTCTCAATTTAAGTTTTCAGTTGTACAACCAAGTTCCTTCTTCATACCATGTAAATTAAACTATCTGAGCAAGTGATCTTCTTTTGCACTTTGCATGTATGCTTCATTCTTCATCCGTAATCCAAAGGTGTGGTGAACCTACCCACTACTGAGACAATGTCATATTCTGCAATGTCTTAACTATGAACAATGTCATATCATTCTACTATTATTTAAACCGCCGCTTTATTTGCCAATCTGAAATGGGTTAAATTGACACACACTAACCATTGATACTTATGAGTTATTGATCGCAATCCGGTGGTGTCGTGAAGCTGCCAACTCCTTCACAATGTCAATTCATGTCATGTCTTGACCTGAACAATACCATATTGTGTTAATGCAATTTTAAACTGTGTCACTTTATTAAATCGAGAAGAAATGTGATGAATTATCAAGACTAATACTTTTATGTGCAAAACCATGTCATCTGTCGCTTGTTTATCTTTGAGTGAGGAAGATATAAGTGTTGAACAAGCGCATCTCATCATCTTGCTCACCGCTTGCTGCTGCAGCTCCCAAATGAGGCTAACCTTTCTTGAACTCTATTGAAGTCTTTCGGTTTTGTATATTATTTTGTCGGCGTGTTTATTTGCAATGGTGGCGATCTTTGATGCTCGATGTATGTAATCTGCATCTCGCTTGTGCTTTATTATCATAGTGGCGAACTTTGATGCCCAATGGATGTAATATGCCGTAATTTCTTTATTGTATAGTCTAGGTTTTTTCTTATTCACGATGTTGTAGTTATTTTACTATATATATATCCTGTCTTCGCAGTAAACCGGCCAAACCGTAAAATTACGGTACATAATCGGGCCGTCATGCAATCATGATGTATGGTCGCATCATGGGCCCCGTCAAACCGCCCACTAGTTGATTCAGCCTTTAATAGGCGAGTAACCCCACCCTCTTTTCGCGAGAAAACTCAATGGGCTTTAGGAGGTGAGAAGTAGGTGAGCACAAACGTGTTGAATATCTCACGGGCTGCAGCAGCCGAAATGGACCCCGCCCATGATTGTGCGAATCAATTCACGGGCTTTAACAGCCAAAGTTGTCTCGGTTCTTGTTTGGCCCAATCGATATCGGCCGCGAGCGGGCGGATGCAAATCGGGCGTAGTTAGGCCCAACTATATGACGGGCTTTTAACAGGCGAAATTAATATAGGGCGAAATGTTAAATGGGCCTTAACAGTGCCCAAACTAATATCGGGCGAATTACTAAATGGGTCTTTAGCAAGTGGGCCCAAAAGCATAGCGTCCAATCAGCGGGCGAATCGATATGGGCCATAATTGAGCCCAAAGCCTCTTAAAGGGTCGGACTGATCCGGGCCGTGATTTGGCCCGAAAGTGGGAGGCATTTAACGGGCGGATCTTATATGGGCCATTACTAGGCCGAACGTGGCAGGCCATTAATGGACCAGATAAATTATGGGTGACATTTGGCCCAAAACATGGCAGCCGAGTTAATGGGCGGCCTACTAGGGTCCTCAAAATCTTGTGGGCCTACAACCGGGCCGTCCATTAATGTCGGTGAAATCTCGTGGGCCTTTAGTTGGGCGGCCCATTATGATCCGCAAGAATTTTGTGGGCCTTTACAGGCCGCCCATTATGGCAAACAAAAATCTTGTGGGCCTTTACTGGCCGCCTATTATGGCCCTTGAAATCTTGTGGGCCTTTAGCTGGGCCAGCCCATTATAGTCCGCAAAATCTCGTGGGCCTTTAACTGGGCCGGCCCATTATGGGCTGCCAAATCTTGTGGGCCTTTAGTTGGGCCGGCCCATTTAAACTTGATTGGCCGTGCCACGTGTCGACGTATCATATGCGCCTTTTGTCCAATGAGTGGATGACATCTGTCCCAACTATGAGCCGACACGTGTTTCCTCCAGCCAATGATGATTTTACACGTGGGAAATCCCCATTGGTCGGGGCTGTTAACGGGTTATCGGATCCAAAACCCGACCCGATAGCTTAACGGCGTTCCGTTACGGTGGATGCCACGTGTCGGTCACCCTTGACGAAAGCATTTTTGTGACGCGCGATTTATCGTCATGGAAATGGACACTTCCGTGATGATAATTTTGGTAATGTCATGGAACACTTCTACGACAACAAAGGTATGACTATCTTGATTCTGTCATAAATTTGTCATGGATGTACATGCATGACAAAAAACGCGACCTACTATGACAAACACGTATCATCACGGAAGTGTATTTTTTTTGTAGTGAATCTATGTATTTTTTTGAACAAAACGCACAGGTTTGTTCTATTTTTCTATATAAGAATAGGAACGCCTGGTCCAACTTATGTTTTCCTTCTAATTATATTATATGTATTTAAATTATTGTATATGTTATTATATATTATTTTTATTGTCATCATATACTTAAAAGATACTTACAAAACAAAATATCCCACATCTTATTAACTTATAAAAATAATTTCTTAACTATAAAATCCTGGATTTTTTTGGCAACGAAAATCCTGGTGATTGTGTACAAAAGCTTGGTAAGGTTTAGGGACCAATGTAATAATAAATCACTTATTATTTAAATATATTTATAACAAAATGCTCAGCCCCTGTTTATTTTTTGATAACATTGCTGCACCCAACCCAACATTATAATTAGAATCAGTCCAGCAAAATCGTGTATTTCAAGAAAGTACAAATGGCCTGTAATTTTTAGGAAAAAATAAATGGGCCACATGGACGCTACATTATTTATTCACCCAGCCCAGCAAATGGACTGTAATTCTAACTGTAAATTCTAAGAAAAATGGGTTGAATACGTGCCACATTTTTTAAGGCTGAAATGTGGGTCAATAGGTCGAAGCCAACGCAAGCCGTTGTCAACTTAGTCAACAAATGATTCTAACATCGTTAGCCGTTGGATTTACATCCAACGACCAGCATCCATCTTCAATCTCTCGTCTTCTTCCTCCAGCACCGTCGGGACCACCTGCTCCCACCTCCTGCTACTAGCAGCTCTGCTTAGCATGCTTCATTGTGAAGCGCTACCCCACCGTTGGCCAGGCCATCCCTCCACCCCTCCACACCTCTTGTTCTTCTCCACCAACTGCTGAACCATGCCGCACCAGAACCAGTTAACCCTCATACACCTCTTCGTCTGCGACTCTACTCCCGCATCTTCCCATCTTCGGCTCGTTGCTGTCCGGGGCCTCGTCGTCGTCCACCACCTTGGATGCGCTCGGCGTGGAGTGGTCAACTTGGTCAACGAACGACATCCATCGGAAGTAGACTATGCGTGGAGAGGCTGACAGCTGGGTCCATGGCCGCATGCAAGGAAATGCCTCCTTATTACGCGTAAGATAATGATTCCTCCACCTGACAGCTGGGACCCACCGGAAGGGCCTCTGTATTTCGCGAAAAAAACGTTCTCCCCACTGACAGGTCGGACCCACCAGCTATATCTTCGCACGCAAGGAAGTGCCTCCTTATTACGCACAAAAAAATGAAAACCGCGCCTGCTAGCTGGGACCCACCATAATGGGAGGCTGACTTGTGGGCCTACTAAGTTGACGGGGATGGAGGGCTTTGTCAACTTAGTCAATATGAACGATTCTAGCTCCAGTGACCGTACGATGTCCATCCAACGGCCGTAGTGCTTCTTCAACCTCTGGTCTTCTTGCTCGAGCCGCCCAAACCAGCGTCGGTCGTGCCGCGTGCTCCTGCCTCCCGTGGCCGGCTGTGATGCCGCGGAGGCCTCACCGCCCCCTACTACTCCCACCGTTGGCCTGGCCATCCCTCTACTCACCCACACTTCCTGTTATTCTGCGGCGACGGCAGCCTCACACCGCAGCCGAACCAGTGAACCCTCGTACTCCTTTCCGCGTGGGCAACCACTGCCGCGTCTTCCCCGGCTCTGTGTCGTCCCCTTCCTAGGCCTCACCGTCGTCGACCGCCCTGGTGCTCTCGGCGCGGCGTGGTCAACGTGATCAAGAAACGACTTCCATCGAAAGAGTACTGTACGTGGAGAGGCTGACAGCTGGGTCCACGGCCGCAGCAAGGAAGTGCCTCCTTATTACACGGAAAATAATGCTTCCTCCACCTGACAGCAGGGACCCACCGGACGGGCCACCGTATTTCATGAAAAAAATGTTTCCCCCTGACTGCTGGGACCCACCAGCTACATCTTCGCACGCAAGGAAGTGCCTGACAGTCGGGACCCACCTGGTCGAAGCGTACGTAGCGTTGTCATTCTGGTCGCGAACGTGTACGTACATACTGGTCGATGTAGAGGCGCGCACATGTTGTAGTAGAGGCGCGCACGTAGCATGTACACGTACGTACATCAGTCAGGGTGCAAGAAAGTAAATACGGCCACGTACGTACATACGGGCGGGGTCTCGGACACCTACTCGCGCATATGTACGGCCAGGGCTCGTGTACATGGTTGGGTCGGAACGAAGAAGCTGTGTCGTCGTCATGATCATGGGGAGGCAACCGGCTAGGTCGGAACGGAATACGTCGTCGTGTTCATCGGTATCCAACCGGCTTGAACGGAACAGCCGATGGAAACGGCCTTGTGTTCGACTGTCCACGGTCGAAACGGGATCCTGTTCATCTGGAGGGGTCTGGCATACCGCAAAATGGAGAAAATAGACCTCCTACGGTCGAAACGGGGTCCTGTTGATCGGGAGGGGTGTGGCGTACCACAAAACGGAGGAAACGGACTTGTGTTGGAGCGCTACGGTCGAAACGGGGGTCCTGTTCATCGGGAGAGGTGTGGCGAACCACAAAACGGGACTCCACAGGATACTGTTCATCTCCACCGTCGACTGCCTCCCTGGGCTACTGTTCATCCACCGTCGACCTCCTCCAGCCTCCACCTGCGACTGTTCATCCACGGGCTCCTGTTCATCCAGCCTCCATCGCGCGCTCCTCCACGGGCTACTGTTCAACCAGCCCTCTCCACAGGGTCCTGTTCAACCACCCCTCCACGGGCTACTATTCATCCAGCCCTTCACCGGCTACTGTTCAACCAGCCCTCCACCAGCTACTATTCAACCAGCCCTCCATGGGGTCCTGTTCATCCAGCCCTCCACGGGGTCATGTTCATCCACCCCCCCCCCCCCCCAACTGGCTCGATCGATCGGGGTCCTGTTCATCCAGCGGCAACAACCTCTACTACCACGGGTCCCTGTTCATCCAACCCTCCACCGGGAACTGTTCATCCAACCCCCCAACAACGCCACTGCTCATCCAGAGGCAGCATCGATCGGCTTGATTAGCGCAGCGATGGCGAAGAATCACTCGAGTTCGATTAACAGCAAGGGATCGACCGATCGCTCAGGTTCAGTAACACGTAGCCTGCAGTGCAATCGCTCGGGTTCAGTTAGAGCCCAACGCCTCGCTCGGGTTTAGTTAGAGTGCAACGCCTCGCACACACGCGCGTATGTACGAGAGAAACGCGCATCGCTCAGCCCCCGACTACCCACCGTAACCGGGAACTCCCCCGATATTTTCCTCACCCTTGCTTCTATCATGGTTTTTTCCGTCATGGTCGGCCCAAAGAATGTCATTCAGCTGTGTCTTCGGCCCGTCCAGGACGAAAAGCCCATTTTCTGTCATGATTTTTTGTCATAGAAGTAGGAGCCCACCACATCTATGATGATACCGGGTTTTGTCTCAATTATCGTCATAGAAGTGTCATAAGTATGATAGAAAAAAATTCGTTCAGCCCAAAATGTCACGGATGTGTCTTTTTTTGTAATGTGGTGCTTCTGTAGTTTTTCAGTATATGTACATGTGCATCGAATTATGCATTCGTGCTTGAACCTATATTTGTAATAAATATATTTTGATATGAAATAAGTGATTGCCTGTTCTCAAATTCAAAATCTGTGATTTTTAAATGCATGGATTAAATTAGGGATAAATTAGGGATTACACCGACACGGTTTGCGAAGGCAAAACGTCTGCAATAAACATGGAGATCAGACACGTTTCTCGGATCCACTACATGTGCGATCAATCTCTACTGCACACACATTCAGCCAAGAAAAAAATGTGCGAGATTAACAACAACATCGCATACAGTTCCTTCTTATTAAATGTTTGCGAAAATCACCTTATCACACATGCTTGGCAATTATGGACTGTTTATGATGTCATGCACATCGCAAACTTTTGCTCATAGAAGAACGCATGCGATAGGTCATCATCCGACGCGGGTACGACGGATGAATCATGTGGGATATATTCAAACTTCACATACAGTTTTATAGGCACAACTGTATGCACTCTTACATCGATTCGCATATCTATATCTATACTCTTATATAGTATACCAATAGCAAGTCATATGGACCATTGGATCTTTCTAATCGGACGGCTCAAATTTAATGGCTTGTGGTACAAGTCTATGTGGCTGCATATGGACCGTTGGATATGTCAATCTGACGGTCTGCATTGCAGGGATTCGCTGCCCCTTCCCCTGTGCCGCCAGCTTGCAACTACAGTTGTAGTAGTAGTAGTTTCCAGAATGTGCACGTGATTCACCCTGCTTTCTTTGTAGCATGCTACTGTTAAGAAATTTCTAGCACTCCCGTGATGGACTGGGATCAGGTGACATGCGCTACGGTGACATGCACGGTGACATGCGGCCCAAATTCAAATTTAAATATTGCAAAAAAATCATGCATGTTCACAGCACATACTAAGATAACTCCTAAAAAATTCAGATCAAAATTCGAAACATACATCGAGAAACAAAAAAGAGAAATCTGTCATGAATAGTTCCCGAAGGGTTCTCTGTAGACTATTCACATCTGAGTTTCTCTTTTTTATTTCTCGATGTATGTTTCGAATTTTGATCTGAAATTTTTAGGGGTTATCTTAATATGTGTTGTGAACATGCATGCTTTTTTTCTGATTTTTTCGCAATGTTTAAATTTGAATTTGGGTCGCATGTCACCGTGCATGTCACCGTAGCGCATGTCACCTGATCCCAGTCCTCCCATGATACATGCAGTAGTAGAGTATAGTAGGACTAGGAGTACTAGCAACTACTAGCAAGCACGCATCATGATGAGAGAGATGAAGCATGTGATGGTGCAGCCTGGGTATAGGCGCACAAGCCGAAACCAATTGTTTTATAAGTTTGAGTAAATGCAAACAAAGTAAAAAATGTAATACATGCTACAGCTAAATAGTTTTTACTTTCTCTTATAAGGTTGTTTTACAAATATTATTACCATTGTTTTTCTTACCAATAAATTATGTGAAAAATTCAGATCAACAAAACAGACATAATTAATATTTATACTATTATATTCTTCCTAACGATAAATAACTTGCAAATAGCACTCTTTCCATTGCTCAATCTAATACGTATTAAATTTTATTACGACAAAGGTTTAGGGATGAAGTGGGTATGCTTTCTATCATAGTGTTCTAAATTGTATAAATTTAGTATTACACAGAAACATATTAAATTGTTTATAATTTAACAATTAACGATTAATTAACTGATGAGTTGCGTGACTCCACCTATGGTAGTTCAAAATATGACAGTACTATTTAAAATTACCAATATTTTTTCGCATGTATGTGTGTTAATAACTATCGCTACACGTGCATCACGTGCCATTTACTAGTACAGTCAAGGAAAAGTAAATCTGTGTGATTGTCTGCTTATCGTACGTGTTCTATAATCATGTGTTTGTGATGGGTCGCGCATAGTAAACTTAGCACCATAAAATACCGACTACGATGGTAATGCGAGCACAAACGAGTAGTAAGGATGGAGCGTTTGGGATATTCGAGATATTAGAAACAATTGTCTGAAGACTCACGTCTGTGATAGATGTTGGCATCGCATACGCTTAGTTATACAAAACATATGCATCATGGCTCCCTATCCCCGTGATTTCTGGGTCATGTGGGAAGGACCACCCTATCACACACACTCACCTGGCGGCGGTTTAAAATGCCGTCGCGGAAAGGGTTAAAAACAGTTTGTATAGCAACTCGTTGTACCAGTGATGACTCCCTTTTATAGTGGGGAATGAAATCCAATTGTTATGCACCCACGGCCCGTGCACAAGCGGAATTACCGCTCATTCAGCTAGCACGGAAGATCCAGGCGTTGCGTTCAACTGAGTAGGTCAGCGAGGCGGTATGCCGCTGAAGCGGTACTTCCACTTAGTGTTGAACAACACCCGAAACCAGTTGTAGTAGATAAAGGCAGGGTGGTACTACAACTGGCAACTGCTCTACTTCCGCTCGAGGGACAGAGCTATCCAGAGAGCAAAATATAAGCATACTCCGTGCGGTAGTGGAACAATGGTAGTTCCGCCGGAGCGGTACTTCCGTTGTAGAGATAGGACTTAGGAGATCCGCGGTAGTGGATGCTAGTCAGGCCGTAGTACCGCGCGAGCTGTACTATCGCGCTGAACTACCGCTCCCACTATCGCTCATATCCAGAGAGCTAAAAACAAGTTGAAGTGTTGGTAGCACTGAACTGCGGCAGTAGGGTTGGAGCGGTACTACCGCTGAGCAGAGCGGTACTACCGCTTAAGTGACTCTGGGAAGCCCATGCATAGAGGAAGGACAAGCTCAATTGTCGGGAAAGAAAGAGGGTGCAAAAAACTATGTACGTGTTGATTCTACCCAAACCTTTCCGAAGCGGATGCCCTCTTAATAGTACGGTGATCCTACGCTCAAATCCACCGAAAATGAAACGCAAGAAAAACACTGTCTTCGCAATAGCTCCGACGGGCATGAATCATCTTGTGCCATATGATAGATTCTCTGAAATGCTCAATGCAGACGATTAGTCCGCAAATGCATTTTCATCAATCACCAAAATCACTAAGGGAGAAATATGCCCTAACAAATGGGATGTGCCAGCCTTGACGCTCTGCGTAATCAAGATGAAGATCTTCTGGAGGTTTGGCGTACACTTCAAGCGTATTTGAATAGTTGACATGCTTATTCCTACATTGTAACCGGCCATGTCTAAACCCTAGGTACCTCGGCATCTATATAAGTCGTGGGTTTAGTCTGTAGAGGCACGCATGCTCATACACATGCACCTTAGAAAGGTTTAGAGCATAGAGACAAACTCATACGATCTCGAGGTAGATCAATCTGTGCTTTGTACCCCATTACAATCAATATATAAGAAGCAGGACATAGGGTTTTACCTCATCAAGAGGGCCCGAGCCTGGGTAAAATGACGTGTCCCTACTCTTCTTGTTACCATCTAGCTCAGATCACCAAACTTGGGACCCCCTACCCGAGATCTATTGGTTTTAGCATCGACACCAAGTCAAAAGAATATTTTATTTTGGTGGGTAATACCCGTGATAGCCTCATTAAGGAAGTTCACGGCGGATGAGTAATCCATTTGAAAGTAACCCTGGTGTCGTATGTGATACCAAAGTGATACTGACAATTAAATGCAATTTTAAGTGTTGAAGGCCTTAAGAAAAAATCTCATCGGGAAGAAGTATGAAGCAAAGGTATCTTGGATTGATATACAACACAAGAAATGGTTTAAAGTAGGCAAGAAAGAACAATTATATGTGGTATGCTCTTTATATACCAGGAAATGAAAAAGTTATTACAGGTTCCTTACAAGTGCTTCATTTCCAATTGAGTTGTAGCTAGCATCTCCAGTCAAGCATATATGCTTTGCGGTTTTAAATGGTCTTTATTCTGAAGAATACTGTTGTTAAAGACTTGGAGGCACAAGATGACCTCTGGACAACCGGGATATTTTAAAGAGCGAATTCTAGTTTTTTACCTCATACTGTGACATTTTTATGCCAATTACCTTAATTAATAACTTTTCATTTGAATTACCCCATTTAGCGAAAGTTTCGCCAATTTTTACCCTTTGAGTTTTTAGGTCGATGATACTTTCTCTAGTGGGTTTTTTGGCACACAATGTGTTGATGAAGTTAAGTTTAATATGATGCAGCAACTAGACACAAATGTCATGTAGAAGAATGAGGTGTAAACAACTAAATCCTCCTTAAAAAAACGAATAGAGTTGTGTGATGTGAAGTAGTGTCTCATCAAGGTGAAGTGGTGCATACGTACACCTAATGACTATGGGAAAAAGAGTTGTGTTTGACTACGCCATTCAACTGGTTCGAGCTCAGGGAAAAACACCAGAAGAAAATTGCAAGGCGGCGCATCATGTGTACATGATTATCAGGGCTCACCTGATAGATCACTAAATGGGATAAGTAACACTTTGGTAGCAACTGGCAAATCTTTTGCTAAATGGGGTAATTGGAACGGAAAAAAATGTTAAATCATTTTTTTGTCAAAAATATCAAAGTATATGGCAAAAACTGGAACTCGGTCTATTTTAAATGGATGATGAGGAACATTGACCGATTTCAAACCTTTGAAGTTTGTTTTCATAGTTCAGATGCTTCATTTTAGAACACATTCACGAGTTTTAAAAGTGTTCATGATTTTTTAAATGTTCAATAATTTTAAAAACATTTGCAAATTTTTAAAAAGGTTTGTGAATTGAAAATTTGTTCATGGATATGAAAAAAATCTTCACCAATTTTAGAAAATGTTCATGAATTCTATAAATCTTTTCACAAATTAGAAAAAATGTATGAATCTGAACAAATCTCGACGAATTTAATGTGTGTTCCTATATTTCAAAACATATTCATAAATTTTAAAAATATTAACGAGTTAACAAATAAAAAAATAAAAAAGGAAACCAAATATAAAAGCAAACAGGAAAAGAAAAAATTGTAGAAAAAAAGAAAAACCGAATGGAACATTTTGAAAACTCAAAAAGGACCGCCCTACACCTGTGGGGAGCCGTGTTTGCTCGACCTCCTCAGCTATATGAGCGGAATACAAATTGCCATAATAATCCTTATTAGGAGAAAAAAATAGAACTAATTTCACAACAGAAGAACGGCGCAGGAAAGCGCGCATTTCCCTCTAGTGTTGATGATGAAGAGTTTCATCTAGTTGGAGCATACAGCTTCAGAAGACGTCACTACAGAAATGGCGCGGGTTCAGATAATGAAGTACTTTTTTCCCCACAGTTTGGCAAATTAGACCGTAGTCTCGTTTGGCACCTCCGAACATTTGATCACCCAGAACCGAGATGCAAAGTCATTAGTTTTTTTTTGAAGAACCAGCTTTTGGCTGGAGTTTCATTGATTTAGCAGAAGAGAGCGACAAAGTAGTTCTGATCAAGTGATCGTATGAATGTGGAGAAAAGTACAACAGTGATCGGGAGCACCGAGCTCCCGATCGGGTGTAACTATGACGATATCTCACGTCATGTCCCCGAAGGGCTGCTCTATGCATTTGGCCCCTGCCAAGTGCCATTGTTCCATGTCTCGGCGGCATGCCTCGATGATGTGGCGCTCGTTGGCTTGTTTTCCTCTGAAGACGCAGGAGTTTCTCTCCAACCATATGTGCCACAAGATGAGGGCCAGCAGCGACTTGATGCCCTTTCGGTTTCCCGGGGCTGCAGTGGTGATGATCCTTTCGGCGCAGCCCGTCGTGGTGGTCTCGCTGCTCCATCCAGCAGGATTTAGGGCCTAGCAATCAGCCCAGGCCGCAGTTTGGTTCCAGACCTTCACAGAGATTAGACACTCCCAGAAGAGGTGGAAAGATGACTCGAGGTTTCTCATGCACAGGGGGCGGAAATAGCCATTTGTCCATCCCCTTCGTTGCAGCCTGTCGTTGCACCATAGCTTGTCTTGGTGTAGGAACCAGAGGAACATCTTGATCTTCCCCGGCGCCCAAATCTTCCAAATGATGCTTCTGAAATTGCTGTGTTGACCCTCTGTAAATTGCGCGTTGTAAGCCGATTTGGTGGAGAACATTCCTGAGGTGTGGTGCGCCCAGCGGATGGAATCAGGCATCTGTGCATGAAAGACAATGCCGGCGCCTCTGATCTCTCTGGCGAGCTGGATTACTTGGCCGACGATGCCATTTCTGTTGGCGTGCCGTAGATCGAGGACCCATCGGTCTCCCTGCAAAGCTTCATACACCGATCGGTTTTTCCTGATGGATGCAGCGTAGAGCTCCGGGAAGGCCGCGCAAAGCTGCCGGCCTCCCAGCCAGGAAGAGTTCCAGAAAGAAGCAGAAGCACCATTCCCGATGGCTACGGTTGTGCATGCCGCGAACAAGGCCGTGTCCCCACTGTCGCAGGGCGTGCGGTGCCGACCCAAGGACGGCGGGGCTGCTGCCAGGCTAGCCATAGCCACCGGAGCCGCAGTGCGCAGGCGAACCTGGATAGGTCGTGGATGCCCAGTCCGCCCTGCTGCTCCGGCGTCGTCACCATTTTCCAGCCCACCTTGCACTTTGCCCCAGTGATCTCTTCGTCCTGCGCCCAAAGGAATCGCCTCCTCGATTTGTCGATTTCCTTGAAGAGCTTGATCAGAGCGCGCAACGCCGTGAGCGCGAAGGTTGGGATTGCCGACAGCACGCAACGCACTAGGACGCGGCGACCCGCCATCGGCATTAGCCTCCCCTTCCAGCCAGCTAACCTGGCCCTAATTCTATCGAGGATGAACTGCAGGTGAACTAGTCTAATTCTCCCGATTGTGATGGGCAGACCTAGGTATGTGAGCGGGAATGCAGCTGTTGTCCCTCCGAAATTCATCAGAACCGTGGCCAGGTCGATGCTGCCGCATCGAATTGGGATCGCGGACGACTTGGAGAGGTTAACCCGCAGTCCCGTGGCGTCGCCGAACTGTCGCAGCAGGCCTAGCAGGGCGTCTATGTCTTCGCATACCGGGTTGATGAAGATAACCGCATCGTCAGCGTACAAGCTCGTGCGCATCCTAGCTGCTGCCGCCGGCAGCGCCGTTAGCAGGGCGGACGAGGTGGCCGCCTCCAGCAGCCGGTGAAGAGTGTCGATGCATAAGATGAATAGCAGAGGCGACAGTGGGTCGCCCTGCCTAAGCCCTCGAAGATGATCAATGCATTCCCCTGGCACCCCATTGAGTAAGCAGGATGAGGACGATGTCGATAACAGAAGCGCAATCCAATCTCTCCATCGCGGGGGAAAACCAAGCACCTCTAGAAGCTCTAACAGATATTCCCAAGAAACACAATCAAAGGCCCTTGCAATGTCAAGCTTCAGCAAAAGCGCCGGGGTTTTGCTGCGATGCAGTTTTCGGCGTTGTTACGCACATAAAGGAAACTGTCTTGGATGCACTTCCTCCTCTGAAAAGCTGTTTGCGCCGGGCTGATGAGCTTGTCGATGACGTTGGCGAGGCGAATGGACAGGACTTTTGAAAACAGCTTGGCTACAGAGTGTATGAGACTGATCGGCCGGAAGTCGCTTATCTTGGCAGCACCATCCTTCTTTGGGAGCAGGGCGATCATGGTCGTGTTCAAATCAGCAAAATTCCCCCCTCCTCCAAGGTTGTAAAGATGGTGGAACAGAGCCATTACATCCTCCTTTATCGTGCCCCAGCATGATCTGAAAAACATGCCCGAGAATCCGTCCGGGCCAGGAGCTCGATCCGCCGGCGACGCCAGCATTGCTGCCAAAACTTCAGCTTCGGAAAATGGGTTGTCAAGCCCCTCGTTTTGCACTGTGGGCATGTCCAGCATCTCCCGCTTGAGCGAGCATTTTCGACCTCTTTTCTTCCCGTGAGGTTGGAGAAATGTGAGTGAGCAATGTAAGCCTTATCATCGCGCGCGCAGTTATGACAAAGATTGTCAACTTCCAAAGGAGTGAATGAAATTTTTCGCTTTGTGAATTGATTTTGGCTTGGAAGAAAGCGAGCGAAGCGTCCCTTCCTTGAGCCAGGTGATCCTGGAGGCTTGCCTCTTGCGAGCCCTCTCGATCGCAGCCAACCCTAGTATTCTTTGCTTAAGTTGCTTGCGCAGACTGAATTCCCCTGCAGAGAGGGCACGCTTTTCCTGGGCAACATCCAGCCGCAGTATCACCTCGCAGGCCAGGTGGAATTGAAGTTTGGCATCGCTGAAATGGGACCTGGCCCATATGGTAAGATCATGAGCAACTCTCTTTAGTTTGATCCTTAGCCTTATGATCGGGCATGTGTGGTTCACCGGCCGTTGCCAGGCCAGGTTTACAGTGTCATGGAACCTTGGAAAACGCGGCCAGAAATGCTCGAAACGAAAGACCGGTTTTCTCTTTGGAGCTGTGGTGTTGGCCAGCAGGAGTGGGCAGTGATCCGAGCACGCTGTCGCAGCCGCCATCACTATGTGAGATGGAAAGAGTGCATCCCATTCAGTGTTGCAGAAAACTTTGTCGATGCAGACCATTGTTGGGTCCTGACGCTCGTTTGTCCAAGTGAACCTCCTGTTTTTGCACTTGATCTCACGCAATCCTGCAGCGTCAATAGCAGCCCTGAACCTGCTCATAATCCTTCTGTTCAGATTCAGATTGCTCTTGTCTCTTGTTTCGTATATAACGTTGAAGTCCCCGTTGATCAGCCAGGGCTCACCCGGCAGCGGTGCGGCGTGTGCCATCTCAGACAGAAAATCGTCCTTGCGCGCATCATCAGCATGCCCATAGACTGTCGTGAGCCAGAAGGAAAAATTGCTTTGCAGGACAGTTACTTTGCCTGTGATTGAGAAGCAACCAATGGCGTGGGTGGCGAAGGCGATGGCGGCCTTGTCCCAGAGAATGGCCACTCCCCCTCTGGTGCCTGCAGCAGGTAGTACTGCGCAGCCTTCGAGCCTTCGACCTCCAAGTTCACGGACGATGCCAGGCGACCAAGACTCCAGCTTTGTTTCCTGCAGGCAGAGTATGCTTGCTCGATGGGCCTCCGCAATCTCACGCACCGCAGTCCGTCTTGCTGGCCAATTCAGCCCTCGCACATTCCAACTTAAAATTGCACCAGGTGTTCTACTCATATGGAACAATTGATTCCTCCAGCAGTGACAACATTCTATTGATCTGAGACGAACATACATACACCATCAGCATAGCGAGGGGGCGCCAGAGACCACCAATAGCCCCTAAACTACTCTGGCGCGGGACGATACCACTAGCCCTAAACGAAGCCTTACAGTCACTGATCATGAAACCTAACTCGAATTGGCCTAGTGCCAATCCCTGCCGGAGACTAATACTAATAAGCACTAACATGATAACACTAAACTGCGGCATCTGCGTCGGCGTCAGGGCCTGCCATGCCGCCTGCGATGCGAAGGGCTGCCGGGTCGAGGCGCGTGAGCTTGGCGATGATGGAGATGTCCTCGTCCGTCAGCGGCTCGTCGAAGCGACGAATGAGAGCCTCTGCCGCCTTTGCAGTCATCTTCTCTTTGGGTCCCAGCATGCCGAGGCGCTTGACCAGCAGCAGGGATGCCCTCTTTGCCACCGGGACGCTGGACTGCTGTCCGGCCAGGCGCGCGCTCTGCCTGACGGGGACGGAAGCGGCTCTTGACTTGGGTGGTGCAGCAGAGCGACGTGCCGGCTGCGCGGCGATGATGGGGGAGGGGGTGTCGATGAAGAGGCGCGGCACCGGGGGGTGGCACCGCTGAGGTGCAGCTGCATGACCTGCTGCGACACAGCCCCGACCTGCAGGCTGGTCTGAGCTTTGGTGGCCGAGGCGCGGCAGGCAGAGAGGGACGAGCTGCCGTCGAAATGCAGCGGCTGGTCGAGCGAAGTGGCGATGGACTCGTCGAGCTGCAGCTGCGCGTCGTCCACGCGGGGAGGCGGGGGGAGCACGGGATCGGCATCGCGGAAGAACTCAGCCACCGGGTCCTGCCCCGCAGCCGGGGCCGTAGCAGCAGCTGCTGGCCCGCGCGGGGCCAGGGGCAGCGGGGGCGTGGCCCTGAGGACAATAGGCTCCGGCCGACCACCAGTCCCGCTCCGGCGGCTGGTTGGCGTCCGGCTCCGCTGGCGGCTTGAGCTTGCAGACGCCTTTCGGGGCTGCACCGTGCCGCCGGCCTGCTTGCAGCCCAGAAGGGCGCCCTTCCAGGAGCGCCTCCCGGCCTTGTCGCTGTCGTGGTCGTCGCGGTCGCGGTGCGCACCGTGGCGCACGCCACCGCAGCCCGACGGAGCTACCAGGGACGGGTGGCGCCGGGTGCCTTGGCCGTCCTCGACGTGCATGGTCCACGTGCCCGTCCAGGTGGTCGGGACCGAGCGCGTGTCATCCGACTCCGACGAGGGAAGGCCGCTCTGTGCCGAGTGCGACGAGCGCGGCGAGAGAGGCGACCAATCCTCGACGCGATCCACGTGGATGAACATGTCGTGGCGCCGAACGCGCGGCGGCGGCGCCACCTCCCGGCTGGGTGGCGAGAAGCCCAGCATGGCCTCCACGCGGCCAGCGCCCCGCGCCGCTCTCCAGATGGTGTGCTTGGTGGGGATGAGCGCCACATCCTACACCCACACCCAGCAAGCGAAGGTCCTCGTGTGCCCGCGCTCGTGGGTGCGGCTGTCGAGGTGGTCGATGATGCACTTGTCACCCAGCACCTCGGCCGCCCCCTCAAGCGACCAGAGGTGGAGCGGCATCTTCTCGATGACGACGCGGACGTGGAGAAGGAACTCCTGGAGCACGGCGTGGTCGTCCTCATGCCATGGCTTGACGTCGAAGAGGACCCCGTCGACGGTGATGGAGCCCAGGTGCACGGCGTTGTCCCGGTGCACCGGCAGCTCGAAATGGACCAGGAAGTCTTCCGGGTCGTGGCTCGTGACCCGCAGGAGATGCGCCGGCGTGTGCAGCTGCGCCTCGAGAGCGCGGCCCACCGACATGGGGTTGGCGGCGTGGCGCTCCTCGCTGGAGACCAGCAGCACGGCGTGGCGACGAAGCAGGAAGATCTGGTGCTCCATGGCCGGTGACTCGATCACGACCTTGTGGCCGGACCGCGGCCGGCGCGACGGGTCGGTGTGGTGGGACATCGTCTTGCTCGGCACCGGGAGGGGTGGCGAGGGGAAACGAAGGCGCTCGCAGACCGGGCCGCGACCCACACGGGAGCCCAGCCTCGCCTTTGCAGGGGCGCGCCCCCTCTTGCCCGGGCAGTCTTTGCCGATGTGGCCGGGAAGCTTGCAGTCGATGCAGTGGACTGGATCCCTACAATCTACACGGCGGTGCTCGGTGCTGAGGCATCTGAAGCGAGCCCCGAACGCTTATAGAAGGCCTCACGGCCGCTGTCTCGCGTGAAGGCAGGCGGCGCGCGCCGGGGAGTGGCCGAGGCCGCCATCATGGCGCCGGCCGAGGCGGCGATCTTTGCGCGACTGGACCTCCGTCCATCCATCGTCAGGCCCCGAAGAGGAAGGGCTAGAGCAGGGGGAAGGCCGAACCACTATGGATTTAAGCCGTTGCCGCCTAGCAGGAGGGGACGGCGCAGGGACCGGGGTGAAAACGGCGTTCGCAGCGTGGGAGCACTCACCCCGGAGCAGGATTCGCGGCGGGGAGGTGGGCATGGGCGTTGACGCACCTGGAGGCCGACGAGAGACCGGCAACGCCGACGGACCGCTGGATCTGGCTAGGCCCGGCACCGAGGCCGGCTGGCCCCATCCCTCGCTGCCGCGTGGGCTAGAGCAAGCGGAGCCGGTGGATCTGGGTGAGCGCGAGCGCCCCATGGCACTTTGTCACGGGGGCGCGCCCGGCGCGCGCAGGGATCTGGTGGCCGCCGCGGCCGGAGTGGCCAGCGGCGCGGGAGGCAGGGGAGAGCGCTTGAGAGGAGAGTGTTGAGTCACATTCGTGTCCAAAGTCATTAGTCATTACTTATTAGGCTGGCCAGGAAGAAGGGCGGTGCGAACACGTCAATCGGTGTGGGCTGAATTGTAGAACGGCCGTGAGATAGTGCAGGTCCCAATCACAATTCAATCACACCTCCTCCACTATCCATCCATTGGATTCAACACTTTTGATAACACGCATTAGCTTCAAAGTCGACCAGCACAAGCAGCCGGCCTTCTTTGATCAAGTCTATTGGTCTATTGGACGTACTGTGGTGTCTATTTTTTCTGATTCTGAACAAATATGATTGGCCTGGTGCGATCTTGTGTTGTTCGTCCCACTGTTTTATACTGTGATCCTTGTGTGATGTGAGGACGCTGTGTAAAATGTAGGGTTCGCTCGGCCACTTTTGAAAAACTACTCCCTCCGTTTTCAAATGTAAGTCTTTTTAGATATTTCAATAAGTAACTACATACAGAGCAAAGTGAATGAATCTACACTTTAAAATATGTCTACATACATTCGTATGTTACAGTCCATTTGAAATGTCTAAATTTACTTATATTCAGGAACGGAGGGAGTAGTAATCATGCATGAGTAATGCACATCTAATTTGATATTTTCTTGATAACCTTTACAATTTTGTGTTTTTTCACTCTCACGACTATCTTATGTCACTGCACGAATGCTATCTTAGGATTAGCCGTCTAGAAATCTAAGCCATGTCGTGTACCAATATGGTTGTAGTCTTTTGCATCGACTGCAGACCATCCTAATTTCTTTATCAGAGGATGTGATGCGCCATTCAGTCTCAACTTAGCGCGGCAAGATCCTGGCTCACGGCATAGGGTCACCATCATGGGTCATTCTGCTTCTCAGCTGCTCCGGTCGAGTTGCATGTGCTTCTTCCGCATGCACTAGTTCTAGTTGGATGGCTCGACCTTGCACTGCAGTTGCCAGTTGAACCAGGTGGCTTTGGTAGTCACGTAGTCCGCTTCCTCTATTATTATTTACAGAATTACGTTGTTTCCAAGATTAATTATAATTAATATAACCAAATATTTTTTAAATTAATTTTAATTAATGCAATTAATGTTCTTTTCAGATTATTGGATGTGATGCCACATCATCAAAGTGGAGTGAGACATTGGATGTAGGTGGTTGTATGGCTGATATCGTTCATATACACAAAAATCATGCTTTTATAAGTAAAATGTAATTGCAAAATTAATCGCAATGAATGAATTTAATGTTTTTCCAAGATTAATTGTGTTCTAGATTTCATGTGATGCTACATAATTGCAGCGGCATGCGACGCTAGAGATAGGTGGTCGAATGGATAGGATCACTTGATTCATCCAACTCTTTTTTTAGGAATATTGAAAAAAATAATTATCATTTGGATTCGTGGGAACTACTGGAAGAACGAAAACTGGCAAATAAAGGCGAGGAATTCGGCCGGGGTAAAAGACCACGCCCTTGATAATGGAGCATGGAATGGAAGGCTTTTCCAGCCGGCACCCACTCCACGGTACCGAAAGTTGCGAGGCACTTCACTATTCTCCATTTCTAAATCTCCCTGCCCCCACCCGCCATCTCTGACTACTCTCTCCCCTCTGAACAAGAACAAGGACAGCAAGAAGACAGACCTCTCTTGCAGTCAATAATCCCATATTTACCTAGCTTGGCAGAAGAGAGACTTTCTTCCAGGGATAAATAAGAGAGACTTCTGAGTCCTGACTTGGCATCTCCTCCGTCTGAAACCCCAGCAGGCGACTGCTCGTCTGCCGGTACAAGCCACGATCCGGAGCCAGCGCCGCAGCGGTGGCGGCGATCTTTTCTCTCCGTCACCGCCGATCAGGGAGAGAAGAGCGGCGGATAAAGGCAAGATTTGCAGGCGTCTTCCAGCCTAGGTTTGCGCTAAGCCACTTCTCGAAATCCTTCTCCGTTAACCCCCTCTCCTGCTCAGTTCGCCTTCTGTTTCGGCCATGAATGAATACCTGAGAACAAGAGAGTCTGAACAACATTCATAATTGCCGCACATTTTCTTCTTAACTTAAGCAATGCTTGCGTTTGCTTAGCCTCGACCGTGTATTTTAGCGACTCCATGCCATGCTCTATATGTGGAGTGGAACAGCGACGGCCATGCCTTGACTGGTCTCTTTAGAGCTCTGTGGGTGCTTGCACGGTTGGATTCAGCTTTCCTCTTTCCCTTTTCACCTTCTTTTCTCTCCACCATTTCCTAAGAATTCACACGGTATGTTTGCTACGGAGTACTGATAGCGATGCCCCCATGGTCATTTGTTAAATTCAGCCGTCTCGAACCGGTGGAAATTCCCTGCACAGGACAAAATCACATGGATGACACCGAACCAGTTGCTTATTTCTATGCTTGATTCCATAGAGACTAGTTCATCCAAACTGAGTACCCTATTTCCACCAACAGAGAAATGGGAAGTACGTTGATGATGCAGAGGCTCGGAGGTGATCCTTCTTTTCTTTCTTTAATTAAAGAGATCGTTGCTTTTGTTACCTTAATAACAACTTAGGAAAGGAGGTTTAAAAGCAAGGTTCTGAAAATCGGATGCTTCTTGACTATCCAGTGCGTTGCTGTCCATCCGTACAGAGAAGTGTCCAGTTAGTTTCGACGGGCCACGGTTCACCGTGGTCCTTTCGACAGCAATTCAGCCCCATTTACTTGACTGCATCCCTACATTGCTCCACTGTACTACTAGTAGTATCTAAGTTGTGACAGTATATTCCTCAGTCCTCACAGTCACAGCGATCACTGAATTTTTGTAGGCCAGGCATCCATTTTCATTGGTCAGTTGCAATTAAGAAAGCTCACAGAAATGGCCAGTCGGCATCACTCTGATCGGGTCCTTCTGGTTGTGCTGCAGCGTGTTGAAAATTGTTTTACACTTTCCAGACTTTGTCAAGTCGTGACATGTAAGATGACACTTCGACGTGTCCAGCGATGAGCCATCGCAGCTGCAGATTTGTAACATACGACACGCTGTTCTGAAGTCCCGAAGGCCTACTCCGCTACTCACCAAACAGTTCTACTCACTATCTAGGCAGGGCAGAGAGGGATGGTTCCCAACGACGCGAGCCGCGGCGGCGAGATCGTGGAGGTCGTCGTTGGCGAGCCGGCCTCGCCGTCGGCCGCAATGCGGCTCATGGACTTCATCCCCATCTACATTCCCACGGTGGAGAAGAGAGCGCTGAGCAGGGACGCGCGCAAGACGCGGTTCCTGGACTTCCTCCGCGCGCGCCCGTCCAAGGAGTGGTTCCTCCGGTCCACCTTCGTGGGACGCCTCCGCCGCAGGAGCCAGGTCACGGCCGGGGAAGAGGAAGACGGCCGGGACTCCGATGGTAACGCCGGTGGGTGCCGGCCGCGGAGGAGGCGGAGGCGGTTCCGCGTGCCGTTCGTGCGGAAGATCAGGTGGGGCAAGCTGTGGAGCCACGCGATGAGCTGGTGCAGGCGGCCGGCCAACTTCGCGATGATCATCTGGCTGGCGTTCGTCGCGGCGGGGCTGCTACTGCTGTTCCTGCTCATGACGGGGTTGCTCGACGACGCCATCCCGGAGGACGACCGGCGCAAGAAGTGGTCGGAGGTGATCAACCAGATCCTCAACGCGCTCTTCACCATCATGTGCCTGTACCAGCACCCCAGGATCTTCCACCACCTCGTGCTACTCCTCCGGTGGCGCCCCGACGGCGACCGCGAGGCCATCCGCAAGGTGTACTGCAAGGAGGGAGCCCCGGTGCCGCCGCGCGACCGCGCCCACATGCTGGTGGTGGTGGCGCTGCTGCACATCACCTGCCTGGCACAGTACTTCTGCTGCGCTCTGTTCTGGAGCTACTCGCGCACCGACCGGCCGAACTGGGCTCTCAACATCGGCTACGGCTTCGGCACGGGGCTCCCCGTCATCGCCGCCCTCTACCTGGCCTACAGCCCGCTGGGCCGGAAGCAGGCACGCGACCTGGACGCGGAGCCGTCGTCGTCGGGCGAGGAGGAGGCGAACGGTCACGTCGGGGCGCCGGAGAACGACGGCCGCGACGTGGCGATCAGGATATACAACCGGTCCGTGGTGGTGAGCAGGCCGGAATGGAGCGGCGGGCTGTGCGACTGCTGCGACGACGGGACGGTGTGCGCGCTGTCGGCGACCTGCACCTTCTGCGTCTTCGGGTGGAACATGGAGCGCCTCGGGTTCGGCAACATGTACGTGCACGCCTTCACCTTCATCCTGCTCTGCGTCGCGCCCCTCCTCATCTTCAGCGTCACGGCGCTCAACGTCCACGACGACGACATCCGCGACGCCGTCGTGGCCGTGGGCGTGCTCCTCTGCTTCTGCGGCTTCCTCTACGGCGGCTACTGGCGGACGCAGATGCGGAAGCGGTACAAGCTGCCGGCAGCAGGCGGCGGGCGGCGGGCCGCGCTGGGCGACTGCGCCAAGTGGCTCTTCTGCTGGAGCTGCGCGCTCGCGCAGGAGGTGCGGACGGCTAACTTCTACGACTTCGACGACGATCGGTTCGTCGGCCACGGGGCGCGCAACGAGGAGGGCCGCGCCGTGCTGGTGCCGCTGCCGCGGGAGGCGTCCACGTCGACGCACTCCCGGAGCCTGTCGTGCCCGCCCAAGATTGACGCCATGGCAGCACTGAGCGGCGCCGGCACGGGCACACTGGATGAGCAGATGGTCGACATCGCGATGGGGAGGTCGGCCACGTACAACGGCTATGGCGATGCCATGAGCCCGCCTTTGCCGCCGCTGATACAAATGGACAGGGAGAATTAGTTGCTACTATATGTGGATGTGTTGTAGTGTGCTGTTGCTCGATGATCTCATGCTATATGCACGTTTGGCTGCGCCCAACCTAAACAGAACACCATAAACGCAATCAAAAAGGGCAATACTATACATAAAGTCCTTATGAGAACAAAATGTTTTATTACATTATTCAGTACATAAGCAGATGGATAATTCTTTGGGAGCGCCTATGGCTCAGGTGCCAGCAAATCTTATCACTTTCAGTAGATTTTCACCATTGCATTTAGAAAGTTCCGCACAGAACGATTCAGTGATTTGCAAGCCATATCCTATTTGCCGCTTAGCTTTATTTTTTTTTCTGTTTAAATTGAAAAAACTAACGTGTGGAGAGTCGAACTAGGGATCTACAGTCCCCGGTAAACTGCAGTAACCACCCAACCATAACACTTTGCTGTGATAACTACTTCATTTTCTTTTTTTTTTCCTTTTCATTTTCTTTTTTATTTTCTTCTTTACTTAAATTCATGACCTTTTCCAGAATCGGTGAATTTTTTTTTACAAAATGATGAACTTTTTAAAATTTGTTAACTTTTTACAGAATTTCATGAACTTTTTTCAGAATCGCTGAACTTTTTCTAAAATCAACGAATTCTATAGAAAGTTTTTAAAATTTGATGAACTTTTTTCAAATTAGATGAAATTTTTTTCAAGATTCATAAAATTTTTTGAACATTGATGAACTTTTTCAAAATTTATGATATTTTTTTCAAGTTCAATGCTCTTTTAAAAAAGCTGATGAACTTTTTCAAATTCAATGAACTTTTTTTCAAGTTCACGAACGTGTTTTGAAAGTCCGTGGAATTGTCTGAATTCACAATTGTTTTTCCTTTTGTTGCGCTTTTTTTCCCTTTTTTTTCTCAAATGTGAAGGTGAACATGGGCCAGCCAACCAGCGCTGGCATGTGGGCGGCAGGGAGCTTCCCTGGCACCGGAAGCGCCGAATGCGAGCTCCAATTAGCAATACTAGGACGATCAAAGCCCAAAGCCCGAGAAGGAAAAAGTGATATATGTTTACGCCCAATCAGTCGAAGGCCGACAGATAACTGGATGGCAGGTGTTACCGGTAATCCATTGCTGCTCCCGGGAGCGCGTGCTCCTGCACACAAAAAATATATTTTGAAGTGTGAAAAAATTTCAAAAAAAAATTTGACGCATACATTTCGACATTATATGTATGCGCGTTAAGTTTTGGAGAAAACCGATTTTTTTTGCTTGTGTAAAAAGACAAAAGGTTGTCTTGTGAAAAACATTTTTTAACACCGGAGTTTGTTTTTTTCACACGCGACACATAAGTTGTCGTTTTTTCACGAAACGATTTTGTGAGCATGTACAATATCGAGATGTACGCGGTAAGTTTTTGTTTGAATTTTTTTTGACATTTCAAAATATATTTAAAACATATTTTAAAAACCAGGAGTGCACATCCCATATGCCAAAACGCCACCTTGACGTACTAGTAGTGCTAGACACTAGTACTAGGTATTAGTACGTACTATCTAATCTAGTGGCTAAAACTAGTTACTATACATGCAAAGCACTTGTGCAATTATCACCACATACTTTGCTTTGGCAGGTATATTTGCTTCACACACATACATCATAATTAAAAATAGTAATAGAGGGGGAAAGGGGGAGAATTAAAACCCAAATTCTATTATATAATATTTAGCAACCATCATGCTAAATCTTTTAATTAGAATCATACAGTAAATTGCATTTCTCACAGAAAAAATCACTAACATTTTACACCATTCGCTTTAAGATGTGGATTTGTGATCAACCCAACAAGTTGGTTAAACAAAATTGTTGTAGATCAAAATACTGTATGCAAATTAAAGTACCATGTAGTCAGTTAAATAACAAAAGTAATGATTTCAATTCACATTTGTGAACTGAACAATCTACAAATGGACAAGAACAAAAAAAAAAGGACGACTGTCTATTAGGCGTCTTATTTTTTGACATTCAGTCAAATTCATTTGGAACATTAGATTGAAAATTAAAGGTCATTATTCATCTTGTTCCTCCATTCATATTAAAATTAAAACAAAATCAAAATATAAAGTTTTCTAAGGATGAAAAAATTATTTGCATTGTTATTAACCTTAAATAAAAATTAAAAATAAAATAAAATAAGCAATGATAGTGCAATTTTGCACTCTAGTATATTTATCACACTATATACTACTTGTGTGTATACCCACACAAACAAAATCATTTTTTGAATTTTTCTAAGATAAAATGAATTAGTAGCATTGGTATTACCCTTAAAGAAGAATAAAAACTTAAAACAAATAATGAAAAAATTGCACACAATTTACACAAAAATGCACTTATTAAAATATGCAAGAATAAACATATAATAGTGAAAAAATCCTTCCAATAAAATTTACACACGTATTTCTATAGTACTTGCATGCGTGCACTTACACAAACATAAACATCAAAATATACACATAAAGGAAAATAAAAACCCACTAAAAAGGAAAATACATAGAGGCAAACACGCATAAAAACATGAAAATTTTGACTGAACATATTATTTTTCCAGACGCGTATCAAATAGAACAACCTAAAAAAATTTAAGGTTCCATGACTATGCTAATTCAAATTTTTTTGACTGAACAAATTATTTTTCCAGATTACGCTAATTCAAGTGTGACATAACCATCATGTGATGGAAGGTGTGATCCACGACACCAGTGGGTAGAAGCTGCAGTGCCCCTGCCTGAGCTTTGATCTTCTTCAATGTGAAGTGTTTAAGGTCGTATACCACGAGAGCTTGAACATCTGAGTCATGGCGATCGTTATGTGAACTTGATTCACCGTCTCTGAAGTAGACACGTCCAGTCTTGATATCCGGGTGCGCTCTCAGCATAGAACCTTATGTGAGAAATCAAAAGGTAGGAATCATGGCTAACACGAAATCCATGATTTGATGCTACCATGCACTAGAAGCATAGAAATTTGATTTCATAAGTCCACATGCTTGCTGGGCAAATTTTGGGTGCACAAATTTAGTGTTCTTCAAATATTGTTTTGTTGCAGCAATACATGTCTACATTAGAAGCATATGGTAAAAATCAGTACATAGGAACCTTCCTGGAAGCATGGAAATAGATTGAAATTCTGTCCGTACATAGGAAGCATGAATACTGTGAAGAAAAAAATATTTTGCTATCACCACATAAGTAGGAAGTGTTGGAAGCACATAAATTTGAAGATGCACAATAACATGCTTACCACTAATATTCGGGTGCACAAAATTATTATCTTGAAACGTATCTCATCTACCTTGATTGGAGGTTTTGTAATCTTAGACCAACTTAAATTCTGCAAGTACATGAAATAAAAACAGATTAACATAGATCTCACCCCTGGTGTGCCTCGCGGCCACTTAAATTTTGCAAAATACGAGATGGCGAAGCATAATCCGGGCAAGATGGCTACCTGGGTTAGGGGAGGAAAAGATGAACATTGGAGAATGACGGGTATGTGAGCTCATCGGCGACGCAATGGAGAACAACATGCACAGTTGTTGTGTGTGTCGGGAGGGGGGGGGGGGGGGGCATCCAGTAAGACGGGGCATGGATCCAACCTGTACGCCTCTGGCGGAGAGTATAGGGGCGGCAGGTGTATGCTTAACATGATAGAGAGGAGGGTCGGAGGTACCATAGATACAGTGGAGCTGATTGATTCGGGAGAAAGGTAAAGGGTGAGGATTAGGGAAAGGTGCCTGCGAGAAAAAGGAGAGGGTGTTAAAAGATGATTTAATTTTTATCTCTTGGCCGTGAGATGAAACATGAATCAATAGTTTACCTGTGGCCTGACGAGGGCCTCACATCAGACTACAAATAGGAAGCGTTTCCCAAAAATAAAACATGATTTTAGCCAGTAGTATGAGCAAGTATAATAGGGTGACGTGAACGGGCTACAAAAGATGGCACATTAGATTTTGCATTCACTACAAATCCAATGACAGATTTTTGAAGCAAGTATAACAGGATGACATATACGGGCTAGAAGAGAACGGCATATTTTTTTAGCATGGCAAATCGAATAACTTTTATGGTAAATTAAGTTGTCGATAGTGGATTTCGTTTGACAAGCATGGTAAATCCTTGCAATGTTCACTTTTTTGTCAAAATTTATCATGCTTGCTAAAGTGAATTGCCATCCTTGTGAGACATCAGATTTTCTTTTCCTAGTTGAAGGAGTGAGAAGAGGGAAGAAGAAAAGTGGGTTATAGATTTGTAGCCGGCTTCAACACGAAGACCCTCTCTAAGAGAGAAATGAAAACAGGGCTACATATTAATGACATACACTCTCTATTATATGATGTTTTGATAATTTAAATTAAATTCTCAAAACGTCTTACATTTAGTTACATCCAGTAACAAAGATGTGCCAACCCATATAGCCATTGTGGCTGTACTACTATTCTATTGGGAAGTGAACCACACGCATCGGACAGATGTGTGATCAAGCGTGTTGCTCACAGGCCAACGTTGCCGACCATTCAACAAGAGCCCTGACTATTTTCACAGCAAGGCGTCAACGATGCATCTGCCGGCTAACAACGACTGCTCCAGACAAAAAGGACGCAACTAAGCAAAGTATAATGCGCGTTGATCACCGACCTATCAGGAAACCACGTGCACATGCAAATGATAGAAGGGCCGGCATTTTCACCGAGATGTTCGTCTCGGGTGTGTGGCGCTGGGTCGATGCCGAAAACGTTATCAACCTCGCAGTGCGGGTGACACCACCACCGCAAATTTAATTTAGCAGCACCAAGCCTTCGTGTCTCCAGGAGTTTTTGACCTTGGCTAACAGAGGAGCTAATGGGCGGCTCGATCATCCCACAACTTTTCACCGAACCACCGAAAGCAATGCTTTACATGGGTGGGATGGGTGCATATACATGCGTCTGCAGGATCGACTCTTGTTTATACAGTCCCCTTGTTGGACCTAATTACTTCCATCAATTGCAGCAGCAGTAGTATTTATTATCTTTCTTCTCACTGCAGGCAATGAGGCGAATGAGCATGCCAGCTTTTGACGAGGGAAGGTGAGGATGAGGCGCGCCGCGCCGGCCTGATTCGAGCAAGAGGATGCGGCGCCGATTAGGGGAAATTAATAGAGGCGCACTAACTCTACTTAATTAATTACTCAAGCCAAAAAGCAAGCAAGTGTCAACGTGTAATGTCATAGATTATTCTCTTGTGTTGCGTCCCTTTGTCGCCGATCATTGTCAGTGGTCTTCTTATGCAAGTAATGGTAACAAGAGATTTTGTAAAATGATACTATTGTCTTGTCTGCGCAACGGACAGGCCAATGCAAGAAATTTGCACTCCTAGAAAGTCAATCCACTTACAGCTACACCAATTAGATGCGGTTACATCGATGATACGCTACACGTTGCTACGGGGTTCAGTTGCAACTTATTTTATAAAAAAATTGATATGAAACATGAAATTTTAAACTAATACTCCCTCCGATTCAAAAAGAATTATGTGGTTTTAGTTCAAATTTGAACTGCATTTATATTGGATCGGAGGGAGTAACATTTAAAATTAAATGGAAAGTATGTACTCACTATGATTCATACTACTTGTCGCTGCTTTACTACAACTGAGGGAGTATTACGTATTGTATTTGATTATTATATAATTGAAAATTAGTAATTGAATATAAGTACCACAACATAATTAAATCTTTTTCGCATACATGTTGTGGGTCATTGATAAGGTGACATATGTGGTAATGGAGGATGTGTGCACATGTTGAGATAATATGTGGGGATCAACTAATAATGGAAAAAAAATCTATGCATATTGAGGTGACGGGTGAGCCTTTGATAAGATGGCATGGGTGCATGTTTTTTTCACCAATACGCCAAGCTGGTGTATCATTGCATTCATAGGTAGAAAGAGTACAAGGGTTGAGGACTCCTAGCTCGTACACAACTAGGTGTGCCAGGGGTCCTCGTGAGCAGAAGAAGTGGGTTGCTTGGCCCAGTTACAGTAGGTTTACATCGTGTCGATTACAACTTGGAGTCCTTTGGCACCGCCAGAGGCCCAGGTGCGCACATCGTCTTGGATCGAAGCAAACAAGTGGCTAGCAGAGGGTTGCTGAAGGTCGAAGATGCAAGCGTTGTGGTGCTTCCAAATGGCCCAGGTAACCAGTGGGACTAGGGACGCAAGGGCTTTCCGGAGCGATAATGGGATGGAGCCAGTAGCGTCTCTCCACCAGTCGTAGAGGGTGAGATCGCCATTGGGAGGGCTGACGGTGAGTTTGCACCAAGCTAGAGTGCGGTGCCAAATCTCCCTAGAGAAGACGCAAGCGGCAAGGAGGTGGTGGATGTCCTCAAAGTCTTGGTCGCATAGGACACAACAAGGAGGGTGACCCAATCCCCGCTTGGCTAATCTCTCCGTCGTCCAACAACGGTCTTGCTTGGTGAGCCACTGGAACATTTTGACATTGGTCGAGGCCCAACCCTTCCATGTCAGCCTCTAGCCCATGACCGCAATGGAGCCTTGGAAGAGAGCCAGGTAGCAGGATGAGGCCGAGTACGTGCCGCTAGCAGTCCATCGCCAGCGTATGCGGTCGGGGTCAGAGGAGAGGGTGACATGTAGAAGACGCCTCCAAAGATAATATACTCAACAGTCGCCTCGACACCAAGCGCGCCACGAATGTCCTGAATCCAGGCCCGGTTGAGAAGTCCCTCATGGACCAGGCGCTTGTTGCGGCGTCTTCGAGGTACCAAAGCGGTCAGGCTCGGTGCAATCTCGACAATCGACTTGCCATCCAGCCAATGATCAGTCTAGAATCGGCAGGTGAGTCCGTATCCAATAGTCCAGGAGGTGGATGCACGGAAGATGTCTCGTACGTCAGCGTCGTCTGGCAGGTGTAGATGATGCCAGGACCGCATGGGGTCGGTGATGCGCAACCGAAGCCACCTAGCTCGGAGGGAAATGCTAGTGCGTTGAGGGTCACGCACGCCTAGGCCCCCAAGCTCGAGGGGGCGGCACACCTTCTACCAGTTTTCCAGGCAGTTGCCTGAGCCGGCCTCCTTGCGCCCATGCCATAGGAAATCACAGATTAGGCGGTTGACGAGCTTCAGGATGGAGGGCGAGAGGGCCATGGCCAGCAGCAGGTGTACTGGCATGGCACTCAGGAGGCAAGCCTGCCAGGTACCAAGGCGCTTGGCCATTTTTTCCACAAGGGGTAACATCGCTGATGTGGAAACCTTCCTGGTGGAAAGTGGAAGTCCAAGATATTGAATGGGGAAGTGTGTGGTCTGGCAAGAGAGCGTCACACCGTCCCTGGTGGCTGACTCGTCCGTGCAACAAATAGGTGTTGCGGAGCACTTCGTGAAGTTAGTCTTGAGGCCTGAAGCTTGACCAAACACCTTAAGGATGCCCTGTTGGGGAATGTAGTATTTCAAAAAATTTACCTACGATCACGCAAGATCTATCTAGGAGAAGCATAGCAACGAGCGGGGAGAGTGTGTCTACGTACCCTCGTAGACCAAAAGCGGAAGCGTTTAATAACGCGGTTGACGTAGTTGAACGTCTTCGCGATCAAACCGATCCAAGCACCGAACGTACGGCACCTCCGTGTTCAGCACACGTTCAGCTCGATGACGTCCCTCGATCTCTTGATCCAGTTGAGGACGAGGGAGAGTTCCGTCAGCACGACATCGTGGTGACGGTGATGATGAAATTACCGGCGCAGGGCTTCGCCTAAGCACTACGACGATATGACCGAGGTGTGTAACTGTGGAGGGGGGCATCCCACACGGTTAAGAGAAACTTGTGTATTCTAGAGTGCCCCCTGCCCCCGTATATAAAGGAGGGGAGGGGGAGGCCGGCCGGCCCTGTAGGGCACGCCAGGAGGAGGAAGTCCTACTAGGACTCGAAGTCCTAGGAATCCAAGTCCTAGTAGGATTCCACCTGGAGGAAAGGGGGAAGAAGGAAGGGAGAGGGGGAAGGGAAGGAAAGGCGGGCGCTGATGAAGCTATGTACCTAGGGTAGGGTCATAGGCCTGACCTAGACACCCTTCCCAAGGACATCACCCTAGAGTCAGAAACATTCGAAGGGTACCATCATCCACTCGACCAGAAACATTCCACTCGGAAGAATCACTATCACTCGACCGTAACAGAAACCACTCGACATGCAGAAGATCTAAAGTCACTCTGCACAACAACGGTCGGACGTTTACTCATAGACTTAATGATCATTTATAGCACTTTATTACAGACGTTACCTGTAACGCTCTCTCTTTATGTACATTGAACCCTGTGTACGGAGGGGGGCTGGGGTCCTGGTGCACTCTATATAAGCCACCCCCTCCTCTGGGACAAGGGTTCGCACCCCCTGTAACACACACACGCATAATCCAGTCGACCGCCTCTAGGCATCGAGATGTAGGGCTATTACTTCCTCCGCGAAGGGCCTGGACTCGTAAAACTCGTGTGTACAACTTTGCCATAGCTAGAATCTTGCCTCGACATACCTACCCCCAATTCTACTGTCAGTCTTAGATCCACGACAGTTGGCGCCCACCGTGGGGCAGGTGTCTTAGCGAGTTGTTGGTGAAGTTGCAGCTTTTTCCGATTCCCATCGTCATGGTTTCCGGCGGAGGAATGGCTGAGGGCCACGAGATCCGTCTCGGCGCGCTCGTTTTCGTCACCGATGACTCCGCCTGGCTTCAAGAGGCTCCACTCGACGTCAAGGCGCTCCCCGTCCGCGGGGCGAAGCACTTTCGCGCGTGCGTCCGCGGCGTCCTTCTTCGGCAGCTGTCCACTCAGTATCGGTCGGCTCCGGTGGCGTCCTTGCTCCCCGCTGTTCGTCGGCGCAAGCGTTTCGGTCGGTCGCGGCTCCAGCGGTGGGTGAGGCACGCGGTGGCCCGCCAGTCGGCCACCCCACAAGTCGCGACAATCGATCCCGACGAAACTCTCTACGGCCTGTTCGACTGGCTCCGTCCACACTGCATCCGAGTGCGACAGCAGTGACCCCACGGCGGAATTCCTGATGGTCAATGGACCACGCAGTCCTCCTGGCTTCCCCCGCGACGATGGTGGTGATGGAGGTGGCGATCCGTCGCGTGCTCACGAAGAGTACCGCCCCGAGCCTCTTTCTTCGCAGCAGAGGGAAGAGCTCCGCCGCCGCAATATGGATACACTTCACACTCCTATCGTTCGAGAAACCCCCGAGGCCCGGGCCTTGGAGGAGGCGCGCCTGGCCAACTTGGCTGAGCGCACTCGACTGGAGAACCTCCAGCATGCACTCGACGAGCGTGCTCGGCAGCGATTCTGAGTCCAATCGGCGACAACTTTTCCGCCTCAACTCAGGTATACCGAACTCCGATTCGAATCTCACGGCTGCAGCCCGAATAGTAGAGTCGATTCAGCCTTCCCGATGGAAGTGGCAGAGGTTTGATGTAGATCCGGCTTTACTCCGGCAAGGGGAGAGCGAGAATACAGCGAGATCTCGGCCGCGAATAGGATTCATAGCAGATCTGTGATGGCGGAACCTGATTCGATCGGCTCACAGCCCAAGATCGCCTCCGAGGCGTGAGGGACGTGGAGAGCGACAAGATCAGTACAGAAACCGAGAGCAGTATGATCACTGACTCGACCACGATGACAGTCGTCGAGTCCCCACGCCTCCCCCGAGGAGTGGGTCCTATGTGCCTCGGCAACACGATGACGGACGCCCTCACAGTGGCGGACGAAGAATTCCAGTTGACCCCAGAAAGCCGGGCTTTGATGCGAGATCTATTCTCGTTCAAGGTCTGGTTGACAGGAACAGAGCACACAGGAAAAGCCATGACAGAGATTTTATGACTGGCAGCAGAGTGCATGTTTCAGGTCCAGAGTGTTTCAGCAGAGCCATCAGGGCAGTAGTGATTCCTCCCAACTTCAGTTTGGCGACTGGAGTCAGCAAGTTCACTGGTGAGTCCAAGCCTGACACTTGGGTTGAGGACTACCGAGTGGCGGTACAGATTGGTGGCGGCAGTGATGAAGTGGCCATGAAGCACCTTCCTCTGATGTTGGAAGGCTCGACCAGAGCGTGGTTGAATCAGTTAGCACCTGGCAGCATATATAGTTGGGAGGAACTTGCCCGAGTGTTTGTTAGAACCTTTGAAGGTACATGCAAACGACCAGCAGGGTTAACAGAGTTGCAGTCCTGTGTGCAGAAACCGAATGAGACCTTGAGAGATTATATCCAGAGATGGATCACATTGCACGACATAGTGGAGAATGTGTCAGATCACCAAGCAGTTTGTGCCTTCAAAGAGGGTGTTAAGAACCTGAAGTTCGGTCGGACAGGGGATATGTCCCTGAGTCGGATGATGGAGATCGCCACCAAGTACGCTAATGGTGAAGAGGAAGACCGACTCCGGAGTGGCAAGCACAAAACATTCGCCCAAGAAACCGGAGGAGGGAATTCCAATCAGAAATAGAAACGCAAGGCCAAACCAGCAGCTCCTGGTGAAGCTTTAGTTGTGGCTCAAGGGAAGTTCAAGGGGAAGCCCAAAGGGCCGTGGAACCCCAAGAAAGTGAAAGATCAAGATGGAAATGATGTGTTGGATTTACCATGCCACATTCACACCAAAAAAGATGAAGAGGGTAATCTCATTTACCCTAAACACACCAATCAACAGTGTCGGCTCCTGATCCAGCAGTTCCAAGAGAAACAACCCAAGGAGAAGGAAAATGAGTCGGACAAGGGTGAGGATAGGGAAGAAGATGATGATGGTTTTCCTAACTTCAATTCCAATCTGATGATTTTTGCTGATGTTGAAAGCAAAAGTCGTCTGAAAGTTATCAACAGAGAGGTTAACATGGTTGCTCCAGCAACACCAAGTTATTTGAAGTGGTCCTGCATCGCCATCACATTCGACCGGTCGACCATCCAAAGACATATAGCCACCCCTAGGAGGCAAGCGCTGGTGGTCGACCCAGTTGTTGAAGGCACTCGACTGACTAAAGTGCTGATGGATGGTGGTAGTGGCCTGAATATCCTGTATGCTGAGACCTTGAAGGGAATGGGCATTCCGATGTCCAAGCTTAGTGAAAGCAATATGAGTTTCCATGGCGTCATACCTGGCAAGAAGGCTGAATCACTCGGCCAGATTGCCCTTGATGTGGTTTTCGGTGATTCCAAGAATTACCGCAAAGAAAAGTTGACATTTGAAGTAGTGGATTTCCAGAGTGCTTATCATGCTATTCTGGGTAGGCCTGCCTATGCACGTTTCATGGCCCGACCATGTTACGTGTACCTCTAGTTGAAAATACCTGGTCCCAGAGGAGTGATCACTATCACTGGCAATCGGCAGAAGGTAGAAGAGTGCTTCCAGAAGGGCTCAAAAATCGCTGATGCACAAATGGCAGCAGTCAAAATGCAAGAATATCGAAAGAACGCAGATCCGAGTGATTTGTTGCGCTCCAAGAAGCCTGCCACTGATTGTGCATTTCAGTCGTCCGGTGAAACCAAGCCGATTCATATTCAGCCGACCGATCCTAGTGCTACTCCTACTCATATTTCAACTTCACTCGACAGCAAATAGGAAGAAGCGCTCATCCAGTTCCTCGGTGAGAACTGGGACATCTTTGCATGGAAACCTTCTGACATGCCGGGTGTACCCAGGGGACTGGCTGAGCATCGTTTGCGAGTTGACCCGAAAGTAAAACCAGTCAAGGAACATCTTCGACGGTCCGCCGAACAAAAGAGAAAAGCAATTGGTGAGGAAGTGGCTCGGCTCCTTGCAGCCGAGTTCATCCGAGAGATTTACCACTCCGAGTGGCTCGCCAATGTTGTCATAGTCCCCAAAAAGGACGATTCACTTCGCATGTGCATTGACTTAAAGCATATCAATCGGGCCTGCCCGAAAGATCATTTTCCTCTCCCCCACATCGACCAAATCGTCGACTCGACTGTGGGGTGTGAGCGATTGTCTTTTCTGGACGCCTATTCCGGGTATCATCAAATCCGACTGTATGGACCCGATGAGATAAAAACGGCTTTCATCACTCCATTCGGATGCTTCTGTTATGTCACCATGCCATTCGGCCTGAAGAACGCCGGAGCCACATTCATGAGGATGATTTAGAAGTGTTTGCTCACTCAAATCAGTTGGAATGTGGAAGCATACATGGATGACATTGTGGTCAGGTCACGTAAGGGTTCTGACCTGCTGGCTGACCTTGCTGAAACTTTTGCCAACCTCAGAAGGTATGACATCAAGCTTAATCCATCAAAGTGCACATTCGGAGTTCCTGGCGGAAAGTTACTCGGTTTCCTCGTTTCCGAACGAGGGATCGACGCTAACCCAGAGAAAGTTGGTGCTGTACTTCGGATGAAACGTCCTCTGCGTGTGCATGATGTCCATAAGCTTACTGGTTGTTTGGCCGCCTTGAGTCGATTCATTTCACGCCTCAGTGAAAAGGCATTGCCTCTTTACCGACTGATGAAGAAGTCTGATAAGTTCGAGTGGACTCCTGAAGCTGATGCAGCGTTTGCAGAGCTCAAAGCTCTGCTTTCCACCCAGCCGGTGCTCGTTGCTCCAATCAGCAAAGAGCCTTTGTTGCTTTACGTTGCAACCGCTGGACAAGTTGTCAGTACAGTACTCACGGTCGAGTGGGAAGAAGAAGGAAAAGCCTATAAAGTTCAGCGCCCAGTATATTCTGTTTCTGAAGTTCTGACTCCATCAAAGCAAACATATCCACATTATCAGAAGCTTGTTTATGGAATTTACATGACCACGAAGAAGGTTGCGCACTATTTCTCTGATCACTCCATTACAGTCATCAGCGATGCACCATTATCAAAGATTCTGAACAACAGGGATGCAACTGGTCGAGTGGCAAAGTGGGCGATTGAACTCCTTCCCTTGGATATCAAGTTTGAGGCAAAGAAAGCTATCAAGTCCCAAGCAATAGCAGATTTCCTCGCCGAGTGGATCGAACAGCAACTTCCGACTCAGATTCACTCGGAGCATTGGACCATGTTTTTCAATGGATCCAAGATGCTGAATGGTTCTGGTGCTGGGGTGGTATTGGTATCCCCCCGAGGTGACAAACTCAGCTATGTTCTCCAGATTCACTTTGACTCCTCCAACAATGAAGCTGAATATGAAGCACTTCTGTACGGGTTGCGTATGGCCATTTCACTCGGTGTCCGTCGCCTCACGGTCTATGGCGACTCGGATTTAGTGGTCAATCAAGTGATGAAGGAGTGGGACGTCATAAGCCCAGCTATGACTGGCTATTGTAATGCAGTGAGAAAGTTAGAAAAGAAGTTTGAGGGGTTAGAGCTCCATCACATACCCCGATTGAAAAATCAAGCAGCTGATGACCTGGCAAAGATAGGTTCCAAGAGGGAAGCCATTCCCAGCAATGTGTTCCTGGAACATATTCATTCACCTTCAGTTCAAGAAGATCCTTTCACTGAAGATCCCCCACAACCAAAGAGTGTCACTGATCCGACTGAAGTCGAAGTCCCAGCCGTGGTCGACTTGATCATGGAGGTTTTGGTCATCACTCCCGACTGGACAGTGCCTTACATTTCATACATTCTCGGGAGGGAACTCTCATAGGATGAAGAAGAGGCTCGACAGATCGTCCGTCGATCCAAAGCCTTCACTGTGATAAGAGGACAGTTGTTCAGAGAAAGTGTGCCTGGAGTCTGCCAGAAATGCATAACACCAGAAGAAGGTCAAGTGATCCTCAATGACATCCACTCGGGGACCTGTGGTCACCATGCGTCCTCTCGGACCATTGTGGCCAAAGCATACCGAGCAGGATTTTGTTGGCCACGAGAAAATGAGATGGCAAAAGAAATAGTCGACAAATGTGAAGGTTGCCAGTTTTACTCCAACATGTCTCACAAGCCTGCATCAGACCTGAAGACCATTCCACTCGTCTGGCCCTTTGCTGTTTGGGGATTGGATATGGTTGGACCTCTGAGGACTGGTAGGAGCGGCTTCACTCATGTGCTCGTGGCAGTCGACAAGTTCACCAAATGGATCGAAGCCAAGCCTATCAAAAACCTTGAAGCCAGTACTGCGGTTAGCTTCATCAGAGAGTTAACATTCAGATATGGTGTTCCCCACAGCATCATCACTGACAATGGGTCGAACTTCGATTCCGATGAGTTCAGAGCATTCTGTACTTCCCAAGGTACTCGAGTCGACTATGCTTCAGTCGCCCACCCCCAGTCGAATGGACAAGCTAAAAGAGCAAACGGGTTGATTCTAAAAGGACTGAAACCCCGACTGATGCGTGATCTCAAGCACACAGCAGGCGCCTGGGTTGATGAACTTCCATCAGTGCTTTGGGGATTGTGGACAACTCCCAATCGGTCGACTGGTCGAACTCCATTCTTCTTGGTCTATGGAGCTGAGGCTGTACTTCCGAGTGACTTGCTCCACAATGCACCCAAAGTCGAGCTTTTCTCAGAGGATGAAGCAGAACAGGCATGACAAGATGCAGTTGAACTCCTGGAAGAGGAAAGAGAGATGGCCCTGATCCGGTCGACCATCTATCAGCAAGACCTGCGTCGATTCCATGCCAGAAACGTGAGGGGTCGGGCATTTCAGGAGGGAGACTTGGTTCTCCGAGTGGATCAGCAGAAACCACACAAGCTTGCTCCTACCTGGGAAGGCCCCTTCATTGTCACCAGAGTGCTCCACAACGGAGCGTACCACCTTTACAATGTCGAGCACAAGAAAGACGAGCCGCGCGCTTGGAATGCGGAGCTGCTCCGCCCCTTTTATACTTAAGCACTCAGTCTGTTGAGATGTAATAAGAAATACCTTTGTAGTTTGTTTATCAAAGACAAGAGCTTTAAAGTCTTCTAAAATGATTGTCATTGCTTATATCTGTGTCCGAAATCCCCCAGTGGGTGACTTAGCCGCGAATCCGTTTTGCCTAAGTTTGTAAAATCCTACCGAGTGGTGAGCAAGCCTCTCACTCGGGGGCCTAGCTGCGAATCCGTTTCGCCTAAGTTTGTAAAATCCTACCGAGTGGTGAGCAAGCCTCTCACTCGGGGGCTTAGCTGCAAATTCGTTTCGCCTAAGTTTGTAAAATCGTACCGAGTGGTGAGCAAGCCTCTCACTCGGGGGCTTAGCTGCGAATTCGTTTTGCCTAAGTTTGAAAATCCTACCGAGTGGTGAGCAATCCTCCCACTCGGGGGCTTAGCTGCAGTCCAGTACTCGCCTAAGTTTGAAAAATCATACCGAGTGGTGAGCAATCCTCCCACTCGGGGGCTTAGCTGCAGTCCAGTACTCGCCTAAGTTTGAAAAATCCTACCGAGTGGTGAGCAACCCTCCCACTCGGGGGCTTAGCTGCAGTCCAGTACTCGCCTAAGTAGGAAGAATCCTACCGAGTGGTGAGCAACCCTCCCACTCGGGGGCTTAGCTGCAGTCCAGTACTCTCCTAAGTTTGAAAAAATCCTGCCGAGTGGTGAGCAATCCTCCCACTCGGGGGCTTAGCTGCAGTCCAGTACTCGCCTAAGTTTGAAAAATCCTGCCGAGTGGTGAGCAATCCTCCCACTCGGGGGCTTAGCTGCAGTCCAGTACTCGCCTAAGTTTGAAAAATCCTGCCGAGTGGTGAGCAATCCTCCCACTCGGGGGCTTAGCTGCAGTCTAGTACTTGCCTAAGTTTGAAAAATCCTACCGAGTGGTGAGCAACCCTCCCACTCGGGGGCTTAGCTGCAGTCCAGTACTCGCCTAAGTTTTAAAAAAATCCTACCGAGTGGTGAGCAATCCTCCCACTCGGGGGTTTAGCTGCAGTCCAGTACTCGCCTAAGTTTTAAAATCCTACTGATTGGTGAGCAACCCTCCCAATCGGAGGCTTAGCTGCAGTCCAGTACTCGCCTAAGTTTGAAACACATCCCTATCCGCAAGGACGACGAGGTGCAGGTCGACTGCAACCTTCTCCTCGGAGCTACGTCACAAGTACAACGTACGCTCCATCCCTATCTGCAAGGATGACGAGGTGCAGGTCGACTGCAACCTTCTCCTCGGAGCTACGCCACAAGTATAACGTACGCTCCATCCCTATCCGCAAGGACGGTGAGGTGCAGGTCCACTGCAACCTTCTCCTCGGAGCTACGCCACAAGTATAACGTACGCTCCATCCCTATACGCAAGGACGACGAGGTGCAGGTCGACTGCAACCTTCTCCTCAGAGCTGCATCTCAAATACAAAAGCTATTCCGAGTGAAGGACAAGTTCCACTCGGCAGCGAACACAAGCATACTCAGAGATAAACCAAATACGGATAAATCCTAAGGTTCCGGACCTCGGATCAAAGTACTCGGGCATCAAGCCCGAAGGAGTTTAATGGTTACAAAATCACTCAGCATTCTGAGGCAAATTTAAGGTGAGGCATAAAAGTTTCTTCACTCCGCAGGGGGAGGGCTAGTAGGCTCGACGAATTCGTCCAAGTCGATTCCGTCGGCAATCTGAGTGGCAGCAGCAATGAAGGTCTCCATAAAAGATTGGAAGTCGTGCCTCTTGGTATTGGCAACCTTGATCGCTGCCAGCTTCTCTTCTCGCGCTTCCTTGCAGTGGACACGAACCAGGGACAGAGCCACGTCAGCATCGCACCTGGCAGAAGACTTCTTCCATTCTTGCACTCGGTCGGGAACCTCATTAAGCCGAGTAATCAGAGACTCGACGTCATTCTGGAGCGTCGCCCTTGGCCAGAGAGTTGTGTCGATCCGCGGCATTGCGACTTTCAGCCGAGCAAGATAGTCGACAACACATGCACGGCGAGATTCCAGTCGGAGTACGTTCATGGCAGCTTCGTCCTTCACTGGAGAGCGGATGGGGTCCAAGTTTGTCTCAACTCGCCCAGTCACTTCCTCGAAGTTCTGACAAAATTCTGCACGCACAACTCAAAGATGAGTCAATGGTTGTATGTCGAGTCGACGGTAACAAGTCAGTCGGGTCGAAGAAAATACCTTCAAGCATGACGAACAGCTTCTTAGCAAGACCTCCCAGATAGTTCTCCAGATTGTCCCTCTTGAGAGCAATGCCTTCAATCTTCTCATTCAGATTGTTATTGTCCTTCTTCAGGCGAGTCGCTTCCTTATTGGCTTCATCAAGGGCAGTTTTCAGCTTGGCGTTTTCTTCCTCCAGTTTGCCGACTGAAGCTAGCTTTTGTTCAGCGAGTGCAGTTTTCTCATGAGCTGTTTTCTGTGTGGCCGCAAGATCTTGGTCCTTTTTCGCCAGAGCTTGGTTTGATTTCTCTAAAAGAAACAACGCTCGGTTTAGAAAAAGCAAAAATAAAATCCGATTCAGAGACAAAGCAGTCGACAATTTTTTTCTTACCAGCAGCTTCATCCTTGGCTTTCTGCAGATTTGTCTTGGCCAGCTCCAGATCGAGGTTGAGTTGAATCTGCTGCTTCTCCAAGTCAGCAAAACGAGCTCCAAGTTCACAAGATTTATGTAATCAAAGGACAATCAATCGACAGATGGAAAGACTGGTTACTTCAGAGCAATGGTCTGATAAATTCAGCAAGTTCTAAGACTACTGCCGAATCTAACATCGAACAGTAGTCTTGAGGACTACACCGAGTGGGTGCACTTAGCGTGCCCCCACTGGTCTAGTTTCCACTCGACGTGGTCTGTCCAGGCCTAGTATAAAAAAGAGGGCAAGTTGTTCTCAGACCGTAGTCGACTGCCCGCAGTCGGCCACGATCTCGGGGACTACACCCAGTGGGTGCACTTAGCGTGCCCCCACTGGCCCAGTTTCCACTCGACGTGGTCCGTCCGGGCCGAGTGGAAAATTCAGCTTCTCAGACCACAGTCAACTGCCCGCAGTCAACTATGGTCTCGGGGACTACACCCAGTGGGTGCACTCAGCGTGCCCCCACTAGTTCAAAGATCCAATCGACACAACTTAGTCCACTCAAGATACAAGTTTGCTCAGTGGCAAATCAGAAACACCCAGTGGGTGTACAAATGCGAAACGCAGACAGATGAAAAGATTTTTCAAAGGAAGTTTTCAGGTACCATATCCTAACAAAACAAGTGGCAAGCTAAAGAGTCAGTCGGTGATCAACCAACCTAGACGTTGCTCTGAAGGGCTGAGCTGGCTTCGTAAGCCGCTTGGCTGGCTTCCCAGACCATCTTCATCTGCTCCATCATGATGCCCGCCTGGCGGATGGCTTCCTTGGCAGCACCCACTTGGTCCTCTGTGACGTGATGTGCGGTAAAGAGTGAAGATGGATCGGCTGGGGTCTGAGCAGTCGACGCCGAAGGCTGAGCACTCGTCAGTGGTACGACGAAAGTTACGAAAGTCCGATTGGCATTACCACCTTCCTGGATCGCTGTTTTGATCGCCGACGCAGACTGAGGTGTCTTTCCAGCTGACGCCTTCCTGTTTCTTCTCCCCTGGGACCTCAGTGGCACGTCTTCGTCATCATCTGGAAGATCAATGACATGGGGAGGAGCTGCAAAAAGAATCAATTGCTAGAAATTCAATCGACCAATAAAGACCGAGTAAATAAGGACATGATTATGAGAATCGTACCTGGATTGGAGGTGAAGGCATCTTCCATTTCTTCGTCTTCATTCTTGTAAGCGGAAGTCTCGGATGTAGCGGCACTGCAGATTTCAAGATTCAGTCGGTCATAACAGTGAGTCGACCAAGACCCAGTTCGTGCTAAACAATGAATTCAAGTCCAACTATTACCCACAAACAGTGGGAATGGTCACTTTGATCTTGGGCAAGGCTTTCGGCGGTTTGGATGGCGCAACTTTCAGTTGCTTCGGTGCCTTTTCAGTCGGCGCTGGAGAAGACGTCCGAGGGCGCTTTGATGACTGCCCGTTTTGCGCGGTCACTTTGCCGCAGGCGCTTGCCGGATCGTGGGTGAGCTTGGATCGCCTTTCCCTACGGGGAGGTGAGTCGACCTCTCCTTCATCACTCGGGTCGTCGCTATCCTCGTCCTCTTCACCATCAGAATGCCACTCGCCGCTCTCGCCTCCGCTCGCCTCCCCCTCTGGGTCCTGCTGCTGCTCTCCGTTGGGCATCGAATACATCTCAGTAAGGGCCTAGAAGACAACAAGTAAGACAAAAAAAATCAGTCATTTGATTACAAGCAGTTACATGAAGAATCAAGATAACACTCGGCAATTCAGAGTTAGACCTTGTCTGTCTCGTATGAGTTGTCGAGTGGAGGGACTCTCCTGGCCCCCCTGGGGTTATCTTTTTTGCCAGTGATACCTCTCAACAACTTCTCCACCGTATCCTCGTCAACGTCTTCTGGATGGATCCGAGTGGAATTGTCAATGCCCGAATACATCCACATCGGATGGTCACGGGCTTGAAGCGCCTGAATGCAGTGCCTGAGGAATACTTCCAACAGATCCATGCCGGTCACGCCATCACGGATGAGCTGGACCACTCGCTCAACCAGCACCTTCACATCCGCTTTCTTCCCCGGGGTCACTTTCAAGGCGGAGGGCTTCTCTATTCGAGCCATAGAAAAGGGGGGAAGTCTAGTCGACTGGCCTGGAGTCGGCTGGTCTTTGCAGTAAAACCAGGTCGACTGCCACCCTCGGACTGACTCGGGAAGGATTATGGCTGGGAAAGAGCTCTTACCCCTCATCTGAATCCCAAGAACCCGACACATCTGGATCACTTTTGTCCTCTCATCACTCGGATTAGCTTTTTTGACCGACTGGGAGCGACACGTGAAAATGTGCTTGAAGAGGCCCCAGTGCAGTCGACAACCCAAGAAATTCTCACACATAGACACGAAAGCGGCAAGATAGACGATGGTGTTGGGGGGAAAAGTGATGAAGTTGTGCTCCAAAGAAGTTCAAGAAAGCTCGAAAAAAAGGATGAGGGGGCAAAGAAAACCCGCGGTCGACGTGAGTGGCGAGGAGGACGCACTCACCCTCCTGCGGTCGGGGCTCGGTCTCGTCCTTCGGGAGCCGGGCGGATCCGTGGGGGATCAATCCCTCCTCGGCCAGATCGTTGATGTCGTCCTGACGAATCGTCGACCGGATCCATCGCCACAGATCCAGCCAGCAAGCGCACTGCACCTCGACGAAGATCCGCCCCGGCTGGACTTCTTCCCCTTCGCCTTCGCCGTCGCCTTGTTCGCGCGCTCCAAAGCCACCGCCTTCTCCTTCCCCATCGCAGCGGGCAGGGCTCGAACAGAGCGGGGGCGCCTGGGCAGGAGCGGATGCGGCGGAGAAAATGGAGAAGGAAGAGGAAGAATGGGAATGCACTGTTCAAAAACCCCGGTCTGACGCCTTATATGAGGTTACTTCTGAGTGACTGACCTGTGGACTCGGACGATCTTATCAAATCCCGCAGCAGTCACGCGCGCGATACGTGGCGAAAAGGTGGCGTGGAAATCGAGGCAGCCCTGCCTAATCCAACCCGATTACTGCGGTCTCCTCCGCCCCGCGCGCTTCCCAAAATTCGAATCCCGTGAGATCCGCGGGCAACAGAGCAACCTGTGAGATGGAAGATTTTCTCCATATCAACGCTCGAGGCTTTTTGGTAAAAGTTCACTCGACAAAAACCAAGAATGGATCAAGGCGACTGAAAAAGAAGTTGATGTCACTGTTTTGATTCGTCGATCCCAACAAGACACTTCCGAAGCGCGAAAGTTAAATCGGAAGTATTCTCAACTCATTCTCCACTCAAACCCTGAACCATTCGGGGGCTAATGATGAAGCTATGTACCTAGGGTAGGGTCATAGGCTTGACCTAGACACCCTTCCCAAGGACATCACCCTAGAGTCAGAAGCATTCGAAGGGTACCATCATCCACTCGACTAGAAACATTCCACTCGAAAGAATCACTGTCACTCGACCGTAACAGAAACCACTCGACATGTAGAAGATCTAAAGTCGCTCTGCACAGCAATGGTCGGACGTTTACTCATAGACTTAATGATCATTTATAGCACTTTATTACATACGTTACATGTAATGCGCTCTCTTTATGTACATTGAACCCTGTGTAACGGAGGGGAGCTGGGGTCCTGGCACACTATATATAAGCCACCCCCTCCTCTGGGACAAGGGTTCGCACCCCCTGTAACACACACATGCATAATCCAGTCGACCGCCTCTAGGCACCGAGACGTAGGGCTATTACTTCCTCTGCGAAGGGCCTGAACTCATAAAACTCGTGTGTACAACTTCGCCATAGCTAGGATCTTGCTTCTACATACCTACCCCCCATTCTACTGTCAGTCTTAGATCCACGACAGGCGCCGCCCCCCTTCCCCTAGTCCAATTCGGACCCAAGGAGGGGGGGGGGGGCCGGCCAGCCCCTTGTGGCCCTTCCTCTCTCCCCACTAAGGCCCATCAAGGCCCATTAATTCCCCCGGGGGGTTCCGATAACCCTCCGACACTCTGGTAATTATCCGGTACCTCTCGGAACTCATCCGGTGTCCGAATAACATCGTCCAATATATCAATCTTTATGTGTCAACCATTTCGAGACTCCCCGTCATGTCCGTGATCTCATCCGGGACTATGAACAATCTTCGGTCATCAAATCACATAACTCATAATACAAATCGTCATCAAACGTTAAGCGTGCGGACCCTACGGGTTCGAGAACTATGCAGACATGACCGAGACACATCTCCGGTCAATAACCAATGGCGGAACCTGGATGCTCATATTGGCTCCTACATATTCTACGAAGATGTTTATCGGGCAAACCGCATAACAACATACGTTGTTCCCTTTGTCATCAGTATGTTACTTGCCCGAGATTCGATCGTTGGTATCACCATACCGAGTTCAATCTCGTTACCGGCAAGACTCTTTACTCGTTCCGTAATGCATCATCCCGCAACTAAATCATTAGTCACATTGCTTGCACGGCTTATAGTGATGAGCATTACCGAGAGGGCCCAAAGATACCTCTTCGAAACATGGAGTGACAAATCCTAATCTCGATCTATGCCAACTCAACAAACACCATCGGAGACACTTGTAGAGCATCTTTATAGTCACGCAGTTACGTTGTGACGTTTGATAGCACACAAGGTGTTCCTCCGGTACTCGTGAGTTGCATAATCTCATAGTCAGAGGAACATGTATAAGTCATGATGAAAGCAATAGCAATAAAACTAATCGATCACTAATGCTAAGCTAACGGATGGGTCTTGTCCATCACATCATTCTCTAATGATGTGATCCCGTTCATCAAATGACAACACATGTCTATGGTCAGGAAACTTAACCATCTTTGATTAACGAGCTAGTCAAGTAGAGGCATACTAGGGACACTCTGTTTGTCTACGTATTCACACATGTACTAAGTTTCTGGTTAATACAATTCTAGCATGAATAATAAACATTTATCATGATATAAGGAAATATAAATAACAACTTTATTATTGCCTCTAGGGCATATTTCCTTTAGTCTCCCACTTGCACTAGAGTCAATAATCTAGATTACACAGTAATAATCCTAACACCCATGGAGTCTTGGTGCTGATCATGTTTTGCTCGTGAGAGAGGCTTAGTCAACGGGTCTGCAACATTCAGATCCGTATGTATCTTGCAAATCTCTATGTCTCCCTCCTTGACTTGATCGCGGATGGAATTGAAGCGTCTCATGATGTGTTTGGTTCTTTTGTGAAATTTGGATTTCTTCGCCAAGGTGATAACCCACAAGTATAGGGGATCAATTGTAGCCTCTTTTGATAAGTAAGAGTGTCGAACCCAATGAGGAGCTAAAGATAGAACAAATATTCCCTCAAGTTCTATCGACCACCGATACAACCCTACGCACACTTGACGTTTGCTTTACCTAGAACAAGTACAAAACTAGAAGTACTTTGTAGGTGTTGTTGGATAAGTTTGCAAGATAATAAAGAGCACGTAAATAAAATCTAGGGGCTGTTTAGATAAATACACAATAAAGTTAGTATAGCGAGTATGGAAAAGTGGTGGTAGGAGTTGCGAAGTTGTCCCTAAGCAATTGACTACCTTACTAGACCGATAGCAAGTTTTATGTGGGAGAGGCCACTGCTAGCATGTCATCTGTGACTTGGAATTCTATGCACTTATGATTGGAACTATTAGCAAGCATCCGCAACTACTAACGTTCATTAAGGTAAATCCCAACCATATCATTAAGATATATTGGTCCCCCTTCAATCCCGTATGCATCAATTTCTATGCTAGGTTGAAGCTTTTGTCACTCTTGCCCTCCAATACATAGTCCTATCAACATACAACTAACCCTATGGTGTGATCCACGCGCGCACTCATATGATGGGCACCAAAGGACAACAACATAACCACAAGCAAATTAAACCAATCATAGCAATTCACCAATTACCGATAGGACAACGAAAATCTACTCAGACATCATAGGATGGCAACACATCATTGGATAATAATATGAAGCATAAAGCACCATGTTCAAGTAGAGGGTACAACGGGTTGCGGGAGATGGACCACTGTAGATAGATGGGGGAAGGTGATGAAGATGATGGTGAAGATGACGGAGGTGTTGGTGTAGATGGCCGTCACATGATGATGGCCCCGGCGACGTTTCGGCACCACCGGGAGAGAGGGGGAGAGAGCCCCCCTTCTTCTTCTTCTTCTTCTTCCTTGACCTTCTCCCTAGATGGGAGAAGGGTTTCCCCTCTGGTCCTTGTCTTCCATGGCATGGGAGGGGCGAGAGACCCTCTGAGATTGGATCGGTCTCTCTGTCTCTCTCTGTTTCTGCGTTCCTGATTCTGCCCTTTCACCGTTTCTTATATTCCGGAGATCCGTAACTCCGATTGGGCTGAAATTTGGACACGATCTCTATCCGTATATTGGATTTCTTGCTGTGAAAGAAGGGTACCAACGCCTTACGGAGTGGCCACGAGGGCCCAGGGCGCGCCCCTCTCCCTCGTGGGCCCCTCGGGCATCGTTTCACGTTGATTCCACTTCCAAAAATTCATATATATTCCAAAAAAATGTCCGTCAGTTTTTATCCCGTTTGGATTCCGTTTGATATGGATTTTCTGCGAAACAAAAAACATGCAACAAACAGGAACTGGCACTGGGCACTGGATCAATACGTTAGTCCCTAAAATAGTATAAAAATTTGCCAAAAGTATATGAAAGTTGTATAATATTGGCATGGAACAATCAAAAATTATAGATACGACAGAGACGTATCACAAGGCAATTGCTCCAGTATTGTCACAAAAGATTTTCATTGGACCCAATGCACTAGGTATGACACCTAGATCGGATATGAACTCCTTCATCCAGACTCCTTCATTTGCTGCTTCCGAAGCAGCTATGTACTCTGCTTTTCACGTAGATCCCGCCACGATGCTCTGCTTGGAACTACACCAACAGACAACTCCACCCTTCAATATAAATACATATCCGGTTTGTGACTTAGACTCATCCGGATTGGTGTCAAAGCTTGCATCGACATAACCATTTACGACGAGCTCTTTGTCACCTCCATAAACGAGAAACATATCCTTAGTCCTTTTCAGGCATTTCAGGATGTTTCTTGACTGCTGTCCAGTGATCCACTCCTAGATTACTTTGGTACTTCCCTGCTAAACTAATAGCAAGGCACACATCAGGTCTGGTACACAACATTGTATATATGATAGAACCTATGGCTGAGGCATAGGGAATGACTTTCATTTTCTCTGTATCTTCTGCAGTGGTCGGGCATTGAGTCTGACTCAACCTCACACCTTGTAATACATGCAAGAACCCTTTCTTTGACTGGTCCATTTTGAACTTCTTAAAAACTTTATCAAAGTATGTGCTTTGTGAAAGTCCAATTAAGCGTCTTGATCTATCTCTATAGATCTTGATGCCCAATATATAAGCAGCTTCACCAAGGTCTTTCATTGAAAAATTCTTATTCAAGTATCCTTTTATGCTATTCAAAAATTCAGTATCATTTCCGATCAACAATATGTCATCCACATATAATGTCAGAAATGCTACAGAGCTCCCACTCCCTTTCTTGTAAATATAGGCTTCTCCAAAAGTCTGTATAAAACCATATGCTTTGACCACACTATCAAAGCGTATATTCCAACTCCGAGAGGCTTGCACCAGTCCATAAATGGATTACTGGAGCTTGCACACTTTGTTAGCACCTTTAGGATCGACAAAACCTTCTGGTTGCATCATATACAACTCTTCTTTAAGATATCCATTAAGGAATGCAGTTTTCACATCCATTTGCCAAATTTCATAATCATAAAATGCGCAATTGCTAAAATGATTTGCTACTTAAGCATCGCTACGGGTGAGAAGGTCTCATCGTAGTCAACTCCTTGAACTTGTCGAAAACCTTTCGCAATAAGTCGAGCTTTGTAGACAGTAACATACCGTCAGTGTCAGTCTTCTTCTTGAAGATCCATTTATTCTCTATGGCTTGCCGATCATCGGGCAAGTCAACCAAAGTCCACACTTTGTTCTCATACATGGATCCCATCTCAGATTTCATGGCCTCAAGCCATTTCACGGAATCTGGGCTCATCATCGCTTCCTCATAGTTCGTAGGTTCGTCATGGTCAAGTAACATGACCTCCAGAACAGGATTACTGTACCACTCTGGTGCGGATCTTACTCTGGTTGACCTACGAGGTTCGGTAGTAACTTGATCAGAAGTTTCATGATCATCATCATTAGCTTCCTCACTAATAGGTGTAGGAATCACTAGAACTAATTTCTGTGATGGACTGCTTTCCAATTCGGGAGAGGGTACAATTACCTCATCAAGTTCTACTTTCCTCCCACTCACTTCTTTCGAGAGAAACTCCTTCTCTAGAAAGGATCCATTCTTAGCAACGAATATCTTGCCTTCAGATCTGCGATAGAAGGTGTACTCAACTATCTCCTTTGGGTATCCTATGAAGACACATTTCTCCGATCTGGGTTCGAGCTTATCAGGTTGAAGCTTTTTCACATAAGCATCGCAGCCCCAAACTTTAAGAAACGACAACTTGGGTTTCTTACCAAACCACGGTTCATATGGTGTCATCTCAACAGATTTAGATGGTGCCCTATTAAACATGAATGCAGCCGTCTCTAAAGCATAACCCCAAAACGATAGCGGTAAATCAGTAAGAGACATCATAGATCACACCATATCTAATAAAGTACGATTACGACGTTCGGACACACCATTACGCTGTGGTGTTCCAGGTGGCGTGAGTTGCGAAACTATTCTACATTGTTTCAAATGAAGACCAAACTCATAACTCAAATATTCACCTCCACGATCAGATCGTAGAAACTTTATTTTCTTGTGATGATGATTTTCCACCTCACTCTGAAATTCTTTGAACTTTTCAAATGTTTCAGACTTATGTTTCATCAAGAAGATATACCCATTTCTGCTCATATCTGTTGTGAAGGTCAGAAAATAATGATACCCGCCGCGAGCCTCAACACTCATCGGTCCGCATACATCAGTATGTATAATTTCCAATAAGTTTGTTGCTCACTCCATTGTTCCAGAGAACGGAGTCTTAGTCATCTTGCCCATGAGGCATGGTTCGCAAGCATCAAGTGATTCATAATCAAGTGATTCCAAAAGCCCATCAGCATGGAGTTTCTTCATGCGCTTTACACCAATATGACCTAAACGGCAGTGCCACAAATAAGTTGCTCTATCATTATTAAACTTGTATCTTTTGGCTTCAATACTATGAATGTGTGTATCACTACTATCGAGATTCAATAAAGATAGACCACTCATCAAGGGTGCATGACCATAAAATATATTACTCATATAAATAAAACAACCATTATTCTCTGATTTAAATGAATAACCGTCTCGCACAAACAAGATCCAGATATAATGTACATGCTTAACGCTGGCACAAAATAACAATTATTAAGGTCTAAAACTAATCCCGCAGTTAGATGTAGAGGTAGCGTGCCGACGGCGATCACATCGACTTTGGAACCATTTCCCATGCACATCGTCACCTCGTACTTAGCCAATCTTCGTTTAATCCGTAGCCCCTGTTTCGAGTTGCAAATATGAGCAATAGAACTAGTATCAAATACCCAGGCGCTAGTACGAGCATTAGTAAGGTACACATCAATAACATGTATATCAAATATAACTTTCACTTTGCCATCCTTCTTATCCGCCAAATACTTGGGGCAGTTCCGCTTCCAGTGACCACTCCCTTCGCAGTAGAAGCACTCAGTCCCAGGCTTAGGTCCAGACTTGGGCTTCTTCACTTGAGCAGCAACTTGCTTGCCATTCTTCTTGAAGTTCCCCTTCTTCCCTTTGTCCTTTTTCTTGAAACTAGTAGCCTTGTTAACCATCAACGCTTGATGCTCCTTCTTGATTTCAACCTCTGCAGCCTTTAGCATCGCAAAGAGCTCGGGAATCGTCTTATCCATCCCTTGCATATTATAGTTCATCACGAAGCTTTTGTAGCTTGGTGGCAGTGATTGAAGAACTCTGTCAATGACACTATCAACATGAAGATTAACTCCCAGTGTCGGTGAGAACGACACCTATGGGATCACTGGGATCCCTTCTACGGTCGGCGGGCGCGGGGTCGTGAGAAGAGCAGGTTTATGAGCTAGCACACGGATCGTTTACCCAGGTTCAGGCCGCAAGGATGCGTAAAACCCTAATCCTACTTTGGTGGATGTATTTCAGAGTGTCCTTGAGCTCTCGAACTAGCTACGGTGGCTGCGTAGTTCCAAAAAGCCAAATCCCTCTCCTGGTCGCCACGGGCCTCCTTTTATAGGAAAAAGGGGTTGTCACGGTGGCACACAGGAGGTGGAAAGGCCTACAGTTGCGAGCTTATCACATGGCATTACGGGACAAAGTGCATTAAATGCGCTACTTAGGTGTCCATTAGCTTTATCAGGGGCGGGAACGAGGCCCGTCCCGTCCGTCGCCACTCCGCCTCGCTTCGACACGCGCCCAGGCCAGCGATGCATGCAGCGCCATGTAGGCAGGCAGGCTGCTGAGGTGGCGCGGTGGCAGGGCCTTCATGAAGATCTGCATGCCACCACGCAGGTGCTTGCTGAGTTGGCCTGGAAGCTGCATGTCGCCACGCAGGTGCCTGCCCAGCTGGTTGGGCTGGCAGCTGCATGCGAGTGGCGGTGGAGTCTTGGCTGGCGCGGGCCTGACAGTGGCCTTGCTGACGCCTTCGGCAAGGGTCTTGCCATGGCATTGCAGTCGTCCCCGGCAAGGCGCTTGCCGGGGGTCCTATGGATTCCCTCGGCTGGGATCCCGCCGAGGGTGGCCGTCTTCTGGTCCTCATCTGATCTCACATATTTATAGTCTTGACGAAGATCTGCATGCCACCACAGAGGTGCCTCCCGAGCCCTGGTTCCAACGTAGTTGTTGACGGTGTTTGGAACCCTTGGGCTCATGGGTGGCTCACTCTGCTGGCATTGGGCAAGCTGTCCCGGCAAGGCTCTTGCCGGGGCCGCGGAGGTTGCCCCGGCAAGGGTCTTGCCGGGGGAGTCCACCTCGCCCCTTTGTTGTCTTGTGTTTCTTGCCTTGGCGTTTCCCCCGATCGCCTTGTGCCTTCGGCTCCTCTCCTCTGCCCTGCTTAGTATGGTCGTGGGCGCGGCTCCGACTGTCCGTGCACAGGTAAAGGGGTAAAAAAGGAGTGCCCCTACTTTTGTACACCGACAGGAGCCCCCGGGCCTCGGCCACACATAAGCGCGACACGTTGTTGGGCCAGGCCCAAAACGGTGCGCGGGCAGTCGGGGTGGTATTTTACCACAGTAATTTTTCGTCCGCTGCGCTTCCTGTTGGGGAACGTAGTAATTTCAAAAATTTTCCTACGATCACGCAAGACCATGGTGATGGCATAGCAACGAGAGGGGAGAGTGTCCGTCCACGTACCCTCGTAGATCGAAAGCGGAAGCGTTATAACAACGCGGTTGATGTAGTCGTACGTCTTCACGATCCGACCGATCCAAGCACCGAACGTCGGCACCTCCGAGTTCTGCACACGTTCAGCTCGATGACGATCCCGGACTCCGATCCAGCAAAGTGTCGGGATGAGTTCCGTCAAGACGACGTGGTGACGATGTTGATGCTCCACCGTCGCGGGGCTTCGCTTAAGCTCATGACGATATGACTTCTCCGCGCAGGGGCTTCGCCTAAGCTCTCTGACGATATGACCGAAGTGGAATATGGTGGAAGGGGCACCTCACACGGCTAAGGAACGATCCGTAGATCAACTTGTGTGTTATGGGGTGCCCCTTGCCCCAGATATAAAGGAGGGAGGGAGCAGGAGGCCGGCCCTAGGAGGAGGGCGCCAGGGGAGTCCTACTCCCACCGGAGTAGGACTCCTTCTTCCTAGTCCAACTAGGAGAAGGGGAAAGGGGGAAGTGGAGAAGGAAGGGAGAGGTGGGCTGCGCCAAACCCCTTGTCCAATTCGGACTGGGCTTGGGAGGCGCGCCACCTCCGGCTCCTTCCCACTAAGGCCCATTAAGGCCCAATACTCTTCCCCGTATTCCCGTAACTCCCGGTACTCGAAAAATACCGAATCACTCGGAACCTTTCCGAACTCCGAATATAGTCGTCCAATATATCGATCTTTACGTCTCGACCATTTCGAGACTCCTCGTCATGTCCCCGATCTCATCCGGGACTCGAACTCCTTCGGTACATCAAAACTCATAAACTCATAATATAAGCATCATCGAAACCTTAAGCGTGCGGACCCTACGGGTTCGAGAACTATGTAGACATGACCTAGAACTATTCTTGGTCAATAACCAATAGCGGGACCTGGATGCCCATATTGGCTCCTACATATTCTACGAAGATCTTTATCGGTCAAACCGCATAACAACATACGTTGTTCCCTTTGTCATCGGTATGTTACTTGCCCGAGATTCGATCGTCGGCATCCAATACCTAGTTCAATCTCGTCACCGCAAGTCTCTTTACTCGTTCGTAATGCATCATCCCGTAACCAACTCATTGGTCACATTGCTTGCAAGGCTTATAATGATGTGCATTACCGAGAGGGCCCAGAGATACCTCTCCGACAATCGGAGTGACAAAACCTAATCTCAAATCGCCAACCCAACATGTACCTTTGGAGACACCTGTAGTACTCCTTTATAATCACCCGATTCGTTGTGACGTTTGGTAGCACCCAAAGTGTTCCTCCGGTAAACGGGAGTTGCATAATCTCATAGTTACAGGAACATGTATAAGTCATGAAGAAAGCAATAGCAACACACTAAACGATCAAGTGCTAGGCTAACGGAATGGGTCATGTCAATCAGATCATTCTCCTAATGATGTGATCCCGTTAATCAAATGACAACTCATGTCTATGGTTAGGAAACATAACCATCTTTGATTAACGAGCTAGTCAAGTAGAGGCATACTAGTGACACTCTGTTTGTCTATGTATTCACACATGTATTATGTTTCCGGTTAATACAATTCTAGCATGAATAATAAACATTTATCATGAAATAAGGAAATAAATAATAACTTTATTATTGCCTCTAGGGCATATTTCCTTCAGTCTCCCACTTGCACTAGAGTCAATAATCTAGTTCACATCATCATGTGATTCAACACTAATATTCACATCTGTATGTGATTAATACCCATAGTTCACATCATCATGTGACCAACACCCAAAGGGTTTACTAGAGTCAATAATCTAGTTCACATCGCTATGTGATTAACACCCAAAGAGTACTAAGGTATGATCATGTTTTGCTCGTGAGAGAAGCTTAGTCAACGGGTCTGTCACATTCAGAGCCGTATCTATTTTTGCAAATATTCTATGTCTACAATGCTCGCACGGAGCTACTCTAGCTAATTGCTCCCACTTTCAATATGTATCCAGATTGAGACTTAGAGTCATCTGGATCAGTGTAAAAACTTGCATCGATGTTACTCTTTACGACGGGCTCTTTTATCACCTCCATAATCGAGAAATATTTCCTTAGTCCTCACTAAGGATGTTCTTGACCAATGTCCAAAGATCTACTCCTAGATCACTATTGTATTCCTTGCCAAATTCAGAGCAAGGTATATAATAGGTCAGGTACATAGCATAGCATACTTTATAGAACCTATGATGAGGCATAGGGAATGACTTTCATTCTCTTTTCTATTTTCTGCCATGGTCGGGATTTGAGTCTCACTCAATTTTACACCTTTGCAACACAGCAAGAACTTTTCTTTGACTGCTCCATTTTGAACTACTTCAAAATATTGACAAGGTATGTATTCATTGAAAAACTTATCAAGCGTCTTTGATCTATCTCTATAGATCTTGATGCTCAATATGTAAGCAGCTTCACCGAGGTCTTTCTTTGAAAAACTCCTTTCAAACACTCCTTTATGCTTTACGAATAATTCTACATTATTTCCGATCAACAATATGTCATTCACATATACTTATCGAAATGTGTAGTGCTCCCACTCACTTTCTTGTAAATACAGGCTTCTCCAAAAGTCTCATAAAACCATATGCTTTGATCAACTCATCAAAGCGTATATTCCAACTCCGAGATGCTTGCACCAGTCCATTGATGGATCATTGGAGCTTGCACATTTTGTTAGCTCCTTTAGGATTGACAAAAACTTCTGTTGCATCATATACAACTCTTCTTTAATAAATCCATTAAAGAATGTAGTTTTGCCATCCATTTGCCAGATTTCATAAAATGTGGCAATTGCTAACATGATTCGACAGACTTAAGAATCGCTTCTGATTGAGAAAATCTCATTTGTAGTCAACACCTTGAACTTGTCGAAAACCTTTTTGCGACAAGTCGAACTTTGTAGATAGTAACACTACTATCATCATCTGTCTTCCTCTTGAAGATCCATTTATATAATATGGCTTGCCGATCATCGAACAACTCCATCAAAGTCCATACTTTGTTCTCATACATGGATCCCATCTCAGATTTCATGGCCTCAAGCCATTTCGCGAATCTGGGCTCATCATAGCTTCCTCATAGTTCGTAGGTTCATCATGGTCTAGTAACATGACTTCCGAACATGATTACCGTACCACTGTGCAGATCTTACTCGGAAGACCTCACGAGGTTTGGTAGTAACTTGATCTGAAGTTTCATGATCATCATCATTAACTTCCTCACTAATTGGTGTAGGAATCATCGGAACTGATTTACTGTGATGAACTACTTTCCAATAAGGGAGAAGGTACAACTACCTCATCAAGTTCTACTTTCCTCCCACTCACTTCTTTCGAGAGAAACTTCTTCTCTAGAAAGGATCCATCTTAGCAACGAAAAACTTGCCTTCGGATCTGTGATAGAAGGTGTACCCAATAGTTGCCTTTGGGTATTCTATGAAGACGCACTTCTCCGATTTGGGTTCGAGCTTATCAGGTGAAACCTTTTTCACATAAGCATCACAACTCCAAACTTTAAGAAACGACAGCTTAGGTTTCTTCGTTAAACCATAGTTCATACGGTGTCGCCTCACGGATTTAGATGGTGCCCTATTAAACGTGAATGCAGCTGTCTCTAATGCATAACCCCAAAACGATATTGGTAAATCGGTAAGAGACATCATTGATCGCACCATATCAAAATAAAGTACGGTTTTGACGTTCGGACACACCATTACGTTATGGTGTTCCATGTGGCGTGAGCTGTGAAACTATTCCACATTGTTTTATATGAAGGCCAAACTCGTAACTCAAATATTCTCCTCCACGATCAGATCGTAGAAACTTTATTTTCTTATTACGATGATTCTCCACTTCACTCTGAAATTATTTGAACTTTTCAAATGTTTCAGACTTGTGCTTCATTAAGTAGATATACTCATATCTGCTCAAATCATCTTGTGAAGGTCGAAAAATAACGATACTTGCCGTGAGTTTTAACACTCATCGGACCGCATACATCAAGATGTATTATTTCCAATAAGTCATTTGCTCGCTCCATTGTTCCGGAGAATGCGAGTCTTTAGTCATCTTGCCCATAAGGCATGGTTCGCAAGCATCAAGTGATTCATAATCAAGTGATTCCAAAGTCCATCAAGATGGAGTTTCTTCATGCGTTTACACCAATATGACCTAAACGGCGATTGCCACAAATAAGTTGCACTATCATTATTAACTTTGCATCTTTTGGCATCAATATTATGAATATGTGTATCACTACGATCGAGATCCAACAAACTATTTTCATTGGGTGCATAACCATGAAGGTTTTATTCATTTAAATGAACAACGATTATTCTTTGACTTTAAATGAATAACCGTTTTGAAAACTATTTTCATTGGGTGGATGACCATTTAAGGTTTTATTCATGTAAACAGAACAACAATTATTCTTTGACTTTAAATGAATAATCGTTTTGCAATAAATATGATCAAATCATATTCATGCTCAACGCAAACACCAAATAACATTTATTTAGGTTTAACACTAATCCCGAAAGTATAGGGAGTGTGCGATGATGATCATATCAATCTTGGAACTACTTCCAACACTCATCGTCACTTCCCCTTCAACTAGTTTCTGCTCATTCTGCAACTCCGTTTGAGTTACTACTCTTAGCAACCGTACAAGTATCAAATACCGAGGGTTCTATGAACACTAGTAAAATACACATCAATAATCTGTATATCAAATATACCTTTGTTCACTTTGCCATCCTTCTTATCCACCAAATATTCAGGGCATTTCCGCTTCGGGACCATTTCCTTTGCAGTATAAGCACTCGGTTTCAGCTTTGGTCCATCTTTGGGCTTCTTCGCAGGAGTGACAACTTACTTGTCTTTCTACTTGAAGTTCCCTTTCTTTCCCTTTGCCCTTCTCTTGAAACTAGTGGTCTTGTCAATCATCAACACTTGATGCTCTTTCTTGATTTCTACCTTCGTCGATTTCAACATCACGAAGAGCTCGGGAATCATTTTCGTCATCCCTTGCATATTATAGTTCATCACGAAGTTCTAGTAACTTAGTGATGGTGACTAGAGAATTCTGTCAATCACTATCTTATCTGGAAGATTAACTCCCACTTGATTCAAGCGATTAAAGTACCCAGACAATCTGAGCACATGCTCACTAGTTGAGCGATTCTCCTCCATCTTTTAGCTATAGAACTTGTTGGAGACTTCATATCTCTCAACTCGGGTATTTGCTTGAAATATTAACTTCAATTCCTGGAACATCTCATATGGTCCATGACGTTCAAAACGTCTTGAAGTCCCGATTCTAAGCCGTTAAGCATGGTGCACTAAACTATCAAGTAGTCATCATATTGAGCTAGCCAAACGTTCATAACGTATGCATCTGCTCCTGCAATAGGTCTGTCACCTAGCGGTGCATTAAGGACATAATTCTTCTGTGCAGCAATGAGGATAAACCTCAGATCACGGATCCAATCCGCATCATTGCTACTAACATTTTTCAACATAATTTTTCTCTAGGAACATATCAAAACAAACATATAAAAGCATAGGGAAGCAACAACGCGAGCTATTGATCTACAACATAATTTGCAAAATACTACCAGACTAAGTTCATGATAAATTAAAGTTCAATTAATCATATTACTTAAGAACTCCCACTTAGATAGACATCTCTCTAGTCATCTAAGTGATTACGTGATCCAAATCAACTAAACCATGTCCGATCATCACATGAGATGGAGTAGTTTCAATGGTGAACATCACTATGTTGATCATATCTACTATATGATTCACGTTCGACCTTTCGGTCTCCGTGTTCGAGGCCATATCTGTTATATGCTAGGCTCGTCAAGTTTAACTTTGAGTATTCGCGTGTGCAACTGTTTTGCACCGTTGTATTTGAGCGTAGAGCCTATCACACCCGATCATCACGTGGTGTCTCAAAGACGAAGAACTTTCGCAGCGGTGCATACTCGGGAGAACACTTCTTGATAATTTTGGTGAGAGATCATCTTATAATGCTACCGTCAATCAAAGCAAGATAAGATGCATAAAGGATAAACATCACATGCAATCAATATAAGTGATATGATATGGTCATCATCATCTTGTGCTTGTGATCACCATCGCCAAACAACGTCATGATCACCATCGTCACCGGTAGCGACACCTTGATCTCCATCGTAGCATCGTTGTCGTCTCGCCAACTATTGCTTCTCGACTATCGCTACTCCTTAGTGATAAAGTAAAGCAATTACATGGCGTTGCATTTCATACAATAAGCGACAACCATATGGCTCCTGCCAGATTGCCGATAACTTCGGTTACAAAACATGATCATCTCATACAATAAAATATAGCATCACGTCTTGACCATATCACATCACAACATGCCCTGCAAAAACAAGTTAGGCGTCCTCTACTTTGTTGTTGCAAGTTTTACGTGGCTGCTACGGGCTGAGCAAGAACCGTTCTTACCTCGCATCAAAACCACAACGATATTTCGTCAAATAGACTCGTTTTAACCTTCTCAAGGACGGGCGTAGCCACACTCGATTCAACTAAAGTGAGAGAGACAGACACCCGCCGGTCACCTTTAAGCAACGAGTGCTCGGGCGGTGAAACCAGTCTCGCGTAAGCGTCTGCGTAATGTCGGTCCGGGCCGCTTCATCTCACAATACCGCTGAACCAAAGTATGACATGCTGGTAGGCAGTATGACTTGTATCGCCCACAACTCACTTGTGTTCTACTCGTGCACATGACATCAACGCATAAAACCAGGCTCGGATGCCACTGTTGGGGAACGTAGTAATTTCAAAAATTTCCTACGATCACGCAAGACCATGGTGATGGCATAGCAAGAGGGGAGAGTGTCCGTCCACGTACCCTCGTGAGACCGAAAGCGGAAGCGTTATAACAACGCTTGATGTAGTCGTGCGTCTTCACGATCCGACCGATCCAAGCACCGAGCGTCACGGCACCTCCGAGTTCTGCACACGTTCAGCTCGATGGCGATCCCGGACTCCGATCCAGCAAAGTGTCGGGATGAGTTCCGTCAAGACGACGGCGTGGTGACGATGTTGATGCTCCACCGTCGTGGGGCTTCGCCTAAGCTCATGACGATATGACTTCTCCGCGCAGGCTTCGCCTAAGCTCTCTGACGATATGACCAAGTGGAATATGGTGGAAGGGGCACCGCACACGGCTAAGGCGATCCGTAGATCAACTTGTGTGTTATGGGGTGCCCCTTGCCCTGTATATAAAGGAGGGAGGGAGGAGGAGGCTGGCCCTAGGAGGAGGCGCGCAAGGGGAGTCCTACTCCCACCGGAGTAGGACTCCTTCTTCCTAGTCCAACTAGGAGAAGGGGGAAAGGGGAAGTGGAGAAGGAAGGGAGAGGTGGGCTGCGCCCAAACCCCTTGTCCAATTCGGACTGGGCTCGGGAGGGCGCGCGCCACCTCCTGGCTCCTTCCCACTAAGGCCCATTAAGGCCCAATACTCTTCCCGTATTCCCGTAACTCCCGGTACTCGAAAAATACCGAATCACTGGAACCTTTCCGAACTCCGAATATAGTCGTCCAATATATCGATCTTTACGTCTCGACCATTTCGAGACTCCTCGTCATGTCCCCGATCTCATCCGGGACTCCGAACTCCTTCGGTACATCAAAACTCATAAACTCATAATATAACATCGCCGAAACCTTAAGCGTGCGGACCCTACGGGTTCGAGAACTATGTAGACATGACCTAGAACTATTCTTGGTCAATAACCAATAGCGGGACCTGGATGCCCATATTGGCTCCTACATATTCTACGAAGATCTTTATCGGTCAAACCGCATAACAACATACGTTGTTCCCTTTGTCATCGGTATGTTACTTGCCCGAGATTCGATCGTCGGCATCCAATACCTAGTTCAATCTCGTCACCGGCAAGTCTCTTTACTCGTTCTGTAATGCATCATCTCGTAACCAACTCATTGGTCACATTGCTTGCAAGGCTTATAATGATGTGCATTACCGAGAGGGCCCAGAGATACCTCTCCGACAATCGGAGTGACAAAACCTAATCTCAAATCGCCAACCCAACATGTACCTTTGGAGACACCTGTAGTACTCCTTTATAATCACCCAGTTCGTTGTGACGTTTGGTAGCACCAAAGTGTTCCTCCGTAAACGGAGTTGCATAATCTCATAGTTACAGGAACATGTATAAGTCATGAAGAAAGCAATAGCAACACACTAAACGATCAAGTGCTAGGCTAACGGAATGGGTCATGTCAATCAGATCATTCTCCTAATGATGTGATCCCGTTAATCAAATGACAACTCATGTCTATGGTTAGGAAACATAACCATCTTTGATTAACGAGCTAGTCAAGTAGAGGCATACTAGTGACACTCTGTTTGTCTATGTATTCACACATGTATTATGTTTCCGGTTAATACAATTCTAGCATGAATAATAAACATTTATCATGAAATAAGGAAATAAATAATAACTTTATTATTGCCTCTAGGGCATATTTCCTTCACTTCCCCATGACCCATGTTGAACGCGCGACGTGGATAGTCGTGTGTGATGTGGGGGTCATGCGTGGGGCGGTTTCCGCACGCATGCGTCACTTCGCAGTTAATGGAAAGGAGGCGGCCTGCACCTTCCCCGTAAAGAAAAATGAATAACCGCGGGCGCGCTGCCCACTTTACCCCTTCCTGTACCTTCTCCAATCTCGGAACCGCCGTCCTCTTCTTCCTCCTCCTCAAGCCCTTCGCCTTTGCTTGCCACTACTGCGTCTTTGCTGTACTTCGCTTCTCGCCTCTCGCAGCTGCCATGGCCCCCAAAACCAGCAAGGGCAAAGGGGTGGCTAAGGACGCCTGAGTGGCGGAGCCGCCGGAGAGTGAGTTGGCGGCGTGGCGGACGCAGATCTCCTACTTCCCTTCGACGGTCGACGTGTTCGAGCTCTGGGATTGCTTCAAGCCCCTATGGGGGTGCAAGATGGGGGGAGAGACGACGGGGCATCCAGCCACGCGTGTCATCCCCGCCAATTGCGCCGAGGCCGCCCCGAATCGGTACCCGTTCTTTGTAGACTACTTTTCTTGTGGCCTCTGCCCCCCTTTCTCCAATTTCTTCAATGATATCATGCACATGTTTGGCTTCCACCTTCTGGATTTTACTCCCAATGTTGTGGCATGTATGGCTCTTTTTGCCCATCTCTGTGAGGGCTTTACCGGAGTCGTCCCCAACACGGCGCTCTTCTGCCATTACTTTTACCCTCGCATCCATAAGGGAGGCGCCATCTCTGGTTGCGTCACTTGGATCCCGAGATCCAAAGGGACGTACCCAGAGGGCGCCCAGAAGGAGAGGTGGGAAGAATAGCGGGGCCGGTGGTGTTGGATCGAGGAGGACGATCCACAGGAGTTCTGTAAGGTCTGCCTGGCGCCGTTGGTTCGTAGGAATGACTGGGGCGACGTCGACACCCAGGATGACAAGCTCAAGATCGCCACTACCAGGATCCTCTGCCTCACCCTTGCCGGGCTCACCTTGGAGACGATTGGGGCGGATTTCCTCCGCCGGTGAATTGCTCCTCTGCACAACAAGGGGAGGACGGCCTGGCTCTTCCAGAACGCGGCTGACATCAGGAGGCTTCGCCCTGGCCTCAACCACAACTTCACGGTGATGGGGCATGCCCACTTCTTCCAGCGGATCTTTCAACTCGACGTGAACCACGAAGGCAGGGCCGAGAGGTCCAGCAAGGTTGCGAAGGCTGACGCGAAGGCTGGCAAGGTCGCCAAGGGGCCCTTGTTTGGGTTGCTGGTGGGGGTGGTCCCGTTGAGCAACAACTCGCGCCAGACGACATCATCACCATGATGCCGGACTGCAACGCGCACGGCCCCGTCCCAAATTGGGCCGAGCCACCGGAGGAGCAGGTGCAGAAGTTCTATTGGGGAACGTAGTAATTTCAAAATTTTCCTACGCACACGCAAGATCACGGTGATGCATAGCAACGCGAAGGGAGAGTGTTGTACACGTACCCTCGTAGATCGAAAGCGGAAGCGTTAGCACAACGCGTTTGATGTAGTCGTACGTCTTCACGATTCGACCGATCAAGTACCGAACGCACGACACCTCCGAGTTCAGCACACGTTCAGCCTGATGACGTCCCTCAAACTCCGATCGGCACCCCCTTCCTTGTCCAATTCGGACTGGAGGGGGAGGGGGCACGTGGCCTGCCCTGGCCGCCCCTCCTCTTCTCCACTAAGGCCCATATAGGCCAATTAATCCCCCCCGGGAGGGGGGGGGGGTTCCGGTAACCCCTCGGTACTCCGGTATATATCCGATAACCCCCGGAACCATTCCGGTGTCCGAATATAGTCGTCCAATATATCAATCTTCATGTGTCGACCATTTCTAGACTCCTCGTTATGTCCGTGATCACATTCGAGACTCCGAACAACCTTCGGTACATCAAAACATATAAACTCATTATATAACTGTCATCGAAACTTTAAGCGTGCGGACCCTACGGGTTCGAGAACTATGTAGACATCACCGAGACACGTCTCCGGCCAATAACCAATAGCGGAACCTGGATGCTCATATTGGCTCCGACATATTCTACGAAGATCTTTATCGGTCAGACCACATAACAACATGCGTTGTTCCCTTTGTCATCGGTATGTTACTTGCCCGAGATTCGATCATCGGTATCTCAATACCTAGTTCAATCTCGTTACCGGCAAGTCTCTTTACTCGTTCTGTAATACATCATCCCGCAACTAAGTCATTAGTTGCAATGCTTACAAGATTTAAGTGATGTGCATTACCGAGTGGGCCCAGAGATACCTCTCCGACAATCGGAGTGACAAATCCTAATCTCAAATCGCCAACCTAACGAGTACCTTCGAGACACCTCAGAGAGCACCTTTATAATCACCCAGTTATGTTGTGACGTTTGGTAGCACACAAAGTGTTCCTCCGTAAACGGAGTTGCATAATCTCATAGTCATAGGAACATGTATAAGTCATGAAGAAAGCAATAGCGAATACTAAGCGATCGTGTGCTAAGCTAACGGAATGGGTCAAGTCAATCACATCATTCTCCTAATGATGTGATCCCGTTAATCAAATGACAACTCATGTCAATGGCTAGGAAACATAACCATCTTTGATCAACGAGCTAGTCAAGTAGAGGCATACTAGTGACACTCTGTTTGTCTATGTATTCACACAAGTATTATGTTTCCGGTTAATAAAAGGGACAATTGCATTTTTACCCCTAGTTGGTTCCTACCCACGGGTTTTGCCCTTACTTTTCGAGCTTGCTCAGTTTGCCTTACTTTTCAGTCCAGGTCCTTGAATGCCCTTTATTTGTTTGACCAAAACTTTGAAAATTCATAACTAATTCATATGAACTCGAGAAAAATGCAAATAAGATATCAAAATGTTGGATAAACATTACCTTTATGTGCATATCATTTGCATTCAGGACAAAAGCACCCTTTAAACTCGTGAGGTAATTAATGTTATTAACATTATTAAAAATAAAAAGGTATGAACAATATTTTTTCATGAATAAAATTACATGCAAATGTAGGTGATGTTTTCGAATATCCCGATATCTTATTTGCATTTTTCTCGAGTTCGTATCAACTTGTTATGAAGTTTCCAAATAATGGTCAAAGTCGTTAGAACATTCTTAACAATATGATACGAACTCGTAAAAATGCAAATAAGATATCTCGATGTTCGTAAAACATCACATACATTTGCATGTAATTTTTATTCATGAAAAAAATATTGTTTATACCTTTTTATTTTTAATAATGTTAATAACATTAATTACCTCAGGTAGTTTAAAGGGTGCTTTTGTCCTGAAAGCAAATGATATGCACATAAAGGTAATGTTTATCTGAACATTTTGATATCTTATTTGCATTTTTCTGAGTTCATATGAATTAGTTATGAATTTTCAAAGTTTTGGTCAAACGGTCAAAGGGCATTCGAGGGACCTGGACGGAAAAAGTAAGGGCAAAACTGAGCAAGCTCGAAAAGTAAGGGCAAAACCCGTGGGTAGGAACCAACTAGGGGTAAAAATGGAATTGTCCCTTAATAAAATTCTAGCATGAATAATAAACATTTATCATGATATAAGGAAATAAATAATAACTTTATTATTGCCTCTAGGGCATATTTCCTTCTGTCTCCCACTTGCACTAGAGTCAATAATCTAGATTACACTGTAATGATTCTAACACCCATGGAGCCTTGGTGTTGATCATGTTTTGCTCGTGGAAGAGGCTTAGTCAACGGGTCTGCAACATTCAGATCTGTATGTATCTTGCAAATTTCTATGTCTCCCACCTGGACTAAATCTCGGATGGAATTGAAGCGTCTCTTGATGTGCTTGGTTCTCTTGTGAAATCTGGATTCCTTCGCCAAGGCAATTGCACCAGTATTGTCACAAAAGATTTTCATTGGACCCGATGCACTAGGTATGACACCTAGATCGGATATGAACTCCTTCATCCGACTCCTTCATTTGCTGCTTCCGAAGCAGCTATGTACTCTGCTTCACACATAGATCCTGCCACGACGCTTTGTTTAGAACTGCACCAACTGACAGCTCCACCGTTCAATGTAAACATGTATCCGGTTTGCTATTTAGAATCATCTGGATCACTGTCAAAGCTTGCATCCACATAACCATTTACGATGAGCTCTTTGTCACCTCCATAAACTAGAAACATTTCCTTAGTCCTTTTCAGGTATTTCAAGATGTTCTTGACCGCTGTCCAGTGATCCACTCCTGGATTACTTTGGTACCTCCCTGCTAAACTTATAGCAAGGCACACATCAGGTCTGGTACACAACATTGCATACATGATAGAGCCTATGGCTGAAGCATAGGGAACATCTTTCATCTTCTCTCTATGTTCTGCAGTGGTCGGGCATTGAGTCTTACTCAACTTCACACCTTGTAACACAGGCAAGAACCCTTTCTTTGCTTGATCCATTTTGAACTTCTTCAAAACTTTGTCAAGGTAGGTGCTTTGTGAAAGTCCAATTAAGCGTCTTGATCTATCTCTATAGATCTTGATGCCCAATATATAAGCAGCTTCACCGAGATCTTTCATCGAAAAACTCTTATTCAAGTATCCCTTTATGCTATCCAGAAATTCTATATTATTTCCAATCAGCAATATGTCATCCACATATAATATTAGAAATGCTACAGAGCTCCCACTCACTTTTTTGTAAATACAGGCTTCTCCAAAAGTCTGTATAAAACCAAATGCTTTGATCACACTATCAAAGCGTTTATTCCAACTCCGAGAGGCTTGCACCAGTCCATAAATGTATCGCTGGAGCTTGCACACTTTGTTAGCTCCCTTTGGATCGACAAAACCTTCCGGTTGCATCATATACAACTCTTCTTCTAGAAATCCATTCAGGAATGCATTTTTTACATCCATTTGCCAAATTTCATAATCATAAAATGCGGCAATTGCTAACATGATTCGGACAGACTTAAGCATCGCTACGGGTGAGAAGGTCTCATCGTAGTCAATCACTTGAACTTGTCGAAAACCTTTCGCAACAAGTCGAGCTTTATAGATAGTAACATTACCGTCAGCATCAGTCTTCTTCTTGAAGATCCATTTATTCTCAATGGCTTGCCGATCATCGGGCAAGTCAACTAAAGTCCACACTTTGTTCTCATACATGAATCCCATCTCAGATTTCATGGCCTCAAGCCATTTTGCGGAATCTGGGCTCACCATCGCTTCTTCATAGTTCGTAGGTTTTTCATGGTCTAGCAACATAACTTCCAGAATAGGATTACCGTACCACTCTGGTGCAGATCTTACTCTGGTTGACCTACGAGGTTCAGTAACAACTAGATCTGAAGTTTCATGATCATGATCATTAACTTCCTCACTAATTGGTGTAGGTGTCGCAGAAACCGTTTTCTGTGATGAACTACTTTCAAATAAGGGAGCATGTACAGTTACCTCATCAAGTTCTACTTTCCTCCCACTCACTTCTTTCGAGAGAAACTCCTTCTCTAGAAAAATTCCAAATTTAGCAACAAAAGTCTTGCCTTCGGATCTGTGATAGAAGGTGTACCCAACAGTCTCTTTTGGGTATCCTATAAGACACATTTTTCCGATTTGGGTTCAAGCTTATCAGGTTGAAGCTTTTTCACATAAGCATCCCAACCCCAAACTTTAAGAAATGACAACTTTGGTTTCTTGCCAAACCACAGTTCATAAGGTGTCGTCTCAACGGATTTCGATGGTGTCCTATTTAACGTGAATGCAGTCGTCTAAAGCATAACACCAAAACAATAGCGGTAAATCAGTAAGAGACATCATAGATCGTACCATATCAAGTAAAGTACGATTACGATGTTCGGACACACCATTACGCTGTGGTGTTCCGGGTGGCGTGAGTTGCGAAACTATTCCGCAATTTTTCAAATGAAGACCAAACTCGTAACTCAAATATTCTCCTCCGCGATCAGATCGTAGAAACTTTATTTTCTTGCTACGATGATTTTCAACTTCACTCTGAAATTCTTTGAACTTTTCAAATGTTTCAGACTTATGTTTCATTAAGTAGATATACCCATATCTGCTCAAATCATCTGTGAAGGCGAGAAAATAACGATATCCACCTCGAGCCTCAATATTCATCGGACCACATACATCTGTATGTATGATATCCAACAAATCTGTTGCTCGCTCCATAGTTCCGGAGAACGGCGTTTTAGTGATCTTGCCCATGAGGCACGGTTCGCAAGTACCAAGTGATTCATAATCAAGTGGTTCCAAAAGTCCATCAGTATGGAGTTTCTTCATGCGCTTTACACCGATATGACCTAAACGGCAGTGCCACAAATAAGTTGCACTATCATTATCAACTCTGCATCTTTTGGCTGTAATATTATGAATATGTGTATCACTACTATCGGGATTCAACAAAAATAGACCACTCTTCAAGGGTGCATGACCATAAAGATATTAATCATATAAATAGAATCTTTTCTCTGATTTAAATGAATAACCGTCTCGCATCAAACAAGATCCAGATATAATGTTCATGCTCAACGTTGGCACCAAATAACAATTATTTAGGTCTAAATCTAATCCCGGAGGTAGATTTAGAGGTAGCGTGCCGACTGCGATCACATCGACTTTGGAACCATTTCCCACGCGCATCGTCACCTCGTCCTTAGCCAATCTTCGCTTAATCCGTAGTCCCTGTTTCGAGTTGGAAATATTAGCAGCAAAACCAGTATCAACTACCCAGGTGCTACTGCGAGCATTAGTAAGGTACACATCAATAACATGTATATCACATATACCTTTGTTCACCTTGCCATCCTTCTTATCCGCCAAATACTTGGGGCAGTTCCGCTTCCAGTGACAATTCTGCTTGCAGTAGAAGCACTCAGTCTCTGGCTTAGGTTCAGACTTGGGTTTCTTCTCTTGAGCAGCAACTCGCTTGCTGTTCTTCTTGAAGTTCCCTTCTTCTTCCCTTTGCCCTTTTTCTTGAAACTGTTGGTCTTATTGACCATCAACACTTGATGTTCCTTTTTGATTTCTACCTCCGCAGCCTTTAGTATTGCGAAGAGCTCGAGAATCATCTTATCCATCCCTTGCATGTTATAGTTCATCACGAAGCTTTTGTCGCTTGGTGGCAGTGATTGAAGAACTCTGTCAATGACGCTATCATCCGGAAGATTAACTCCCAGTTGAACCAAGTGATTGTTATACCCAGACATTTTGAGTATATGCTCACCGACAAAACTATTCTCCTCCATCTTGCAGCTGTAGAACTTATTAGAGACTTCATATCTCTCAAATCGGGCATTTGCTTGAAATATTAACTTCAACTCCTGGAACATCTCATATGCTCCATGACGTTCAAAGCGTCGTTGAAGACCCGACTCTAAGCCGTAAAGCATGGCACACTGAACTATCGAGTAGTCATCAACTTTGCTCTGCCAAACGTTCATAACATCTGGTGTTGCTCCTGCAGCAGGTCTAGCACCCAGCGGTGCTTCCAGGACGTAATTCTTCTGTGGAGCAATGAGGATAATCCTCAAGTTATGGACCCAGTCCATGTAATTGCTACCATCATCTTTCAACTTTGCTTTCTCAAGGAACGCATTAAAATTCAATGGAACAACAACACGGGCCATCTATCTACAATCAACATAGACAAGCAAAATACTATCAGGTACTAAATTCATGATAAATTTAAGTTCAATTAATCATATTACTGAAGAACTCCCACTTAGATAGACATCCCTCTAATCCTCTAAGTGATCCACGTGACCCAAATCAACTAAACCATGTCCGATCATCACGTGAGATGGAATAGTTTCAATGGTGAACATCACTATGTTGATCATATCTACTATATGATTCACGCTCGACCTTTTGGTCTCCGTGTTCCGAGGCCATATCTGTTATATGCTAGGCTCGTCAAGTTTAACCTGAGTATTCCGTGTGTGCAACTGTTTTGCACCCATTGTATTTGAACATAGAGCCTATCACACCCGATCATCACGTGGTGTCTCAGCACGAAGAACTTTCGCAACGGCGCATACTCAGGGAGAACACTTATACTTTGATAATTTAGTGAGAGATCATCTTAAAATGCTACCGTCAATCAAAGCAAGATAAGATGCATAAAAGATAAACATCACATGCAATCAATATAAGTGATATGATATGGCCATCATCATCTTGTGCTTGTGATCTCCATCTCCGAAGCACCGTCATGATCACCATCGTCACCGGCACGACACCTTGATCTCCATCGTAGCATCGTTGTCGTCTCGCCAATCTTATGCTTCTACGACTATCGCTACCGCTTAGTGATAAAGTAAAGCATTACAGGGAGATTGCATTGCATACAATAAAGCGACAACCATATGGCTCCTGCCAGTTGCCGATAACTCGGTTTCAAAACATGATCATCTCATACAATAAAATTTAGCATCATGTCTTGACCATATTAGATCACAACATGCCCTGCAAAAACAAGTTAGACGTCCTCTACTTTGTTGTTGCAAATTTTACGTGGCTGCTACGGGCTTAGCAAGAACCGTTCTTACCTACGCATCAAAACCAAAACGATAGTTTGTCAAGTTGGTGCTGTTTTAACCTTCGCAAGGACCGGGCGTAGCCACACTCGGTTCAACAAAGTTGGAGAAACTGACACCCGCCAGCCACCTGTGTGCAAAGCACGTCGGTAGAACCAGTCTCGCGTAAGCGTACGCGTAATGTCGGTCCGGGCCGCTTCATCCAACAATACTGCCGAACCAAAGTATGACATGATGGTAAGCAGTATGACTTATATCACCCACAACTCACTTGTGTTCTACTCGTGCATATGACATCTACGCATAAAACCAGGCTCGGATGCCACTGTTGGGGAACGTAGTAATTTCAAAATTTTCCTACGCACACGCAAGATCATGGTGATGCATAGCAACGAGAGGGGAGAGTGTTGTCCACGTACCCTCGTAGACCGAAAGCGGAAGCATTAGCACACCGCGGTTGATGTAGTCGTACGTCTTCATGATCCGACCGATCAAGTACCGAACGCACGGCACCTCCGAGTTCAGCACACATTCAGCCCGATGACGTCCCTCAAACTCCGATCCAGCCGAGTGTTGAGGGAGAGTTTCATCAACACGACGGCGTGGTGACAATGATGATGTTCTACCGACGCAGGGCTTCGCCTAAGCACCGCTACAGTATTATCGAGGTGGACTATGATGGAGGGGGGCACCGCACACGGCTAAAAGATCAATAGATCAATTATTGTGTCTCTAGGGTGCCCCCGCCTTTATGATATAAAGGAGCAAGGGGGGGGAGGGCGGCCGCCAGAGGCGCGCGCCAGGAGGAGTCCTACTCCCACCAGGAGTAGGACTCCCTCCCTTTTCCTTGTTGGATTAGGAGAAGGGGGAAAGAGGAGGAGGAGAAGAAGGAAAGGGGGGCGCCGCCCCCCTTCCTTGTCCAATTCGGACTAGAGGGGGAGGGGCGCGCGGCTTGCCCTGGCCGTCCCTCCTCTTCTCCACTAAGGCCCATATAGGCCCATTAATCCCCCCCCGGGGGGGGGGGGGGTTCCGGTAACCCCCCGGTACTCCGCTATATATCCGATAACCCCCGGAACCATTCCGGTGTCCGAATATAGTCGTCCAATATATCAATCTTCATGTATCGACCATTTCAAGACTCCTTGTTATGTTCGTGATCACATCCGAGACTTTGAACAACCTTCGGTACATTCGAAACTTTAAGCATGCGGACCCTACGGGCTCGAGAACTATGTAGACATGACCGAGACACATCTCCGGCCAATAACCAATAGCGGAACCTGGATGCTCATATTGGCTCCCACATATTCTACGAAGATCTTTATCGATCAGACCGCATAACAACATACGTTGTTCCCTTTGTCATCGGTATGTTAGTTGCCCGAGATTCGATAGTCGGTATCTCAATACCTAGTTCAATCTCGTTATCGGCAAGTCTATTTACTCGTTCTATAATACATCATCCCGCAACTAACTCATTAGTTGCAATGCTTGCAAGGCTTAAGTGATGTGCATTACCGAGTGGGCCCGGAGATACCTCTCCGACAATCGGAGTGAAAAATCCTAATCTCGAAATACGCCAACCCAACAAGTACCTTCAGAGACACCTGTAGAGCACCTTTATAATCACCCAGTTACATTGTGACGTTTGGTAGCACACAAAGTGTTCCTCCGGTAAACGGGAGTTGCATAATCTCATAGTTATGGGAACATGTATAAGTCATGAAGAAAGCAATAGCAGAATACTAAAAGATCGTGTGCTAAGATAACGGAATGGGTCAAGCCAATCACATCATTCTCCTAATGATGTGATCCTGTTAATCAAATGACAACTCATGCCAATGTCTAGGAAACATAACCATCTTTGATCAAGGAGCTAGTCAAGTAGAGGCATACTAGTGACACTCTGTTTGTCTATGTATTCACACAAGTATTATGTTTTCGGTTAATACAATTCTAGCATGAATAATAAACATTTATCATGATATAAGGAAATAAATAATAACTTTATTATTTCCTCTAGGGCACATTTCCTTCAAGTTCTTCGACAACTTGGCGGAGGTGTATGTCCACAATGAGCCGCTGCTCGTCCAGGACACCACCCAGGCCGAGCTGGATTACATCGCCACCAGGGCAGCGAAGGCGGAGCTTGCCAGGCAGGCTGGCAGCACTGGTGGCATGGAGGACGAGGCCGCAGCAGCCGCGAAGGAGAAGGAGCTTGCCCAGTGGGCGGAATCTGCTGGGGAGGTCAGCAGCGCCGACACCAGGGCCCTTCTTATTGAGGATGTGCCTGACGAGTCATCGGAGGAGGAGGTCGAGGCTGTCGACCCTCCGGCCACGGGGAGAGGGAGAGTCCTGCGGCGGGCCAGCTCTGGCGAGCCGGTTCGGCCTGGCAGGGCCGTGCAACCCCAGCATGCCCAGGAGATGTTCGCGCGCCATACGAGGGCCGTGACGGTGAAGAAAGTGGTGAAGGCCGCGGCGGCGAAGAAGAAAGCACCTGCCTCTTCTTCGTCTAAGCGCGTTCAGATGCCACCTCCATCCCCTCCTCCGGCAAATGTTGACGCGGAGGTCACCTTTGACTTCGGGTCCCTCAGCCCAAGGAGGAAGAGGAAGGCAGCAGAGGAGGAGGAGGAGGAGTAAGCTTCTTGCTTCCTTCCCCCTTTCTATCATCTTCGTCTCCTCAATTGTGCTGCTTATCTTGGATTGTTTTCATTTTCGCAGGGAAGTGGAGACACTGACCCGGAGGGTAAAGAGGGCCAGGTCATCGGCGGGCGGCCAGCGCCCGGCGGGCACCTCGAAGGCACCGCTGGTGGTGGTGAGCAGCCCGGACAGCAGCCTTCGGCGCAGCCCCCAGCATAAATTTGCCACTTACTCCTCGTCAACGTGTGTTAGGGGCATGATCCCTTGGTGTTGACCTTGCCGTGATTGCAGGAGGAGGCCAGCGGCAGGAGGAGCCGCAGAGGGCTACCCCCAACACGCCGCCCCGAGGGGCGTCCCCGGCAAGGTCGCCAAGCACCGAGCCCATGCACATGGAGGAGGAGGAGGAGAACTCAGGCGCTGGTGGCTTTGCCTCGGCGCCGAATGTTGGCGGGGAGGGGACTTCTGCTTCCCAGCCCGACACGGGTAAGCCACTTGCCTTTCGTCCCTGTCTTTTCTTTTTCTGTTCTCGGCCTCGCCTTATCCCCTTTCCGGTATCCAGGTCCTTCTACCGTGGACCTGGAGGACATAGACGCCGTCATCGAGGATGTTGCCAAGGATGCCACGGCGGAGGCCGACAAGATCGCCGCCGAGGAGGCTGCCAGGGGCGCTGCTGAAGACGCCACCAAGGGGCCCGCCGGGGAGCCTGACAAGGCTACTGCCGAGGAGGCCGGCAAGGGGCCTGCCGGGGAGGCCGGCAAGGCCGCTGCCGAGGAGGAGGTGGTTGACGAACAGCCTTCCTCCTCCGCTGCCTCTAGCTCTGGCAAGTACCTGAGGGTGAGTGACGACCTTTTCATCCACCTCCCAGGGTCGTCGAGCTCCAGGGCGCCCATCGAGGGAGAGGTGTTCGACGAGGAGGTGCTTGCTGCCGCCGGGCTCGAGGTTGTTGACGAGTCGAGCACTGGCGGCGATGGTTCTCAGGAGGAGCGGCTTCTCCAGGCCATGGGCGCCAATTTCCGGAAGCTCTAGGCGCTCCACCGCGCCCGCCTAGAAAAGGCCAAGTCCAGGATGGCAAAGGTGGACAAGGAGGAGGCGGACCTCAAGGTACGCGTCGCCGAGACGATGACTTGGTTCCGCCAGGCTTGTGAGGAGCTGAAGGCCGCCCAGGGTGAGCTGGCAAAGCATGACATGGAGCTCACCATGAAGCGGGCCGACATCGAGAAGGCCCAAGAGACGGCGGAGAGCTTGGCCGCCACAGCCGAGGCCGCTCGGACCCAGCACCAGGCCGCGCTGAACTCCCATGAGGAGGACCTTGCCGCGCGTGAGGAGAAGCTTGCCGCAACGCTCTGCGGCAAGGATGAGGAGGTGGAGAAGCTCGTCGTGCAGCGGACGCGGGAGCTGGAGCAGAGGCACAGGGAGGCACTCGATGCTCAGGCTCTGGTTCACACTGGCAAGGTGAAAGAGCTGGAGGTGGAGCGGGACGGGCTGAGGGACCAGGCCCAAAAGCTCGCCAAAGAGAAGGACACGCTCAATGGTGCCCTGATTGAGGCGCAGGGCGCGGTCCTCAGCAGGGCTGGGGAGCTCTCCGAGGCCAACAACTCCATTAAAGACCTCAAGCTGAAGCTGGAGGGTCTCGAGGGGATGTTGTCGGAGAGCAAGGCCCGGGAGGAGACCCTGACCAAGGATCTGGAGAACGAGAAGCAGCTGCGTAAGAACGAGACCGCCAACCAGAAAGACTTTGTGGAGGGTGAGAATCACTGGATCAGCCGCCTTGAAGACGTTGCCGGCAGGATCACCACGCAGCTGGCCACCATGGGGATGCCAACTGTGAGGTACGCTCCGGATCGCAGCATGACTCCCAACGCCAGGCTGACCCAGTTCTTTGAGGGTGTTCTTGGAGCCCTGGAGCATTTTCGCTCCACCAGGGTGACTTTCCTAGCCAATGAGGCCCGGAGGATTTGCCGAGGTGCCATGACCAAGGTTCTCACCAAGGTGGCATACCGGAATCCCAACCTCAACATCGATGCTGCGCTGGAGAGCTTGCGGGAGGGTGTGGACCTTGCGCCGCTCAAGGAGCATATCGAGCCCATCATCAGCTGCATCGATGGAATCCAGAGGGTAGAGGGCCAGCGCCGGGACTAGGCACCCCGCTTCTTATCGTCGCTGCAGGTTCAGGACCAGAGTATTTCTATCTTTAATTAGAACCGCAGCAACAATTGATGTAATATAACTCTGCAATACTTTTGAATCAGTGCATGTTATTTTCCTGTTCGATTTCTCTCTCTGTATGTCCACCCTACATTAATCGGGTAGGCTCGCCGATGCATAACCTAGGGCGCATCACCTCGAGGACGGATCCTCGATAGCCTTGCGGGTGCGCTTGCTGCCAGGCGAACCACCTTACTGCCCTCAACGCGGCCGCTCAAACTGTCGAGCTTGACTTGAGTCAGAATAGAGAGCGTTGCCAGTTGCAGAAGGCTACCCCGCCACTCTCGACGCGGCCGCTTGAGCTGTTGAGCGGACTCAAAACAGAACAAGGGCGTTGCCAATCGCGGGAGGGCCCCTTTGCATGCAGGTTTTCCATACAAAGAACGAGATCTCCGAGGGGAATAACCTTATATAAAAAGGAAATATTTAAAGTCCGGCATGACTTAGCTTTCCTATTGCCGTACTGGCGCCCTTCATGCTCGTAGGCGGCGCCGTCATCTTGGCCGTCTTCATCCTTAGAAACCATGGCCACGAGGAACTGCTAAGCTGGTTGCTAAACCAGATTCTCACAACTGCGCCGCCCCTACATGGCGCGCCAAAGATGTCGGTGAGAACGACACCTATGGGATCACTGGGATCCCTTCTATGGTCGGCGGGCGCGGGGTCGTGAGAAGACCAGGTTTAGGAGCTAGCACACGGATCGTTTACCCAGGTTTGGGCTGCGAGGATGCGTAAAACCCTAGTCCTACTTTGGTGGATGTATTTCAGAGTGTCCTTGAGCTCTCGAACTAGCTAGGGTGGCTGCGTAGTTCCAAAAGGCCAAATCCCTCTCCTGGTCGCCTCGGGCCTCCTTTTATAGGAAAAAGGGGTTGCCACAGTGGCACACAGGAGGTGGAAAGGCCTACAGTGCGCGAGCTTATCGCACGAAATTACGGGACAAAGTGCATTAAATGCGCTACTTAGGTGTCCATTAGCTTTATCGGGGGCGGGAACGAGGCCCGTCCCGTCCGTCGGTGCTCCGCCTCGCTTCGACACGCGCCCATGCCAGTGATGCATGCAGCGCCATGTAGGTAGGCAGGCTGCTGAGGTGGCGCGGTGGCAGGGCCTTCATGAAGATCTGCATGCCACCACGCAGGTGCTTGCTGAGTTGGCCTGGAAGCTGCATGTCGCCACGCAGGTGCCTGCCAAGCTGGTTGGGCTGGTAGCTACATGCAAGCGGCGGTGGAGTCTTGACTGGCGCGGGCCTGACAGTGGCCCTGCTGACGCCTTCGGCAAGGGTCTTGCCGGGGGCCCGGCAAGGGTCTTGCCGTGGCGTTGTAGTCGTCCCCGGCAAGGCGCTTGCCGGGGGTCCTGTGGATTCCCTCGGCTGGGATCCCGCCGAGGGTCGCCGTCTTCTGGTCCTCATCTGATCTCACATATTTATAGTCTTGACGATGATTTGCATGCCACCACAGAGGTGCCTCCCGAGCCCTGGGTCCAACGTGGTTGTTGATGGCGTTTGGAACCCTTGGGCTCAAAGGTGGCTCACTCTGCTGCCATTGGGCAAGCTGTCCCGGCAAGGCTCTTGCCGGGGCCGCGGAGGCCGCCCCGGCAAGGGTCTTGCCAGGGGAGTCCACCTCGCCCCTTTGCTGTCTTGTGTTTCTTGCCTTGGCGTTGCCCCGGATCGCCTTGTGCCTTCGGCTCCTCTCCGCTGCCCTGCTTAGTGTGTGTCGTGGGCGTGGCTCCGACTGTCCTGCACAAGTAAAGGGGTAAAAAGGAGCGCCCCTACTTTTGTACACCGACACCTAGTTGTGTCAAGTGGTTGTGGTACCCAGACATTCTGAGTATATGTTCACTGATGGAACTATTCTCTTCCATTTTGCAGCTGTAGAACTTATTAGAGACTTCATATCTCTCAATCCGGGCATTTGCTTGAAATATTAACTTCAACTCTTGGAACATCTCATATGCTCCATGACGTTCAAAACGTCGTTGAAGTCCCGGTTCTAAGCCGTAAAGCATGGCACACCGAACTATTGAGTAGTCATCAGCTTTGCTCTGCCAGACGTTCATAACGTCTAGAGTTGCTCCTGCAGCGGGTTTGGCACCTAGCGGTGCTTCTAGGACGTAATTCTTCTGTGCAGCAATGAGGATAATCCTCAAGTTACGGACCCAGTCCGTGTAGTTGCTACCACCATTTTTCAACTTGGCTTTCTCTAGGAATGCATTAAAATTCAAGGAACGGTAGCACGGGCCATTGATCTACAACAACATAGATATGCAAAATACTATCAGGTACTAAGTTCATGATAAATTAAAGTTCAATTAATCATAGTACTTAAGAACTCCCACTTAGATAGACATCCCTCTAGTCATCTAAATGATCATGTGATCCATATCAACTAAACCATGTCCGATCATCACGTGAGATGGAGTAGTTTTCAATGGTGAACATCACTATGTTGATCATATCTACTATATGATTCACGCTCGACCTTTCGGTCTCAGTGTTCCGAGGCCATATCTGCATATGTTAGGCTCGTCAAGTTTAACCCGAGTATTCTGCGTGTGCAAAATTGGCTTGCATCCATTGTATGTGAACGTAGAGCTTATCACACCCGATCATCACGTGGTGTCTCAGCACGACGAACTGTAGCAACGGTGCATACTCAGGGAGAACACTTATACCTTGAAATTTAGTGAGAGATCATCTTATAATGCTATCGCCGTACTAAGCCAAATAAGATGCATAAAGGATAAACATCACATGCAATCAAATAAGTGATACGATATGGCCATCATCATCTTGTGCCTTCGATCTCCATCTCCTAAGCACCATCATGATCTCCATGCAATCAAATAAGTGATATGATATCTCCCTCGTAGCATCGTTGTCATCTCGCCAACTATTGCTTCTACGACTATCGCTACCGCTAAAGTAAAGCAATTACATGGGATTGCATTTCATACAATAAAGTGACAACTATAAGGCTCCTTCCAGTTGCAGATAACTTCTACAAAACATGATCATCTCATACAACAATTTATATCTCATCACGTCTTGACCATATCACATCACAACAAGCCCTGCAAAAACAAGTTAGACGTCCTCTACTTTGTTGTTGCAAGTTTTACGTGGCTGCTACGGGCTTCTAGCAAGAACTGTTCTTACCTACGCATCAAAACCACAACGATTTTTCCTCAAGTGTGATGTTTTAACCTTCAACAAGGACCAGGCGTAGTCAAACTTGATCCAACTAAAGCTGGAGAAATAGACACCCACTAGCCACCTGTGTGCGAAGCACGTCGGCAGAACCAGTCTCATGGACGTGGTCATGTAATGTCGGTCCGGGCCGCTTCATCCAACAATACTGCCGAATCAAAGTAATACGTTGCTGGTAAGCAGTATGACTATTATCGCCCACAACTCTTTGTGTTCTACTCGTGCATATAAAATCTACGCATAGACCTGGCTCGGATGCCACTGTTGGGGAACGTAGTATTTCAAAAAAATTACCTACGATCATGCAAGATCTATCTAGGAGAATCATAGCAACGAGCGGGTAGAGTGTGTCTACGTACCCTCGTAGATCGAAAGCGGAAGCGTTTACTAATTCGGTTGATGTAGTCGAACGTCTTCGCGATCCAACCGATCCAAGCACCGAATGTACAGCACCTCCGTGTTTAGCACACCTTCAGCTCGATGACGTCCCTTGATCTTTTGATACAGTTGAGGACGAGGGAGACTTCCGTCAGCATCATGGTGTGGTGACAGTGATGATGAAGTTACCGGCGCACGGCTTCGCCTAAGCACTACGACGATATGACCGAGGTGTGTAACTATGGAGGGGGTACCACACACGGTTAAGAGAAACCTGTGTATTCTAGGGTGGCCCCTGCCCCCATATATAAAGGAGGGGAGGGGGAGGCCGGCCGGCCCTGTAGGGCGCGCCAGGAGGAGGGAGTCCTAGTAGGTTTCCACCTAGAGGAAGGTGGGAGAAGGAAGGAAGAGGGGGAAAGGAAGGAAAGGGGGGCGCTGCCCCCTTCCCCTAGTCCAATTCAGACCCAGGGGGCGACCAGCCCCTTGTGGCCCTTCCTCTCTCCCCACTAAGGCCCATCAATGCCCATTAATTCCCCCGGGGGGTTCCGATAACCCTTTGGCAGTCCGATAATTATCCGGTACCTCTCGGAAATCATCCGGTGTCCGAATAACATCGTCCAATATATCAATCTTTATGTATCAACCATTTCGAGACTCCTCGTCATGTCCGTGATCTCATCCAGGACTCCGAACAATCTTCGGTCATCAAATCACATAACTCATAATACAAATCGTCATCGAACGTTAAGCATGCGGACCCTACGGGTTCGAGAACTATGTAGACATGACCGAGACACATCTCCGGTCAATAACCAATAGCGGAACTTGGATGCTCATATTGGCTCCTACATATTCTACAAAGATCTTTATCGGTCAAACCGCATAACAACATATGTTGTTCCCTTTGTCATCGGTATGTTACTTGCCCGAGATTCGATCGTCGGTATCACCATACCTAGTTCAATCTCATTACCGGCAAGTCTCTTTACTCATTCCGTAATGCATCACCCCGCAACTAGCTCATTAGTCACATTGCCTGCAAGGCTTATAGTGATGAGCATTACCGAGAGGGCCCAGAGATACCTCTTTGAAACACAGAGTGACAAATCCTAATCTCGATCGATGCTAACTCAACAAACACCATCGGAGACACCTGTAGAGTATCTTTATAATCACCCCGTTACGTTGTGACGTTTGATAGCACATAAGGTGTTCCTCCGGTATTCGGGAGTTGCATAATCTCATAGTCAGAGGAACATGTATAAGTCATGATGAAAGCCATAGCAATAAAACTAATCGATCATTAATACTAAGCTAACGGATGGGTCTTGTCCATCACATCATTCTCTAATGATGTGATCACGTTCATCAAATGACAACACATGTCTATGGTCAGGAAACTTAACCATCTTTGATTAACGAGCTAGTCAAGTAGGGGCATACTAGGGACACTCTGTTTGTCTATGTATTCACACATGTACTAAGTTTCCGGTTAATATAATTCTAGAATGAATAATAAACATTTATAATGATATAAGGAAATATAAATAACAAATTTACTATTGCCTCTAGGGCATATTTCCTTCATGCCCTGCACCGCCCGGAGGTCATGGTCGTCGGGGTGACAGAATAGGACGACGTCGTCGTCCATGACAATGAAATCTTTGGTATGGCGCGCTACCGCCGTGAGGCGGTGGAGAATACCACGATTGGTGGCGTGCTGGACGAGAGTGTTCACCATGTTGGAAATATGCCCTAGAGGCAATAATAAAAGTATTATTATTATATTTCCTTGTTCATGATAATTGTCTTTATTCATGCTATAAGCAGTATTATCACGGAAATCGTGATACACGTGAATACATAGACCACAATACGTCCTAGTAAGCCTCTAGTTGACTAGCTCGTTGGTCGACGATAGTCATGGTTTCGACTATGGACATCGATGTCATTGACAACGGATCACGTCATTAGGAGAATGACGTGATGGACAAGACCCAATCCTAAGCATAGCACAAAGATCGTGTAGTTCGCTTTTGCTAGAGCTTTTCCAATGTCAAGTATCTCTTCCTTAGACCGTGAGATCGTAACTCCGGATACCGTAGGAATGCTTTGGGTGTACCAAACGTCACAACGAATCGGGTGACTATAAAGGTGCATTACGGTATCTCCGAAAGTGTCTGTTGGGTTGACACGGATCGAGACAGGATTTGTCACCCGTATGACGGAGAGGTATCACTTGGGCCCACTCGGTAGTGCATCATCATAATGAGCTCAAAGTGACCAAGTGTATGGTCACGGGATCATGCATTACGGCACGAGTAAAGTGACTTGCCGGTAACGAGACTAAACGAGGTATTGGGATACCGACGATCGAGTCTCGGGCAAGTAACATACCGTCTGACAAAGGGAATAGCATACGGGGTTGCCTGAACCCTAGCCATCATGGTTCATCCGATGACATCATCGAGGAGCATGTGGGAGCCAACATGGGTATCCAGATCCCGCTGTTGGTTATTGACCGAGAGCGCCTCGGTCATGTTCAGATGTCTCCCGAACCCGTAGGGTCTACACACTTAAGGTTCGGTGGCGCTAGGGTTAATAGGAAGACTTGTATGTGATTACCGAATGTTGTTCGAGTCCCGATGAGATCCCGGACGTCACGAGGAGTTCGGAATGGTCCGGAGGTAAAGATTTATATATGGGAAGTCATCAAACGGACACCGGAAAAGTTTGGGTCATATCGGTTTTATGGAGGGTCCACCTAAGGTTCCGGAGGACCACCGGAGGCCACCCTTTGGGGGCCACTTGGGCTGCGTGGGGCAGCCAGCCCCTCATGGCTGGGCGCACCCTCCCTTGGCCCATGCGCCTAGGGTTTAAGGGGAAACCCTAAAGGGGCCCCCCTTGCTTGGGGGCAAGCCCCTCCCTTGGCCGCCGCCCCTCTAGATGGATCTAAGGGGCCGCCCCTCCTCCTTTCCCCTATAAATAGAGGGGTAGAGGGAGGCTGCACACACCATTGAAGGTGCAGCCCTCCCTCCCCAACACCTCTCCTCCTCCGCACACGCTTGGCGGCCTGCCGAGTCTGATCCCTCCATCTGCATCACGCCGTCGTGCTGCCATTGAGTGATCTTCCTCAACCTCTCCTTCCTCCTTGCTGGATCAAGACGAAGGAGACGCCTGTTATCCCGTCGTGTGTTGAACGCGGAGGTGCTGTCCGCTCAGCACTTGGTCATCGGTGATCGGAATCACGTTGGGAACGTCTTCATCATCACCACTTCCTCAATCGCTTCCGCACTCGATCTACAAGTGGTATGTAGATGCAAACTCTCTCCTTGACTCGTTGCTTAGTAGAACTCATAGATGGATCTTGGTGAAACCGTAGGAAAAATTTTAATTTTCTGCAACGCTCCCCAACAAAGGCATCATGAGCTAGGTCTATGCGTAGTTCTCTTTGCACGAGTAGAACACAATTTGGTTGTGGGCGTGGATCTTGTCAATTTACTTGCCGCTACTAGTCTTATCTTGCTTCCGCGGTATTGTGGGATGAAGCGGCCCGACCAACCTTACACGTGCGCTTCGTGAGACCGGTTCCACCGACTAACATGCACTAGTTGCATAAGGTGGCTGGCGGGTGTCTGCTCTCCTACTTTAGTTGGAGCGGATTCGATGGAAAGGGTCCTTATGAAGGGTAAATAGAAGTTGACAAGATCACGTTGTGGTTATTCGTAGGTAAGAAAACGTTCTTGCTAGAACCCAATTGCAGCCACGTAAAAGATGCAACAACAATTAGAGGACGTCTAACTTGTTTTTGCAGCAATTGACATGTGATGTGATATGGCCAAGTTGTGATGAATGATGAATGACATATTGTGATGTATGAGATCATGTTCTTGTAATAGGAATCACGACTTGCATGTCGATGAGTATGACAACGGCAGGAGCCATAGGAGTTGTCTTTATTTTGTATGACCTGCGTGTCATTGAAGAACGCCATGTAACTTACTTTACTTTGTTGCTAAAAGCGTTAGCCATAGAAGTAGAAGTAGTCGTTGGCGTGACAACTTCATGGAGGCACAATGATGGAGATCATGATGATGGAGATCATGGTGTCATGCCGGTGACAAGATGATCATGGAGCCCCGAAGATGGAGATCAATGGAGCTTTATGATATTGGCCATATCATGTCACTACTATATAATTGCATGTGATGTTTATTATGTTTATACATCTTGTTTACTTAGAACGACGGTAGTAAATAAGATGATCCCTTACAACAATTTCAAGAAGTGTTTCCCCTAACTGTGCACCGTTGCCAAAGTTCGTCGCTTCTAAGCACCACGTGATGATCGGTGTGATGGATTCTTACGTTCACATACAACGGTGTAAGACAGATTTACACACGCGAAAACACTTAGGGTTTACTTGACGAGCCTAGCATGTACAGACATGGCCTCGAACACGGAGACCGAAAGGTCGAACACGAGTCGTATGGAAGATACGATCAACATGAGAATGTTCACCGACGAGACTAGTCCGTCTCACGTGATGATCGGACACGGGCTAGTCGACTCGGATCGTGTAACACTTAGATGACTAGAGGATGTCTAATCTGAGTGGGAGTTCATTTAAATAATTTGATTAGATGAACTTAATTATCATGAACTTAGTCTAAAACTTTTGAATGATATGTCTTGTAGATCAAATGGCCAACGCCATGTCAACTTGAACTTCAACGCTTCCTAGAAAACCAAGCTGAAAGATGATGGCAGCAACTATACGGATGGGTCCGAACTTGAGGATCATCCTCATAGCTGCCAGAAACAATATGTCCTAGAAGGACCGCTAGGTGACGCCCCGTCGCAGAACCAAGACATTATGAATGCTTGGCAGTCTCGTCTTGATGATTACTCCCTCGTTCAAGGCGGCATGCTTTATAGCTTAGAACCGGGCTCCAAAAGCGTTTTGAGCACCACGGAGCATATGAGATGTTCGAGGAGCTGAAACTTGTTTTCCAAGCTCACGCCGGTCGAGAGATATGACATCTCCGACAAGTTCTATAGTTGTAAGATGGAGGAAAATAGTTACACAAGTGAGCACATCTCAAGATGTCTGGGTTGCACAACCGTATGACCCACTGAACATTAACCTCCTCGATGAGGCGGTCATTGACAGAATCCTCGATCGCTCCCACCAAGCTACAAGAGCTTTGTGATGAACTACAACATGCGGGGGATGGTAAAGACCATTCTGAAGTGTTCTCTATCTTTGAAGTCACCGAGGTTGAGATCAAGAAAGAACATCAAGTGTTGATGGTCAATAAGACCACTAAGTTCAAGAAGGGCAAGGGTAAGAAGAACTTCAAGAAGGACGGCAAGGAGGTTGCCGCACCGTGAACAAGTTGCCGGAAGAAGTCAAAGAATGGACCCAAACCCGAGACCGAGTGCTTTTATTGCAAGGAGGGTCATCTTTGAGCGGAACTGCCCCAAATACTTAGCGGACAAGAAGGCCGGCAACACCAAAGGTATATTTGATATACATGTAATTGATGTGTACTTTGCCATTACTCGTAGTAACTCATGGGTATTTGATACCGTGCCGTTGCTCATATTTGTAACTCACGGCAGGAGCTGCGGAATAAGCGGAAATGGCGAAGGGCGAGGTGACGATCGCGTCGGGAATGGTTCCAGAGTCGATGTGATCGCCGCCGCACGCTACCTCTTCATTTACCTACGGATTAGTTATGAACCTTAATAATTGTTATTTGGTGCCAAGTTTGAGCATGAATATTGTATCTGGATCTCGCTTAATGCGAGATGGCTACTCATTTAAATCTGAGAATAATGGTTGTTCTATTTATATGAGAGATATGTATTATGGTCATGCTCCGATGGTCAATGGTTTATTCTTAATGAATCTCGGCGTAGTATTACACATGTTTATAGCGTGAATACCAAAAGATGTAAAGTTGATAACGATAGTCCCACATACTTGTGGCACTCGCCACCTTGGTCACATTGGTGTCAAGCGCATGAAAAAGCTCCATGCTGATGGACTTTTGGAGTCTTTAGATTATGAATCATTTGACACATGCGAACCATGCCTCATGGGCAAGATGACCAAGACTCCGTTCTCCTAACAATGGAGCGAGCAACCAACTTGTTGGAAATCATACATACCGATGTAAAAGGGTCCAATGAGCGTTGAGGCTCATGGAGGATATCGTTATGTTCTCACTCTCACGATGACTTGAGTAGATATGGGTATGTCTACTTGATGAAACACAAGTCCGAGACCTTTGAAAAGTTCAAGGAATTTCAGAATGAAGTAGAGAATCAACGTGACCGAAAGATAAAATTCTTACGATCAGATCGTGGAGGAGAATATTTAAGTCACGAATTTGGTACACACTTAAGAAAATGTGGAATCGTTTCACAACTAACGCCGCTGAACACCTCAACAGAACGGTGTGTCCGAACGTCGAATCGCACTCTATTGGATATGGTGCGGTCTATGATGTCTCTTACCGATTTACCGCTATCATTTTGGGGATACGCCTAGAGACAGCTACATTCACTTTAAATAGGGCACCGTCTAAGTCCGTTGAGACGACACCGTATGAATTATGGTTTGGGAAGAAACCTAAGCTATCGTTTCTAAAAGTTTGGGGATGCGATGCTTATGTCAAGAAACTTCAACCTGAAAAGCTCGAACCCAAGTCGGAAAATGCGTCTTCATAGGATACCCTAAAGAAACCATTGGGTATACCTTCTACTTAAGATCCGAGGGCAAGATCTTTGTTGCCAAGAACGGAACCTTTCTCGAAAAGGAGTTTCTCTCGAAAGAAGTAAGTGGGAGGAAAGTAGAACTCGATGAAGTACTACCTCTTGAACAGAGAGTGGTGCAGCTCAGAAAATGTTCTGTGATGCCTACACCAACGAAGAGGAAATTCGTGATGATGATCAAGGTACTTGGATCAAGTTGCTACTGAACCAGAGGGTCCACTAGGACACGCCCGCACTGAGTGGTACGGCAACCCTGTCCCGGAAATCATGTTGTTAGAAAACAATGAACCTTCAACTATGAAGAAGCGATGGCGGGCCAGATTCCAACAAATGGCTAGAAGCCATGAAGTCCGAGATAGAATCCATGTATGAAAACAAAGTGTGGACTTTGACCGACTTGCCCGATGATCGGCGAGCGATAGAAAACAAATGGATCTTTAAGAGGAAGACGGACGCGATGGTAATGTCACCATTTATAAAGCTCGACTTGTCGCTAAGGGTTATCGGCAAGTTCAAGGGATTGACTACGATGAGACTTTCTCTCCGTGGCGAAGCTTAAGTCCGTCCGAATCATGTTAGCAATTGCCGATACTATGATTATGAGATATGGCGAGATGGACGTCAAAACAGCGTTCCTTAACGGTTATCTTAAGGAAGAGCTGTATATGATACAGCCGAAGGTTTTGTCGATCCTAAGAATGTCGACAAAGTATGCAAGCTCCAGCGATCCATTTATGGGCTGGTGCAAGCATCTCGAGTTGGAACATTCGCTTTGATGAGATGATCAAAGCGTTTGGGTTTATGCTTGAGACTTATGGAGAAGCCTGCGTTTACAAGAAAGTGAGTGGGAGCTCTGTAGCATTTCTCATATTATATGTAGATGACATACTTTTGATGGGAAATGATATAGAATTCTTGGACAGCATTAAGGCCTACTTGAATAAGTGTTTTTCAATGAAGGACCTTGGAGAAGTTGCTTATATATTAGGCATCAAGATCTATAGAGATAGATCGAGACGCCTCATAGGTCTTTCACAAAGCACATACCTTGATAAGATTTTGAAGAAGTTCAAAATGGATCAGTCCAAGAAGGGGTTCTTGCCTGTATTGCAAGGTGTGAGATTGAGCTCAGCTCAATGCCCGACCACGACAAAAGATAAAGAAGAGATGAGTGTCATCCCTATGCCTCAGCCATAGGATCTATTATGTATGCCATGCTGTGTACTGCACTGATGTAAACCTTGCCGTAAGTTTGGTAGGAAGGTACCAAAGTAATCCCGCAAGGAACACCGGACAGCGGTCAAGAATATCCTGAAGTACCGAAAAGGACAAAGGACATGTTTCGTTTATGGAGGTGACGAAGAGCTCGTCGTAACAGGTTACGCCGACGCTTAGCTTCGACACGATCTGATGACTCTAAGTCACAAACCGGATACGTGTATATGTTGAATGGTGGAGCAAGATGGCTGGTGCAGCTTGCAAGCGAGCGTCATGGCGGGATCTACATGTGAAGCGGAGTACATGGCAGCCTCGGAGGCAGCGCATGAAGCAATTTGGGTGAAGGAGTTCATCACCGACCTAGGAGTCATACCCAATGCGTCGGGGCCGATCAAACTCTTCTGTGACAACACCGAGCTATTGCACTTGCCAAGGAGCCCAGGTTTCACAAGAAGACTAGGCACATCAAGCGTCGCTTCAACTCCATCCGTGAAAATGTTCAGGATGGAGACATAGAAATTTGTAAAGTGCATACGGATCTGAATGTCGCAGATCCGTTAACTAAACCTCTTCCATGGGCAAAACATGATCAACACCGAACTCTATGGGTGTTCGATTCATCACAATGTAAACTAGATTATTGACTCTAGTGCAAGTGGGAGACTGTTGGAAATATGCCCTAGAGGCAATAATAAAAGTATTATTATTATATTTCCTTGTTCATGATAATTGTCTTTATTCATGCTATAAGCAGATTATCCGAAATCGTGATACACGTGTGAATACATAGACCACAATATGTCCCTAGTAAGCCTCTAGTTGACTAGCTCGTTGGTCGACAGATAGTCATGGTTTCGACTATGGACATCGATGTCATTGACAACGGATCACGCCATTAGGAGAATGACGTGATGGACAAGACCCAATCCTAAGCATAGCACAAAGATCGTGTAGTTCGCTTTTGCTAGAGCTTTTCCAATGTCAAGTATCTCTTCCTTAGACCGTGAGATCGTGTAACTCCCGGATACCGTAGGAATGCTTTGGTGTACCAAACGTCACAACGAATCGGGTGACTATAAAGGTGCATTAGAGGTATCTCCGAAAGTGTCTGCATTGGGTTGACACGGATCGAGACAGGATTTGTCACTCCGTATGACGGAGAGGTATCACCGGGCCCACTCGGTAGTGCATCATCATAATGAGCTCAAAGTGACCAAGTGTATGGTCACGGATCATGCATTACGGTGCGAGTAAAGTGACTTGCCGGTAACGAGACTAAACGAGGTATTGGGATACCGACGATCGAGTCTCGGGCAAGTAACATACCGTCTGACAAAGGGAATAGCATACGGGGTTGCCTAAACCCTAGACATCGTGGTTCATCCGATGACATCATCGAGGAGCATGTGGAGCCAACATGGGTATCCAGATCCCGCTGTTGGTTATTGACCGAGAGCGCCTCGGTCATGTTCAGATGTCTCCGAACCCGTAGGGTCTACACACTTAAGGTTCGGTGGCGCTTAGGGTTAATAGGAAGACTTGTATGTGATTACCGAATGTTGTTCGAGTCCGGATGAGATCCCTGACATCACGAGGAGTTCCGGAATGGTCCGGAGGTAAAGATTTATATATGGGAAGTCATCAAACGGACACCGAAAAGTTTCGGTCATATCGGTTTATGGAGGGTCCACCTAAGGGTTCCGGAGGACCACCGAGGGGCCACCCTTTGGGGGGCCACTTGGGCTGCATGGGGCAGCCAGCCCCTCATGGGCTGGGCGCACCCTCCCTTGGCCCATGCGCCTAGGGTTTAGGGGAACCCTAAAGGGGCGCCCCTTGCTTGGGGGCAAGCCCTCCCTTGGCCGCCCCCTCTAGATGGATCTAAGGGCGGCCCCTCCTCCTTTCCCCTATAAATAGAGGGGTAGAGGGAGGGCTGCACACACCATTGAAGGTGCAGCCCTCCCTCCCCAACACCTCTCCTCCTCCGACACGCTTGGCGGCCCTGCCGAGTACAGTCCCTCCATCTGCATCACGCCGTCGTGCTGCCATTGGAGTGATCTTCCTCAACCTCTCCTTCCTCCTTGCTGGATCAAGACGAAGGAGACGCCGTCTCCGTCACGTGTGTTGAACGCGGAGGTGCTGTCCGCTCAGCACTTGGTCATCGGTGATCGGAATCACGTTGGGAACGTCTTCATCATCACCACTTCCTCAATCGCCTGCACTCGATCTACAAGTGGTATGTAGATGCAAACTCTCTCCCTTGACTCGTTGCTTAGTAGAACTCATAGATGGATCTTGGTGAAACCGTAGGAAAAATTTTAATTTTCTGCAACGTTCCCCAACACACCACATCCATGACCAAGACGAATAGCATGGGTGAAATCGGCTTGCCTTGCCGAAGTCCGTTGGCATGATTAATGGGTGGTCCGGGGGTTCCATTGATAAGAACTCTCGTGGAGGAGGTCGAGAGGAGAATTGCCACCCAAGTGCACCATCTGCGCCCGAAGCCAAGGTGACGAAGGACCTCGAAGAGGAAGGGCCAGGAGACGGTGTCAAAAGCCCGGGCAATGTCGAGCTTGAGGAGGACTCGCGTAGCCTTGAGGTTGTGAAGGAGACGTGCCGTTTGCTGAACGAGCATGAAGTTGTAGTGCACGCCACGACCGGCGATGAACATGCTCTGGTTGGCAGACACAATTATGCCGAGGCGGGGGGCCAGCCTCAGGGAGAGAACCTTCGCAAACAGCTTGGCCAAGAGGTGTATCAGGCTGACAGGGCGGTAGTCAAAGAGGGAGGAGGCATCGGCCTTCTTCGGGAGCAGAGTAAGAAGTGCTTCGTTCAGTTTGTAGAAACCACATCCATTCATCAGATAAAGCTTGTGGAAGACCTCGCAGATGTTGTTCTTGACTATGTGCCAGCACGCGTGAAGAAACTCCGCGGTAAATCCATCCGGGCCCGGTGCCTTGCCTGTCGGTAGTCACTTGACGACCGCCCAAATCTCGGACTCGGAGAATGGCGCGTCAAGGCCGGATGGTGAATGGCCTGGAGATCGATGGAGGAGGTGCGGGCCTCATGGGAGACAAAGATCGAGGTGAAGTGCTCGAAGGCCATGCGGCTCATGTCAGCGTGATCAGAGACCATATTCCCGTTCTCTTTAAGCTGGAATATATGGTTTTTCTGCCGGCGATGCGCAACATGGATCTTTAGGAAAGCAGTGCTTGTGTCCCCTTCCCGGAGTCAACGGAACCGGGTCCATTGGCGCGCGATAGACCTCTCAAGAGATGCTAGGGCAAGGTATGTGCCCTTCAGTCTGCGACATAGCCAGGACTCGGCGTCGGAGAGGGGGCGGATGTCTTGAGCGGCGTTGAGGCGTGCGATGATTTCCTTGGCAAGGAGGATCTGCAAAGAGACGTCTCCGAGTCTCTTCGCGCCCCAGGTTTGCAGGTAGCGTGTCGTGGCCTTGAGCTTCGCGAGAACCCGTCTGAATGGGTCGGGCTCAAGTTCAACACCATTCCAGGCTGCCGAGATGACGTCGTGGAATCCGTCCCATTTGACCCAGAAGCTTTGGAAGTGGAAACGCGGGCGTCCATGCGCACGGGGTATGTAATCAAGCACGAGCGGGCAGTGGTCCGAGGTTGTTGATGCCAAGCACCGGAGAACGCAGTGCGGGTGGTCCGAGTCCCACCGGAGTGCATAGAACACGATCGTTGCGAACTAGCGTTGGCCGCCTTTGCTCATTCGACCAAGTGTATCGTCGGCCGTGTAGGTAGATGTCCCGCAGCTCGAGATCAGAGGTGAAGCACCGGAAAGAGTTCATGATGCGCCTGTTGAGCCTATCATTGTTCTTGTCTTCGGCTGAAAGGATCATATTGAAATCTCCCCCAAGTAGCCATGGGCTGGCACAAGTGTCACGCTCATCTTGTAAGTCGGAGAGGAATGCTATCTTAGCTAGGTCGTCCTGCCGTCCGTACACTCGGTGAGCCACCAGTGTTGGCCTCCTGCAGGGGGGGGGGGTCGCAAAGCTCAGCGATGTGGTGCTCGCCTATGTATGCGTGTGACAGAGCTATATGATCGCGCTGCCAAGCCAGGCGAATCCCGCCCCTAGTCCCATCTGCCAGCAGGAAGAGGAAGTCCTAGAATTGCGGACCCAAGGTCTCGACCACAGTCGGCAACAAGATAAACTCATCTTAGTTTCGAGGAGGCAAACAATACACGAATATTCAGCAGAAAGTGCGTTGCGCACGACGGTGCGTTTGGCCTGGCTATTAAGGCCTTGGACATTCCAGAATATTACTTTAAGTTGTGTATCCATGAAAGAGGTTGGGGCATGTTGCGGTGCGTGACCAAGCCTGGTCAGACCTCGACAAGGCAGGACTGAGCTAGCAGGGGCTCTGGTGCAAGAAGATCCGCAACGTTGGTGGGCACATTCCACCCGTAGAAGTCCGCGAAGGCCTGGACTATGTCTCCCGCCAGTGGGCGCTCAAATAACTAGTGGTAGCGCTGAAGTGCCTCCTGAGATACAGCCTCGTCATCCGAGATGATGCCCAAGCAGCGGAGGAGCACGCGTTTGGCCTTGACCTCGGAGTTTAGTACATGATCCGTCTTGGCAATGCGGTCACTGCGTCTAGGAGTGAAGTTAGGGGGTAGCTCGAGGCGTCGACGGCGTGTGGTCGGCGTTGGGAGGATCGGTGTCGTGTGCGTCTGGATGCCGTCCAGGAACTCTTGCAATGCTGGCTGGCTAGAGGAAGCAACGCTATGCATGATGGAAAGCTGGCCATCCGGAGAGGAGCGTGGGGGTTGCATGGCGGTGTCGCAATCTGTGCCACATGGAGGACCAAGACTGGGCTGGGGGGCATCCACATGCATGCAGGGGACGGAGGTGCATGGGATCCTCTGCGGCTCAGTGGGTGCAGTGCCAAAGGGGCTTTGCAGGTCCGCCAGGGCATGAGCTGGTGGGGTGAGATCAGGTGGCGCGACGCTTGAGGAAGATACGGGGCAGGGATCAACGATGGGCAGCACAGACATGGGTGGGGTGTCTGGCGCGTGATCCACAACTCTCGGGTTGCATGCATCCAAGGTTGCGCAGTGGGCGACAATGGTCAAGGTGGGCTCCACGCGGGTGACGCTGGGGGTCACAACCGTGGTGCCCGCTTCCACAATGGCCACCTGGCGTGACGCGACTGGGATGGAAGGCACCGGAAGCACCGGATCCAAGGCGAGCGGGGCCGAGGGCCCATGCGCGGCAGGCGCAGCGGTTGCACAAACGGCGAGGATGGCCAGCCTGTTTGAATCACATGGTTCCAAAGCATTCTGATTGGCCAAGGGATCACGCGATGGGGGCGGAGTCAAGGTGGGGTCCTGCTTTATCCAAAGTAGAGGAGCCCACACGCAGCAGGGCAGAGACCAGGTTGGTGTCAGCGACAGCACCAGGGTGGGCCTCGAGGATACCTTCCCAGCTACGGCATGCAGGCAGCACAAACACATTGACCTGAGGTGGCCTAGGTGTGGGATTGGCAGGCGGGAACTGGTGGTGCTACGGCCACCGTGGAGGGATGGGCGGGAAGCAACGGTTGGAGCCGCCGGAGTCGTTGACGGTGTCCTGGACTAGGGGGTGCTCACCACGTCGTCTCCCGACCAGCTGGATCGGGCCGAGGGCCCCCATGGCGGTTCACTATTGGACCAGTTTGGACAGCCCATGCCGCATACAGGGAGGATTCTACAAGACTTGGCGCCCAAGACAAGGACTCCTCTAAACCCTAGGCCTACGGTGCATATATAAACCGAGGCCAGGCTAGTCAATAGACAATCTCACATTCATTACTACAATCTCGTGGTAGATACATGTACTCTGTACTACACCTATATGAATACAATCAAAGCATGTAGGGTATTATCTCACCAAGAGAGCCCGAAGCTGGGTAAAACCCCGTGTCCATGTAACCATCACTCCCAGACGCCTAGCTTAGGACCCCTACTACGAGATACGCCGGATATTGAACCGACATTGGTGCTTTCATTGAGAGCCTGCTGGCGGTCGCCATGGGGCGATGGGAATTCGGATCGTCTCCAGCGCGATCTACACATCGGAGCCGAGCTTTATGGTCGATGTCGGCGTCTTTGTCGCCGCCTTGACTGGTCACCACGGCTTGACCGAGGACTGTGCCCTATCTCCAATCATCATGTTCGGACGAGGGCCTTCGTCAACATCAGCTCCGATCTCTATCATGATCATGGAAGAATCATCCATGGAGCTCGGGGGCTCAACGTCAACATTGCCCTCGGGCGACCGTGCTGTTTTTTCCAAACGACAAACTTGTATCCGCTGCCACCACCTCCTCGAGCATCGCTTTGACGATTCCTTCAGTGGAATTGTGCGGAATTAAGTGTACAACAACCATGCCAAATTCCGTCGAGTTCCGATGGAGGAGTCTCTGGCAATCTACGATATACCGGAGCCCTGTCAAATCTGGACGGGAATCTGGACGAGTTTAGGGCATGGTCTCCAGAGCCCAGCTCGGAGGTCCTTTGGAAGATCCAACCGTTCATCTGCTGCGGAATTCCCATATCTACCACTCCTCCAAATTTCAGCTCGATCCGATGGTTCAAACTCCGGGAACCTTCCGATGAGTGGACCAATTTTCGGATCTGTTTTCTGCACGAATACGAATCCGGCCCAAGTTCATGTTTCTTCATGAACGGAATATTGGACAACCATTTTTGAAGGAATTTTTTCTAGGGTATTGTGTGTAGCCATAAAATTTTAAGCCTCCTCCGAGGTAATCTTCACCATCACGCTGGTGTCAAACCAGTCCGGCAATATTGCTCCAGGGCTGCGGACCTGTGCTAGACACGTCGCCGCTTTGTTGAGCCGAGCTCAACTTCTTCGATCATCATCTCGGCAAGCTGAACAAGAGCTCGGCATCGCGAAGGATAAATCATCACCAACATCGCTGCCCACGGATTACACGGAGCGGGCACAATAGCATCACCGCATGGTCACTTCATCAAGCCGGCATTGACCGCGTCACAAGTCACGACCTGCATCAGCATGGCCGCACTGTTGCTTCTTCAAGCCGATGTCCATCACGCCGACCTGCTTCAACACTTCGGCTAACATGGCAGCTGCAACGTCTCCTCACCGACCTGCTCCGTCACCTCGACTGGACAGGGGAGTTTGCTATTTCTTCATCAACCTACTCCGGTGACTTCGGCGTCACCAGCCGACCTGCTTCGACTCATCGGCTGACATGGAGGCTTCTACACCTCGGCTGGACCGGGGACTTTGCTATTTCTTCATCAACATACTCCGGTGACTTCGGCGTCACCAGCCGACCAGCTTCGTCACGTTAGCTGGACTGAGGGCTTTGCCTCGGCGAGCCCACCTTTGCCAGCATCGCCATGCCATCGATTTATCGCCCATTAGGCAATGGGTGTGCGGATCGAGTCCCATTTTTGGGAGTAACCTTTCTTCAGTACAACAGATAAACCAGGTGCTATTAATCCTAGTATTTTTTCTTGCTTGGGTTTATTTTTCCCAAGGAATTATTACTTTGGTTTGTTTCATCATCTGTACACAGGTCTATCAAATGGTGGCCGCATTAACGACGACCGCGTGGTGGTTCGGTCAGTCTCCGTATACAGTTCGACGAATGCCGCATCCGGAACTCGGACCAGACTGTGAATTCAGGCTTTGCCACGCCTTCACTGCATCGCGTCGATGCCCTGCATCGACATTGACTTTGGCGCCAGGCCACATCTCTTTAAATAAATTATTTTTGCGTAAAGCAATTATGCAAGGATTATATATATATATATTATTATTTTTTGGACCGCACTATTTTATGTGTGTAGGTAATCAACTTCGACTGCGTCACGCGGTCACTTCGGCAAGCCGACGTCGTCGTCCCAATCGGCATAAATCGGCTCGCATGGTCACCTTGTTGGTCGGATTGCTATACCGACATGTTCGGTTGCCTCGGGGACTTCGGCATCATCGAAGGGTTCTACCTCGTCGGGTGTTCGGTGCACGGGCCATATTCCTTTAATTATTCACTTTGCATAAATTATTTATTATGCAACATTTTTTAATTTATTATTATTCCTATTATCTCCGGCTTGCACTATTTTTTGTGCACAGGTAAATGATCCGGGTTGGGCAGTGTTGTCACCTCGGCATACTGACATACCACGTCACCTCAGATGGACGGGGGGTTTCGTCAGAACTTCATTAACCCACGCCAAGGACTTCAACGTCACACTGCCGGCCTGCTTCGTAACCTCGGTCGGACTGGGGGTTCCACCTCGCCACATTAGCCGTGCTACATCGCCACTTCAGAGTGCCGAGCTATTCGCTCCGCCACCTCGGGACCGGCTCGGGGGCTGGGACCTTGTCCCGCATCAAGCTCGGACCGCGTCATCAACACTGAGCATATTAACCAGATAAGTCGCTTTCATGCTAAAAAACTTTCAGTTTTAAATTTTGTTCGGTTCGACCAAGCATTATACTTTTTTGGCAAATAGTTGTTTGTGAAAAACTTCCTTGTCAAAACTTTGTTTGTGACACACAAATTCAAATACCCCATTTACTTAGGGGCTTCCTTTATGAAGCCTTTCCTCTTGCATATGATTATACTTGTATGGCTTCATTCCTTGTTTGTGTATTACGCCACAATATGCACCATGTTGACTTAAGTGTTACGCAAGCTGGGTTGCCTTGCTCCTGTGTTTACCCCTACGTTCCCGATTGTTCGGCTAGGGAGTAAAGGGAGCACCTCTGCGATTGTCACGATCGGGTCATCCGAGCTCAGACCTCAGACTGGGTGAAGCTGAAAGCTAGCGCTCTTATTGTTTTCCATTATGGTCGGCACACAACCGAACTCATGAGTACAAAAAATCTATTGCACAAGTCTCATAGTAACAATGAGCAACCAAAGAAAGGTATCGGTGGAGGTACTATTTTCTTCGAAGATGCTTCTTACACTTCATCAGTAATATAGCATAAGTTCCCTGAGCGCGCTTCGTTATAGCCTTATGGCCTGATTGCCTGGTTATCAGAAACACCGTCGATATTCTTGACAGGTGGAGTACATAACACTTTTCGGTCCTTGACTGAAGAGGGGGAAGCCGACGGTCGGTTAAGACATGTTTAAAGTTCGGGTGAACACAGATATGATATAAGTACTTCCGTACAATCATTATACATAAATTTCTTTTGCCCAAGTCACTCAAGGGCTCTTAAATTAGTATGAGTCATTTTATAATAAATGTTTTCTTCTTGGTCATTGCAAAACCTTTTTCTATCACTCCTTTTTTCGACGCGAGTGTGTGGTCAATAGCCGGGGAGCCTAGTCTCTCTCTCAAAGCCGTTCGAGTTTAGTTTGCTAAATTGGCCTAACAAGCAGTACTCCGCCTTCGGGATAGGAGGTTACAACCATGGGTTGACCCGCTTGAGGTCTTGAGATCGGATGTGTCATATTAATGCACGACAGAAGCACTTTTTTTAAGACCAAACCGAACACTTGATCTAATTCAGACGTCAAGTTTTTACTAAATTGTTGGGTTTTCCAAGCCTATGGAACTTTTAAACTATTTGTGTGTTTCCCGCATAAGTCTCGCAGTGCAACGCCGGACACCTTTAGAGATTCGGCGAACACATTCTCGGATATTGCTATATATGCATCGGTTTCGAATTGTGTCTTCGGTCAATAGCTGGGTTGCCCGGCTCCTGTGCTTACCTCCTATGTTCCGCTTTGATCGGCTAGGTGTGCAAAGGGAGAACCACTGCGACTGTGCTTTCAGCTCGCATGGTTAAGCACCTCATTGGAGAAAGCCGAAAACTGACTGTCACAATAAGCGTAAGCTGGTCAGCGATCCGATGACTATGTTAAATGACGGGCCATTCATAACATTGGCCAAAGTGTTTACGGCTTGACCTCGGCTGTCGCCGAACACTAACCGGGGGCTCGTAGCTAGCTTCCCCAGTTTAAAGCTCCTATGACTAAGTGAAAGTTATAAAGCCCGCATATCTGATTGCCTCGTTTCCGCCAACACAACCGCCTTCGGGCACCGAGACATCGGCTAAGGGTTGTTTTGTTATTGCGAAAACACCCTGCGTAGCATCTACAAAGGGGCGGAATCCGATGATGGGGCATTTTCAACTGATAAATGGTCGCAACGGAGTCAAAATAGACATATAATCGGTGTTTGTATTTAATATACGAGGGCCGCCTTCCATAATCATCGTTATAAAGCCATACATATGCATCAATTTGACTTAAGATTTGGGCCAAGCTGGGTTGCCTGGCTCCTGTGCTTACCCCTACGTTCCCGATTGTTCAGCTAGGTGGTAAAGGGAGCACCTCTGTGATTGTTACTATCGGGTCATCCGAGTTAGTACCACAGACTGGGTGAAGCCGAAAGCTAGCAATCTTAAAGGATCACATTGGTCGGCAATGACGGAAGTAAAAATTTTGGTTCATTAATACCATAGAGTTTTGGAACTTTCCTCGAACTAAATCCTCAATATTTTCCTCCCACATTGATCGGAGGTGAGTTTTCATGATCATGATAAGCATGACGACCCAAAGAAAGGAACCGATAGCGGGACTATTTTCTTTGGAAGATGTTTCTTACGTTAAAACGTAATATAACATATCTCTCCGTGTACCTCTGTTTATAAAACCGTATGACTGGATTGCCTTGTTTGCTGTAAAACTTTGCCCTTATAACGGCTTCATAAAGTAGGACAAACACTCCCCAGCTACTGGCCGAGGAGGTTGAAGCCGATGGTCGGTCAACAAAGTTTTGTACAATGCGGATTTGAGCATTAATGATGAAAAGTACTTGGATACGTAGAATCATTACACATAAAATTAAGTAGTAAAATCCATTTACTGCAATCCATCTTTTAAACCCCTTGGGGCCTACCTTGGCGAGCTCGGATTTCGACCAGCTCTAAACTCTTTTAAGAGATCTTTATTCTCTTTCCGAGAAGTTTGTGTTAAACACAACAAAATTTTCTCTCAAACGGACATCGATCCTTAATTCGGCCACCCATGCCCACATTAAGGCTCGGGGGCTACTGTGCTTTGCGCTCATTATTTACAAATATTAAAGGGGCACATCGATCCCCTAATATGGTGTTGCCACCCGACCAGTGTCTCGGGGGCTACTGCATTGCCTATTCAATGTAGAAAATTCAAAGTGCTCAGTGTTCGGCATAACCGAACTATGGACAAGCGCATCTTCGGATGACAATAAGTACCATATGGGACTTATCCGGCATCAAGCTAATATATCACGGCGACTTCTAACGACCCTCTCTCAGGGGCCCGTCCGCCGATCACTATTACCTCTAATATATTACACTACGTTTCTATTCCTATGTATGCTGCCGAGCTAGGAGTTGATCCTCAGGCCGATTTCATGACCTGGGTCTCAGGGGCTACCAGGATCAGCAGTTTTATGTTTTACTTCAGGTGCATCTCGGATTTTAGGCCGATAGAAACCTTGAGGGCTACTGGCAATACATCTCGTCAGCAAATAAATTTATACGCATCGGAAATAAAATCCGCAAACAATCAGCCCATGACCGAGGTGCTGAGCCACCTCGGAAGCAGTTCGGCAGATAGCTCAGATGCAAGTGGCGGGCTCCTTAGAGGGCATTTCTGGCATTAAGCTCGGCTTACACTTTTTTGAACCAAGGTGATCTATGATACCTCGGATGCAGTTCGACGTTGGAGCTCGACTATAACAATACTCTTCGGATACAGTCCGGCGCTGGAGCTCGGATGCAGTTCAACGTTGGAGCTCGACTATAACAGTACTCTTCGGATAGAGTCCGGCGTTGGAGCTCGGGTACATTCTGGCATTGGAGCTCGGAAGTGGTCCAACATTGGTGCTCGACTGCAAAAGATACCTCGAATGCAGTCCGGCGTTGGAGCTCGGATGCAAGAGGATACTGCCGCCCGGGAACAACTTCAAACCCGTGGTGTGGCGTAAAAATAACAGGGCATTGATAAAGGCCGGAAACTTAAAGGGAATCCTCGGATACCTGACGTGTAAACTCTTCAGATGCACTTCGACGATCCTCAAGATCGAAGATGAGAAGATTTGTTGAACCAGTTTTCAAGACCGATGACCGAAGATGAAGAACAGTTCGGAAGAATCGAGGAGCGTCCCCAACTTGAAGACCGGTTCAGGGGGCTACTGACGGTGTCTTGGACTAGGGGGTGCTCACCACGTCGTGTCCCGACCAGCTGGATTGGGCCGAGGACCCCCATGGCGGTTCACTATTAGGCCAGTTTGGACAGCCCATGCCGCATACAAGGAGGATTCTACAAGACTTGGTGCCCAAGACAAGGACTCCTCTAAACCCTAGGCCTACGGTGCATATATAAACCGAGGCCAGGCTAGTCAATAGACAATCTCACATTCATACTACAATCTCGTGGTAGATACATGTACTCTATACTACACCCATATGAATACAATCAATAGCAGCATGTAGGGTATTGTCTCATCAAGAGAGCCCGAAGCTGGGTAAAACCCCGTGTCCATGTAACCATCGCTCCCAGACGCCTAGCTTAGGACCCCTACTACGAGATACGCTGGATATTGAACCGAAAGTCGTCTGTCGCCAGAGGGGGTGGCGGGGGCACTGGGCGGCAGTAATCCACGCACTCGGCTAGGTGGATGCGGACCGGGAAGCACGCCAGGCGGAGCGCCAGTCGTTCCGCGCGGTCAGGGTCAGCGTCGAACTCCACCGCATCGTCTTTGGGGAGCAGTAGCTCGGCGGAGCGCGGGATCGCGTCCGGGTTGGTAGTCCAGGCCGTGAGCTTGAAGACGGCCATGTTCGCCCCGCTGCGTTTTAGTGGGCAAGGTGCTCCACCTTGCAGAAGGGGGAGAGCAGGATCTCAGCGGAGGAACGGTGCCACGCGTGATCCGGTATGCCGTAGAGCTCGAGGGTGACGAGGAAGAGAGCGGTGATCGGTTCAGAGCCCGCCGAGTTGCTCCAGGGATGGAACGGCAGCCGAAACCACAGACAGCGGGCCTTGATAGCGGCAACCACGCGAGCCCGGAGCATGGGGTCGGAGAACCGGATGAGAAAATCTTCAGGGGCATGGGTATGCACCAAGAAGTCGCGGCCGTTGAGCTCGAACTCGGCACGCAGCAGAGCGACAACCTTCCCACAAGAAACTCCGGTACAGCTGCAGACGACCGTGTCGAGCAGGGCACGAGCCAGGGTCTGCTCAGCAACGATGATTTCTGCGGAGCGTGGGAGGTAGCAGACGATAGCCGCGGGGCGGCGCGCGGGGTGGCCTGGCAGAGGGGTGGCCCATGACATGCCGAACCTGCCGGGGAGGTCGAGTGCGAAGCAGTCACCGGCCTGGAGGACTCAGGCGCGGACCGGTCTGAACTCGAACAAGAGGAAACAAGCGGCAGGAAGGAAGCCGAGCCTGGCGTCGGCCTGGAAGACACATGCGATCCAAGGCTGGAGCTCGCGCGGGGCGGGGCCAGTGCCGGCCCGGAAGACACGGGCTTCGGCAGGCCAGACGTGGAGCGCGTGGTGGCCGCAGAGCCAGAGAGCACGGCGCGCTCACGGGGGGGACGAGGAGCCGCCGGGAGGATGTACGACGGCGGAGGAGCGACGGGAGGGACCCGTTGGAGGAAGAGGCGTCGGAAAGCTGGGCTGTGCAGTCCTTGGCCTTATGCCCGAAGAAGCGGCACCGCGCACAGCAGATGTCACGGCGGCACTCAGAGCGGGGGTGGGCGGTGCTGAAGCAGCGCGGGCACTCGCCGTCGCGGAGCCAAGACGGTCGCGGCGAGGTTGCTCACCAGGGCTGCGGCGCGGCCGGCGAGGGCCACTGCCGGGCGCTGCCTCTTCCGCTCGTGGCCACTGCCACCTGTCATGTGGCGTTCCTTTCTGACGGAGGCCGGAAGATCTCGGAGCGGATGCGGGGGCGCGTAGATGGCGGCGACGAGGAGGCGGCTGGTGACCGGGGGAGGGGGCGCAGGGGCTGCAGGCCTGCAGAGGATCTGCCTGTAGAAGGCGGGCGAGGAGCCAGCCGAGCCGCCCGACGAGGGGCTGGCCTCCAGCCATCGGTCTGAGCGCGAGCGGCCGGCCGCCGCAGGGGAGGGGTGAACATGGGGTGGTCGACGGGGTCGGAGCGACCGCCGCCGGGGTGGGTGGACGCCGGGGCCGGAGTGGCCGCCGGCGGTAGGCGAAGGTGCGAGGCGCGGGGCGCTGGAGCGTGAGAGGAGCGTCATGGATGCATGTTAAGATAAATATAAGTAACAAGGATAAAACATTACTTATATAGCAAAATATAGGATACAGAGTTATACGCAAAATATCTATGTCAATGCAAGAGCAGAGTTGACGTGGCCAATTGGAGTCCAGAGCAGATCATGTTGATTATCCACACGGACACGGTGGAGGTGATTATTATAGCTGAGCGCTGGCGGGGTAAAAGGCCAAAAGTAAGTAAAGGACGAAAGCGGGCTAGTGGGTGATTTGGTTTGCTGCTGCAGTGGCTACTGGTGCACTGAGATGGACGGTGAACCAAACCATGTGTAGCAACTCGTTGTTTTATCTAGGGATGTGTACTTGGCTACTTTTTTCTTTTGAAGCTAAACGCCCTCCGGCTCTTTATTCATTAGACGCTAGCATGTCTGACTGCAAACAATCAGTCAGCCATCCAGGGATTGTATCATACAAATGCATAAAAACAGAGAGTTTTAACGAATGCCTAGCTCGACGGTGGGCCGCCATGTTAGTCTCACGACACGCAAACCGTAGCCTAAATCCCTGAAACAAAGTAGACATCTCCTTCATCTCCATAATGAGGTGAAAACACGTCGACCTCTGAGGTACCTCCCAGAGCCGCTGGATCTCTTGGCAGTCCGTCTCCAATACCACTTGCTGAAAGCCCATGTCTCGTGCCATTAGGATCGCGTCTCTGCATGCAAGTAGCTCAATGGATAATGGGTCAGTAACCCCGTCATATCGTGAACCTCCAGCTCTAACGAGTGCGCCATGATGATCTCGAGCAACGAAGCCCGCTCCTCCACGTATTAGACCCATATCCGTAGCACCATCGGTGTTGATCTTTATCCACCCCTCCTCCAGTGGGTGCCACCTCGGGGGAGTAGTAGCTTGGGTCTTCTTCCTCTCAGGGATCTCAAGTGACCTGATAATCTCTTCGATGATCACCATTGATTTGACCGGCTGATACACCAACTCACCATGAGTATAATTGTTCCTGGAATGCCACACAACCCACATCACGGTAATCATAATGGCCACCACATACTTCTTGTATAATCGTTGATCTAACAGATCCCGAGACCATGATAGTGGGTGTAATCGTGGTATATCAATACCAAATAAACGTTCTGATGCCTCCCAAAAACGTCTTGCATGGTCACATTCCATCAACGAGTAAAACAACATTTCATTGTCATGTCCAGACATCAGGCAATTCGGTCGCTGCTTGATATGCCTCCTCTGAAGCTCGCCATAGGACGGCAAGAAATTCTTTAGCACGCGCCACCAAAACACCCGGATCTTTGGAAGCACATTGATCTTCCATAATGCCTTCCACATGGTCGATTCACCAGATGATGAACCAACTATCTCAGTCACCTGTAGCTTAGTTTGCACCTCATGCCTGTATGCCGACCTGACCGTGAAGAGACCTGACTTCTCCTTTGCCCATGCCCACACATCTGCCCCTGCCACACGCGGTCTTGCCATGGAAAGAATAGCTGCCGCATCTGGGGCGTCGAAAATACTCTGAACGAGCTCCTTATCCCACTGATTTGACACCGGGTCAATCAGGTCCGACACTACTTGGATTGAGTTTGACTTGAGGGCTCCCATCGGTTTCATTGATATGGTTCCATCTATCCATTGATCATGCCACACTTCGGTGGTATCTTCATTACCAATCCGCCGAATGAGTCCCTTCTTCAACATCTCTCTCCCTTTGACAATTGCTTTCCATGTCTTGGAGGGGCTAGCGGGGCGGCCTGCCGTTAGGAAATCCTCATTAGGGAAATACCGTGCTTTAAGTACACGTGCACACAAGCTATTTGGATTCTCAAGCAACCTCCATGCTTGCTTTGCCAACATCGCATCGTTGAAAGTTTCCAGGTCTCGGAATCTCATTCCTCCTTGTGACTTTGCAATGCACATCTTATCCCAAGATTGCCAATGCATTCCTTTTCTGTCAAGTGATCCAGCCCACCAATATTTTGACATATTTGTCGTCAATTTCTTGCACAAACCTTTTGTGAGTTTGAAACAACTCATAGAGTAGGCCGGTAGAGCCTGGACCACTGACTTCAAAAGAACTTCTCTTGCTGCACATGACATTTTCCTTTCGCACCACCCTTGTACTCTTGCCCTCGATCTTTCATTAATATGTTCAAAACTTTGCTCTGTAATTCTTCCCGTAGCTGTTGGGAGCCCAAGGTATTTTTCTAACATCGCTTCTCTTTGGATTGGTAAGGTTTCCTTGACTCCCATCTTTACTGAAGAGCCATTATTAGGGCTAAAAAACATAGAGCTTTTCAGCTTGTTTGCACTCTGTCCGGAGCCAATGCTGTACTGATGCAAAATTTCATTCAGCCTAATGGCACTCCTGGAGTCAGCTTTCATGAAAATTAAACAGTCATCTGCACATAAAAGATGGGAAATCCACGGGGCATTATTGCTAACTCTGACCCCCCTATCAATCCAACCTCCATCATAGTTTTGCAGCATACACGAGAGGCCCTCTCCGCACAGCAGAAACAGATACGGTGAGATCGGGTCCCCCTGATGAAAACCTCTCGATGGTGAGAACACCGGCAGCAGTTCCCCATTGACTTTCACCTGGAAGCTCACTGTTGTCACACATGACATGACAAGGGTTATCCATCGCTCAAACCCAAGTTGGCGCATTATCCCTTTCAATACTCCCATTCTACTCGGTCATAAGCCTTGATCATATCGATCTTGACCACGCACCAACCTTGTTTTCCTCTCTTTCTTCTCATCAAGTGTATGCACGCATACGCCACTAGGACGTTGTCAGTGATCAACCGTCCCGGGACAAAAGCACTCTGCTCCTCTGCAAGAATCTCATCAAGAATCTCCCTCAAGCGATTAGCAAGCACTTTAGAGCAGATTCTGTATATAACATTGCACAATGAGATCGGCCTATATTGTGTAATATTTTGCGGATTTTTTACCTTTGGTATAAGCACAATCACCGTGCTGTTCACCGTAGCGGGCATGTGTCCTCCATTCAAGAAACCTAGGACCGCCGTTGTAACATCCGGCCCTATCAACTCCCAGTGACGCTGATAGAAACCTGCATGGAAACCATCACATTCGGGCGCCTTCGTCGGCCCTATAGCAAAGAGCCCAGCCTTCACCTCTTCTTCTCTGAACGGCCTCATGAGTCGTTCATTCATTGGTTCTGTTATTTTATGTGATACATGCTGAAGCACTGCCTCCACATCCGTATACTCTTGCGCCGTGTACAGACCAGTATAAAACTGCTGCACCTCGGCATCTTGGCTACTTGCCTGGTTAGAAGACGAAGAAGAGTCAAAGAACTAGTTGGACTGTTTGTATTTGAGTTCATTCAGTTAAGCTCGCTCGTCTCAGCGATAGTACACTTATTTTTCTGGCTGAAGATTTTGCTGCTGCATCATGAGCGCGCACCAACCAACCAATGCATCGAACTGGGTGTTTTTAACATCATTTTTCCTCCTCCTCCTTTCCCCCAACAGAATTCATTATTCCCTGGTGCGGCGATACTGGCGGATGAGCTGCTAGTACGTACGTGCTCTCGGTCTCGGCCGGTCCGGTGACGACTGACGACTCTGCCTGGCTAGGCCTCCCCCGATTGCCACGCCCCCGGCAGACGACAAACCATGCTGCCTAAAAGGCGCCGCATTATTGCGAGTATTCTACTGCTCCTGCTGTGCCATGCCGTAGTGTCATGCATGCATGCCACAGCGTACGTTTTTTTTAGAAAAAAAATGATCCCTGCTTCTGCATCTGAGTGATGCATACGGCCATTTTATTAATTATTCTTGCAAGACTTTACAAAATAATACAACAGTAAGATTAAAGCCACCGCCTAGAACTCTATCCAACATGAAGGCGCAGATAATCTGCTAATATCAAATGACATCACAACCAAACCTAATACGTAAGACCGGCGGTCTCATCCGGACGCCTTGCCGGGCATGGGTCTCACCTGTCCGGCGCACTCGAGGTCACCGCTTAACTTCACCGCCCATCTTCGTAATCAGCATCGATGCATCAACCTTACTCGGTCCAGCTATCGTCGATGCCACCACGGCGCCCAACGGCACTTCCTCCCTGCGCGCAAACATTTAAGCACGTCGTGTCGCCACTGACACACCTTAGCATCATGCTGCCAAGTACCATCAGTCGACACAGCTTGAAGTCTTTGAAAGATCTGTCGTGCGTAGCACCTGCCGACCAGGTATGACAAAACGTATACCAGAGCGTACGTGCGTGCGTACGCTCCTACCCCTCAAGATGCAGCCGCGCTGGGCAAAGGGAGCACTGGATTGGATCAGATCAGATCGATAGGTGCAAATGGTGCTACTCTAGGCTAGACACACGACATGGCGGGCGATTATCCTTTGAGAAGGAACCACTTTCGTCGGTCCTTCGCTGAGACACTGACGCGATTATCGCTGGCTCCGCTCGTGGCTACGGACCGAGCGAGCGACACCTACCCCGAAGCTCACCGCCCCAAGATGTGGCTGGGGCCGCCTCTGCCTTCGGACAAACGAAACTACTTCACGGACGACATGTGCTTGCACGATCCTGGGCCGATGCCTAATCCAACGACTTGGTGTACATTGACGTTTTGAATGGATGATGCGATATGGAGCGTCATGCTGAAATCGTCCATCAATCGTCGTCTGTGTAGCATTGCTCTCTGACAAATGACGGCTCACGAGTCCATCTCCTTTCAATATCGTTTGCGTTGTACTGATCGGCCCTTTGGCATCACATGTTTCTCCACCGGCGCAAGCTTGTGCCCGCAGATTGTTACGCAACAGTGGTTGTTGTAGTACATAATGGATAATGCACTACTACTGCAACAGCTGTAGAGTTCCCTTAAAATAAAATAAAACTACAGCTGTAGAGAACGAGATCCTCTAACATCACGAAGGGGATGTTAGGGAAGCTACAGTACCCTGACATCCCTTCTTCACATTCATATGATTACGGCTAAAATAACTTGAATTAATTTATAAATTACAAATCTGTTGCATACATTTACAAAAATTACATACAAATAAAATTGTGGTGCAATAAAATCAAGCTCATATTTATTTTTTATAAACAGTAATTTTCTACAGTACATATTGCTACAGTATCATGATATCCCTTTTCTATTTTATACTGGATTTGCATTGTAGCTTCGTGACATCCCTTCGTGATGTTGCATACGTTCCCCAGCGCTAGAGGTCTCATTTAATGGCCCTCTGGTTCGGAATTCCCAGCCAAGTACTTCGCCGCACCCAGAGACGGACTTAACGCAGCTAGCGTTGCACCCTATCTTGCACTAAGCCGGAAAAGAAAACACGTATGTTACCGCTCCTAAACTTGGCCCCGACGACAGAAATTAACGTGACAGAGACTCGCTAATAGTAACGCTTCAAAAAAACGCCCGCGCCCCAGGATAAGCACGCACGGTAGAGAATCGAATACGCATTCCTACCGGCCCGCGCGGCCTATATAAGCTGCTCCGCGCGCCGCTAAACCCTCCATCCCTCTCTCCCGCTCCCAGCTCCAACCTCTCGATCCATCGCCTCCAAGGCTCCAGTGCCGCGCTCCCGTCGCTTCCCAAAGCCTTCCTCCCCTTCTTCAAGCAGCGGAGACCGGAGCCTAAGCGGGGCTTCGCGGCAGGAGCTGGCTGACCATCAGCAGGCCCTCGCGGCGGCGCCGGCGCCGCACGTCGACACGGACGCGGAGCTGGCAGGGGAGACGGAGGAGCAGCGCGGCAAGTTCCTCGTGCTGCGCCTGTACGAGGCGCTCAACGCCCGCGACGCGCGCCGGGCGCAGGAGCTGCTCGCCCCGGACCTCGAGTGGTGGTTCCATGGCCCGCCCGCGCACCAGCACATGATGCGCCTCCTCACCGGCGCCGGCACCAACGCCGAGTTCAGGTTCTCCCCCCGCTCCGTCGACGCCTTCGGCTCCACCGTCATCGCCGAGGGGAGCGCGGACGGCGCCGGCCAGCTCCTCTACTGGGTGCACGCCTGGACCGTCGGGCCCGATGGGGTGATCACCCAGCTCAGGGAGTACTTCAACACCGACCTCACCGTCACCCGCCTCTCCGCCGCGGCGGCCACCAACAACGCCAGCGCGGGCTCCCCTAGCCACTCCTCCTCTTCTTCTGCCTCTTCCTCCCCCTCCTCGTCCACGTCCTCGGGCCTCTCCTCGCCGGCGCACACGCCCAAGTGGCCCAAGTGCCTGTGGCAGAGCCGCCGCACCGACCGCGCGCGCAAGTCGCTGCCGGGCCTCGTCCTCGCCATCTAACAACAGCAGCGCGCAAGTCGCTGCCGGGCCTCGTCCTCGCCATCTAACAACAACAGAGCCTACGAATGAGTAAACTAGAAGTCAAAGGAGTTGCTTTGCGTGCTTGAATTAGCAGTGTGATTTATTTGGTCTAGATCATGGATTATGGTGTGTACTCCTGCTACTGCGGCAATGGCTTGCTGCTGGGGCTGAATAAAAGTATATTGTATTGGAGCCTTAAGCAATGTGTGACGTGTCACCTTCATTTTTTTTTCCTTGGTGTCATGACCGGTCATCAGCTGAACCGAGCTACTCCCTCTTGATTTGATTTGACCACAGATTGAAAACTTGCTGGGTCAGGGACTGATGCTTCCTTAAGAGTGGCACCTCTCATATATTCTTGGCAAAAAATGCATACGTATAGGGAACAAATCCAAGCTTGCAGGAAACCGAAAGGTCTGGATAAACCGAGTACACGGATGCAGAGATTTTTTTTTATTCATACCAGAGCGGCGGAAAGTCTCCCGTATCCAGGGGGAAAATTCAGGGTGTTGCTTTCAGCGTAGCACGCACCAAACAAATCCTTTGATGTGAAGTTTGCTGGATTCCCGATGGCACTTGAGGAACACAACAAGTCTGGAATTTGCTTCACACAATTTGCCCACTTTACTGCTTTCTTTTCTTTTTCCACTGAACTGTCCGTTCCCAATTATTTCCGACGTGTAAAAGGTGGTTGACCCAAAAGCCGTCTGGGTTTTCGTCTTGGATTTTCTTCTTTTCTTTTCTTGGGGCCTTGCCTTTGCTTGCCAACCGGGTCATCTGAACATGCTGTTGGAGAGCACTTCAGGTTTTCAGCACCTTTTGTACAAAAAAGGAGCGGTTTTAAGAAAACCCAACAAGTTATACTTTACTTCCTTTGAGAAAACTTGAGGATTTCACTGCCTACACGAGACGCACATAAGCTTTTTGATCTTTGGCACTCGGATGTGCGTGACAGCATGCCACCAGATAATCTGATATGATAGCTCTTCTCTCGGCAATGAGATCGATGGGCATTCTGGAACCTGGAGGACTGCGGGTCTGAAACATGTGCCCTGTTCGACTGAACTTTCATAGTTTCATACTCATGCGTGTACCTTTCTGAATTATTAGGCGCTGTAAATTGTAACGGCGAGCCGGAAAAGCAGTACCCACGAACCAGCTCACTTGCCTTTCGGAGTCGACGTCCATATGCATGCGCTTTTAGGTATTTGTATATATGTATGTACTTGTGGCTGGCATCTGATTTTTGTGGTTTCTTATATATGTATGGTCAACTGTGGACCACCCTAATTACTAATTAACTAGTAGCTCTACATTATTGTACTGTACTTTTCAAGCTCCTGTTCAAACTCAACATATTACAATTTGACCAAAATGAAATCAATTTGTGCAGATAAATAATCGATGTACTTGGTCGTCTCATCGTCCTGCTTTCAGGCTAAAGCCAAAGCTCTGAAACAGCAGTTCAGTTCAAGCACTCCCACGCTATCGCAGGCCATTAGTACTCTAGGACGCTGGAATGTTAATTTTCAGCACTGAATGTGCTTTCATCCCAATTGGATCGTAACATCGATGTCGTGCCTAGTATTGAAAAGTTCAGCCGAACATCCAATCTTGCCTCGATGCAGAGGACTGGGGTTATCCTCCTTTTCGATAAAAACTAATCTTGCCCGAGTTGGGGATAAATCAATCACCAAAGGTACTCGACAACAGAGGAGGAAGGAAACGATGGGTCATCTTCGTCAAAGGATAGGAGAAGGAAATGTCCTAGCCAGTGGCAACTGGCAATAGCACTGCGTCGTAGTCCGTCCAGGCCAGCAACTCAGCGAGCATGAAGACTGTTCCCTGGATGTGCAAGTGACGAGTGAGCAGGAGGCCACTAGCTATACCTTCGATGACTAGGTCTCCAGACGAAACGAACGTGTCACGTTCGCTCCCTCGTTTTCTCCGATCCAGCTTGATCAAGTGGTGCCATGCGGTCGATTACCATTTGATATTTCGTAACTTATACTAGGCACAATGCATGCATGTGTATGTGGTCTAAGGTGGGGATCTATTTGATCCATTCGTGATGTGAACCTGCCTGCTGTCGGCTAAGAACTCATGACAGATAATTTGTGCCATGTCCTTATATTTTATTTCATTTTTTGAAAATTAAGGCTTTAGTAGTATATGGTATTTGCATCAAGATGCACAAGGCCATGATTTATTTCATAGCTTACTGTAAACAGGGGTGAAATTGCCAAATCAAACAAAATGGGACATGTCATACTAGAATCAGTTTACGAACTAAGGGAATCTCCAACGGCGACCCACAAATCCCCCCCCCCCCCCCATCCGTCCATGGATAGGACGGAGCCACTACGCGGACACGGATGCGGAAGGCCGTCATCCAATGCTAGCCGCAAACATCCGGTCAACAATTCAAACTAACCGGGCGAAATTCGATCAAACACGGAAGGATTTCATATAAACATGACGGATTTCATTACATTTACATCAACTAAGTTGTGCTAGTCTGGCTCTGGAGGTATAATTAATACCTAATCTAAATGGTCGCCGGCGCCCGTTCCCCATGTCCGGCCAATGAGCCCCAAGAACTGAAGCTTTGCCTTCTCCAATTCTGCCTCGGTGCTCTCCAGCTCCACCTCCACAACCTTTGCCTCCGGAGCCCCAAAAAATGAAGTACGCCTCCACGTCGCCGCCAAGCGACTAATCGGCCGCCAATGCTCAGCCCATCAAGCTTGGTGTCGACGTGAGGGGAGCAGCAGTGGCCTTCTTGGGACCCGACCGGCGGTGACCTACCGTGCACTACTCTTCCTTGCTGCCAGCGGCGCCCGCAGACGTCTCGTCTTGGTGGTCGTGGCGGCGAGGTGCGGCCTCGGCGTTGTCCTCCTCCTCCTGTCTCACCGAACACTGCGCCACCAGGCAAGGCGGATCTCGCGGGCAGAGCGGTAGGACTCCAGCAGCGCCTCTTGCTCCGCGGGGTCCGCGTCTGTTGCGATTGCCCTGCCAGTTGCGATCTGCTCCTCCACCTGCAGGTGCTTCAAGAGGAGGTGGTGGTTGTAGGCGGCCTCGGCCTGCGTCTCCCGGAACTACTCTTCTCGCTCCTCCCACACCATGTCCATGTAATGGGTACGGGCCTCGCCGATGGTCATGGACTCATGGTACAATGTGATGACCCACAATTATAGGAGATCAATCATAGTCCTTTCGACAAGTAAGAGTGTCGAACCCAATGTGGAGCAGAAAGAAATGATAAGCAGTTTTCAGCAAGGTATTCTCTGCAAGTACTGAAAGTAGCGGTAACAAATAGTTTGATAGCAAGACAATTCGTAACAAGTAACAAGTAGCAATAGTAACAAAAGTGCAGAAACAAAGTCAGTGGGGAACCCCCCACTGTCCAGTGCTTAAAAAAATGCAGCAAGGTGGCCCAATCCTTTTTATAACAAAGGATAAGCTGGAACGTTCTCTTATAATAAGCAAAGCACTCTTGGGGACACATGGGAATTGTCGTCTAGTCATGTTTATCATGTTTAGTTGATTCACGTTTGTTATTTTGATAATTTGATACGTGGGTGGACCGGTGCTATGGTGACGTTCTTACTTGTACAAGCCTCCCACTTATGATTACCCCTTCTCGCAAGCATCCGCAACTACGAAAGAAGAATTAAGATAAATCTAACCATAACATGAAACATATGGATCCAAATCAGCCCCTTACAGAATAACACATAAACTTGGGTTTAAGCTTCTGTCACTCTAGCAACCCATCATCTAGTTATTACTCCACAATGCCTTCCCTTAGGCCCAAGTATGGTGAAGTGTCATATAGACGACGTTCACATGGCACCACTAAAGGAAGCAACAACATACACATCATCAAAATATCGAACGAATACCAAATTCACATGATTACTTATAACAAGACTTCTCTCATGTCCTCAAGAACAAAAGTAACTACTCAAAAATCATATTCATGTTCAAGATCAGAGGCGTATAGAATATCATTAACGATCTGAACATATAACATTCCACCAAATAAACCAACTAGCATCAACTACAAGATGTAATGAACACTACTAGCAACTGCTACTTGTGAGCTGCGATTGGATTTTCTCGAAGAGGAGAGAATGAAGCAGTACAATAGAGATAGGTATTTCCCTCAATTAAGAACCAAGGTTATCAATCCAGGAAGAGAACCACGCGAAACCTCGTTAGTAGCACCTACACACACAAAAGCAGATACTTGCATCCAACGCAAACAAGGGGGTAGTCAATCCCCTCGGCGGTTAATTGCAAGGATCAGATATCATAGTGATAGATAGACAAAACAAAACACAAAATAAAAAGCCGTAAATAAATTTCAGCAAGGAACTTTTGGATTTTATATAGGATAAGAGTATACCCGGGGGCCATAGTTTTCACTAGAGACTTCTCTCTCGAACAAAAAGCATACGGTGGGCAAACAAATTACTGTTGGGCAATTGATAAAAAAGCGCATAGTTATGACGATATTCAAGGCAATGATCATGTATATAGGCATCATGTCCGAGACAAGTAGACCGACTCCGGCCTGCATCTACTACTATTACTCCACCCATCGACCGCTATCCAGCATGCATCAAGGGTATTAAGTTAGTAAAAATGAAGTAATGTCTTAAGCAAGATGACATGATGTAGACAAAGTAAATCCAACCAATATGAATAAACCCCGTTGTTTTCTCCTTAATGGCAGCAATACAAATACGTGTCTTGTCGCCTACTTTGTCACTTGGATATAGAGCACCACAAGATTGCACCCATTAAAAGCGCCTCTCCCACTGCAAGATAAATCAATCTAGTTGGCCAAACCAAACAGATAGATCGGAGAGAAATACAAAGCTATAATAATCATGCATAAAAGAATTTAGAAAAAGACTCAAATATTTCTCATGAATAATTTGATTATAAACCCACAATTCATAGGATCCCAACAAACACACCGCAAAAGAAGATTACATCGGATAGAACTCCAAGAACATCGAGGAGAACATTGTATTGAAGACCAAAGAGAGAGAAGAAGCCATCTAGCTACTAGCTATGGACCGTAGGTCTGTGGTAAACTACTAAAACATCATCGGAAGTGCAGCCCTCCGTAATTGATATGTCTCCGTTGTATCTACTTTTCCTAACGTTTTTGCTCTTGTTTTGGACTCTAATTTGCATGATTTGAATGAAACTAACCCAAACTGACGCTGTTTTCAGCAGAACTACCATGGTGTTGTTTTTGTGCAGAAATAAAAGTTCTCGAAATGGAATGAAACTTTTTGGAGAATTATTTTACAATAAAAGTAAAATACTGGAGCCAAGAACCATCAGAGGGGGGGGCCCTGGATGGGCACAAGACACCAGGTTGCGCCCCCCCCCCCTCTGGCGATCCCTGGTGGGTTGTGCCCACCTGGTGGCCCCGCATACCCTAATTCCAACGCTATAAAATCCTATTTCTAGAGAGAAAACATTAAGGAGGAAGTTTCATCGCGTTTCACGATACGGAGCCGCCGCCACCTCCTGTTCTTCATCGGGAGGCCAGATCTGGAGTCCGTTCAGGGCTCCAGAGAGGGGGATCTTCGATCTTCGTCATCACCAACCCTCCTTCATCACCAATTCCATGATGCTCCCCACCGGGAGTGAGTAATTCCTTCGTAGGCTCGCTTGTCGGTGAGGAGTTGGATGAGATTCATCATGTAATCGAGTTAGTTTTGTTAGGTCTTGATCCCTAGTATCCACTATGTTCTGAGATTGATGTTGTTATGACTTTGCCATGCTTAATGATTGTCACTTTGGGCCCGGGTGCCATGATTTCAGATCTGAACCGTTTATGTTTTCACCATTATATCTATGTTCTAGATCTGATCTTGCAAGTCATATTCACCTATTACGTGTTATGATTCGTAAACCCCGGTGTGACGGTAATTGGGATACTTTCCGGTGATGACCGTAGTTTGAGGAGTTCATGTATTCACTATGTGTTAATGCTTTATTCCGGTTCTCTATTAAAAGGGGGCCTTAATATCCCTTAGTTTACTTATGGACCCCACTGCCACGGGAGGGTAGGACAAAAGACGTAATACAAGTTCTTTCCATAAGCACGTATGACTATTTACGAAATACATGCCTACATTATAGTTATGAACTGGAGCTAGTTTTGCATCGCCCTAGGTTATGACTGTTATATGATGAATATCATCCAACGAATCCACCGATCCAATGGCTATGAATTTTCTACATATTCTTCTTGCTAAGTTACTACTGCTGTTATTACTGTTACACTTGCTACAAAATCATTGCTATCACAGTTACCATTACTATTGTTGTTACCATGATAACCCACAAGTATAGGGGATCGTTTTTAGCCTTCTTCGATAAATAAGAGTGTCAAACCCAACGAGGAGCTAAAGGCAGAACAAATATTCTCTTAAGTTCTATCGACCACTGATACAACTCTACGCACACTTGACGTTTGCTTTACCTAGAACAACTATGAAACTATTTTGCAAGAATGAAACTACGAGTACTTTGCGAGAATAAAACTACGAATAAATTGCAAGACAATAAAAGTAGATAGCTTTTGTCAACAAGAAAGTCATTTGTCCCTAGGCAATCGATAACTAGACCGGTAATCATTCTTACAATTTTATATGAGGGAGAGGCATGAGCTAACATACTTTCACTACTTGGATCATATGCACTTATGATTGGACCCCTAGCAAGCATCCACAGCTACTAAAGATAATTAAGGTTGTGAAACCCAACCATAGCATTAACTATCAAGTCCTCTCTACTCCCATACGCAACAACCCACAAACTCGGGTTTATACTTCTGTCACTCATGCAACCCACCATAAGCGAATCATGAACGTACTGCAACACCCTACAGCGGGGATCCCTCCGTTTGTGCGACACGGAGGGCACCGTAGGACACACTGGTGCGCGTTGGTGCTATACAAACAGTTTTTAACCCCTTTCCGCAACGACATTTGGAACGGTCGTCAAGTGAGTGTGGGCGGGGGTCCTTCCCACACGACCCAGAAACCGTCGGGATAGGGGGCCTTGGTGCATACAGTTGTCCCTATATAACCGTTTATGATATCTCGAATATCCCAAACGCTTCATCCTTGCTACTCGTTTGTGCTCGCATTGCCATCGAAGTCGGAGTTTTGTGGTTTTACCTAAAACCAAGCAGATTCTAGGCACAGGAGTTTTCCACGCACGTACCAAACTGGCTCTACGTTTACGATGCCTGGCACATCACAAACAGTTCATGATTATTAAACCATGTACGATAGTGTGACGCCCGGGTATTTAAGCTACAGTGAACCTCTGCTAATGATGCGTGTCACCTCGATTCATCATTACTAATCTCGCGTTAGTTCGAAACTGGTTCGAATTCAAATTCAAAATTTAGCAAACAATAAAAGTTTTCAAATATTAAAACTAAAATGTTCGGAGTGAGCCAAATAATCCCTAGCTAATAATGGTGGAGAAACCACACCTTTATAAAATGTTTAAGTACTATAAGATGAATAAAATAGCAGTAAAAAAACAATTATTTAAATACCTTCTGTAATTAATAAAATGTCAAACTAATTTATTTGAGGACTAGGCTTTTTGTGACTATGGGCTAAGTTGAAATACTAATTTAAATGCTGCATGTATATTTTACTAAAACTAAAATAATAGGAAGCAAAACTGAAACAGAAAAGGTAGAAGAAGTATAAAAGGAAAATAGTAAAACAATAAGGAAAAGAAAGCCCTCCCCCGGGGCCAACCAGCCCAGCTCGCTACTCCAGTCGGCCCGGCTGGACCGGCCCACCCCACCTCACCTACTAACCCCACAGACACCAAACCCTAACCCAGAACCCCCGATGCCTCTACTCTCTCCTTTCCCTCGATCCGATCTGGATCGGGGCACCCCTCGCGCCCGATCCCGCTCGTCGTCCTCGTCCACCGCCCCAACCGCTCCGCCTCCCCCACTCCACTCCCTGGCAGGCCGCCGTGCGTGAACCGCGACACCCGTCACACGGCACCACTGGCACGTCGCCCCATTGCCTCTGCCAGCCGCCCGTCGCCCTCATTGCTCGTCCCGGAGCCACCTCGCGGATGCCACCTCCCGGAGAACCACCGCATCGAGCCCCAGACCGCCTTCTTCCTCCTCGGCCCCGTCGAGCCTCGCCGGACCTCCCTGAGCCCGCTGCCAGTCCCCTACGGCCCCATCGTGAGCACCTCCCTCTCCTCGCCTCCCTTCCTCCATGTCGGACGTCACGTGCGTCGTCGCGTCACCCGCCCTCCTCGCTGCGACCTTGATGGCCCCCTCTGCTCTCTGCTCCCCTCGCCTTTGCTCGCATCGCTCGGCGGCGCCCCTCCCCAGGCGCGCCCCTCCCCCCTCGCCAGACTGGTCGTGCCCCGGCGCGCCCGACCCGTTCTCACGCAGCTCTCCCGACCCGGCCTTTTTCTCTCTCGACCCGTCGCCTCGTGGTCACGCCCGTCGCCGCCAGCAGACCCGCATCTTGCGCCCCTTTGCCCTCATGGCTGCCATTGCCTCCCCTAGCCGGGCGATCAGCCGTTAGCCTCGCTGGGTGGTGGGTCGCGCTGACCAGGCTCGGCGCCCGCGCCCGTCTTTGTGTTCGAACCGCTTAGGCCCTTGGGCCTATGACAGTGGGCCCGCCCTAACGTTTTTTTAAAAGAGAATAAAATTAATAATAATATAATTAATAGTTAAATTAATTAATTAACTAAACCAATTAACTTAACCTAATTAATCATTAGTTAAACTAATTAACTTGGTTAGTTAGTTAATAGTCAATGATGATGGGACCCACATCGTCGAGTTGACGATCAACACCTCATTGACTGCGACGTCATGATGACGTCGGCAAGCACTATTCTGGATAATGTTAGAATTAAATAGTTAAATAAATCCTAAAAATGATTTAAATCTTTTAAGATTAATATAAAATAAACCGTAGCTCAGATGAAAATACTTTGTACATGAAAGTTGCTCAGAACGACGAGAAGATCCCGGATACGCAGCCCGTTCGTCCATCACACACCCCTAACATATCAAACTCACAACTTTTCCCCTCCGGCTCCTCTGCCCGAAAACGCGAAACACCGGGAATACTTTCCCGGATGCTTTCCCCCTTCACCGGTATCACCCCATACCGCGTTAGGGCACCCCTAGCACCGTTACTTGTCATGTCATGCATCGATATGCATCTGTTTGCATGGTATTCATTGTTTCTTCCCCCTCTTCTCTCTGGTAGACTCCGAGACCGACGCCGCTGCTACCCAGTACGACTACGGAGTTGACGACCCTCTCTCTTGCCGAGCAACCAGCAAGCCCCCTTTGATCACGGATATCGCCTACTCTTCTATATACCGCTTGCATTAGAGTAGTGTAGCATGTTACCGCTTTCAATTAATCCTATACTTCTGCATAGCCTGTCCTTTCTACTATCATTGTTACCTTTACCTGCTATCCTACTGCTTAGTATAGGATGCTAGTATTCCATCTGTGGCCCTACATTCTTGTCCGTCTGCTGTGCTATACTATCGGGCCGTGATCACTCGGGAGGTGATCACGGTATATCTTATACTTATACATGATACATGTGGTGACTAAAGTCGGGTTAGCTTGTGGAGCACCCATGAGTGATTCACGGATTGGGGCTGAAAGGACCTTTGTCCCGACGGCCCTCTGGATGGATCTTTGTGGCGGAGCGGCAGGGCAGGTTGAGACCGCCTAGGAGAGAGGTGGGCTGGCCTGTTCGGCGTTCGCGGATACTTAACACGCTTAACGATTTCTTTGTATTTGATCCGAGTCCGCCATTTGGTCTATACGCACTAACCATCTACGCTGGAGTAGTTATGGGTATCCCGCGTCGTGGTATCGGCCGGCACTTCGTGACGCCTTGATCGAGGGCGCGCTACGGATTGGAACGTAAGCTGCTCTTGTATTAAGGGGCTAGTTACGCTTTGGCCGCCCTCGCAACGTGTAGGTGTGCTAAGGCGATGGGCCCAGCACCCAATGGCGCTTAGGTTTAGACCGCGCGTCTGGCCTCTCTTGTGCCTAGGTGGGGCTGCGGCGTGTTGATCTCCAGCGGCGGGCATGACCGAGAAAGTGTGTCCGCCAAATGGGATCAAGCGTGTTGGGTTATGTGGTGCACCCTGCAGGAAGTTAATCTATTGAATAGCCGTGATCTTGATATGGGGCGACTTGGAGTTGTACCTTGAACTTATGACAACTAGAACCGGATACTTAATAAAACACACCCTTCCAAGTGCGGATACAACCCGGTGGTCGCTCTCTCGGGGTTACGAGGAGGGATCGCGGGTAGGATTATGCTATGCGATGCTACTTGGAGGACTTGATCTGCTCTCTTCTACATGTTGCAAGATGGAGGCTGCCGAAGCGTAGTCTTGACGGTGATTAGCTATCCCCTCTTATTACGGCATTCTGCAGCTCGGTCCACCGATATGGCCCTTTACACATATATCCATGCATATGTAGTGTAGCTCCTTGCTTGCGAGTACTTTGGATGAGTACTCACGGTTGCCTTGTTCCCCCTTTTCCCCCTTCCTTTACCCGATTGCTGCAACAATACGATGGAGCCCAGGAGCCAGACGCCACCGTCGATGACGACTACTACCCCGGAGGTGCCTACTACTACGTGCAGCCCGGCGGCGGCGACCGGGAGTAGTTAGGAGGATCCCAGCGGGAGGCTGCGCCTCTTCGATCAGTATCTCGGTTTGTGCTAGCTTTCTTAAGGCAACTTGTTTAACTTATGTCTGTGCTCAGATATTGTTGCTTACGCTGACTCGTCTATGATCGAGCACTTGTATTCGAGCCCTCGAGGCCCCTGGCTTGTATTATGATGCTTGTATGACTTATTTATGTTTTAGAGTTGTGTTGTGATATCTTCCGTGAGTCCACGATCTTGATCGTACCGTTTGCGTGCATGATTAGTGTACGATTAAATCGGGCGTCCAAGTTGGTATCGAGCCATTGCTGTAGGAATCCCCCTTCCAACTCCTTGGCCGAAGTCGAGTCTAGACTTTACAAAACTTTTACTAACATGGCTGTGCGGCCCATGGGCCCACGTCGCCATTGGATGGTATTAGGATCTTTTACTCCTCGACCTTTACTCTGGGACTCTGATCTCTCCTCTATTCGGGTTAAATGAATTTTGCTAAATCTAACATTAGGATCTCGTTATCACTTTCACCCGAGAGCCCTTATTATTGATGATCATCTGCTGCACTGAAGACCTCAAGATACTCTCATTTGTTAACACGAGAACTTGTGTTCATCGCGTTTGCAATTCCCTTCCACCGTAAACCCTTATGGATAACTACTTGCGGTTGTTATTCTTACATTCATCCCCAGATTGGTCTTGTTATTACAAGATACCTGAAAAACTCGTCGTTGTTTCGATAATCCTTTGAGCTTCTGCCTTGTTGTTCTTTGTCACTGAATACCCCTACGGTTAATTCTCGCACTTATCGAGTATCCGCTCATCCCCAGCTTGATCATGTATTACACAAAAGTCATCGAAATACCATCCGGTCTTACGAAAATCCTCAGCAACCTATTGCTCTGGAATTTCTTGTTTGCTTTCATTATGATTAATCCCATAAGTATAGTAATCATATTGGCATCCTTTGTCACCATCATTTTTGAGTCCATTGATGCAATACGTTGTGAATGTTCACAATCATCAGTCGAGTCCTAGAAATCATCCCTCCGGCTCAGACGTCATTTTGAACAGGAGCTAGTTCTCGACCAATCAAATTGTCGTCGATTGTGCCCCTAAGTCCATTAAACTTGTCCATCCTTGATCAGAGCATCTGCTTCTGATCCTTAGATTTGGAATCATAATTCCTTTGCATTTAAGCTTCGGAATTATTCAATGGATTCCATAACCTGTTGCATTTTCATTCTTTCCTCTTCTGGTTGAGTACTGATACTCACATCAGATCCTTTGTGGACCATCAAGTCCTTTGTTGGATCTTTTCCGACAATATCCTTCATATTCAATCACGTTGGAAGTTCTTTACATGATACATAATGCCCCTGGTAAATTGTATCATCTGCTTGGCCAACCATGCTCTGCTTTCGAGCTGGTGGTATTTACTATTGAAGCTTGTGGTATATGTTTCCACGATACCCTGACGGGTTGAACCTATGCCTTCCTTTATATGTGTGAACTCGGAAGTTTTCACGAGACATACTCATCTGGTATTTCACCAGGTAAAACTTTCAACACTAATGCCTTTATCAAAGCGAGAAGTGAATGGAAGGTTATACATTGAAGAAGTGGGAGTCGACCTTGAACCTTGCGTTCATGCCCGTGGACACGATGTATAACTTATCATGGAAGCTGCTCGTAAAAATAATTACCCCCTTGTTATAAGTTCATCTTGTATCCGTGGTTCGATCCTTATGATCGTGGGTTCGACCATATTGTTCTTCTTTGATCCCATTTCTTGGACAAGTTTAAGTGCTTGCCTTCTCCAAATGACTTCACTTGTCCAACCTCTATCCCGTTCTACCCTTGAGTATACCCTCTGGTACCGCAAGAATATCATGGAACTACATAACTTCTTATGGGTTCTTCATCAACTGTTATTTCTCACGATTCCGATTTTCCTGGGTTTCGGGTTGTCGTCAACCGAGAACACTGATAAGTGAATCCATTCCGCACTTTGATTCATTAACTCTAAGTAATTTTCATTGCTTATGAGTTTAATAATCCTTCAAGTCATTCCTAGCCTAATCGACTACATCATTATCATGCTAATTTTAAGCTGCTACGGGCCCTTAATTCCGGAGCGCAACTTTTGATGATGAGCTAAGCTTATGCCGATTTTCTCGTCTTATCGTTCCACTTCGAACGACAAGCTTGAATTCGAGTTTGTGTCGTACTCATGGTCCCAAGAACATTTCGCTCCATCATTCCTTTGACTTGATGTCATCGCCGACCGATTACATCTCCATGAAACCTCTCGACAAAATTTGTCATGATCATCATCAACATTGTGAGTTCTTCCAAGATATCAATTGAATTCATGATGAGAAATACCATCCTTGCCCCTCGATGGTTTGTATTATCATCGGCAACGTTAATGCCCTCCCTCCAACACAAACCTGCTCATGTTTTGTGTATTACCTTGAGTTCCTTCCTACCCCGCTTGTGTTATGTTCTACTTTGGAATATTGCCATTTTTATGTCAAGGATGTCGTGGGAATTTCACCACCTCTTAAGAATTCTTGGTATGATGATACTTCTCACCATCACCATTCTTCCTTGGTCCCCATGTTGTTTTTATCCAGGATACCAATATGCTAACGGTGCCGTTTGAGTTGCCGTTTGAGTTCTGTACTTCTAGCAACCCTATTGCTTTGAAGTTAATGATCGACAGTTTGTTCTTAGACTGTTGGTTATTGAGTCGGCACTCTAACATTGATCTTGCTGGCTAAGGTCCTACTTCGGGTGCACCTTTCAACTAATGATTGATGGTGTAAGTTTTCCTAGAGCATACAACATTATATCATTTGAATTGGCAAGTGTCATCTTCTTGTTCACATTATTGTGGAAAGCCATCCATTTGGAATTCTCGATGGATTGTCGCTGAGCCCATCAGCCACCTTCTCATCCCTCCTTGGTTTAATGATGAACTATTGTTTGTGAACCCGCTCCCATAGTTCATTTCCGAGAATCTTGCAATGTCATTTCGTCTATTTGAGTTGCACCTTTTATTCTCGTGCATCCCGAGTCCGAGGTATCCTAACACCGATCAGATCTGAATCTCGGTCCGATATGATGGTTGGAACATTTTCCAAGAGTTATAACACTGGTCTTTTATGACCCGGTAAGGTGATGGCATGCCCAGACACCGGGCGGATGACTGCTGTTATAGTTCCCTTTCAACAAGGTTACCCATTCTTCCATGGGGAAACTGTAAGACTTATTCTGCAAGTTGTTCTGATGAATCCTTCTTGTATTCAAAGTCCGATCTTTGCTTGAAGACCATGTCAATGCTATCTCAAGCATGTCTTTGGTACTCCTAAGAGCATTTGAAACCCAATGCTAAATGTTTCTTGCTCAATTATCCAAACACTGCTTGTATGGGTAAGGTCTTGAAATTCCTCTCCCTTACCTACTTTCTATCCCGTCGTGGATATCTTGCTCTACTTGTCCTTGGGAAGGATATACCTCAAAACATGTGTTTAAACACATTTTCCTTCCATTGTTCGATTATTCGATAATTGTATTTTCCTTTCTATTGTTTTGTTTAACCTTTACGGTAATCCGACTTAACTAAGCAAAGATAATTCCTCGCTTAGGTAAGAACCTTGTGGTACCACGTTGTCGGTAAGGCCTCATTACTTTTGTTGATGACATTCGGTAACCACCGATGGACGAGAACCTTGCCTATTGGTCCGCCTCGCTCAACGAGCAGAAAATGGTTCTCTTCGTCCCCGCCCTTGGTTCCGACATTGTTGCCGACATAACAGACATGTGTCATGGTCCGACCTGCATGGTTATCGTAACCGTGCAAGATGACACCATTCTTTCTGTCTTTAACCCACATGGTGGGCCCATAACCCACAAGTTCCGCAGGATCGAAACCTGACTCTCCTGTACACCCCCGGTTTCCAAGTTATTCCTCGCGTGTGACTCGTATGTAATTCACGGACCATCGTCCCAAGTGATCTATTTTGGTATCAGACGCAATACTTATTCTCGTTGCCCTGAACCCCTTTCACCTTCTGATTTGGCATCGAACGCTTGCCTATCCGTTTGAAACTTCTCATGGTACCTCCTTACTTTGCTCTTGATATTTTCTTATGGTTCAAATCGAGAGTAACTTCCGCCACCTTCCTCGATGTTATCGACCAGATAGTCAACCTTGTAGAGGTCTGTCCTTTTGAAGCTACCCCTTATCATTTTCGTAAGTACGATGGAGTTCCTGAAGGAAGGATGACAACCTCATCATGATGTATTGATGCATAGGAATGAAAACATCAACGCTATGGATCTACCACTTCGAGAAGAGCGACCAAGACCGAGAAGATTCGTTAAAATTTCGTAACCAAATCCATTCCCCCTTACTCCCGCTCCTAAATCTCGGGACGAGATTTCTTGTAGTGGAGGAGAATTGTGACGCCCGGGTATTTAAGCTACAGTGAACCTCTGCTAATGATGCCAGGTCACCTCGATTACTGTTACTAATCTCGCGTTAGTTCGAAACTGGTTCGAATTCAAATTCAAAATATAGCAAACAATAAAAGTTTTCAAATATTAAAACTAAAATGTTCAGAGTGAGCCAAATAATCCCTAGCTAATAATGGTGGAGAAACCACACCTTTATAAAATGTTTAAGTACTATAAGATGAATAAAATAGCAGTAAAAAAAACAATTATTTAAATACCTTCTGTAATTAATAAAATGTCAAACTAATTTATTTGAGGACTAGGCTTTTTGTGACTATGGGCTAAGTTGAAATACTAATTTAAATGCTGCATGTATATTTTACTAAAACTAAAATAATAGGAAGCAAAACTGAAACAGAAAAGGTAGAAGAAGTATAAAAGGAAAATAGTAAAACAATAAGCAAAAGAAAGCCCTCCCCCGGGGCCAACCAGCCCAGCTGGCTACTCCTGTCGGCCCGGCTGGACCGGCCCACCCCACCTCACCTACTAACCCCCTGGAGACACCAAACCCTAACCCATAACCCCCCAGTCGCCCCCCTACTCTCTCCTTTCCCTCGATCCGATCTGGATCGGGGCACCCCTCGCGCCCGATCCCGCTCGTCGTCGACGTCCACCGCCCCAACCGCTCCGCCTCCCCCACTCCACTCCCTGGCAGGCCGCCGTGCGTGAACAGCGACACCCCGTCACGGGCACCGCTGGCCGCGTGCGCCCCGCCGTCTCTGCCAGCCGTCCTGTCGCCCTCGACTGCTCGTCCCCGGAGCCACCTCGCGGATGCCACCTCCCCGCCGGGAGCCACCGCATCGAGCCCCGCACTGCCTTCTTCCTCCTCGGCCCCGTCGAGCCTCGCCGGACCTCCCCGAGCGCGCTGCCAGTCCCCTACGGCCCCATTGTGAGCACCTCCCTCTCCTCGCACTCCCCTTCCTCCGTGTCGGAAGTCACCGTGCACGTCGTCGCGCACCCGCCCTCGCCTGCGACCTCGACGGCCCCCGCTACTGCTCTCTGCCCCCCTCTGCCTTTGCTCCGCATGCGCTCGGCGGCGCTCCCCTCCCTTCGAGGGCGCGCCCACTCCCCACCTCCAAGACTGGTCGCGCCCGGCCGCTCCGACCGACCTTTTTCTCTCGACCCGTCGCCTCGTGGTCACGCCCGTCGTCGCCAGAGCGACTCCGCATCGCGCCACGCCCCTTGCCTGCGGCTGCCGCCTGCTGCCTCGCGCCCCCTAGCCGGGCGATCAAGCCTTAGCCTCGCTGGGTGGCTAGGTCGCGCCTGACCAGGCTCGGGCGCCTACGCCCGTGCCCCTGTGCCCGAACCGCTTAGGCCCTTGGGCCTATGACAGCTGGGGCCCGCCCCCTATACGTTTTTTAAAAGAGAATAAAATTAATAATAATATAATTAATAGTTAAATTAATTAATTAATTAACTAAACCAATTAACTTAACCTAATTAATCTGTTAGTTAAACTAATTAACTTGGTTAGTTAGTTAATAGTCAATGACAATAGGACCCACACGTCAGTTTACGAGTCAACACCTCTGTTGACTGCTGACGTCATGCTGACGTCTGCAAGCACTATTCTGGATAATGTTAGAATGAAATAGTTAAATAAATCCTAAAAATGATTTAAATCTTTTAAGATTAATATAAAATAAACCGTAGCTCAGATGAAAATACTTTGTACATGAAAGTTGCTCAGAACAACGAGACGATCCCGGATTCGCAGCCCGTTCGTCCATCACACACCCCTAACATATCAAACTCGCAACTTTCCCCCGCGGCTCCTCCTGCAGCTAAACACCGAATACTTTCCGGATGCTTTCCTTCACGGTATCACCTCATACCGCGTTAGGGCACCCCTAGCACCGTTACTTGTCATGTCATGCATCGATATGCATCTGTTTGCATGGTATTCATTGTTTCTTCCCCCTCTTCTCTCTGGTAGACTCCGAGACCGACGCCGCTGCTACCCAGTACGACTACGGAGTTGACGACCCCTCTCTCTTGCCAGAGCAACCAGGCAAGCCCCCCCCTTTGATCACCAGATATCGCCTACTCTTCTCTCTACTGCTTGCATTAGAGTAGTGTAGCATGTTACTGCTTTCAGTTAATCCTATACTTCTGCATAGCCTGTCCTTGCTACTCTTTTGTTACCTTTACCTTTATCCTCTTGCTTAGTATAGGATGCTAGTATTCCATCTGTGGCCCTACATTCTTGTCCGTCTGCACATGCTATACTATCGGGCCGTGATCACTCGGGAGGTGATCACGGTATATCTTATCTTATACATGATACATGTGGTGACTAAAGTCGGGTCGGCTTGAGGAGCACCCATGAGTGATTCACGGATTGGGGCTGAAAGGACCTTTGTCCCGACGGCCCTCTGGATGGATCTTTGTGGCGGGCGGCAGGCAGGTTGAGACCGCCTAGGAGAGAGGTGGGCCTAGCCCTGTTCGGCGTTCACGGATACTTAACACGCTTAACGAGTTCTTGGTATTTGATCTGAGTCTGGCCATTTGGTCTATACGCACTAACCATCTACGCGGGAGTAGTTATGGGTATCCCGGCGTCGTGGTATCAGCCGAAGCACTTCGTGACGCCAGCGACTGAGCAGCGCACACCGGATTGGAACGTAAGCCTGCTCTTGTATTAAGGGGGCTAGTTCTGCTTTCGGCCGCCCTCGCAACGTGCAGGTGTGCTAAGGGCGATGGGCCTGCACTTCTGGCGCTTAGGTTTAGACCGGCGTCTGGCCTCTCTGTTGTGCCTAGGTGGGGCTGCGGCGTGTTGATCTCCAGCGGCGGGCATGACCCAGAAAGTGTGTCCGCCAAATGGGATCAAGCGTGTTGGGTTATGTGGTGCACCCTACGAAATTTAATCTATTGAATAGCCGTGATCTTGATATGTGGGCGACTTGGAGTTGTACCTTGACCTTATGACAACTAGAACTGGATACTTAATAAAACACACCCTTCCAAGTGCGGATACAACCCGTGGTCGCTCTCTCTCGGGGTTACGAGGAGGGATCGCGGCACGATTATGCTATGCGATGCTACTTGGAGGACTTGATCTGCTCTCTTCTACATGTTGCAAGACGGAGGCTGCGAGCGTAGTCTTGACGTGATTAGCTATCCCCTCTTATTACGGCATTTTGCGATTCAGTCCACCGATATGGCCCTTTACACATATATCCATGCATATGTAGTGTAGCTCCTTGCTTGCAGTACTTTGGATGAGTACTCACGGTTGCCTTGTTCCCCTTTTCCCCTTCCTTTACCCGATTGCTGCAACTGACGATGGAGCCGGGAGCGAGACGCCACCGTCGATGGCGACTACTACCCCGGAGGTGCCTACTACTACGTGCAGCCGGCCGACGATTTACGACGAGAGAGTAGTTAGGAGGATCCTGCGGGAGGCCTGCGCCTCTTCGATCTGTATCTCGGTTTGTGCTAGCCTTCTTAAGGCAACTTGTTTAACTTATGTCCGTGCTCGAGATATTGTTGCTTCTGGCTGACTTCGTCTATGATCGAGCACTTGTATTCGAGCCCTCGAGGCCCCTGGCTTGTATTATGATGCTTGTATGACTTATTTATGTTTTAGAGTTGTGTTGTGATATCTTCCCGTGAGTCCCTGATCTTGATCGTACACGTTTGCGTGCATGATTAGTGTACGATTAAATCGGGGGCGTCACAAGTTGGTATCAGAGCCGATTGCCTGTAGGAATCCCCCTTCCAACTCCTTGGCCGAAGTCGAGTCTAGACTTTACAAAACTCTTACTAACATGGCTGTGCGGCCCATGGGCCCACGTCGCCATTGGATGGTATTAGGATCTTTTACTCCTCGACCTTTACTCTGGGACTCTGATCTCTCCTCTATTCGGGTTAAATGAATTTTGCTAAATCTGACATTAGGATCTCGTTATCACTTTCACCCGGAGAGCCCCTTATTATTGATGATCATCTGCTGCACCAGAAGACCCCGAAGATACTCTCCGCTGTTAACCTGAGAACTTGTGTTCGTCGCGTTTGCAATTCCCCTTCCACCGTAAACCCTTATGGATAACTACTTGCAGTTGTTATTCTTACATTCATCCCCAGTTGGTCTTGTTATTACAAGATACCCTGAAAAACTCGTCGTTGTTTCGATAATCCTTTGAGCTTACTGCCTTGTTGTTCTTTGTCACCTGAATACCCCTATGGTTAATTCTCGCACTTATCGAGTATCCGCTCATCCCCCAGTTGATCATGTATTACACAAAAGTCATCGAAATACCATCCGGTCTTCCGAAAATCCTCAGCAACCTATTGCTCTGGAATTTCTTGTTTGCTTTCATTATGATTAATCCCATAAGTATAGTAATCATATTGGCATCCTTTGTCACCATCATTTTTGAGTCCATTGATGCAATACGTTGTGAATGTTCACAATCATCAGTCGAGTCCTAGAAATCATCCCTCCGGCTCAGACGTCATTTTGAACAGGAGCTAGTTCTCGACCAATCAAATTGTCGTCGATTGTGCCCCTAAGTCTATTAAACTTGTCCATCCTTGATCAGAGCATCTGCTTCTGATCCTTAGATTTGGAATCATAATTCCTTTACATTTAAGCTTCGGAATTATTCAGTGGATTCCATAACCTGTTGCATTTTCATTCTTTCCTCTTCTGGTTGAGTACTGATACTCACATCAGATCCTTTGTGGACCATCAAGTCCTTTGTTGGATCTTTTCCGACAATATCCTTCATATTCAATCACGTTGGAAGTTCTTTACATGATACATAATGCCCCAGTAAATTGTATCATCTGGCAGCCAACCATGCTCGCTTTCGAGCTGGTGGTATTTACTATTGAAGCTTGTGGTATATGTTTCCACGATACCCTGACGGGTTGAACCTATGCCTTCCTTTATATGTGTGAACTCGGAAGTTTTCACGAGACATACTCATCTGGTATTTCACCAGGTAAAACTTTCAACACTAATGCCTTTATCAAAGCGAGAAGTGAATGGAAGGTTATACATTGAAGAAGTGGGAGTCGACCTTGAACCTTGCGTTCATGCCCGTGGACACGATGTATAACTTATCATGGAAGCTGCTCGTAAAAATAATTACCCCCTTGTTATAAGTTCATCTTGTATCCGTGGTTCGATCCTTATGATCGTGGGTTCGACCATATTGTTCTTCTTTGATCCCATTTCTTGGACAAGTTTAAGTGCTTGCCTTCTCCAAATGACTTCACTTGTCCAACCTCTATCCCGTTCTACCCTTGAGTATACCCTCTGGTACCGCGAGAATATCATGGAACTACATAACTTCTTATGGGTTCTTCATCAACTGTTATTTCTCACCGATTCCGATTTTCCTGGGTTTCGGGTTGTCGTCAACCGAGAACACTGATAAGTGAATCCATTCCGCACTTTGATTCATTAACTCTAAGTAATTTTCATTGCTTATGAGTTTAATAATCCTTCAAGTCATTCCTAGCCTAATCGACTACATCATTATCATGCTAATTTTAACTGTGCTACCGGGCCCTTAATTCCGGAGCGCAACTTTTGATGATGAGCTAAGCTTATGCCGATTTTCTCGTCTTATCGTTCCACTTCGAACGACAAGCTTGAATTCGAGTTTGTGTCGTACTCATGGTCCCAAGAACATTTCGCTCCATCATTCCTTTGACTTGATGTCATCGCCGACCGATTACATCTCCATGAAACCTCTCGACAAAATTTGTCATGATCATCATCAACATTGTGAGTTCTTCCAAGATATCAATTGAATTCATGATGAAAATACCATCCTTGCCCTCGATGGTTTGTATTATCATCGGCAACGTTAATGCCCTCCTCCAACACAAACCTGCTCATGTTTTGTGTATTACCTTGAGTTCCTTCCTACCCCGCTTGTGTTATGTTCTACTTTGGAATATTGCCATCTTTTATGTCAAGGATGTCGTGGGAATTTCACCACCTCTTAAGAATTCTTGGTATGATGATACTTCTCACCATCACCATTCTTCCTTGGTCCCCATGTTGTTTTTATCCATGATACCAATATGCTAACGGTGCCGTTTGAGTTGCCGTTTGAGTTCTGTACTTCTAGCAACCCTATTGCTTTGAAGTTAATGATCGACAATTTGTTCTTAGACTGTTGGTTATTGAGTCGGCACTCTAACATTGATCTTGCTGGCTAAGGTCCTACTTCGGGCGCACCTTTCAACTAATGATTGATGGTGTAAGTTTTCCTAGAGCATACAACATTATATCATTTGAATTGGCAAGTGTCATCTTCTTGTTCACATTATTGTGGAAAGCCATCCGTTTGGAATTCTCGATGGATTGTCGCTGAGCCCATCAGCCACCTTCTCATCCCCTCCTTGGTTTAATGATGAACTATTGTTTCAGGAACCCGCTCCCATAGTTCATTTCCCGAGAATCTTGCAATGTCATTTCGTCTATTTGAGTTGCACCTTTTATTCTCAGGCATCCTGAGTCTGAGGTATCCTAACACCGATCAGATCTGAATCTCGGTCCGATATGATGGTTGGAACATTTTTCCAAGAGTTATAACACTGGTCTTTTATGACCCGGTAAGGTGATGGCATGCCCAGCACACCTGGCCGGATGACCTGCTGTTATAGTTCCCCTTTCAGCAAGGTTACCCATTCTTCCATGGGGAAACTGTAAGACTTATTCTGCAAGTTGTTCCTGATGAATCCTTCTTGTATTCAAAGTCCGATCTTTGCTTGAAGACCATGTCAATGCTATCTCGAAGCATGTCTTTGGTACTCCTAAGAGCATTTGAAACCCAATGCTAAATGTTTCTTGCTCAATTATCCAAACACCGTTGTATGGGTAAGGTCTTGAAATTCCTCTCCCCTTACCTACTTTCTATCCCGTCGTGGATATCTTGCTCTACTTGTCCTTGGGAAGGATATACCCCTGAAACATGTGTTTAAACACATTTTCCCTTCCATTGTTCTGATTATTCTGATAATTGTATTTTCCTTTCTATTGTTTTGTTTAACCTTTCTGGTAATCCGACTTAACTAAGCAGTGATAATTCCCTGCTTAGGTAAGAACCTTGTGGTACCACGTTGTCAGTAAGGCCCTGTTACTTTTGTTGATGACATTCCGGTAACCACCGATGGACGAGAACCTTGCCTATTGGTCCGCCTCCTTCAACGAGCAGGAAAATGGTTCTCTTCGTCCCCCGCCCTTGGTTCCGACGTTGTTGCCGACATAACAGACAGGTCATGGTTTGACCTGCATGGTTATCGTAACCGTGCAAGATGACACCACTCTTTCTGTCTTTAACCCACTTGGTGGGCCCATAACCCACAAGTTCCACAGGATCGAAACCTGACTCTCCTGTACACCCCCGGTTTCCAAGTTATTCCTCGCGTGTGACTCGTATGTAATTCACGGACCACCGTCCCAAGTGATCTATTTTGGTATCAGACGCAATACTTATTCTCGTTGCCCTGAACCCCTTTCACCTTCTGATTTGGCATCGAACGCTTGCCTATCCGTTTGAAACTTCTCATGGTACCTCCTTACTTTGCTCTCGATATTTTCTTAAGGTTCAAATCGAGAGTAACTTCCGCCACCTTCCTCGATGTTATCGACCAGATAGTCAACCTTGTAGAGGTCTGTCCTTTTGAAGCTACCCCTTATCATTTTCGTAAGTACGATGGAGTTCCTGAAGGAAGGATGACAACCTCATCATGATGTATTGATGCATAGGAATGAAAACATCAACGCTATGGATCTACCACTTCGAGAAGAGCGACCAAGACCGAGAAGATTCGTTAAAATTTCATAACCAAATCCATTCCCCCTTACTCCCGCTCCTAAATCTCCGGACGAGATTTCTTGTAGTGGAGGAGAATTGTGACGCCCGGGTATTTAAGCTACAGTGAACCTCTGCTAATGATGCCACGTCACCTCGATTACTGTTACTAATCTCGCGTTAGTTCGAAACTGGTTCGAATTCAAATTCAAAATTTAGAAAAAATAAAAGTTTTCAAATATTAAAACTAAAATGTTCAGAGTGAGCCAAATAATCCCTAGCTAATAATGGTGGAGAAACCACACCTTTATAAAATGTTTAAGTACTATAAGATGAATAAAATAGCAGTAAAAAACTTAAATACCTTCTGTAATTAATAAAATGTCAAACTAATTTATTTGAGGACTAGGCTTTTTGTGACTATGGGCTAAGTTGAAATACTAATTTAAATGCTGCATGTATATTTTACTAAAACTAAAATAATAGGAAGCAAAACTGAAACAGAAAAGGTAGAAGAAGTATAAAAGGAAAATAGTAAAACAATAAGGAAAAGAAAGCCCTCCCCAGGGGCCAACCAGCCCAGCTGGCTACTCCAGTCGGCCCGGCTGGACCGGCCCACCCCACCTCACCTACTAACCCCCTGGAGACACAAAACCCTAACCCGTAACCCCCCAGTCGCCCCCCTACTCTCTCCTTTCCCTCGATCCGATCTGGATCGGGGCACCCCTCCCGCCCGATCCCTCTCGTCGTCGTCGTCCACCGCCCCAACCGCTCCGCCTCCCCCACTCCACTCCCTGGCAGGCCGCCGTGCGTGAACCGCGACACCCCGTCACGGGCACCGCTGGCCTCGTGCGCCCCGCCGTCTCTGCCAGCCGCCCCGTCGCCCTCGACTGCTCGTCCCCGGAGCCACCTCGCGGATGCCATCTCCCCGCCGGGAGCCACCGCATCGAGCCCCGCATTGCCTTCTTCCTCCTCGGCCCCGTCGAGCCTTGCCGGACCTCCCCGAGCCCGCTGCCAGTCCCCTACGGCCCCATCGTGAGCACCTCCATCTCCTCGCACTCCCCTTCCTCCGTGTCGGACGTCACCGTGCACGTCGTCGCGCACCCGCCCTCGCCTGTGACCTCGACGGCCCCCGCTACTGCTCTCTGCTCCCCTCGCCTTTGCTCGCATGCGCTCGGCGCGCTCCCTCCTTCGGGCGTGCCGCTCCCCCTCGCCCTCGCCAAGACTGGCGCCCGGCCGCCCGACCCCGACCTTTTTCTCTCTCGACCCGTCGCCTCGTGGTCACGCCTGTCGTCGCCAGGCAGACGCGCGCTCGCCAGCGCCCCTTTGCCCTGCGGCTGCCGCTGGCCTCTGCCGCCTCCCCTAGCCGGCAACCGTGCCATTGGCCTCGCCTGGTTGGCTGGGTCGCGCTCGACCAGGCTCGGGCGCCTACGCCCGTGCGCCTGTGCCCGAACCGCTTAGGCCCTTGGGCCTATGACAGCTGGGGCCCGCCCCCTATACGTTTTTTTTTAAAAAGAGAATAAAATTAATAATAATATAATTAATAGTTAAATTAATTAATTAATTAACTAAACCAATTAACATAACCTAATTAATCTGTTAGTTAAACTAATTAACTTGGTTAGTTAGTTAATAGTCAATGACAGTAGGACCCACACGTCAGTTGACCAGTCAACACCTCTGTTGACTGCTGACGTCATGCTAACGTCTGCAAGCACTATTCTGGATAATGTTAGAATGAAATAGTTAAATAAATCCTAAAAATGATTTAAATCTGTTAAGATTAATATAAAATAAACCGTAGCTCAGATGAAAATACTTTGTACATGAAAGTTGCTCAGAACGACGAGACGATCCCGGATACGCAGCCCGTTCGTCCATCACACACCCCTAACATATCAAACTTGCAACTTTCCCCCTCCGGATCCTCTGCCCGAAAACGCGAAACACCGGGAATACTTTCCCGGATGCTTTCCCCCTTCACCGGTATCACCTCATACCGCGTTAGGGCACCCCTACCACCGTTACTTGTCATGTCATGCATCGATATGCATCTGTTTGCATGGTATTCATTGTTTCTTCCCCCTCTTCTCTCTGGTAGACTCCGAGACCGACGCCGCTGCTACCCAGTACGACTACGGAGTTGACGACCCCTCTCTCTTGCTAGAGCAACCAGGCAAGCCCCCCCTTTGATCACCAGATATCGCCTACTCTTCTCTATACTGCTTGCATTAGAGTAGTGTAGCATGTTACTGCTTTCAGTTAATCCTATACTACTGCATAGCTTGTCCTTGCTACTCTTTGTTGTTACCTTTACCGCTATCCTCTTGCTTAGTATAGGATGCTAGTATTCCATCTGTGGCCCTACATTCTTGTCCGTCTGCTTGTGCTATACTATCGGGCCGTGATCACTCGGGAGGTGATCACGGTATATACTATAATTATACATGATACATGTGGTGACTAAAGTCGGTCGGCTTGTGGAGCACCATGAGTGATTCACGGATTGGGGCTGAAAGGACCTTTGTCCCGACGGCCCTCGATGGATCTTTGTGGCGGGCGGCAGGGCAGGTTGAGACCGCCTAGGAGAGAGGTGGGCTGGCCCTGTTCGGCGTTCGCGGATACTTAACACGCTTAACGAGTTCTTGGTATTTGATCCGAGTCGGCCATTTGGTCTATCGCACTAACCATCTCTGCGGGAGTAGTTATGGGTATCCGGCATCGTGGTATCGGCGAAACTTCGTGGCCAATGATCGAGCAGCTGCGCAGGATTGGAACGTAAGCCTGCTCTTGTATTAAGGGGCTAGTTACGCTTTCGGCAACCCTCGCGAACGTGGGTGTGCTAAGAGCGATGGGCCCACCCCTATCGCTTAGGTTTAGACCGGCGTCTGGCCTCTCTGTTGTGCCTAGGTGGGGCTGCGGCGTGTTGATCTCCAGCGGCGGGCATGACCCAGAAAGTGTGTCCGCCAAATGGGATCAAGCGTGTTGGGTTATGTGGTGCACCCTGCGGGAAGTTAATCTATTGAATAGCCGTGATCTTGGTAACATGACGACTTGAGTTGTACCTTGACCTTATGACAACTAGAACCGGATACTTAATAAAACACACCCTTCCAAGTGCGAGATACAACCGGTGGTCGCTCTCTCTCGGGGTTACGAGGAGGATCGCGGGTAGGATTATGCTATGCGATGCTACTTGGAGGACTTTAGTCTGCTCTCTTCTACATGTTGCAAGGCGGAGGCTGCGAGCGTAGTCTTCGACGGGATTAGCTATCCCCTCTTATTACGGCATTCTCAGATTCGGTCCATTGATATGGCCCTTTACACATATATCCATGCATATGTAGTGTAGCTCCTTGCTTGCAGTACTTTGGATGAGTACTCACGGTTGCCTTGTTCCCCTTTTCCCTTCCTTTACCCGATTGCTGCAACTGCACGATGGAGCCCGAAGCGAGCGCCACCGTCGATGATGACTACTACCCGGAGGTGCCAACTACTACGTGCAGCCAGCGGCGACGACTGGAGTAGTTAGGAGGATCCCGGCAGGAGGCTGCGCCTCTTCGATCGTATCTCGGTTTGTGCTAGCCTTCTTAAGGCAACTTGTTTAACTTATGTACGTGCTCGGATATTGTTGCTTCGGCTGACTCGTCTATGATCGAGCACTTGTATTCGAGCCCTCGAGGCCCCGGCTTGTATTATGATGCTTGTATGACTTACTTATGTTTTAGAGTTGTGTTGTGATATCTTCCTGTGAGGCCCTGATCTTGATCGTACACGTTTGCGTGCATGATTAGTGTACGATTAAATCGGGGGCGTCACTAGGTAGACAATCACACACATTTAGTTTTCCCGCATCGTATGTGATAGTGTCTGACGTCACACACGCTTTGCAACCGGCAACTGTGTGCATTGTTACACACGTTTTCTCTTCGTGAACTGTGTCGGATTATGATGTATATCGCACATGTTGTGCTTTATTAACCATGTGTGCCTTAATGACCTGCACACCGCAATTTCGCCCTAATTTAGTTGCTTCTATTTAAAATTGTACCTAGTTTAAACTTGAAAGTAGGCTATAGCTTTATTCATATCCATCAGGTTCAAACAACCAATGCATTATTCGATTCACAGGTACATATGTTTAAGAATTACATAAGCACCAAATAAAGAATGATGAACCAGGGTTCTATACTTGTACTATTATAGATGGTAAAGAAAGAGGCGACAAACATTCTGGTTGCTGAACAAGGTGAAGCGGAATGGCCCTATTGTGCTCTCCTGGATGCAAAGGCATGCACGACTCTACTCCAACCCCTTGTGATGGCCGCCCGCCAATCATGTAGTTTGAGAGGTAATCTTGAGTAAACTACTCCAGGATCACTGTAAAGGAAAAAAGATTCAGACATTGTCATCTAACACAACTCATTACGGGTAGTAAAAAGAAGGCTACAGGGTTCTTACTTACCATCCTGCAGTTCACTGTTGTCTTGCATAAATTGTAAACAAATAGTTCGGTTGACATCTTTTGACTCACTTTAATAACAATCTTTATCAGTTTCCTCACTTGATGTTGGTTCATGAATATCTCATTGCCCCATACGCAGAAAGGGTCGAAGTGTGGATCTTTGGCAATGATATATGTACCTAAAAGCACCAAGTTAATATTTGAAGCTAAACAACAATTGCAAAATGATGTAGTGCAACACTCCCTCCATCCCGTTATATAAGATTTTATTACATGTATATCTAGACATCATCAGAACATTAAGGTAACACTCTTCCTGTTGCTATGTAGCCTAGGATTGCATATTTAGTCATTCAGTACAATGCATGTTGCTATGTAGCCTCAGATATATTAAATATGGCCCTAGTTAACCTACCGATAAATGGGTTACAGATATATTCAGTGAAATGTCCGATTCGACGATTAATCCCTTATCAGCCCCTAGGCTATATGGTACCATCTACCAAGATTCTGAACAGTAAGTACATATAAGCAATGCGATGAAACTAACCTCGATGGAAAATGGCACTGTTCTCAATATTGTCATGTATGAGTACATATAAAGGCATGTTAAGCACAACAGGCTAAACACCAACCAAATATATCCATGATAGACAACATAATCTACAAATGATAGCTTCAGTGTGCAGGCTTAAGCATGCTAGTTAAGCAAAACAAGAAGTGGAAAGGTGTGTTAACTGCATCAGGCATACACTACAAAAAAAAATACACATCCATGACATGTAGGGCCGAACGAATTTTTTTCCTGTCATACTTATGACACTTCTATGACGATAATCGTGACAAAACCCGGTATCATCATAGATGTGGTGGGGTCCTACTTCTATGACAAAAAATCATGACAGAAAATGGTTTTTTCGTCCTGGGCGGGCCGGAGACGCAGCTGCATGACATACTTTAGGCCGTCCATGACGGAGAAAACCGTGGTAGAAGCGAGGGCGAGGAAAATATCGGGGGAGTTCCCGATTACGGTGGGTGGTCGGGGGCCGAGCGATGCGCATTTCTCTCGTCGTACAGCAGCGTGTGCGGCGTTAACGCTCTAATCGAACCCGGCGGCGTTGGGCTCTAATCGAACCCGGCGATTGCCTGCGAGTTACGCGTTCTTGAACCCGAGCGATCGATCGATCCCTTGCTATTAACTGAACCCGAGTGATTCCTTCGCTACTGGTGCTAACTGAAGCCGGTCGAACACTGCCGCCTCCTTCCCTTGATGAACAGTGGGCGTTGTTGGGGGGTTTGGATGAACAGTTCCCGGTGGGGGTTGGATGAACAGGACCCCATGGTAGTAGAGGCCGTTGCCGCTGGATGAACAGTACCCCGATCGATTGAGCGGATGGATGAACAACACCCCATGGAGGGCTGGATGAACAGGACCCCGTGGAGGGTGGTTGAGCGATAGCTGATGGAGGCTGGATGAGCAGTAGCCCATGGAGGATGGTTGAACAGGACCCCGTGGAAGGGCTGGTTGAGCAGTGGCGGTGGAGGAGTGTGCGGTGAAGGCTGGATGAGCGAGGAGCCCGTGGATGAGCAATCCGGGTGGAGGTGGAGGAGGTCGACGGTGGGCGAGCGAGAGCCGTGGAGGCTGGAGGAGGTCGACAATGGAGATGAACAGTATCCCGTGGAGTCCCGTTTTGCGGTACACCACACCCCTCCTGATGAACAGGACCCCCATTTCGACCGTAGCGCTCCAACACAATTCAGTTTCCTCCGTTTTGCGGTACACCATACCCCTCCCGATCAACAGGACCCCGTTTCGACCGTTGGAGGTCTGTTTCCTCCGTTTTGCGGTACGCCAGACCCCTCCCGATGAACAGGATCCCATTTCCACCGTGGCCGGTCGAACACAAGGCCGTTTTATCCGTTCTGCGGTACGCCAGGCCTTGTTTCCATTGCATGTTCCGTCCAAGCCGGTTGGCTCCCGATGAACAGCACGGGTTCCGTTGCCTCCCGATGAACACGACGCATTCCGTTGCCTCCCCATGAACACGACGACGATGCAGCTTCTCCATTCCGACCCAGCCACAGCCATGTACACGAGCCCCGGCCGTACGTATGCGCGAGTAGGCGTTTGAGACCCCGCCCATATGTACGTACGTGGCCGTATTTACTTTCTTGCACCCTGGCCGTTGTACGTACGTGTACATGCTACGTGCGCGCCTCTACTACCACACGTGCCCTTCCTTGCACAGCCACGATTCATCGCTGCAGCCTGCAGACAGACCGATCGACCAGTATGTACATACACGTTCGCGACCAGAATGACAACGCTACGTACGCTTCGACCAGGTGGGTCGGTATCGAGCACTTCCTTGCGTCGAAGATGTAGCTGGTGGGTCCCGGCGATCGGGGCGAATCATTTTTTCCGTAATATGGGCGCACTTCCTTGCGTGCGAAGATGTTCTTGGTGGGTCCCGATGGTCGGGGAGAAAACATTATTTTAGGGTAAAAAGGATGCGATTGCATGCATGCGTCCATAAGGCGTGGTGCGTCCCCACTATCAGCCTCTCACGTCAAATCATCTTCCGATGAATCTCGGTTGTTGACCATGTTGACCACACCGTGCGGCGCACCAAGGCGGTGGACGACGGCGAGGCCCGGTGGAACGACCGGAGATGGGGAAGACGGGCGGTGGAGTCGCGAGATGGAAGGTGGGAAACTTGGTGGTTGGTGCGTGGCAACCTTGCCGCGGTGCCGCCCACGGGAGACACGAGCAAAACAGAGGTTGAAGAAGAACACGGCTGTTGGATTAACATCCAACAGTCCAGCTACTAATCATTTGTTGATTAAGTTGACAAAGCCTGCGTACACATCCGCTTAGTAGGCCCACAAGTCAGCCACCGTCGGCGGGTCCCGGTATCAGCGGGAGGAATATTTTATTCGCATAACAAGGAGGCACTTCCTTCCATGCAAAGATACAGCGGTGGGTCCCGGTGTCGGGGAGAAACATTTTTTAGCTTAATAAGGAGGAACTTTCCTTGCGTGCGACCATGGACCTCGTGGGTTCCAGCCGTCAGGCTCTCCACGTACAGTCCTCTTCCGACTACTCCCGTTTGTTGACCACGCCGCACCGAGCGCAGCGAGGCGGTGGACAAGGTGAGGCCCCGGACGGGAACGACCTGGAGATGGGAAGACGCGGCAGTGGAGTCGTAGATTGAGACGAGGAGAAGGGTTATAACTGGTTCTGGTGCGGCGTGGGGCTGTAGTCGGTGGAGAATAACAGGAGGTGTGGAGGGGTGGAGGGATAGCCTTGCCGGCGGTGGGGTAGCGCTTTGCGGCGATGCATGCTAAGCAGAGCTGCTAGCTGCTGGAGGCCGTACCAGGCGGTCCCGACGATGCTGGAGGAAGAACACAAGAGATTGAAGGTGCATGGCGGCCGTTGGATATAAATCCAATGACTGTGGATGTCATAATCATTTGTTGACCAAGTTGACAATGCCCTGCGTATGCTTCGACCTATTGGCCCACATGTCAGCCTGCAAATATGTGGCATATATTTAACCCATGTTTTTTCCATTTGTTGGGCTGGGTGAACAAATAATTTCGCGTCAATGCGGCCCACTTATATTTTCTAAGAAATCCCAGCCCATTTGCACTTTCTTGAAATACACAAATTATCTGGGATCGTTCTATATATAATGTTAGGTTAGAAGGAGCAATTAATATCAAAAAATAAACCGGAGCTACACATTTTTTATATATAAAATTAACAAATTAGCGAGTTATTGCTCAAAATAAAAATGAGCGCGTTATTATTACATTGGTCCTTAAAATCTTCACAAGCTTTTCTACGCAATCACCAGGATTTTCCTTTCTTGTGAGTCAAAAACAACCAGGATTTTCCTTCCCAACTTCTATTAAACATTTACTTTTATAAGTTAATAACATGTGGGATGTTTTTATAATGTATATATAAGTCTCTATAAAATATACGATAATAGTAATAATATAAATATATATTTATATATAATGTGGTTAGAAGGGAAAACATAAATTGGACACAACATTATTATTCTTATATATAGATAAATAGAACAGAGATCTGCGTTTTATTAAGAAAAATACATTGGGCTGCCGATCTTTAAGAAAAATCCCATAGGCCGGTATGGGTCTCAAAAAATAAGTTGAAACCACTGTCTCCGTATGCCGTGGGCTACGCATGTTAAAAAAATGACACCAGCAGATCCCCGAGCGAACTGGATTAAAGAGGGGGCCGGCGGTGCGGTTGAAGCTTACATCGGGGCGATTTTTTCTTCGATGGATGGCTCTCGATGGCGTTTTTACTTGCCTCGCACCATACAACTTGTATTTTAGCCTCCCGATCCGTGGTGGACCAGCAACCCATTTGCTGGGCGGGCCAACCTACAGAAACCAGCACTCGATTTTTCATCAAGCCCCCAAACAACGCGGTACTATGTTTGTTTTGAGGCCGAAAACATTACGGCAGGGGTTGGGCGGGGGAGGGAGGAAGACAGAGCAAAAAGATTAAAAAGTGCTGATGCGCCATTGCTACCCTAATAAAGCAGGTGCAATTCTTCTCGGGAAGAAGGTGTGCCTTTGACACCCACACGTCACAAATCCCACACTAGGCATACTAACAAGTTCACACACAAGTACAACAGAAAAGGTAAACATTCGTATCAAACTCAGGTTCACAGGACACGTTCATATTCATACCCAACTTCACAATCAACAACTCAAAAGGTTCATATATACACAAGTTCAGCATGTCTATGCATCCAAATGATTGATAGATCCCACGACAATATTCATAGATAATTCACAAAAAGATTCAGATATACACATGTTCAGTATGTTTATGCATCCAAATGATTGAGATCACAGCCAATATCATCCATGGACGAACTTTAATTACCTAGTGTACAGACTGGTAAATGGTGTTCAGTCGGAGGTACTTCTTGCTAAAATTAATGCTTGTACGAGTAAACTTTCGAGTACATAAGAGGCAGAACAGACAATCTGAACTTTGCTTGTAGGTTTATCCTCAAATAGTGGCCTCGTGCCAAGGGAGGTTTGAGAAACTTGGCCACTACTTTCATCCAACTAGTTCTTGGCTCATCTTGGTCACTGTAGCTCGCCAAAATTCTACATTGCAGACCCGAAAGGAGGCGGTTGAGAAAATGAACCACCCAAATTTTTGTGCAGTTCAAGCTGAAATGTAGCATCCTGGCGTCTGGTGATTAAGTGCAGGATGAATATCTGCGTCAACCAACTTGTCTAGAATCTTTAGACTCCATGCCATCTGATTCACTACCATATGTGCCGATAACCAAAAGGCACAAGTTGGGACAAAAAGATGGATTGTGTTTTTTACGGGCTATCGCCAAGCAATATTTTTAGCGTTCACTCTCCTAATACTTGGAGTTTGACAACTGGTTGACGTTGGTTGATACTCGAATGAATATAGGCACTTCTTCTTGTCAACATCGATGCTTGTCTGAGTGAACTTTGGAGTACATAGCAACAACATAAGTACCTGTCCATCTGATCTTTTTGTGCAGTTTTACTGAAATCACCCAATGTAATGATTTGCGTGCGAGTTCAGGCTCCAAGTTACCCCTTTATGAAATCGGCAAACAGTAGCACAATACCAAATTACCAATACATATGACAAGCACAATAATCAGGATAAAGACCAGTACCAACCTGTGTGAGGTAGCATATCAATTACTATTTCCTTTGGTGGAAGCGAGATAAATAGCGGTGACAACAAAGGAAGAATGCAACCAGTTAGCGGCGGCATGAAAGGAAGGAAGCTCGAGGCAATGAAGCACCAAAGTTTTTGTGCAGTTCCACCAAAATCGAGCATCCTGTTGGCACATATATTGAGAGAGTGAGATTCTGTAATAGTGGGACTAGTTGATGAAACATACACTAACAAATAGAAGCACCCTCATTATCTTAATGGGTAAAGTTAGCAACATAGTAGTCTTGCTTAAAGAGAGGTATTTGTTTATTTAATCGATTGCCAATTAGCTCAACACTCAAAGCATTGCCATGTATCATAGGTTGCAAAACTTTAACATGCAAAGATAACGGAGTTTCTCATGACGATGTACGATACAAATAGAGATGACAACAAACTAATATGGATGAAGGCCTTAGGCCGGTACAAAACTGAGGAAAAATGCTTATTCATGTATTCCCATAAGAGATGATAAAGCACTCACTGGAATCACTCAATAGTGTATATTTTTGTGCACTTCAAATGCATGGTGGAAATCACTCTTGTTTACCAGTGCTGAGATTATATTGAAAGATTATTAAGAATTTCCAACAGAGTTAAAGCACTGGCTGGGATACAGTTCATTGTAATGTCTTGTGTAGTTCCACTAAAATGTATGATTGGCACAACATGATCCCTGTTTGCACAAGTAGGAACAAGGTGAAACCTTCATTAGCTTGGTGAGAAAGGATAGAAAGACATTAGCATATTACTCTAACAGTAGCATCAAATTCATGATGGGCAATACACAAAACATTGCCTCATTAAACCAATGGCAATAAATTGACATGCAAAACAATAGCGCTATTATGTAATGACACCAATAATATTCCCTCCCTGCTCCACCACATGATTCACCTCCATAGACAAACATACACATGTACATGATTCAGCATAAGGTGCTACTAAAGATTTGTTTAACTCCGACAGGAAAATTAGGCAGCAATAAATTAGTGGTACTTAAGTATTCCTAATTAATTAAGTGACCTTGCTGGAGAGACAACAGAAGTGGAAGGGCTCCCTAGAGGATCATCTCACATGTAAGGTAGACGTTGCCGGAGCCCTTGAATGGCCTCGACTGAGGCCTCTGGCTTCAGCAAGATCACCTTGGCACTGTTTATTCTTCTTCTTCGTCCTCTTCATGCTCTATTTCTCTTTCTCCTCACCAGTTGGTGAAACCAAGTACATGATTGGCCTTCTATTTCTGAATTGGTTTTGTCAGTGAGGGAGTACAAGTGTACTAGTAAACAATAGCATTAGTTTCTCATGGGAGTCACAAAATAGTGATGAACACATGCATTAAATATCATTCTTACCTAAAGGAAGGTTATGGCGCCAATATGGATGATGAGGATTAGAACACATATCTCCCTTTGTGCAGTTCCACCGAAATGAATCAACTGTTCCATTCTGACATTCCAGTTAAACAGCACAAAGTCACTTCTTTTAAGAAGTGTTTTGTGCAGTGCACCAAAAGGTCACAACAGCAATTTCGTGAAATGGATATCCCTGTTTGCACAAAAACCTACAATGGAAACAGTGAGAGTCTCAAACAATTACAGGCAAAAACCTTTGGCTAAACTTGTCATGGCTTATAACAGTGGCATGGCTTCATTTTACTAGGGGCGTTAGATTAAGAATAGCTAAATATTTGGTATAAGGGCATGGGACAGTGGGTAAACAAGCAGTCCAGCACCATGTACCTAAACAGGGGAAAAAAGTGGTGATTCAGAGTTTTTTTGCCCTGAGAAACAAACATCCAAGAAACATATCTGGGTTGGTCCCATTTTTGCACTCTAGCCACCTACTCCTATGTGTGGATAGCATATCTAGTCCTGATCATACCATTATGTACAACGTTGTCGGATTTCGGGTTCCGGCAGACCCTCTAGGTTTGAACTCTGGTGTGCACACGGAGATCTCACCTCCTACCTACCTACACCTCGTCGCCTCATGAGATCTAAACTACACAAAGAGAAACACAAGGGACACAAGGTTTATCTTGGTTGGGCCACCATTGTGGTGTAATACCCTACTCCAGTATGTGGTGTGGTGGATTGCCTCAAGGGCTGATGATGAACAGTACAAGGAAGAACAACCTCGCGAGTGCATTCTTGGCGGTGCGATGAGCTGCTAGGGGAGTTCGGTGCGCTCTCTCTCTCTCTCTCTCTCTCTAGATTGCTTGATCTCTAGCTACATTGCGGATTACGGATCCCTCTACCTGTGGGTGGCTAGTCCTATTTATAGGCAAGGCCACAGGCCTCTTCCCAAATATTGGCGGGAAGGGTGCCAACAATTGGCCATTTGAAGGGAACATCTAGTACACTTATCCTGACTAAAGTTGGTCCTCGCTTTGCCAAAGGCTCAGCGATGGCCTTGGCTTGGGCTCCACGATGACCTCCTTCTTGCCATTGTGTTGGTCTTGGTCTTGTTGCACGAAATGGTTGCCTTTGCTTGATACTCTACTGCGCTTGCCTCCTTTGCACCAAAGAGGAAATGAGGACAACTGCTTGGGGTGGCGCCCCTGGTGCCCTTAGTGCGTCATGGCTTGCGTCATGGGCACCTCGTGAGTACCCGCCTTGATCTCTCCGCCTCCTCGCGAGCCCGGCTGACGAGGCCGTGCTGAGAAGCTTCTGTAAATCCACCCGCGAGGCTTGGCCCCTCACGAGGTCTTGAGCTTGTCTTGATGAAGATGGGCGTCAGGGCCACCCTTTGAAACCACGCGCGAGCGAGCAAGTCTAAGTACCCCGTTCCCGAGCGCCGACAGTAGCCCGGGCCCAAAGCGCGCTGGACTTGGCTTAGCGAGAGAAGCGAAGGGCAAGTCACGAGCGCCACGGGCCCCTAACAGCTGCGACCTTGGGCGCCAGCGTGGCGGTTGATTGGGCGTGGGCGCCCTGCTTCCCAGCGCCTTGACAAGCTGCGTGAATCGACAAAAGCGGCACCCGTCTAGGCTTTTCCTCCTTTGCCTTCTCGATTATTGCCCAGATCCCTTTCTTGCTCCTATCCTTCCCTTCCGAAATCCCGAACTTCTCCGACCCGTGCCCTAGCAAGGTATGGCGCCTCGCCGGACCCGGCGAACTTAGTACTCGCCGCTTTGGACTCCCGAGCGTGTCGGAGAAGAGCCTTGCCCGCCTGCTGGATGATGGCGGCGCAAAGGCAGCAGCAGGGCAGCGGTGCTCAAGGCTGGCTCTGCCCTTCACGAGGACCAAGGAAGCACCTTCTATCCGCTCTTCGTGAGCGCCATTGCCGCCGGTCTGGTGCCTCCCTTTTCTGAGTTCTTCTTTTCTATCCTCCGCCATTACAAACTGCACGCTCTGCATCTCCACCCCAACTCTGTTCTCCTCCTGGCGATCTTCGCCTACTACTGTGAGGCTCACATCGGGGTGCAGCCCTCAGTGGCCTTGCTGCGCCACTACTTCTACCGCCGGGCCTCCCGCGGCCCCATCACCGCGTGCGCGAGCTTTGTCGCGTACAACAGCTCCAATGCCATCTTGAAGCCCGGGAAGAGGATTGAGGGCTTCAGGAGCAAGTGGGTCATGGTAGATGCTGGGCGCATCCATCCTCGGCTGATCCTGCCCACGGACCAGCCGCCCATCGGCGCTTGGTCTCGCGGAACTTCGTGGATCCCAGCAGCCAGATCTTTGGAGAAGATGGGCCGCGACTGTGGCGGGCAACATGGCGGCAGCAAGCTGACCGGGCGTCGCTCACGAGGGAGTTCTGGAGCACGGGTGGCCCGTTCGGCAATACTACGCTTCATTTGTGGAGGCCTCGCCCGAGCCCGTAGTCTTGGCCGGCGAAGATTTGGCGCGGTCCTCCAATCTTTGGTCGGGGAGGCGTGGCGAGGCTGGGCGCTCTGTACCCTGTTCGCCGAGATGATTGGGAGCAGGTGGTGGACTCCATGCCGCTTTCAGCAGGGGCGGGGCTGTGCCAGCGGAGGTTCCAGAGACCCGGCGGCCTGGCGGTGAACATTTCGCCGGCAACTCCAGCGAAGAGGAGGTAGAGGAGGCGGGAAGAGGGCCCGACTCGGCGACCGGCGGGGTCGAGGCGCCCCTCCCAGTGCAGGTCCCGCGCTCTCCGCCTCTTGCGGGACGGCGATGAGGATGGCGATGGCGAGGTGGCGAGCTTCGCCCGATCCCGAAGAAGGACAGGGCAGGGCTGGTTCCCAGGGGTTTGCTCTAGCTCGAGGCGTCTGCAGACAGCGCCTCCTGCTCCCGAGCCTCTTGAGGCTGATCCTGCAACCGGCTCTCGGGCTTCAAGTTCGGCGGGAGGTTGCTTGAGCCCGCGACGATGACCGATAAGTGCTTGATTCTCGTTTTGCTTCTTGCTTCGTCGTTGAGGCTTGATATCTATATTCCTTGGCTAGAGTGGCGCTGCTGAAGAAGAAAGGGAAGGGGCTCTGAGGCTTCATCAGGATAAGCGCCTCCATCCACGAAAGAAGGTGGCGGCAAGGCACGGGCCTCTCCTGCCGGTCATCCTCGCGAGGCACAGGTGGAGCTAGGCTGGGGAGTTCAGCCCCCATGGCCCAGCGACTCCGAGTACCCTTGCCCGCGCCACTACATGCGATCATTGGGCGCAGAAAGTCCCATCTCATGGTGCTGTGATTACGCTGCCGTCCTCTCCTCCTACTCCGCCAACTGCCGTTTCTCCGACTCCTTCTATTGTCCTTGATCGTCTGCTGCTGAACTGGACGGCTGCGGAAAAGATCTTGGCGGCCCTCCCTCGCTTGGTGGCGGACGCTTGGAGCTGGCCTCGGGCTGGGTTAAGCTCGGCGCTCGATTCGATTCGGCGCTGGTTCGATCATGACGGCTTGCGACGAGGAGAAGCATGCCGTCCTTGAGGCGAAGGCCGCTCGGCGCTTCCTTGGGGAGGTAGCCGATGTCGAGGTCGCTGCAAGCATTTGGAGAAGCGAGCTGCGGGGCCTCTTGCGACCAACTTGCCAAGGAGGCCCACGTCCACCAAGAGAAGGAGGAAGACATGAAGGCTCGTGAGGTGGCCGCCAAGGACGGGGCGCCAGCTTGATGGCGCCATGGCCGCTTAGTGCGCTAGAGCAGGAGTTGGGCGAAGAAGATCGAGCTGGATGGCAAAGCGCGGGTCTGGCGAGGACCACGTGGCCTTCTTGCGAAAGGAGGTGAAGGCTCGCACCTTCTTGAGGTCGCTTCTGACAGCGGCTTGGAGAGCCCATGGCGGCGTGAGGGCGGCCCGCCAAGCTGCTTCCCTTCCTGGTCCAGCGCCCTTGAAGATGTCACCCTTGGCCTCGGCCCCACGGTGAGGCCGGTAGCGTCTCTGTCTTCTGCAGCAGCGCGTCTTCACCCGTCTACCTTCGCGACTAACGTCGACCTTGACAGCTGTTGGAGCACGTGAGCGGCGAGCTTGCCGCTGCATTGCTGAGGCCGTGAAGGGTCGGCGGAGCTCTGTTGGCGAGATTTGGGCCTTGACACCAAGCGAAGGGCGCTACCGATCACGAGGCTTCCGGGCGAACCCGCCCAGCGCAGCTCGCCGCCAGCGATGGTGCTGCCAACAAGTGACTCTTCGTGGCTCTTGTCCGCTTTCAGCTCACAACATGCATCATGCCTCGTGGAGGCGTTTAAACTTCGTTTGGCGTTGTGAAAACAGTTATGGACTGTAATATTTGCTTTTGAATTCCTTGAGATTTGTGCTTTTCCTTCCTACTTGCTCATGTTCTCGTCGGCGAGCCGGCCGCATACCTCAGCCGCCGTTAGCCCGACCGGATACGGGGCGGGACTAAGGAGTGAGGGCTACGTGACAAGTTAGGCTCTGATCGCGATGCTCGAGTCCCCTTAGCGCCACGAACAACAAGTAGGGAGGTGAGATGTATGGGTGAATTTACCATTCTCGTCGGAGCCGGCCTGCGCATACCTCAACCGCCGTTAGCCTTCCGGAACTAAGGGGTGAGGGCTACGTGACGATTAGGCTCTGAGTCGCGATGCTCGAGTCCCCTTAGCGTTCAAGCGACCTTCGTACCTTGGCTCCGCTTTCGGGGAGGGCGTCGACGAACCAGGCCGAGGGGCTGGCTGGAGTGGCGTCGTGCAGGCGTGACTCGGCGTAGCCCGTGCCCACCCTCCGCGGCATTCGAGGGAGGCATTACGATGAGGCCAGGCATTGAGCTCTGGGCTCCACGAGGTTGATCGGCCGGGGCCACCCTCGATTGTTTATCACCGGCCGCGGAGCATAAGCGCTTCCGTATGTGTGCGGGCATAGCCGCTCCTCGGCGGTGTCGTCGGCCAGCGGAGCATGGTGCTTCCAGTGCGTGGGAGGGGCTCCCCTCGAGAGGAGCCCCGGCGTGTACAGCCCATACGACACGTGGCTGGCGGTAGGGCCTGACGAGGTATATCTGGGCACTGTGGTCGTCAGCGGGACTCACGGGCCCTACCTCAAGCGGGTTCGCTGACACGAAACCTTAACTTGTGATGTGTTCACTGCAAATTTGGTTAGATGTCGGCGCTCTCGTTCTCGGGTTCCGGCCCTCGGCGGGGCTCGGCCGTCATTGGTATGCCAGGTCGCGATGCGTGGACAAGGCCATAGGGTGAGGGCTGGAGAGCGGTGGGAGCCCATGGTCGCGATGCTCGGTACCCCTCCTTTAGCGTGCAAGCGGCCGACATTAAGGAAGAGAGGTGCCATGGGCGGGCGCAAATAACAATCATGATGGGTCAAGCGCATAACCGAATAAATGCAAGAGGATACATGCCACTGGTCTGGCCCGAGTGGCTTGGGGATGATGCAGCCGGCGCCCCAATAAGGTAAGCTAGAAACATGAAGCAAAAGGATACACGCGCGAGGGGCGGACCCACAGCGGCACAGGAATGATGCAGCTCTGGGGCGCTCCCGGCTGAAAATGAAACTTCGAAGGATGTCACACGATAATGTTGAAGATGAGTGGGCGCCGTGCGCTCACGAAGCCGATCTTCACGAGCCCCAGGCCAGGGGCCTCGGGAGGCTCGGGCGCTAGTGGCTCCTCGCGGACCATCTCCATCTCCGCGGGACTGCGGAGCCTGGCCATGAGCCTCCGGGATGCTCCTTATGAGGCGGGCGTGGCAGCAGCGTTCGGCAAACCATAAGGCATCGAGCGTGGTTGTGGGGTGGACCTTCATAGTGCCCCAGCGTGAGGGCGAGGCGCTCTGAGGCGGCTCGGTTGAGCCTGGTATGTCGATGCAGACGCGCAACCCTCCATCCTCGCCTGGATGGGGAGCTACGGCGGATAAGCGGCGGCTGCCACTGTCACATCCCTAGCTTCTGGCAATGCACTGGGCTAGCTTCATGTATGCATCATGTCTAAATTTTTTGGAAACCTGAAATGGGGGTGATCAAACCCTAGCACTTTAAAATCCAAATAGGTCTAGCTTAAAAAATGCATTCAATGAACCCAAAATGCTTCCATCAATGTTTGGTAATTTTGGCAAGGCCTTGGGTCCAAACCAAAAATAGTGAACATTTTTGTGTATTATTTTGGGCACTGAGTTTAAATCATTATTGTATTTGCATTTGGAATTATATTCATAATATGTGGAATATATTTCAAAATACCTGAAATAATTTATGTGCATTTGGATGGGTCCATTGTGGCAACATAAATATTTCGATGGAGTTTAACACTAGTTTTAAATTTTGCTTAGATTGAAAGCAGTGGCAAAGATTTAAATAAAAAACAGAAATAGAAAGGAAGGAACAGACCTTACCTCGACTTACCTTGAGGTCCACGAGACACCAGCCCACTGCAGCCCACAGCGGCCCAGTGGCAGCCAATGGCCCAGCCCAACCCACCACCGCAGCCCATACAGCCGTCTTCCTCCCAGCGCCCGATGGGCGGGGGCGTGGTCGCCAGCGCCTTGCGCAGCTCCTGCTTCCACCGCGACACCCGGCTCTTACAGCAGCGCCACGGAGGCCTTGAGACCTTTCCCCCCTGTTCCCCTCGCAGTTCTCTCTTTCCCCTCCTCTGCTCCCTCCCCTCTCTCTGTTCGTGGGCACCCGAGGCCGCCGACGAGCACCGCCGCGGTTGCAGCCGTCCCTGTGCCTCTCCGTTCTGACCCTGCCATCCGCCTCGACGCCGTGAAGCTTTCCCCTCAGCAAGCGCAAGCCCGGACGCCCTGCAACACCGACACCACCGTCGTCTTCCCCCTCGGGCTCCGACCACCACCGCCGTTGATTCGCCGCACGCAGGACGCCCCCGAGCCCGCCGAGCTTCTCTCCGACCTTGCAGTGAGCTCCTGATCCGAACCCCTCTCTTTCCCCTCGCGTTTGCGAGCTCTAGGCCATAGCTCCGTCGCGGCCGAACTCCGGCCGCCACAGACCTTGTCGCCGCTGCCGCTACGGACGCTGGAGTTTGCGCCCGAGCGCGTCATCTTCCTCACCTCGCTCCCAGGAGCCGAACGCACCTAGTAGATCATCCATAGCCACACCATAGCCCCCTAGCCGCTCGAGGCCGAGCTCCGGCCGCGCCTCGCTCCTGCGATTGCCGCTACAGGCCACCCAGCCAGTTGCAGCCACCCTTTGGGCCGCGCGCGTCGTCGCGTTCAACAAGACACATCACGCGTCCTCCGGCGCGGAGTTGGCCGGACGGGCATCGCCGCGCGCTCCGATTATCGCCGGAGTTAATCCGGTGACAAGGTAGATGAATTAGTGCTAATGACCACCGCTAATTAGCCCCTCTCAACGACATATGGGCCCCACGCCCTTAACTAACCACTGCTAAATTTCTGTTTAGATTAGTTTAATCACGGGGACCCACCGATCGAGTTGGCTGTCTTGGCGTGTCTGTTGACCAGCCCACTAGTTAGCGTCACTAACCAGCCCGATCAGCGACCGGTGGACCCCCTTGGTCGGGTTTGACTGGGCGCCAGTTGACCTCTTGACATAAGGGTGATGTCATGCTGACGCAGTAAAGCATTTTCTGGATTTAAGTTTATCCAGGAAATTCCAGAAAATAGTATAAACTTCAAAAAATCATAGAAATTAATCTATAGCTCAGAATGAAATAAATTATATATGAAAAATTATCAAAAAAATGCAACCTATCCATCTGTATCATCTTCATGCATGTTTGAGCAACCTAAAGCTACTGTATAAGACAACTTGAATTAATGGCATTTGAAATGTCATATATGGAGTTTGAATTTGAATCTTTGATTCAAACCAACTCCATTTAATCTGCTGCTAGTTGCTTTAGCCCAAACCACAACATATTGCCATGTCATGATCATGCATCATATTGTGCATTGCATTGATTGTGTTCTCCTTCTCTGTTGCCGGTGGTTGTTCCCTCTCGATAGGCGTGGTTCCGCGATGAGTTCGATGACACGATGAAGAACTATATTATCTTGAAGTGTCAGGCAAGCAAAACCCCCTTGTTCATTCCGATACAACCCCACTCTCTCGCTCCTGCTCTCTTTTACTGCATTAGGACAACAATGATTCATCAGTTGTTTGCTGCGGTAGCTGAACCCCTCCTCTGCATGACCTGTCATTGCCACAGTAAATAGATGAAACCCAATAGCATGAGTAGGAGTTGTTTGAGCCCTAATGTGCCTACTCATTCATGCCTGTTTGTCATGCCTGCTACTGCTTAGAGTTGAGTCAGGTCTGATTCATCGGGGATGAATCAGAGGTGTGTGAACATGTCCTACTGTTGAGAGCTAAGTGTGTGAACACGATTTGGTAAAGGTATCGGTGAGAGGCCATGTAGGAGTACATGGTGGGTTGTCTCATTGAAGCCGTCCTCAGGAACTGAGTTCTGTGTTTGTGATCCATGACCAATTACTACCACACATTGGAATGCTTAAGTGCCCCTCTCGACTTCTTAACCACCCTTGTCCTCTGTCCGGGGAGTTGCAAGTAGTTTACAGTGTTTGTAGTATCTTTGGAGGCCGTGGGCTGTCTTGACCCGAGGGGTGGGCTGTGATCGGTAGGCACGTGGCGGGTATGCTGGCGCCCGTTTGGTGTCATGGAACCCTGTACACATCGTTCGGGGCCGTATGTGAAACCTCGGCGGACTCCTGAGATGGAACCTGAATAGGCGATAACCTGGACTAGAGACTTGAGTGTTTAGGTAGGTCGTGGCCGACACCCTCGCTGGACTTCCGCTTGAAGGTTGCAGTACATGTTGTGTAGCAGCGGTAAGTGGTGAGGCGTGTGTGAAAAGTACACCCTGCGGTTATAAATGATCTATTCGAATAGCCGTGTCCACGGTAAAGGACTTCTGGGTTGCCTATAACAGTTCATAGACAAGTGAAAGTGGATACTCTAAAATGCACAAGATAAGCATGAGTGCTATGGATGGCCTTCTCGTAGGGAGACGGGAGCGGATCCATAGTGGTGTATTGTTATGGTGAATATGTGGACTCGTGTGCGCCACCTCAAAAGAGTTACTTGCAGTCGTAGTTTAGGATAGCCACCGAGTCAAAGCTGGCTTGCTGCAGTTAAACTCCACCACCCCTTTATTGATACCGATGCATATGTAGATAGTTCGATGTAAGTCTTCTTTGGGTACATTTGTACTCACGCTTGCCTATTTATGTTTTGCGAGAGAGGCGTCGGTCTCGCTAAATAGTTCTGCATGGACTTGACGTTTAGCTTGTTACCTCAGCTATGATCTTGTGCCCTCGGCGAGATCAGTAGATAGTCGGGCTTCTCGGCCTTTTTCATTTATAGTTATGCGTACTCAGACATGTTAAGCTTCCGCATGTGCTTTGACTTGTATGCTCTGAATGTTGGGTCATGAGACCCATGTTTGTAATATCTCGCTCCTCGAAGCCTAATGAATAAATACTTTGAGTCGTAGAGCTATGTTGTGATGCCATGTTGTATTTACACATATCGAGCATATTGTGTGTATGTTTGAAATGCTTGGTTTGTGTGGGATCCGACAATCTAGTTGTTAATCCTTGGCAGCCTCTCTTATGGGGAAATGTAGTCTAGTGCTTTCTCGAGCCATAGTAGTCCGCTACAGCCCGGTTCACCGGATCCTGCTAGCCAGCACACTCTGCTTTCGGGGCGCTTGATTGGCGGCATGTGTTTCACTTCGTTCATGTATACATCCCTTGAGAAATGTCACGCGGTGACATCCGGAGTCTGCCTAACCTGCTATAGCTCGGGTTCCCGAGTCCTGTTAGCCAGTGCTACAGCCCGGATTCACAGCTGGCGACCGACATGCTCAAAGTTGATTCATGTATGCTGTCCCCATGGGTTAGTGCGCTTTGGGTTCACGACTAGCCATGTCGGCCGGGTTCTCTGTCATATGGATGCTAGCGACACTATCATATCGTGAGCCAAAAGCGCCAAGCGGTCCGGGCCATGGTAAGGTGACACCCGTGGGAATACCGTGCGTGAGGCCGCAAAGTGATATGAGGTGTTACCGGCTAGATCGATGTGACTTGGAATCGGGGTCCTGACAGCCACTCATGACTCTTGGCTCCTGCAGCTCTGAATGATCTTCTTGCGAACTCCACGAGGGTTTGGCCCTCCTTGCCTCGCTCCTTCACAGGGAAGCGTGCTTTGAAACACGCCTCAAGTGGTGCCCAGCGCCTCCCTCGTGATCTCAGCAAAGTCGGTGGCCCTCTAGGAGAGCCCCGAGCCTTGCTCGAGGAGGCGCCGGGCGCGCCTTCCTATCTTGACAGAAGGAGGTGCCCCTAGGCAGGCGCGAGACCACGAGGGGCCTGCCTCCCGAGGTCGGGACGGGCGATGTCTTCTTCTTCTTAGGAGCAGCCTCGGGGAGCCTCCGCTCCTGTGATCTGGGTCTTCAATTGATGCGGCTTGAAAAGCATGCTCCGAGGGAACCTGCTGCGTCTCTCTCTTCATGAGGCACCGTGATGACTCTGCCTTCACGGCATTTTGAGGACATTGTAGCCGTGATGGGTCACAGACCATGAATTTGGCGAGCTGGGTACAGGATGGCATTGTATGGTGGCGAATGTGGGCGGCGTCGAAGTCGATGAGCTCGGTCTTGGTGGTTGTCGCGCGCCCAAAGGTGACGAGGAAGGCAGACCTGCCCAATCGGAACCGTGGAGCCATCGGTGACTCGGAGAAAGGCTTGGTTGGCTGAAGCTGATTATACGACACTTGGAGATTGTTGAATGTCTCAGCGGACAGGACATTGAGCCCTGCTCCGCCATCGATGAGGTCTGGTGACTTGCGTTGCGATGATTGGGAACAAAGCATCGGGAGGACTCCGGCTGTGGCTGCGCGCCAGGCTGATCCGCCGAGCTGAATGTGATGGCGCCTGACGACCACGAGAGGCGCGTGGCCCGAGCTTGGGGAGGAATCGTTCACTTCACGGGCGAACTGCTTGAAGATCGTTGAGAGGCTGGGGCTTGAGCTCCGCCCGGGATGCAAGCGATTGCGCGGCTCACAGAAGCCCCAGCCCCTCGTCGATGATGGTCTTCATTTCTCCTTGGCTGCGGTGGTAGGGAGGAGGCTGCTGCGTTGCCTTGCAGGCGATCCTCGCGAGGCTGATCCTCGGCCTCCTTCACGGCGGGTCCCTCTAACCTCCCTCGCGAGGCTGATCACCTGCGGTCCTCGCGAGGTCAGTCACGCCACCCTTGGCGAGGGCCGAGTCTTCCCAACGTCTGCGTTTCTTCCTCCTCCTCTGCCGTAGCCGCGATCATTGCGATCAGGCGTCGACCCGATCGCCCTTCTCGCGGCTCTGAGCTCTTGGCATTCGTTGGTGTTGTGGGTGTGGAGGTGGTGGTTCACTTGATACCGGCTGCCCTTGGAAGACTCGGGCTGATCCTGCCTCGCTTGGTATCTGTTTACTGCTGCGAGCACGACAGCCCCCTTAAACTTCACATCCTTGACCTTGGGCTTCTTCTCTTACGGGTGGCGGCAGGCAGCTCGAGGAGGGAGGCGTCCTTCCTCAGCCTGGCGCGCCAGTCGCCAAGTTGAACAGCTCGAGGATGTGCACATGTCTTCATGCATCGCCAGCTCCTCCTTCATCTTGGCGTCACGCACACCGTCGGAGAAGGCTGAGATGATGGCCTCCTCGGTCACCTTAGGAATCTTGAGGCGTGCGTTGTTGAGCGTTGGATGTACTTGCGGGGTCTCTCTGGCTCTTGCTTGATCTGGCGCATGTCGCTCTAGCGGGAGGCGATCGCGAAGTGCCTTGGAAGTTGGCGATGAAGCGGGTGCGCATCTCGTCGAGAGGAGATCGTCTTTGGGAGCCAGGTTGAGGAGCAGTGCGGGCACCGTCCTTGGCGCCATGGGAAACCAGTTCGCCATGACCTTCGTCCCGTTGGCGGCCGATGCCCATCTCGTAGAGCTGGAGGAACTCCAGCGGGTTGGCCGTACCGTCGTAGCGAGGAGGCAGGTCTAGCTTGAACTTGCGGGCCATGCGGCGCTGCGTGGCTTCGGCGGTGAAAGCGCGGCAGCCTGCGTGGGCCGCAGGAGGCCTTTGAAGCGAAGGCTTGATCTTGCGGATCCCGTGCGCCGCCCGCTGGGAGCAACACAGGGTCTTAGCGTGCGGAATAGGGCCGCGATCGTGGCCGGGCGGTCGGGGGGGAGCACTCGGCGCTGATCGTGGCGGGCGGTCTGGGGAGCACTCGGGCAGCTTCTTGAGGCGAGGACCTCTTAGCAGCTCTGCTCTTGCTGCGTTGGTGCCGGACCGGCGGAGTTCTGCCCGAGGCCCGCGCCTTAGGGCCAAAGCGCCCGACTTGAGGGGAGGCGGCTGTGGCGCCCAGACTTCATCGCTGCGCAAGGCAGAAGCGCGTCTGCGATGGGAAGAACGGCGCGAGAGGCCCCAGCGGCGAGGGCAGCTTCAGCGGCAGCGTCGAGCCCTCCTCGTGAAGCGTCGTCGGCAGAAGCGATAGCGCAGGAGATCGTTTGCCGCGATGAGTCGGCTCGAGCCTCCATGGTAGCGAGCGCGCGAGACCAAAACTCCAACTGGGGCGGCGAGGAGTAAGCGGTGCGGCCGTCTCACCGCCGCGGATGGATCTTTGGGACGACGCTGCTCTCATTCCTTGCCGGGCTGGTGGCGGCGTTGGCGAAGCGGACGAGAGAGCAGCGAAGCGGCCGCCGGCCAGGGGAACGTCTGGGCGGCAGCAGTGGCGAGCGGCCCGGCGCTTCGGTGCGGGCCCGGCAAGCGTGTGACATGGATCGAGGCGGCGAAGAAGCGGCGGCGGAAGGCGGATTCTGGTGCACCCTACAGCGCGCCAAATGTCGGTTCGAGTTCCGCGAGACCCTCTAGGTTCGAACTCAGGGGTGCCGCGGAGATCTCACCTCCTACCTACCTACACCTCGTCGCCTGCAAGGATCTAAACTACACAAAAAGCAACACAAAGGACACAAGGTTTATCTTGGTTGGGCCACCATTGTGGTGTAATACCCTACTCCAGTGTGTGGTGTGGTGGATTGCCTCAGGGGCTGATGATGAACAGTACAAGGAAGAACAACCTCGCGAGGGTCTGTTCTTGGCCGGTGCGACGAACTGCTTGGGGGAGTTCGGTCGCTCTCTCTCTCTCTCTCTCTCTCTCTCTCTCTCTCTCTAGATTGCTTGATCTCTAGCTCTGTTCTGGATCCCAGATCCCTCTACCCTGTGGGTGGCTAGTCCTATTTATAGGCAAAGGCTCTGGGCCTCTTCCCAAATATTGAGCGGGAAGGGCGCCAACAATTGGCCATTTTGAAGGGGAACATCTAGTACACTTATCTGACTAAAGTTGGTCCTCGCACTGCCAAAGGCTCAGCGATGGCCTTGGCTTGGGCTCCACGATGACCTCCTTCTTGCCGTTGTGTTGGTCTTGGTCTTGTTGCACCGAAATGGTTGCCTTTGCTTGATACTCTCACCTATGCTTGCCTCCTTTGCACCAAAGAGGAAATGAGGACACTGCGTGGGCTGGCGCCCTTGGTCGTCATGGCTTGCGTCAGTTGCACCTCGTGAGGTACCCCACCTTGATCTCTCCGCCTCCTCGCGAGCCAGCTGGCGAGGCCGTGCACGAGAAGCTTCACGTCATCCGCCCAGCAATCTGGCCCCGCATAGGGTCTTGAGCTTGTGCTGATGAAGATGGACCGTATGGGGCCACCCTTTGGGCCACGCCGCAGGCCGTAGGCAGGCAAGTCTGGGTACCCCCGTTCCCAGAACGCCGACAAGCATTACCCCGATATTTCCCTTTTCGACCAAGAGACCAGTTAGATGACCAGTCTGTACTACTTTCACCCCCTTTCCTTCCTGTTTGTACCAAGTCCGATGTACATACTAAATTCCCCCACCCCACTTTATTTCTTGTTTGAACCAAGTACAAGATTTGACTCCATGAAGTAGCTTTACCTCTAACAATAGAAGAAAAAAAATAGGTGACGTTGGACCATCCCATCGAGAGGGGCTGAGAGGCAGAAAATGATGCACATGCAGCGATATAGCGAGCTGGGGAAGTAGAGCTAAGGCGGTTTCGAAGGAAGATATACCTGAAGGTCATTGGAATGTGGATAGGTGGGCGGCGGGAGGCCAGATCCGCCCACACTAGGGCAACGACGAAGGGATCGGAGGACCTCCCGCGCCAGCGCTTGGCTAGAGATAACGGTGCGGCCGGCAGTGGGTCTCCTCCCTCGCTGTCGACGACGGCCTAAACGCTGCCCCTCCTCCCCTTCACCGGCAAGGGGGATACGTCCGGATTTGTAACCATCGGTGAGGCTAGAAAGACAGTGTTTTTTGAAGGGAGTATACTGGTGTTACCACCGCTATCTTGTTTAGATCTTAAGAGGATGAGAGTGTGTGAATAGAGCAACCCTAACAAGCAAGCGCGGAGGCTCCGGCCTATTTATACGTAGTGGGGTAGTTTTCCTTTTTAAATCCATCAAAACAATCGTTTAAAATTGTGTACGTGCTAGGTCACTAGTTTTTTAGTTGTTGGTTGTTTTTTGAGATAGCTACCCGCTTATTCCAAGTGGTGTTACGGTGTGCCAGGTCGCACTTTGTATCGTTCAAGTCTGGGACAAGACCCTCCATTAAATGAACAACCACCGCCTCGTAAAAATTGTGAACAAGCCCACGGCTAAAATTATCGGAAACGTGGGCTGCCCCAACATGCATTATTATTTATATTTATACTCCCTCCAGTTCCTGAATATGTCTTTTTAGACATTTCAAATGGACTACAACATACGGATCTATGTAGACATATTTTAAAGTATGGATTCATTCATTTTGCTCCGTATGTAGTCACTTGTTAGAATCTCTAAAAAGACTTATATTTGGGAACTGATGCAGTATGTGGGAGTATCCTCAAAACAAAATGTGAGAGTACAATATTTATTGGGCCCCTGAATTGGTGCTAAATTTTGACCAAAGATTTAACTGACAAAATGTTAGTGCATGTTAACAAAAATTATATCGTTTGATTCGTATTTGAACATAGTTTTCAATGATGTAGGGGCTGTTTGGTTTCCAGCCACACATTGCCACACTTCGCCACACCTCACCTTAGGCAAATTTGACCAAGTTAGGTAGGTGTTTGGTTCTAGCCACACCTAAGACAAGATTTTTTTTATTAGCAGTGAACCCCACATGTCATAGACACAAAAAGTGTGTCAAGATTCCCTTAGGCAAGCCAAAGTGGGTCTAACAATTTGAGCAACTCAAGTTAGGCAAGTGAGGCAATAATAATGTGGCAACATAAGACACTTAATCCAAACATAGTCACAATCCAAACAGCCCTGTAATTTTTTGTGACATGCATGAACATTTGGTTAGTTAAATTTATAGTCAAAATTTGGCAAGGTGCATCAAATCAACACATGCAAGTATCAAAAGGAAAGTCACGGCATGCATGCATGCGTTGTACTCCCTCCGTTTCCAAATATAAGTCTTTTTAGAGATTGCAACAAGTGACTACATACAAAGCAAAATGAGTGAATCTACACTTTAAAATTCTACATACATCCGTATGTTGTAGTCCATTTGAAATGTCTAAAAAGACTTATATTTAGGAACGGAGGGAGTAACTAATGCATCGGTAAACACAAATTATTGAAATATATCGAGTGCAGTGCTTTGATGTGTCGCGTCAACTCGTACAAGACCGAGAAGTTTGATTACTACAACACCCTCTCGCCTTAACCGCACCTGCCTTTGGCTGCATGACAGGTGGGCCACCCACCTGTTGGGCCCACCTATCATAGATGCAAAGGCAGGGGCAGTAAGTCAATGAAGCTGTGTCCCTCCCTCTCCCATGAGCGTGGTGGCTGGCAGGACTAGGAGAAGCTTTCATTCGCTACACGCTCTCCCTCCCGCATGTGGTGGACATGCAGCAGTTCAATCGGTGTCAGATGGCCAGAAGCATACTGTAGTACTCCTCCACTGCAGTAGTACTCCATCATTGTTTGACTTCCCGAAGAGGCGAAGAGCCAAGTGCAGCCCGGACGCTCGTGTGGCAGTTTCATGTGTAGAGTAGTCTAGGATAGCATGTATCGTGCATGTAAGCTTAAAATCATTGGGGTCGGCTCCATGCTTTTTTGATTAAAATAATCTTCTGGCCCTACCTGTCATCCTGGTGATTCTAGTTTGCACGCTCATCTGGTCAAGACAGGAATATATATTTTAATTTGTGGTGGGGTAAATGTTAGAGGTTGCAGCAAATGGAGTATTGTACACTACGGGTCTTTCAGCCAAGTTTAGAGGCAACCATGTGGGGCCAGTGCTATGATGTGTTGCGTCAACTCGTACAACAAGAAGAAGCTTGATTTTACTACTACACGCCTTCTCCCTCGCCCATGTGCATGGTGGCTATCCCTCCCGCACGTGGTGGACGGACATGCAGTAGTGGATTCGATAATGTAGAAGTAGTAGTAACATCATTGTTCGTCTTCTCGAAGAGGCGAAGAGCCAAGCGCAACCCGAACGTGGCAGTTGCGAACACTCGCATGGCATTCTTTGTGTAGGGGTGGGGCATGGTGCGGAGCCTTGGATCATGCATATAGCTAGGGTCTTGCATGAGACAAAATTGCTATTTGATCCCACTATTGTAGTATAGTACTTGCTAGTATATCTGTGTAAACCGGAAAGGAGTATTTGCCTTTCTAGAGATTTCAACAAGTGACTAGACTACACCGCGTGCAGTACTGGCTCAAATCTCAAATCTTATCAACCAAGGCATTTTGTGATTGTAGGAATGTATCTCGTACTTTACAAAACTACCCTAATTAAACTCATGCATTAATTACGTAGTTCTCTCGTTTCCCTCTCCGCCTTGGTCGCGTTCACAATATTGAGCACTCCTATATGACTAGCCGCTCTATCTACATGCGGGACATCAAAGCATCCGGGCCCGCGTGCCATCCACCAAATCACATCGAGGTGCTACAGTCGAGACTCACCGGTCACCCCAGTGTGGCCGTCATGACCCGTCATATCGCAAAACCCACCTTTACCAGCAGTGGTAAAGTGGCCTCGAAGTTGGACTGGACGAAGCAACCATCATTTCACTGGAATGCTCGTTGAAGCCCTTTCTCCCCTTTCTTGAAGAAAACCTCACTCCAGGCTACTCACTTCTGCCATTTTTCTTCTGTACTGACGAAGGAAAGGTGGGCGAATCAGTGATGCTACTATATTTTCATTCCAAGAATCTTCTTTTTGTGAATCATTCTCACAACCTATTCTTTTCCTGTTTTCATTGCGATTGTGGTTTGCTTTTGATTGCTTTTTGTTTGTCAGTTCCTTGATGGATCCTGGAGCACTAGCCAAAGAGTTGCCGGCGGACAACCCACTGGAGACAGTGATCTCCAGGAAGCGAGCAACGACCAATGAGTTGACCATGTTTGCGGGCCAACCCATGGAGACGAAGAACTCCAAGAAACAAGCACTGGCCAATGAGTTGACGACGTTGGAGGACGAACTCCTCAAAGAAAGTTGGAAGAACAACAAGGGCCCCATCGTGCCTACCCCAGAAACTCTAATGGCCACCTATGCGAGGATCAAGGCCGAGTTTGAGGAGATAGTCGCCGTTGAGAAGCAGTATTCCCCTGGCAAGGTGATGGCCCCCATCGAGGATGAGGAGATGGCCCTCGGAGGGATGGGATCCCCCGGTGAGCTGCACAAGGTAAAAAATAATGGCTTACCATAGTTGTGGTTTTTGATTATTTGCAATGTGCTTGCTAATATGTTAGGGTTGTGCAGGTGCCGGTGGATGTCCTTGATGATTCCGATGTCGCGGCCCGTCCTGTGGACAACGCCCCAGAGATCGTTTTCGATGTCGCGGTCCGTCCTGTTGACATTGCCCCGAAGATCGATTCCGATGCCGCTCTCCATCCTGTGGACATCGCCCCAGAGATCTATTCTGATGTCGTGGTCAGTCCTGTGGACATCGCCCAGAGATCGATTCCCATGCCGCTGTCCATGCTGTGGTCATTGCCCGAGAGGTCGATGATAAGAAATAGTTGGTTGCGCTAATCCTTCAGGGTAGTTTGCATTGCCCTGTGTTTAATTACCAGAACGATGCATGTTATCAAACCATCTTACGGCTAGTGCACTGTCTTGTGTGGGTGGTACTTGCTACTTTTGTTTGATAGTGAATCATGCGAACCCTCTCCGAGTTATGGAAACAGATGTATCCTCACCAGCTTTTGATGTAATATATCGCATGCTTAGATTTAAGTTCGAACTGTTTATCATATCAGCAGGTCTTGTTTGATGATTCTTGGTGTTAGTAGGCTAGCTACTGTGCCAGCTATAGTACTTGCAAAACACTCACCGAAGAGAAACATTGGGGCTGATGAGCTCGTGGTACGCTTATACTTATCCGTCGTCGATCGACCAATAGCCCAAGCTCCTAAAATTGTAGGCTTAGCGATCGATCAGACAATAGTCGACACGGATACATTCATGCCTCATTTGGTTCATAGGGTAGGAAAATCATAGCAAAAGTACTGAGACGTACAACACAAAATCATAGCAGTACAGAGACGTACTCCCTTCATTCCAAAATAGATGACTCAACTTTGTACTAGTACTTACTTTGAAACGGAGGGAGTACAAATCCTAGGTGGGCTAGTTTGGCCTAGTGGGTTTCAGTGATATGACGTGGTACAGTGCCGTCCAGTCTTTGCGTGTGGTAGCAGTATTGCAGGTACAGTAAGTTTTCTTGAAGAAGCGGAATTCAACGAAGTCATGATGGTTCCTTCGTCCGAACGACTTACAACAAGAAAGGTTGGGCCTGCGCTACGAACGGGGTGGACCTGGATAATTTTGTGCATGGCAGGTGGACCAGGATGGTCGACGTCCCACATGTCGGCGAATGGAAAGTATTCTTTTCCGATATAGAGGACGAGCAACGAGTATTAATTGTTTATTTTTTATGAAAGCTATTGTCTCCACTGTTACGACGGAGGAGTGTGAAACACGGCAGCCCAGTGAACTTGGCATGTGCACCACTCCCTCCTTCCTCATGTAATACTACCATAGTGTTGACTATAAAGGTTACAACTTTTTCTCACTTTCTCTCTATCTATTTCCTCTCAAATGTTTTTTACCTTTCTTTTTGTAGACACAATTGTTTTTTATGCCTCTTTTTTTAGAATTAGTTTTTTTATACCTAGGAGCACGTGTAGAGACGGGCTCTTGTAGAGCCCACTCCTTGACTTTGTCAATGCCTCTCTCTCCTCCACATAAGCGGGCTTATAGGCCAGTATTTTACTGGTACTACTTGCTATGAATACGGGCAGCTGGCGTCTGAGGGGGAGGGCTTGGAAGCGGTCCGGACTCCCGCATGGCCCACCTCACATTATCACCATATATTTCTTGGAGTCCGTGCGCTGCAGGCGGGCGATCTCTTCTCCCTCCAACGTCTCTCTCTTCTCAGCCAACGCCCGCCGAGCGATTAGATTTCGGCTATCGACGGTTTATTAAATTGTAGCCCCACATATCAGTGAAATTGCAAGAAAACGCGCGTCCCTTCTGGTGCGACGTGCAAGTCGGACTACCGGGGGTGCGAGCGTACGAGTCGTAAGTGTGCCGCCTTTTCTTTTGAACTTGCGATTGATCGATAGAAATTCATAACAAAATGACGAGGGCGGTGCTTTCCCATGCGTTAGGCGGGCTAGTTTGAGTGATATGACGTGCTACAGTGCCGTCCACTTGCTCCATTTTTATGTAAGAAGAGTTTACACTCTTGCGTGGGAGGAGTGCGAAACACGGCGGATCTGATTTTGATCGAGGGAGTGTTCCCTGCCAAATAATGGAGCACTGTTTATCTCCAGCGCTGGCCCACAAATTTACACCGGCATCTGTCCGAGGACACCGATGGATGCCATCCAATGCTGCCCCCATACCTTTCAACAACTATATGAACTAAACAGACGAAATTCGTGCAAACAAAGCAAATTTCAAATTAACCGGATGAAATTCATTACATTTTGAAAACTTCCTACAAACTGGATGAAATTCATTACATATTTCGCACAAACCGTACTAAAACCTACTATAAACCTAATCTAAACGATCACCGGCGCCCGACCACCATGTCCGGCCATGAACCCGAGAAAGCCGGCCATTGCCTTTGCCTCCTCCTCATCCGCCTCGATAACCTCCTCCTCCGGAGCACAAGGTTCTGAAGATTTCCGCCTCCATGTCACCATCAAGCGGCTAATCAGCCGCCGATGTTTATCCCACCAAGCTTGGCGTCGACTGAGTGGAGGAGCGGTGGCCTTCCGGGACCAGAGCGGCGGCGACCTACTGTACTACTCTTCCTCGCTGCTGGCTGCGCCAAGCGCCAAGCTTCGTGGTAGTGGCGGCGGAGGCGGCCGGGGTGGGGGGCCGGTGATCTCGCCGTATGCTCTGCAACAGTACATCAAAAGAGCTTTGGAAGCGCGCCCAGGCGGAGCCGCCGATGTCGCCGTGCGCTCCTGCGACAAGTCGTCCAAGAGAGCTTTGGGCGCCAGAGGCCATGGTTGAGTGGTGCCGGCGAAGGAAGGGACGGAGGAGAATGAGTGCGGGTCTTTGGCTATGGCTGGGAGGTGGGGCTCAAGTTAATATAGCGGGCGAATGGCAATGATCCGCGACAGACGGATGGACGGCTGGCGCCGTAGTAGGTTCGTCGGGCGTGAATGCAGACGCTGCTTCAGTGACTTAACTGCAGGTGCGTTGGGTCACTGACATGTGGGCCCAACGGGCATCTGACCTGCATGTCAGTGACACACCAACTGCACCTGCAGTTAAGTCCAGTGAATGTGGCATTGATGTTCTGGAGAGATGGTGTACGTTCCAGGCGAGAAGCGTGTGCTAGCGATGGAAGGGATTTCGGTAGGCCAGGGCGGTCAGACGCTGGCGTGGTGGTAAAATGTGAACTCATGGACGACGGGCCTTTGAAGTGTATGCGGCACGTATTGACAACCAGGCGTCCATGCAACCGGTCTTATCGCCAGCTAGCCTTCGACGACCACCATTAGACACCACACAACCATGCATAACTTACGAATAATGGACGAATCGATCAGACACACACTCGTGTGCAGTGGCACTATGATCGGCCGCTCACGATAGTACATACTCCGTACCATAGTACCCTCTCTAGCTATGCTGTTTTATAAATTGTCGTTGTGATAGACGATATACATGAGCAAGGCGCTGAGTCCCGAGTATAACAGTTGGTGTTGAGCCAGGTGAATACATGCTCGGCGTTCGAGGAGGCCTCCATCAAACGTCTAAATAGTAATGTCAGGTACTGTCAGGGCGCGCAGGTGACAGGCTCGCCGTTTGCGTTGCGCCATGAGCATGACTTTGATTGAGAGGGCGACGTGCATGCATTAGCATGGTTTGATAGCATGAGCGTGAGTGTCTGCACGCGTACATGTTACTTGCATCTATGGACGGTGTGCGCTAATGTGTGCATCACGTATAATATAATGATCAAAGTGAGCTATCAACACAAGTTCGATGACCACCAATGCATTTTACTCGGTAAAAAATGACCAGGATTGAAGGGGAATTCAAATTTCCTTCATCTTCTGTCCTTGAGCTCTTGACAAACCAATGCACTATATGGTTGTCCGTCCACTCCACCCCAGAGCTCTCACCAAGCGTCGTTCATGCCACCGCGCTGCACACTAATCGGTAAGGAAGCGATGGCATCCCGCCGCGCCGAGTTCCTCGCCGCCCGACCGCCGCACACAAAATGGTAGGAAGCGATGGCATCCCGCCGTGCGAGTTCATTGCCGCTCGCGACCTCACACCTACGTGGGCGGAATTTGAAGCTGCCAAGGCCGAATGGGCGATAGAGCAAGAGGCGGCCAAAGCCACACAAAAGGAGCAGAGAAGTCAGAAAGCACTCAAGAAAAGAGAGGCCCGCCGCCGCAAGAAAGAAGAGGACGCACGCGCTGCTGCGGAGAGGTCGGCGGAGATCCAAGCACGGTGGGTTGTCGCCGACAAAGCCGGGAAGGAGAACGACGGCGTCTGGCCAGCATGTGAGAAGTAGTAGTACTAGTAGTTAGTGTGTGTGTCTGTGTCTGAGTACGAGCATGTACCAGCACTACTATTTACTACTGTAGTTTTTAGAGCAAATTACCAGTACATTAGCCTAGACTCAATGGAAAAATTCCTATCCTATGCATCAAATGGCATCTCTTTCTCTATAGTAATTGAGATGCATGTCATCTCACTTCCTATGATTTTCATATTCTAAAATTCCTATCCTATGAACGAAAGGAGGCCTCTTCTGGAGTAACTACTGTAGCTAGCAGTACTACTGGTACAGTAGTTTTCTTCAAGAAGCATGTCGGAGTTATTGGCGACGGATACCCCGGAGACGGCAAGACGATATTTCAAGACATCGGGGCTAGCAAAGCCCCTCAGTCCGACTGCCCGGCCGCTCCTGCCGGCTCCCCGTCCGACTGCTCCACACAGCCGACTGTCGACTGCGCCAACCAGCCGGCTGCCGACTGCAGCCCGACCCGACACCGACAAGACACCGATGTGACGGACATACCACAGACGAGATGGCTGTACCGCGACGCCATCATCTACAGTGTACCTGTCCCCTTGGCACATTTCTATAAAGTGCCCAGGGAACAAGCATGACATGCACCATGCCTGCATAGCTTGGCTTGTAAGCAACCCATGGTAGGTTTTACAACCAAAGCCACTACCCCCATGCCTATATAAAGGCACACATCCATCCATCAGTGGGGTATGGACTCAAACACACGCACGCATACATGCTCACGTATGGACACACACCCATACGGCCACAAGATCCACCCACGGCCACTAGTGCCAAGGGCACCATGCCACACACTCTTGTGCACACATATTTACATAGATACGAGGCCAGATGTCCATGGCACTGACCCCAGATACAGCTCCAGGAGCACTCTATACCAGATATACCAGATATACTCAGACATGCAGGAGTAGGGGTATTATCTCTCCGGGGCCTGGGTAAACTAGCACGTGCTACTCGCATACCCGTCCCCGGATATTCCAGCAGCAGTCTTGCCCACACATGATAAGCCATCCCTTGGCATATGTCGCACCCAACCCCCGACATTTGGCGCCCACCATGGGGCGGTACGATGCCACCGCGCTGCTGCTGGTTTCGCAGTCTGGGCGGGACCATTTTCGTCATCACCACGGCGTCGCCGTCGTCTCTCTGGTAGTGCTCGGGGGCCCGACATCGACACGCCCTCGGAGGGGCCGCGAGGGGCGGCACGTCCTCGCCGTCAGCCTCTTCGTCTTCACCACCACTGCATCACGCCGTCTCTCCGATAGCGGTCGGGGGCTCGACATCGACATGCCCCTATAATGGCCGCGAGCGGCGGCGCGTCCTTGCCGTCAACCTTGCCTTCTTCATCACCACCGCAACACCGACTGTCCGTCCGCGCGCGCGCCGCATGCGGGGCCTCATTTCGGTCGGTCGTGGCCATCCACGCGCCGCGCGCGTCTGCTCCTCCATACGCTGGCCAGCAAGCCAAACACTGCTTATACACTATCCAATAGCCACTACAACGCGAGTGTGCGAAGCTAGCAAGCAATCAAACTCCCTGGCAGCTCGATTGATCCTGTAGTTGGCTAGCTCTACATACATATGTAAACGTGCTATCTCACTCTTGTGCTGCTGGCCGCGCGGTCTCCACACGCACGCAACTCCATCCTGCTGCTGCTCCGTGCCGGCTACCGCATGGTCCCAGTCCGGCCGCCTGCCAGCGCCGCCTGGCCCCGCCTCCGACCTCTGGACGCTCCCCTCCGCCTGATCCCGCCGTCTCCACCTGCAGCATCGTGCCCGGCCTTGCACCCGGCCGCTGCCGGGTCCTCGCCAGCTCCGGCTCCCACGCAACTCGGGCTCCGCCTCCTACATGAGCACGGCCTGGGCCGGCTTCGAGCTACCTCTGGCCGGCTCCCGCGCCGCTGCCCCAGCTGTCACCGGTGTCTCCCCCAAGGGCCGCTCCGCTCCTGGGCGCCTTGCGCAGCGCTCGTCAAGTCTGGCGCCCGCCGTCCTCAACGTCCGACCGCCGCGCGCCTCGGCACCAGACTCGCCTGGCCTTGCCACTACACCCGCGCCGCTCCAGCCGCGTCCGGCCTCTGCTCCCGCCGGCTTGCCGCTCCAGCCGGCTGTCGGCTCCACGCGCCGGGTCCAGCCTCCTCCTGCGCCGCCCATGGCTCCGGCCTCCCTCGGGGGCCTCCTCCACCCAGCTCCGCCTTCTCGTCAAGCATCCGGGAACGTCCAGCTCGGCTTGCTCCTCCTGCACGCGCGTCCGGCGCGCGGCGCCGACCATGTATTACTCCATCGCGACCGCGCCAACTCGCCAGCCGGGTGCTCCGCCTCCACGCGCTCGCACCAGCTGTTGCCGCGTCCGCCACGCCGGCTTTGGCTTGTCGTCCCGTGCTGGCTGCTCCTCCGCCCGTGGCCTCCTGTGCTGCTCCCCTGCAGCACCTCGCGCCGGCTCTGCCTCGCCCGGCCGGCTCCGCCTCGCCGAGCCACCTCCACTGCCCACGGCCGGGTGGTCCGCACTCGCCGGCTCCACCCCGCCACCCGGCCGGTCCGCTCGCCTGCCGGCTTCCGCTGCTCGGCTCCCGTGGCCGGCTGCTGTAAACACAAGAAAACAGAAAAGTCAACAGATGCGGCTGGGAAAGAGAAAAAAGGGGTCCGGCTGCCCACATAGAGTCGGACAAAAAAAAGAAGAAGAAGAGAAATGGGGCCGGGTGGAAGGATGAGGCTGGCTGCTTGTTTGGGGCCGGCTGAAAGAGTCAGTAGCCAACTAGTGGCATCTAGCTGCTCATATGCAGTCGGACAAAGAGAAAAAAAAGAGGCCCACTGCCTACTGCAAAGAGAAAAAAAAAGTGGGCGTCCGAGAAATGAAGCAGAAGAAGAAGTGTCCGTCCGGCTGTACGGGCAGACAAAAGAAGAAGACAAAGTAGTTGCTGGGAGATCCAGCCCGACTACTTAGCAGTCGGCCTGAATCTCGGGGGCTACACCCAGCGGGTGCACAGACGCCCAGCGATAAGAAGACAAAGTAGTTGCGGAGATCCGGCCCATCGCCAGTGATCAGCCCGAATCTCGGGGCTACACCAGCGGTAGCGCTGACTGCGGCTTCGCGAAGAAGACAAAGTAGTTGTTGGGAGATCCGGCCCGATTGCTCGTGATCGGCCCGAATCTCGAGGTTACACTCAGCAGTGCGTTGGCGCACTTCGCCAAGAAAAAAGACAAAGTAGTTGTCGGGAGATCCGGCCTGACTGATCAGCAGTCGGCCCGAATCTCGGGGGCTACACCCAGCGGGTGCGCTAACGCGCCCCCGCGAAGGAGAAGACAAAGTAGCTGCCGGATGATCCGGTCCGACTGCTCAGCAGTCGGCCCGAATCTCGGGGGCTACACCCAGTGGGTGCGTTGGCGCGCCCTCACGGAAGATTGCAGACAAGAGAAGAGTTTTGTCCGGCTCCCAGCAGCCGGCAGAAGAGAAAAAAGAAGAAAATGGCGCTGCCAGACGCCTCACTGCCTGGCCGGCTGTGCCTAGCCGGCTCGGACGCGTTCTGCTTGCCGTCTGGCTGGTCAAGCCCGACCGGCTGGACCCTCCTCGAGCGCCTAGAGGCTCGAGGGCTATACCCAGTGGGTGGGCCGACGCGCTCCGCGAGCGCCGAGCCACGCCGGATGTCTTCGACGACCTCCGCCGTGACTACATGAAAATCAATGTGAGCTCCTCACCAGCATATTTTTGCACCACGAAAGCACGGATAACCTCAAGCGATGCTCGAGGGGCCATCTCCGCATTTTATTATAGTTGCATCACTGTTAGCCCCGGCGCCAGCCAGAGTTGGCCTGGGGGCTGGCGGCTTGGTCTGAGACGTTAGTTCCCGCAGACGGCTTAGTAGCGTGCGCGGTACCAAAGGCCCACACTTAGTCACAGACCACAGGGCGGCTATCCGGCTAGCAAGAGTGAAAGCTAGAGGCCACCCACGCGAAAAACGTCCGGGAAGAGAAACGCTTCGGGCGACCCGACCATTTCCTTTACAAGTATCAACTCGGTTGAATCTGCTCCCAGACTCTGAGTACTATACACTCCGTTTCGCGACCCACTCTCAGCCACAGACCGCAGAGCGGCTGTCCGGCAAGCAAGAGCACAAGCCAAAAGGCGGAGGGAACACGAAAAAGATTAAGGGGGCTCGGACGAAACCGAGTCGGCACCCTCTGCATTAAACTTGCAATGCTTAAAGAAAACATTTGATATATCTGCGTGGACTAACTTCGTTATTTTTTATGATCATTTCCATGGGGAACCCCCCTCCTCGCTCAGAGGCTCAGAGACTACATTAACACCTGCCAAGGAACCTCCACCCAACTTTGCCAAGTTGCCCGGAGGCTCGAGGGCTACTGTCGGAGTTATTGGCGACGGATACCCCGAAGAAAGCAAGACGATATTTCAAGACATCGGGGCTAGCAAAGCCCCTCAGTCCGACTGCCCGGCCGAGCCGACCCGACACCGACAAGACACCGACATGACGGCCATACCACGGACGAGACGGCTGTACCGCGACGCCATCATCTACAGTGTACATGTCCCCTTGGCACTATTCTATAAAGTGCCAAGGGGACAAGCATGACATGCACCATGCCTACATAGCTTGGCTTGTAAGCTACCCATGGTAGCTTACAACCAAAGCCACTACCCCATGCCTATATAAAGGCACACATCCATCCATCCATGGGGGATGGACTCACACACACACACACGCATACATGCTCACGTATGGACACAAACCCATACGGCCACAAGATCCACCCACGGCCACTAGTTCCAAGGGCACCACGCCACACACTCTTGTGCACACATATTTATACAGATACGAGGCCAGATGCCCATGGCACTGACCCCAGATACAACTCCAGGAGCACTCTGTACCAGATATACCAGATATACTCAGACATGCAGGAGTAGGGGTATTATCTCTCCAGAGAGCCCCGAACCTGGGTAAACTAGCGTGTGCTACTCGCATACCCGTCCCCGGATATTCCAGCAACAGTCTTGCCCACATATGATAAGCCATCCCTTGGCATATGTCGCACCCAGCCCCCGACAAAGCAGAATTCAACGAAGTCATGATGGTTCCTTCGTCCGAGCAACTTCATAGTGGGAAAGGTTGGGCCTGTGATTTGATGACTCATTAGTCATTATTACAGCGACGCGACGACCGTGGTGACTCTCCCTTGGAGTTCTGCGTGCATGGCAAGCGGACCAGGATGGTCGACATCCCACCTGTTGGTGAACGGAAGTAGTACTATTCTTTCCGATATCGAGGAGCAAGGAAATCACGTGGTATAGTATCACTGCTGATTTATATATATATATATATTATTCTGGTGAATGCTAGCGTTTCAACTCTTACGACGAAGGAGTTCCAAACACGGCAGATGTTGGATGTTCCACACGTCAGCGAAAGGAGTGGGACATGAACAGCGTGGTAGAGCGTCTCCACTTCTTCCACTTCTGGGTCGGAGACCACACGTTGTAGTACTAGTAACATGAACGATACAAAGTGCGACCCGGGGAGAAAGACATGTCTAGTTGGAAGGTCTCGGGGCATACACGTAAAGAAATATAAAACTTAATATGTGCCTCCAATTAATATAGTAGTAGTAGAGTACTTAGGCACGTACTCCATAACATCACCGTGCATTGCACGTACAACATTTAGTGGTATGTAGTAAGAGACAAATGCCTATATGCCACACATGTTCATACTATTTGTGCCTTTCTACTTCACTTACTGCGCTACATTACTCTGGTTCATACTTCCACTCCTGGGTACATGTCCGTCTCGTAGTTCCAGTCCCACGTGTTCTTCATAGATGGAACGATCCATATCATTGCAGTTAGTGTGGCTCCCCACGATGGAGACTCATCCAAACTATGGCCAGCCTCGACGCGGAGTAGTCGCGTGCACCAGGAAGCGACACTCTCTCGGCCGTCGTGCTGCTTCAAAGCCGGCGCTAGTGAGAGGTCGCCACCGCTAGTGAGAGGTCGCCACCGCTCTGGCGGGCATTAATGCGGCACTGACACTCCAGGGTGGCGCTGACCGTTTCACGCGGGAAGCGCGTGTTGACAAGGGAGTATTGGTTTTGAACCGTTTCAGGTGTAGTACTGGTAGTTTGCAAAACTACTCAATTATTGCACTCAGTTTCCTAAAAAATTATGGTAAAAAACATTACTCCACAGCCCGCTTCCCTTCTCCTTCCTCTTCCACCACCCGCGCACGTCCGCGGGAAGTGACCAGTCAACCCTTATATAGGAGTGCTAGCACAAAAAGATGCATGCATGACCACTAAAATTTGCAGATTAAAGCACCGCTCCCGAGGGAGTATGGTGTATGTCGTTACCTTCGGCAGAGCCATGGCTACCGAGCGACAGCAACCACAGAAGGGGCGGCGGGAGGGGAATGAATGCAACTACTGTTTGGGTTCGCTGTCCGGCTTAAATAAATGCGCACCATCACGTGTACCCGCGGGTGCACAAATTGTAACATACGTGTCTGCTTAAGTGGGTGTCACGTAACTGGTGTGTGTGTGAGATTCTGAGAGACAGAGTGCGTGTGTGCGACTCTACTCTTTGTACATGTACTCAACCTTTTTCATCGGGATATACGTATAATGGTATTATAATTTAGCTAGTGATTTACGTGGCCATGTTAACGTGGTTGTGTAAAAAAATGTCACTTCCTGCTCGTGATTTGCGTTATATAATTACAAGCAAGATGCTCATGCATTGCACGGAACATCAATATGCATTTTTTCACAAAACACCTGTTGTGATTGACCCATGCAGGAGTAATCCCACGTGTAAAAATAATGATATCTCAAGAATTTTATCGAAAAACTGGTATCTCAAGAATTTCATCGAAAAAATGAAAACAAGAGATAAGTTGAGGAGGAGTGGAGCGTGGTGGTGAGTGGTGGTCGGACTGGGCGGAGGCATGGGGATGGACGACGTCGGCAGGCGGCAGCGGCCACCATGCTAGATTGTTCCAGAGACTTCCTTTTTTAATTGCTCAGCAATGAGGTTGTGGGAGATAAGGATGTGGAGAGAGGTGCGGGTATCTTTTGTAAAATTATCATAATTTGCTTTCTATCCGTCAGATATAGATCGGACGGTCTATATTACAAGATGGCAGGCACACCATCATCACCAACTCGGTTTTTTATAAGAGTAGAGATGATAAGTTTGCTAACTACTAAAGTAAAGTGGAATTTGTCCATGTTATACAAGTAAATTAAGGTGATTGTTTATCATACGGGTAAGGTTGGACGAAGGGTGGTAGGAAAAAATGCTCCACCTAGAGCATGCGTGTGTGAGATGGAGTCTTAGTGTGTGCATGTGTGTTTGGGGGGGGGGGGTTGTGGGTGGGTGCGTGTGTGTCCGGGGTGGTGGTGGGTGCGTGTGTGTGGGGGGGTTGGTGGGTGGGTGGGTGGGTGCGTGTGTGTGTGTGGGGGTCCTTGGTGGCGAATGTAATTTAAGTGTGCGTGGCTTCATCATAGAGAGCTGATGTGTATGGCAGAGGCCACCAACGATGGGGTGAGAGAGAGAAAAGGCCCGTAGAGAGGGAATAGAAGGTGTGTGCGCATGAGAGGAGTCGACCTCGAGAGAACGTGTTTGTTCGAGAGACACCAAGGAAGACTACTATATATCGATGGTGCATGTAGGCGGGAATTAAACGAAGGGATGGTCTTATTAGTTTTGGGGATATAGGGGAAGAGTGAGAGGGGGGGGGGGGGGTAGCTAGAAGGAGATTGTTAAGTGTGAGTGTGTGTTTTACCCATCCAGACGGAAGTTATGTGCACATAAGAAGAGAACGATTCGATGTGGTGTTAGGGTTGAGGGTAATTAACTATGTATGGAGACATAGAAACCTTGAATGTGCATGTGCGAGAGGTATACATGTATACTTGGATGGTGTGTGTGTGCGCGCGCATGATCGAGATAAAAGAAAGAAGACATAAGTCATAAGATCAACGACATGGGAGAGATGGATCGGTATGACAATATGCTTGCATGTGAGAGTGTAGGGAAGAAGGCCCGACAATTAAGCATGTGTTTTTGTCTTTAAGAGATAGTGGCGTGGGCTGGAGCATGCATCTATGGCGAGCAGAGGGAGTGAGACACAACGATTGTGCTAAAGAGATCAACCTATAAATGCATGTATGGAGAGACATATATACTGTGGGTGATAGGAAGCAAGAGTGCGTGCGAGAAAGAAATGTTGATGGAGAAACTACAGATAGATACAGAGATGGAAATGCTAGCTAGAGGGACATCAGCTAGTTTGAGTGTTGGAGATGACCGCCGGTGGTTCAGAGGGTGAAGTTATGTGTGTGTGAGAGAAATATGAAAAGAGGGCACTTGACTGCATGTAGAGAGAAACATGCATAGTGTGCGTGATAGGAAGCAAGAGTGAGGGCAAGAAAGAAGGTTGATGGAGAAACAGATAAACAGAAAGATAAAGATGCTATCTAGTGTTCGTCAGAGATAGGAGTCGAGTGGATCAGAAGGCTAAGTTATGTGTGTGGTTGTGAGAGATGGAGAAAGGATGCATGTGACTCACATACAAACAATCATCTGGAGAAATGAGATCCCGAGAGATGGAGTTTTGTGTCTACGAGAGAGAAAGATATTTCACAACGAGAGTGATAGCTAGAGAGACATATGAGGGAACGCAAGATATCTCTAGGGACAGAGAGTGTGTGTGAGCGACATACAAGAGAATGGAGAGATATGAGACCCTGGGAGACAGAGTTTGTGTTTGTGTGTGAGAAAGAGATATTTAAGAGGAAGACTCATAGCTTCTCATACCTAAGGAGCGAAAGACATCTCTGTGTGAGAGGGTGTGTGCGAGTGGCACACAGGGGAATAGTAGAGAGAAATGAGATCCCGGAAGATGAAGTTTGTGTTTGTGTGAGAGAAAGAGATTTCACATGGAGAATCATAGTTAGAGACACATAGCAGGGAGCGAGATATACTTAGAGAGAGATAGAGTGATGGAGGTCGAGGGAGAGAGCACCGTTAGTGTGTTACGAAGATAAAAGATCATTGTCGATATACAGGTAGCACAAGAGATACCCGAGACGATGAACACGTATAGGTCTAGAGAGATACTCCTATATAAGCATGAGTGATAGCTATATGAGACGAATACCTCAAATAAAGGGGATTCAAATATTTAAACTAGAGATGATCATGACATCGATAATATCATAACACAAATTGGTGTATCAAACATGCATATTCATTTGAATTTGGGGACACATGTAATGTCATATAGTTTATCAATATTAGTGATCCATAGATTCTTTAATTAGAGACAATGCCTGGTTTATATGCAATTAATGTCTAAACGGGATTACACTATATGTTGCGTGTGTGAAACACATTATACATGTTTGAGAAGTAAAAAAATAAAAACCCGCATGAAACAAACATTAATTGGAGACAGTTAGCGAGGAATGCATACATTGGATTTCAACATAAAGTGGTTTCAAATATTTGAAAATCCAAATTAAGATGGATACAGCCTTATGAATCTTAGATCATGCCATTCGTAAACAATATTTATGTATAAAGGGTGTTGTGCTTTTGAAAGTATATATATAAAAAATGATGTATATATAATTTTATTCCAATCGAAAATGGATCCTGCTCGGAAAAAAATAGAATACAAACTGGATTCGAATTGAGTTGGCACGGTAAACGTGCACTCTTGCTCTGCAAAAATTTGAACGAAGCGGGAAAAGTCGTAGTAACCGCCCGAAACCAAAATCTGTGAGATGGAAATTATTGCCTATCCCTGCCATGCAAATCCTATCGGCTCAATTTCTATAGGTTTCGATAGGGGTAGGTTTGTAATTTCACTCAAACGTGACATAACCGCCTCTCACCCAGATTCATACACGGTGGGCGCCAAAACCCAGTGTCTCCTCGACCGAAATCGACTCCCTCCCAAATTCATACACGGTGGGTGCCAAAAACAAACTGTCATCGGCAAATATTCGGCGTATGCGAGATTACCGTCCTATCCCCAACCGACTAATATTGTTGTGATGAAGGAAATTTTAAACGGGGGCAAAGTTTGTAAATTTCATCGCATTTGAGACAAGCGCGCCATGAAGACATGGTTCCCCCTTCCTCTCTCCCTCCATTTCCCCATTCATACTGTGTGGGCGCCAAAATACCCTCTCCACCCCAGCCTCCTCCGTCCGCCACCCCATCCATCGCCGTCCTCCTCCACCATGCCGGAGCTGGTACCCCGACGCCGTCGACCATTACAAGAGATCGACCTCTCTCATCCACGGCTTCGGACCGGGATCCTTGCATCCCGTCCTCTCGCTTCATCCCCGCCGTCGTCCACCTTGCCGACGCCGCTCCCACGACCGTCTCGTCCACCATGCCCTGCCGCCACTGTCTACCCTCCTAGATCTGTTTCCACGCCGCCGACAGCCATCGCTACCGCAGCACCGTCAAATTCTTAGCAGATGCATACACGGCGCCGCACCAGAGGCGGTACTCTTTTGTATATGCTCAACTTCTTTATCGCGGCAAGAAAATAGATCGCCACTGCTTTACTCTGATTTCTTGTCCATCACTTACTTGTTAGTTGAAAGCAAACATTGGTTGCGAAGTTTCCTTTGTCTAGTTTGCACCTTCAGATCCGCCATGGCACGCTCAACACTATACTCGCAATGCTTATGGTTTTCCCCTTTTATATTCCACACTAGTTAAATGACAGTAGACTAAATTTCAAAATTGGGTCAGTCGATTTTTGAGAGCTCGTCGGAGTTCGCCGGTGCGAACGAAGGGGCTCGGGTGGGGACGATGGTTATGGGGGGCGGTGGTGGGGCCTCGCCGAACGAAGAAAACTCGACGCGGGTGGGGGCGGAGCTGGGGGGTGGTGGTGGTGGAGGAACACAGGCGGTGGGGGCCGGTAGTTCAGCCGGCGGCCCGTGCGGTGTTCTGTATGGGAAGCACAGTATGTTCCTTGTCAGGAAGGGGAGGAGGGACATCTGCAGTCAACACCTCTATTGGGCTGGTTCTGCTAAATGATTTCGCACTTCGAGTTGGTCTGCCATACACTACAAAAAAAGACACATTCGTGACATTTTGGGCCGAACGAATTTTTTTTCTGTCATACATATGACACTTCTATGACGATAATTGTGACAAGACCCGGTATCATCATAAATGTGGTGGGCTCCTACTTCTATGACAAAAAATCATGATAGAAAATGGGCTTTTCGTCCTGGGCGGGCCGGAGACGCAGCTGCATGACATTCTTTGGGCCGTCCATGACGGAAAAAACTGTGGTAGAAGCGAGGGGGAGGAAAATTTCAGGGAGTTCCTGGTTACGGTGGGAGGTCGGGGCGGCGATGCGCGTTTTCTCGTACACGTGCAGCGTGTGTGCGGCGTTGGCTCTAATCGAACCCGAAGCGAAGCGTTGGCTCTAATCAACCCGGCGATTACCTTTGCGAGGCTCGCGTTCTTGAACCCGAGCTATCGATCGATGGCTGTTAATCAACCCGATCGAGCAATTCCTTCGCTAGTCTTGCTAATCTGAAGCCGATCGGTCTTGCCTCAGGATGAGCGATGGCGTTGCGGGAGGGGTGGGGTTGGATGAATAGTGGCGATGGCGTTGCCTCGGATGAACAGGATCCCGTGGTGTGGAGGGCTGGATGAGCGATGAAGCGGTGGAGGGTGGCCGTGGAGGGTGGTTGAGCAGGACCCGTGGTGTGGAGGCTGGATGAGCAGTGATCGTGGAGGGTGCCCGTGGAGGGTGGTTGAGCGATGGCGGTGGAGTAGCGCATGGTGGAGGCTGGATGAGCAGGGCTGTGGCGGCTGGAGGAGGTCGACGGTAGCCCGTGGAGGCTGGAGGAGGTCGACGGTGGAGATGAACAGTATCCCGTGGAGTCCCGTTTTGCGGTATGCCACACCCCTCCCGATGAACAGGACCCCCGTTTCGACCGTAGCGCTCCAACACAAGTTCGTTTCATCCGTTTTGCGGTACGCCACACCCCTCCCGATCAACAGGAACCCCGTTTTGACCGTAGGAGGTCCGTTTCATCCGTTTTGCGGTACGCCACACCCCTCCCGATCAACAGGACCCCCGTTTCGACCGTAGGAGGTCTTTTTCCTCCGTTTTGCGGTACGCCACACCCCTCCCGATCAACAGGACCCCGTTTCGAACGTGGCTGGTCGAAAACAAGGCCGTTTCCTCCGTTGTGCGGTACGCCTGGCCTCGTTTCCATCGCCTGTTCCGTCCAAGCCGGTTGGCTCCCACGCGTTCCGTTACCTCTCGATGAACACAACGCATTCCGTTGCCTCCCCATGAACACGACGCATTCCGTTGGCTCCTCATGAACACGACGACGACGCTGTTTCTCCGTTCCGACCCAGCCATGTACACGAGCCCTCGCCATATGTATGCGCGAGTAGGCGTTTGAGACCCTGCCCGTATGTACGTACGTGGCCGTATTTTCTTTCTTGCACCCTGGCCGCTGTACGTACGTGTACATGCTACGTGCGCACCTCTACAATGACCAGTATGTACGTACACGTTCGCGACCAGAATGACAATGCTACGTACGCTTCGACCAGGTGGGTCCGGACTGTCAGGCACTTCCTTCCGTGCGAAAATGTAGCTGGTGGGTCCCAGCAGTCAGAGGGGCGAATCGTAATTTTTTTTGCCCGGACGCACTTCCTTTGCGTGCAAAGATGTAGCTGGTAGGTCCCAGCAGTCAGGGGGGCGAATTGTTTTTCTGCCCGGACGCACTTCCTTGCGTGCGAAGATGTAGCTGGTGGGTCCCAGCAGTCAGGGGGGCGAGTCGTTTATTTTGCCCGGACGCACTTCCTTGCGTGCGAAGATGTAGCTGGTGGGTCCCAGAAGTCAGGGGGAAACGTTTTTTTCGCCAAATACGGTGGCCCGTCCGGTGGGTCCCCGCTGTCAGGTGGAGGATTCATTATTTTGCACGTAATAAGGAGGCACTTCCTTGCTGCTGCCATGGATCCGGTATCGGCCTCTCCACGTCTGATCTCGTCCGATGGAAGTCATTTACGGACCACGTTGACCACGCCATGGCGAGAGCACCACGACGGTGGATGACGGGAGGCCTAGGAAGGGGCGACTTCGGGCAGGGAAGACGCGATGGATGCCCACGAAGAGAGTACGAGGTTCACCGGTTCGATTGCGATGTGAGGCTGTTGTCACTGCAGAATAACAGGGGTGTGGGTGAGTAGAGGATGGCCTGGCGGTGGTGGGAGTAGTAGGGGGCGGTGAGGCCTCTGCAGCATCACAGCTGGCCACGGGAGGCAGGAGCACGCGGCACGACCGACGTTGGTTTGGGCGGCTGGAGCAAGAAGACCAAAGGTTGAAGAAGCACTACGGCCATTGAATGAGCATCGTACGGTAACAGGAGCTAGAATCGTTCATATTAACTAAGTTGACAAAGCCCTCCGTCCCCGTCAACTTGGTAGGCCCACAAGTCAGCCTCCCACTATGCTGGGTTCCAGCTGGCAGGGGGAGTATTCATTTTATTGTGCGTAATAAGGAGGCACTTCCTTGCATGCGAAGATAGCTGGTCGGTCCGACATCAGCTGGGGGCATGTTTTTTTCGCGAAATACAGAGGCCCTTCCGGTGGGTCCCAGATGTCAGGTGGAGGAATCATTACTTTGCGCGTAATAAGGAGGCATTTCCTTGTGTGCGGCCGTGGACCCAGCTGCCAACCTCTCCACGTACAGTCTACGTCCGATGGAAGTCATTCCTTGACCACGTTGACCACGCCGCGCCGAGAGCACCACGGCGGTGGACGACAGCGAGGCCTAGGAAGGGGCGACTCGGGCAGGGAAAACGCAGCGGTGGATGCCGCGAAGAGGAGTACGAGGTTCACCGGTTACTTTCTGCGGTGTGAGGTTCTTGTCGCTTGCAGAATAACGGGAGGTGTGGGTGAGTAGAGGATGGCCTGGCCAGCGGTGGGAGTAGTAGGGGCGGTGAGGCCTCCAGCGGCATCCTGACCCGACCACGGGAGGTAGGAGCACGCGACACGACCGGCGCTGGTTTGGGTGGTCGGAGCAAGAAGACGAGAGGTTGAAGAAGCACTACTGACCGTTGGATGAACATCGTCTGATAATGTGGAGCTAGAATCGTTCATATTGACTAAGTTGACAAAGCCCTCCGTCCCGTCAACTTGGTAGGCCCACAAGTCAGCCTCCCACTATCTTTGGGTTCCACCGGCGAGGGAGTATTCATTTTTTTGTGCATAATAAGGAGGCACTTCCTTGCGTGCGAAGATAGCTGGTGGGTCCGACATGTCAGCTGGGGGCATGTTTTTTTCGCAAAATATAAAGGCCCTTCCGGTGGGTCCCAGATGTCAGGTGGAGGAATCATTATTTTGTGCGTAATAAGGAGGCATTTCCTTGTGTGCGGCCGTGGACCCAGCTGTCAGCCTCTCCACACACAGTCTACTTCCGATGGTGTCGTTCATTGACCACGTTGACCACGCCGCGCCGAGCGCATCCAAGGTGGTGGACGACGGCGAGGCCCCGGACAACAACGAGCCGGAGATGGGAAGACGCGGGAGTAGAGTCGCGAGACGAGAGGTGTCTGAGGTTAATCTGGTTCTAGTGCGGTGTGGTTGGCGATCGTTGGAGAAGAACAGGAGGTGTGGAGGGTGGAGGGATGGTCTGGCCAGCGGTGGAGTAGTGCTTCATAGCGAAGCGTGCTAAGCATGAGCTGCTAGTAGCAGGAGGCGGAGGTGGTCTGGCGGCTGGAGGAAGAAGGCGAGAGATTGAAGATGGATGCCGGTCGTTGGATGTAAATCCAACGGCTAACATGTCAGAATCATTTGTTGATTAAATTGACAACGACTTGCGTTGGCTTTGACCTATTGGCCCACATTTCAGCCTCCAAAAATGTGGCACGTATTCAACCCATTTTTTTTCCAGAATTTACAGTCTTTTTTTGCGCGGTATAATTTACAGTCAATTTGATCTTCTTTTTTTGAATTACAGCCATTAGCTGGGCTGGGTGAACAAATAATGTAGCGTCCATGCGGCCATTTATTTTATTTCCTAAAAAATTACAGGCCATTTGCACTTTCTCAAAATACACGATTTTGCTGGGAGGATTCTAATTATAATGTTGGGTTGGGCCAGCAATGTTATCAAAAAATAAAAAGGGTTTGAGCATTTTGTTATAAATATATTTAAATAATAAGTGATATTATTACATTCGTCCTTAAATCTTACCAAGCTTTTGTACACAATCACTAGGATTTTTGTGCCAAAACAATCCAGGATTTTATTTGTTAAGAAATTATTTTTATAAGTTAATAAGATGTGGGATATTGTTTTCTTACATATGTAAGTATCTGTTAAATATATGATGACAATAAAAATAATATATAATAACATATAAAATAATTTAAATATATATAATATAGTTAGAAGGGAAACATAAGTTGGACCTGGCGTTCCTATTCTTATATAGAAAAATAGAACAGACCTCTGCATTTTCTTCAAAGAAATACATAAATTGGGCTGCCAAAAATAAAACCTCGGATGGGAGGTCCATAGGCCGGTCGATACATGACGGCCCTAAGAAAATACAAACAGGCCTATGGACCTCCCATCCAAGGTCGTGGGCTGCGCATGTTAAAAATGAAAGCCTACACGGGGCAGCCCAAAACCACGTCCAACACTTGCCAAAACTTCGTCCCTCGTTTTCTCTGTGTTTCGCACACTCGACATTGTGTGGGCATTTTGACTGTGCATCATATCAAGATGTGCTATGCATGAATGTTGATCAACATGATGTTAACTGGCTGGTAGTTCCATTTTTGACCATGAATAAAACTTCCAACATGATGTTAACCCTGTTTGAAAAGGCCGTGTTAATATAAATGCTCTGCCTCTGAAAGTTGCAGTTTCTTATCTGAAACTGAACTTGCGCTTTCTTATCTGGCTGAAACTTGCAGTTTCTTCTCGAGAATCACATTATGCACTTTTATACTCCTATGAAACTACATTTTTAAGTGCTAAAATAGATCTCTAGAATTCATAAAATACTTCATATGCTCAATCTGCAAATCTGAAATTCAAAAGACATTCATATCTGAAAGTACTCTCAAAATACACAACACAAAACACAATTCACAACCTGCAAATCTGACAACCCTAAGCTCCTCGACAATTCACAACCTGCCCGACTATTGGGCTGGGGGCAGCCCTCCTATTCCTCGGCGGCAGACAGCCGCCCGTGAGACGATGTGAGCAGCGAGGGAGGCGATGGCGGGGAAGCGTCGTCAGACCAACTGCTTTTCTCCTCTTGCAGTTGGGTTCGGTCGACGAAGACTCCACCGGCTCGCTCTGGCAGGACACCCTCACAAGCGGCACCTGTAGATGCTCGATCCTTCAATCTCGGTGGATGCTCCATCTGGGATCGATACTCCCACCACCGCTCCCTCACGATCGGATTCGGTGAATCTGTTTGCTCCATGGCCCGGAGGAGCAGCTCTATGTACTCAGCGCGACTCCCTCCGGGAGTATCGTCGCCTTTCCGCTCTGTTGCAGATATTTGGTCATGGATGTCGCCGTCGCCGCTAGTTGGTCCTTGTTGTCAAACCAAGACTATATCTCCAACATCCTAGCGAGCTTCGTAGGGTCACCGTCTGCGATCCTCACGTATCGGTTGTACTCCTCCATCGATCTACTTCTCCACAACACCTTCACTACTTGGCGGTGGTTTTGAATGGAAGAGGAGAGGAGCAGCACTGGTTTTGGATTAGAACGGAGAGGAGCGCGCTGGTTTTGGACTGGAACAGGAGAGGAGGGGCGGTGGTTTTGAAATGGACGAGGAGAGGAGTGGCGCTGGATTTAGATTGGAACAGGAGAGGAGCGGCGGTGGTTTAAGAGGAGAAGAGCAGAAGAGCGGCGCTGGTCTTGGAAGTATTTTTTTGTTGTTTTGCGTATTTTGGGTCAAAGTTTGACCACATACTGTATTTGACAAGCAAAATGTGAATGCATGTCACCAAAAATTGTATCGTTTGGTTCGTATCTGAATGTACTTTCAAATTATATTATTTTTGCAACGTAGAACATATATTTTATGTGTGAAAATCATGGTCAATTGTGACCCAGAATAAAAGGAAGACTAGTTAATGTGGGGTCGCTTTCTTAATTGAAGGGTAAATTGATTTTGATTTTGATCCAGATCCAGTGTGCCTTGACCCTCTCGCCCAATCCTAAATCGCTGCCGCACGCTCCTCTCCCTCTTCTCCATTGCAAAACCACCTCCTCTCCTCTCTATCATCTCCATTCCAAAACCACCGTCTCGCCTCTCCCTCTTCTGATCTTCTCAATTGCAAAACCACCTCCTCTCCTCTCCATCATCTCCATTCCAAAACCACCGTTTCACCTCTCCCTCTTCTGATCTTCTCCATTGCAAAACCATCTCCTCTCCTCTCCATCATCTCCATTCCAAAACCACCATCTCGCCTCTCTCTCTTCTCTATTGCAAGACCACCGTCTCTCCTCCCATCTTCCAAAGCTAGCACCGGACCACTCAGAAGGACATCCATGGAGAGGATGCAGCAGCGAATCAGGCAGATCGCCGGCGACGACCAGGCAAAGTTAGCCAGGTTGAAGGAGATCCTTAGTTGATTTGACAATGAGTGGGAGATTTCGAGGACAATGCGGGTCATGTGGCAATGTATGCGAAAGAGCGAGACGGCGGCGATGAGGGCGGCGATGTACATGTACTCCTCGGCGGAAGTCATGTCGCAGTCCTCCGAGTTCATCGAGTATCTCCTCTGGGCGATGGAGCAGACAGATTCGCCCGAGGTGACAGTCAGGCGGAGGTGGTGGGCGTACAGGTCGAAGGTCGAGCACCTAGAGCGATAATGAATCGATCGAGTATGGTGTGCCGTTCGTGAGGTGCAGAGCTAGCGAACCCACAGGAGTATTCGTTCTCCCACCGCAAGAGGAGGCGGATGGCGCGGCGTCGCTTCCCGTCGTTCTCCACGGTTCCTCGGCCTTCGCCTCGTTTCAGCGGCGGCGGTAGGTTTAAGGTAACCGCACTAACCTAATCTTCCACCTGCTCATGCTTACAATCGAGTGTGACACTAATGAAAATCATGCTTACAATCAGTCTCCCAGTACTCGCCAATCACCCTATAATAGCTCTAGACCTTTGGGTCAAAGTTGTGACACAGTGTACAAATAAAGAAATATAGATTGGTGCTTCTTTCGAAAAGAGTACTCCCTAGAAAACTGCCAATATAAGCTACTAGTATTTGGTTAGAGGATTTGCTGCCGAGAAAGATCCGTCCACGAGAGCGCCACACATCCCACTGGTGGTGGTGGATGCCAATCGTGCATGCAGCATGGTTGGTGTCGGTAATTTTACTTGGCACACCTCGCTTTCTGCATATATGCGGTTCCATCGTACATTTGTGCAGTTCCACCAAAATGCAGCTGAATAACCCTGTTTGCACAGATAATGAAAAAGCATGATTACATTATAGTGGCACTAGTTGATGAAACACACAAAATAAATAGAAGAAAATATTGCGATAGTATCATAGTATGCCATATTGCGAGGCGAGATGGGCCTGCGATGCCTCATCTGATGCGCCTCATCTTGGACATCGTCCCAAGTCTCCCAGATACAACTTACGCGATGATGAACATCGATGTACAGCGGTAGTACAAGGCGCCTTGAGACATTCAAATCTCTATTTTTGTACATATCAACTAAAATTAAGCACCCAGTTTGCGAAAAGGCTTAAACATTAACAATGGGACTAGTTGATGAAACATACTTTAACAAAGAAGCACTTTCTTTATCTACATTGGAAATGAAATGATAGAGATGACACTCGCTCTATTTTAACTATATTATTACTTCATTTTATCGGTGACACTAGGGTTGACAGGTGGCAAATGAGGTGTACCGTCGTCGCAAGGATGGAGGCGGGGGTGCTTAGGCGGGATCTTGAAGCTGGCTCTTTCAGTCACCAACATGGATGATTCTATTCATGGGACCTTTTGGTGCAGTTCACCTAAAATGAATCAATGTCCCGTGAGCTAGCAGCTTCTTCTTCAATTTTTTTAAGAAAAGGGCTCCAGCCCGGTTCCATTTCCATCGGAAACGAAACCCAGAGCTTCTTCTTCATTAGTTGCAATAAAATTGAGCAACATCAAGGTTGGTTGTGAAGCTCTGGAATGCTCAACTATAATTTGGATATCATTTGTGCAGTTCAACTAAGATCGGCGTGAAATGTATATCTCTGCTTGCACAAAAAAGGTGGAAAGGAGGGTGACTAACAAGTGATAAACATGCATCAAATGAAAAGAAGCATGTTCCTTATCTGAATGGCAATCCTACAAGGACAGTAGCAATTTCTAAAGCAGTGGCATTGCTAGATATTAGTGTGGGCATTAGGATTAACTATGACAACCGTTAAATACGACATTACTTTGGGCACGGGAGAGTAGGCGGACCAGGACAGTTGCATTTCTAACGAAAAGAACCAACTTATCTTAATGGGAAATTTTAGTAGGACATGTAAAGAAGTGCCATTGATTCATATTCTTTGGAGGCATTACATTGAAAACAACATTGGTTTAACGTGTCCTTACTTTTAAAAGTCTGTTGCTACATTTTACGGTGGCATTACATAAGAGTGGCTCGAGGCAACAAACATCGAACAGGATATCAGGGTTGGTCCCATTTTTGTTCATATAGCCACCTTATACTGTGTGAGGCTAGCAAATCGAGTGTTGTACGTACTCTGTTGACTTGTCCCCCAGTCCCCACTTTCTTTCCTTTTTCAACCAATAGATCGGGTTTATATTGATTTTGTACTGCGTTTCCCTTTATTTCCCTATTAGACCTAGAGACCAGTTGGATAGCTAGTCTCTGCTACTATTTGCCCTCGTTATTTCCTCTTTCGACCTAGTCCTAGATTCAGGTAACAAATCCTCCCCCACACCCACCCCCTTTCTTCCTTGTTTGAACCAAGTAGTACTAGATTTGAGTGCATGAACTAGTTTTACCTCTTAGACGTAAAAAAATTAGGTGGTTTTTGAACAGCTGATCGATCCTATCTACAAGGGGGCCTGAGAAATAGTAAAAGATACAAATGCAGCGACGTCAGGTGAGGGAGTCCTGGATTAGGGGGTATCCGGACAGCCGGACTAAATACATTGTCCGGACTATTGAAGCGTGAAGATACAAGACTCAAGACTTCGACCCGTGTCCGGATGGGACTTTCCTTGGCGTGGAAGGCAAGCTGGGCGATCCGGATATTACATTTCCTTCCTTGTAACCAACTCCATGTAAACCCTAGCCCTCTCTGGTGCCTATATAAACCGGAGAGGTTGGTCCTTAGACGGCCGATAACAATTACAATCATACCATCATAGGCTAGCTTCTAGGGTTTAGCCTCTACGATCTCGTGGTAGATCTACTCTTGTACTACCCATATCTTCAATATTAATCAAGCAGGAAGTAGGGTTTTACCTCCATCGAGAGGGCCCGAACACAGGTAAACATTGTGTCCCTTGCTTCCTGTTACCATCAGCCTAAGACGCCTGGATACACCGTAACACCGGATGATTAGGAACAGTAATCACCCGGTTATGTTAACTAACCTCTCTTGATTGAACCCGTTCTAAAACAAAAATCAAAACTAAAACAAGCGATAAAAAGTTTGAAAACAAAATCTAAAATGTTAGGGGTTGTCTAAAATAGCTAACCTAATTATGGTGGGGTGCACTAATTTTTGTAAAATGCTATGGCATTTTAAATAAACTAAAACAGAAAAGGAAAAGAATAGAAAATAAAAACAAGAAAGGAGGGAGGATAACACCTGAGGGAAAACCCCCCACGCCCCTTCCCCCATTCCCCCTCCCACTTTGGCCCCTCCCCCAGCCCATTCCTTTTCCCCGGCCCAGCCAACTCGCCCTCCTTCCTCTTCCTCTGTTCACCCCACCCCGTGGACACGGCGCCCGTCCACGGCGCCCGATAGCCTGCTGGCGGCCATCCAGTGCACCCGGCGCCTACTAGGTCGGCGGCGACCCCTCCTGGCGCCCGAAACCCTAGAGCCCCTCGTTTCCCCTCCCCCAGATCCCCTTCTTCCCCCCCTCACCGAAACACAGTGCCGCCCGATCTCCGTCGTCCTCGTGACCAACGTCCTCCATCGCCTCCCGTCATGCCGTAGGCGTCCGCCGTCCTCCTCCTCGTCGGCCGGTGCCCGCATTGGAGCGGAGGGCCCTTGGCGTCGGATCCACCTCGCCCCTTCCGCCTCGGTGCCGGTGGTTCCGTCGACCCGGCCTCCCTGCGCTCCCGCTCACTCAGGGGCCTCCTTGCGCCCGCCGGTGAGCTCCTCCCCCTCCTTTCTTCCCCGCGCCCGCTTCGCCCTCCCTAGCTCGGGTCGCCCGAGCTCGGCGTCCTTGTGATCGGCGCCACCGTCGACTCCATCCCTCCCAGCCCGGCCGTGGCCGCGAATGGGTGCGCCCGAACCCGGCTCGTGAGCAGCTGCCCACGCTGCCTTTGGGCGCCCGTAGCCCGTCCCGATGGAGGCGAAGCCAACCGCCGCCCGTGCTGCGCCGCGGTGGCTATTCCGGCCGTCCCCGGCGAACCACCACCACCACTAGATCGCGGCATCGGTGGCTTTCGATAGCCTAGCCCGCTCCTCCCGTGCCGTGTGCGCAAGTTCGATGAGGCCGGGTGCCCCGCGCGTTACGGCGTCGCCCGGCGGCGAGAGCCTGCCTGCGACCGCCTCGTGGTTGGCACAGGGCCACCCGAGCCCTTGCCGGTGGGCCTGCGGGTCCTAGTTGGCTGGGTTGACCCGATCAGCCGCCAGCGTGGCGATTATAGCCAGCGACATGCGGGCCCCATGTCATAAGCGAATAAAAATAAATATATAACTGCTAATTAATTAATTTAATTAATTAAAACCTAATTAGACAGCGGCAATTGGGCCCGGTGAATTTCTAACTAATTTTAGGTTAGTTTAAACTCTGTTTAACCCATGTCTATGACGGTGGGTCCCCATGTCGAGTTTGACTGGTCAACCGACCAGTTGACCTCTTGACATCACTCGATGTCATGCCTACGTCGACACACTGTTTTTGGATAAGGTTGGAATTAAATATATAATTAAAATCGAAAATGATTTAAATCTTTAGAAAATCATATCTTTTAAACCGTAACTCCGATGAAAATGTTTTCTATATGAAAGTTGCTCGAGAAAAATCCAGCGAATCCGAATCGTGGTCCGTTCATCTGTCACATGCTCCTAGCATGCTGAACATGGAACTTTCCCCTCGGTCATCTGTTTGACCAGGTCGGGCAGGAAAACTTCCGGATGTTTTCCCCTAACCGGTACCCCTCATACCACGTTAGGGCACGCCTAGCATCGCTTCTTGTCATGTCATGCATCGATATGCATCTGTTTACTTTGTATTCATTGTTTCTTCCCCTCTTCTCTCCGGTAGACTACGAGACCGGCCTGCGGTGGCGAGTTCGACTACGGTGTTGTGACCCTCTCTCTTGCGAGCAACCAGGCAAGCCCCCCCTTGATCACCAGATATCGCCTACTCTTATCTACACTGCTTGCATTAGAGTAGTATAGCATATTCTTGTTTTCGGATACTCCTATCTTTGCTGCATAGCTTTGTCCTTGTAACCATTGTTACCTTACGCAATCCTATATGCTTAGTATAGGATGCTAGTACTTTCATCTGTGGCCCTACTTTCTTGTCCGTTCTGCGTGCTATACTATCGGGCCGTGATCACTCGGGAGTTGATCACGGGTATATACTATATACTTATACATGATACATGTGAGACTAAAGTCGGTCGGTGATGGAGCACCAGTGGATCTTTGTGGCGGAGCGGCAGGCGAGGTTGAGACCGCCTAGGAGAGAGTGGGCTGGCCTGTTCGGAGTTCGCGGTTACTTAACACGCTTGAGGTCTTGGTATTTGATCTGGGTTGGCTCTGAGCTTATCGCACTAACCATCTCTGGGGGAGTAGTTATGGGTATCCGGCGTCGTGGTATCGGCCAAGCACTTGAGACGTCGGCTGACGGGGCGGCTTGCGCGGATTGGACTGGAACGCTGCTAGGCTAGAGTGCGCTTCGGCCGCCCTACATAGCGTCTTGGTGTGCTTTCGAGGCGATGGGCCCGGACCCTGCGGCGCTTAGGTTTAGACCGGCGTCTTGGCCTCTCTGTTGTGCCTAGGTGGGGCTGCGGCGTGTTGATCTTCGTGGCGGGCATGACCCGGAAAGTGTGTCGGCCAAATGGGATCAAGCGTCTTTGGGTAAGATGGTGCACCCTGCAGTGATTAATCTATTCGGATAGCCGTGATCTTGATAGCAGGGCGACTTGGAGTTGTACCTTGAGCTTATGACAACTAGAACCGGATACTTGATAAAACACACCCTTCCAAGTGCGGATACAACGGTGGTCGCTCTCGCTCGGGGATATGGCGAGGATTGCGGGTAGGATTATTGCTATATGATGTTACTTGGAGGACTTGATTGTCCTCTTCTACATTTGCAAGGCAGGTGTCGAGCGTAGTCTTCGTTAAGACTAACTATCCCCTCTTATTACGGCATTCTGCGATTCGGTCCACGATATGGCCTTTACACATATATCCATGCATATGTAGTGTAGCTCCTTGCTTGCAGTACTTTGGATGAGTACTCACGGTTGCCTTGTTCCCCTTTTCCCCTATCTCTACTCGATTGCTGCAATCAGGCGATGGAGCCGGGGCGAGCGCCACCGCCTATGGCGACTACTACTCGGAGGTGCCTACTACTACGTGCAGCCCGCGGCGGCGACCGGGGAGTGACCTAGGAGGATCCCAGGCGGGAGGCTGCTCCTCTTCGATCTGTATCGGTTTGTGCTAGCCATCTTATGGCAACTTGTTTAACTTATATGCGTACTCAGATATTGTTGCTTCCGTGACTTCGTCTATGATCGAGCACTTGTATTCGAGCCCTCGAGGCCCTGGCTTGTATTATGATGCTTGTATGACTTATTTTATTTGTAGAGTTGTGTTGTGATATCTTCCGTGAGTCCTTGATCTTGATCGTACACATTTGCGTGCATGATTAGTGTATGATTGAATCGAGGCGTCTGAGATTAATATCGAGCCATTGCTGTAGAATCCCCTTCCACACTCCTTGGCGAAGTCGAGTCTAGACATTGCAAAACTTTTACTAACTTGGCTGTGTGCCTTACGGGCCCACGTCGCCATCGGGTGGTACTAGGATCTTTTACTCCTCGACCTTTACTCGGGACTCTGAACTCTCTTCTACTCGGGTTAAGCGATTTTACTAACTATCACTAGGATCCGTGACCGCATTCACCCCAAAGTTGGATATAGCCTTAGTTGTTTTTGGAATTGTATTTGAGCAATTTCCACCTTGTCATTTGACTCCTTTGAAGCGTCTTTGTTTTCAGATGGAACCCACGAGGCAGGTCGTGCGCCACCACGGCGACCATTGGTGCCTCGGGATCACTGCGGTGCTAGCGAGATGATGACCTATCTGGGTTATCGGCGGCACCTGAGTACACCGTCTATGAGGAGTACCGGGACTATAACCGGGAAGCGATGCAGCGCCATCGTCCACCTCTACTCTCGGAGTCTGAGTCCACTCTTGTCTTTGCACACGCACATGGTGTTGGAGTGACTATCGATATGGCAGTCCACGATGCTGCTTATGCTGCTCGACCGTCTTCGTGCGAGTATCGAGTTGGACACCTCCCCTTGAGCACATTGCTATCGCGTCGATGTTGGTGAGGAGGTTACTACTGCTGCCTACACCACTGTCACGAGAGAGCCTTTCCACCATCGAACTTTGTTACGCATCGCGATGGGCTGGATCGAGCTAACCGAGCTCTTCGCCACGAGTTGTACATCACCCGTCGGCACCTCTACCGTGCTCGGCTGATGCACCCTTTGTCCGATCCGGAGAGCTGCGCGTTCTGCGATCTACCCAGCCGGACCGTGATGCCCCGGGGTGTCGGTTGGCGGGCGTGGGAGGCTACTCTCCGCGCTTGGTCCTTTCACGCCACACGGGCGTCGGATTCAGCACGGTATCCGCGGCCCCAGTCAGCGGCGTGGAGGACTATCCTTGCCGCACTATCACTTTGAGGCTCTGACTACCTCCATGATGCCGCGTGGGACTGATGTAGACTTGCTTGTTAGTGTTTGATGTATTCACCCATGAGCACTGCGTGCCGCCTATGATGTAGTAGTCTATGTCTTGGACTCTATGTATCGAACTCTATGCATGATTCCTTTTGTAAGATATGCCAACTACTATGTAGTTCCCATCATCTTTGCTTTCATTATGCATGTTTCATCATGAATGATTCTGTCTCTTGCTTAATTTCTCAAATCTTTGAACTACCTGTTATATAATAGCGGGATGGTTAGGCCAGCAGGTCGTGGTCGTGGTGCCAACTTCCCACCACCGCTTTGAGTACATGGCTGGTATGGTCCAACAGCTTGAGATGAATCGCCAGTTCATGGAGAACATGATGGCTCAGTTCCTCGCCCCAATATGAACCAACACCCAAGCGGAACAACTCTGCGAGTTTCATACGCTGAACCCGGCGTGTACCGCAGCTCAACTCAGCCCTTTGGATCTTGATGGTGGCTCCGTGACATCACCTATGAGATGGAGTCTGCTGATGTAGCCCCTGCCAGCTATGTCACCTTTGCTTCCTTCTTCTGAAGGGACCCGCAGCTCAATGGTGGGACAGCCACGGCGTACTCTGCCAGGTTGGAACACTCATCACTGGCGGACTTCGGGCTGCCTTCCGTGCCCTTCATCCCTCAAGGGTCATGGACGGAAGAAGCGTGAGTTCATAACCTCACCCAAGGCAACAAGACTGTTGAAGCCTATCGTGAGAGTTCTGGACTTGTCTCGCTATCTTTGAAGAGGATATTGCAACTGATGCCTTGAGACGGGAGAAGTTCGTGGCGGTCTTCAAGGCGACATCAAGCTCGCACTTCTAGTGCGACTTTGCTGATTTAGCCACCTTGGTGAACAAAGCTATCAATGTCGAAACTGGTGCGAGGAATACGAGCTCTAACAGGTGCAACCGTGACACGGGCTCATCTTGGGCCCGTCCTCGCGAAGCGCAAGATATGGATTCCCAACAGCATGTACCGGCCGAATGCACTGCTCCAAGCGAACTATGCTACACCTCGTGCGCCTACAACTAAGCAGCGAAGCTTCCAGCTCCACCACCCCAAGCTCTGTTCCCACTCCCAATAATGGCTTATGCTTGGTGCGGACAGCGAGGCACCGTGCTAGAAATGCAACGAGAACCAGAATCAGCGGCCCTTCCGGCGGTGGCCGTGGAAACACCGAACCCAACAACAACAGCCAAGTCTTATGGGCAAGCTCAGGCCAACCACGTTGATCTGAATGAAGCTCAAGACCAACCTGCTCTTTGTGATGGGTACACTTCTCGTAAATTCAGTACCGCATCGTTTTATTTGATCTGAGGGCATCGCATTCATTCATGTCGAAGATTTTGCATTCATGCATGGCATTAAAAGTGAAGACATGAATGCTTCACTATTAGTACACACCCCAGCGGGCCAATGTCGGACCTCCATGATTTGCAGCGATGTCCCGTTGAAATCGAAGGAATGGAATTCCTTGTCTCTCCTATCGTCTGAAGTCTTGTAGCATTGACCTCATTTTGGGGATGGATTGGTTGAAAGCGCATCTGGCGTCAATCGTTTGCGCCACTAAGACCGTCCATCTGCTTCACCCTTCGATGAAATAGTGGCTACAATGCTCAATCGGTTCAAAATGCGAGGCAAGGCTCTATGCATTGAATGCATTGAGCGCCGCACCACTCGAGGTATTGAAAACATTCACATCGTTCGCGACTTCAAGGCGTCTTTCTGAAGAACTTCGAGGATTCCCCACTGCTAGAGCTGTCGAATTCGTCATCGACTTGAAACCGAGCACCACTCCTATAGCCAAGCGGCCCTACAAGATGCCGCCGCATGAACTCCTTGAGCTAAAGGAGAAATCGACAAATCTCTTCAAAGCGGCTTCATTAGCCCAAGTTGCTCTCCTTGGGGAGCACCTTCTCTCTTTGTCAAGAAGAAGGATGGGACAAACCGATTGGTCCAAGACTACCGTCCTATAAATCAAGCTACCATTCAGAATAAGTATCCTCTTCCTCGGATCAATGATCTTTATGATCAATTGGCTGGTTCGTCGGTGTTCTCGAAACTTCGACTTGAGGTTGGGTTACCACCAGATCCGTGTTCGTGAGGAGGATATCCCCAAGACCGCATTTGTGACTCGTTATGGTTCATACGAGTACACCGTCATGTCTTCGGCAACCAATGCTCCAGCTACCTTCTCTCGCTTTGATGAACTATATATTCATGGATTACCTCGACAAGTTAAATGCGTGGTTTATCTGGATGATATCTGATCTTTTCAAGAATGAAGAAGAACATCTTGAACATCTTAGTCTTGTCTTTGGAAAAGCTACGAGCATCAACTCTATGCCAAGTTCTCCAAATGTGAATTACGGCTTCCGAAGTAACCTATCTTGGGCATGTCATTTCTAAGGATGGTATTGCCGTCAACCTGAAAGAGTTCAGGCTATTCTCGATTGGACTCCTCCGAAGAGCGTTAAGCAAGTCGAAGTTTTCTCGGTCTACTTGACTATTGCCGTCGATTAAATGAGAACTTCTCCAAGATTGCCGAGCCTCGACTAACTTTGTTGCATAAGGCGTCAAATTCAATGGACGAGATAAATGTCGGGAAAGTTTCCGGGCACTCAAAGACAAGTTGACGTCTGCCCGATGCTAGCTCCTCCGATACTAAGAAGGACTTACGTCATTTCTTTGCGGCGCTTCTCGTCAAGGTTTAGGCGGTGTCCTAATGCAAGAAGCGCAAAGTGGTTGCTTATGCCTCTCGGCGATTCGCCCTCACGAGAGAACTACCCAGTTCATGACCTCGAACTTGCTGCCGTCATTCATGCACTAAAGCGATGGCGACATTACCTTCTCGTGTCGTTGCGAGATCTTCACCGACCACCAAAGTCTGAAGTATCATTTACTCAGCCAGACCTGAACCTCCGTCAGCGAGAGATGGATGGAGGCTGCAGAACTTTGATTTGGGTATTTCCTATCGCCGAGCAAGGCTAATGTAATGGCTGATGCCTTGAGCATAAGTCTTCTGCAACCACCTTCAAGTTCACAAAGTTCAGCCCTCACTTGTTGAAGAATTCAGAAAGCTGAACCTCCATATTGTTCCTCAAGGGTTTCGCTCCCCTCCTCCGGAGTTCATAAGATGAATCTCCGTGTTGTTCCCCGGGTTCCCTCTATACCTGGCTGTTGAACCCGATCTCGTGGGCACCATAAAGACAATGCAGGGATTTGACTCTAAAGTCTACAAGATTAAACAAGACATCAAAAAAGGAAATCCCTCATCCTTCACTATTCTTGATGATGGCGCCTTGTACTTCAAAGGCCGCCTAGTGGTGCCGTGTAAGAAGGAAAACCTGAATATGACTCGAGAAGGTTATGAAAGAAGCTCATGATCGCCTCTATGTATCCATCCTGGCGGTACAAAGATGTATCAAGACATTAAATCGAGAGATTACGGTGGTCTAATATGAAGCAAGACATTGCTTCGCTATGTTTACGAGTGTGGCGTTTGCCGTCGTATCAAAGCGAGAACATCAAAGGCCTCTTTGGAACTCTACAACCTATCTCTATTCCCGAATGGAAATGGGACCATGTTGAAATGGACTTAAATCCTTGGATTTCCCAAATCGCGAAAGGTAATGATGCTATTCTTGTCGTCATTGACCGGCTTTCTAAAGTTGCACATTTTACGGCGGTCAAAAAGCGATCACTGCTAGCCAGCTTGCAACGCTCTATATGTCGAGAATTGTTTCACTTCACGGTATTCCACTGGTTATCGATTCGGACCGTGGCAGCTTATTCACTTCAAGATTACGGACAAGTTTTCAAGAAGCTATGGGGACTCATTTATCTTTCGATCTGCATTTCATCCATGATCACAAGGGCAAGTTGAGCGTGTCAACCAAATTCTCGAAGACATGCTTGAGCTTGTGTCGTTCCTTGACAAGAAATGGGAGGAATCTCTCCGTATGCTGAGTTCTCTTATAATAATAGCTATCAAGCTAGTCGAAGATGGCCCCCTTGAAGTGTTATATGGGCGAAAGTGCGAACCCCTCTGAACTGGTCGAAGCGGGGAGCGTCCACTCTTGGTCGGATATTATCAACATGCCGAAGAACAAGTCCGCATTATTCGCGAGAATCTCAAGACTGCTCGATCCGTCAAAAGAGTAATTATGACCGTCATCACAAAGACATGGTCTATCAACTTTGGCGAAAAGGCCTATCTTCGCGTTACACCAATGAAGGTGCTCACCGCTTGGGATCAAGGGCAAGCTAGCTCCTCGCTATATTGGCCCTTTCACTATTACGGAAAGGCGTGGAAAAGTGGCTTATCAAGCTGGAGCTTCCGTCGAACCTTTCTCGGGTTCACGATGTGTTCCACGTGTCCCAACTCCGGCGCTGCTTCAAGGACCCAATCCGGCGATGGACCATGAAGTGCTCGAATTACAGCAGGACCTCTCCTATAAAGAGCATCCGGTCCGCATTCTCGACCAAGCTGAGCGCCGCTTTGCGTCGGAAGGTGATCAAGTTCCTCAAAGTCCGATGGTGAATCACTCACGAAGGCGAAGCCACACAGGAGCGAGGATCGTCTTGAGATGAATACCCGCACTCTTTCTTTCTACCTCCTAAATCTGGGGCGAGATTTCTTGTAATGGAGGAGATTTGTAACACCGGATGGTTATGCAGCAGTGATCACCTCGGTTCTTGTGCCAAACCTCTCTTGATTCGAACCGTTCTAAAACAAAATCAAAACTAAAACAAGCGATAAAAAGTTTCAAAACAAAATCTAAAATGTTAGGGGTTGTCTAAAATAGCTAACCTAATTATGGTGGGGTGCACTAATTTTTGTAAAATGCTCGGCATTTTAAATAAACTAAAACAGAAAAGAAAAGAAAAAAAAAAAAAAAACAAGAAAGGAGGGAGGATAACACCTGGCCCAGCCAAAACCCCTGGCCCATTCCCCCTCCCCACTTTGGCCCCTCCCCCCATTTCCCTTCCCAGGCCCAGCCAACTCGCCCCTCCTTCCTCTTCCTCTGTTCACCCCACCCCGTGGACACGGCGCCCGTCCACGGCGCCCGATGTAGCCTGTGGCGGCCATCCAGTGCACCCAGCGCCTACTAGGTCGGGCGACCCTCCTGGCGCCCGAAACCCTAGAACCCCTCGTTTCCCCCTCCCCAGATCCCCTTCCCCCCCCCTCACCGAAACAGTGCGCCGCCGATCTCCGTCGTCCTCGCGACCAACGTCCTCCATCGCCTCCCGTCATGCCGTGAGCGTCCGCCGTCCTCTCCTCCTCGTCGGCGGTGCCCTTGATTGGGCCGGAAGGCACCTTGGCGTCGGATCCACCTCGCCCCTTCCGCCTCGGCTGCCGGTGGTTCCGTCGACCCGGCCTCCCTGCGCTCCCGCTCACTCCGGGGCCTCCTTGCGCCCGCCGGTGAGCTCCTCCCCCTCCTTTCTTCCCCTCGCGCCCTTCGCCCTCCCTAGCTCAAATCGCCCGAGCTCGGCGTCCCCTTGTGATCGGCGCCACCGTCGACTCCGTCCCTCCAGCCCGGCCGTGACCATGAATGGGTGCGCCCGAACCCGGCTCGTGAGCAGCGCTGCTTACGCTGCCTTTGGGCGCCGTAGCCCGTCCCGATGGAGGCGAAGCCAACCGCCGCCCGTGCTGCGCCGCCGGTGGCTATTCGGCCGTCCCCGGCGAACCACCACCACCACTCTCGCGGCATCGGTGGCGTTCGATTAAACCAACTAGCCCGCTCCTCCAGCGCCGTGTGGCGAATCCGGCGAGGCGGGTGCCCCGCTGCGTTTTGGCGTCGCGGCGTGAGCCGCCCGCCGCCCTCGTGGTTGGCTTGGGGCCACCCGAGCCCTTTGCCGGTGAGCCTGCGGGTCCCTAGTTGGCTGGGTTGACCCGATCAGCGCCAGCGTGGCGATTATAGCCAGCGACATGCGGGCCCCATGTCATAAGCGAATAAAAATAAATATATAACTGCTAATTAATTAATTTAATTAATTAAAACCTAATTAGACAACGGCAGGTGGGCCCGTGAATTTCTAACTAATTTTAGGTTAGTTTAAACTCTGTTTAACCCACTTGTCTATAATGAATTGGGTCCCCATGTCGAGGTTTGACTGGTCAACCGACCAGTTGACCTCTTGACATCACTCGATGTCATGCCTACGTCGACACACACTGTTTTGGATAAGGTTGGAATTAAATATATAATTAAAATCGAAAATGATTTAAATCTTTAGAAAATCATATCTTTTAAACCGTAACTCCGATGAAAATGTTTTCTATATGAAAGTTGCTCAAAAAATCCAGCGAATCCGAATCGTGGTCCGTTCATCTGTCACATGCTCTAGCATGCTGAACATGGAACTTTCCCCTCCGGTCATCTGTTTGACCGAGTCGGGCAGGAAAACTTCCGGATGTTTTCCCCCTAACGGTACCCCCTCATACCACGTTAGGGCACGCCTAGCATCGCTTCTTGTCATGTCATGCATCGATATGCATCTGTTTACTTTGTATTCATTGTTTCTTCCCCTCTTCTCTCCGGTAGACTACTGAGACCAAGCCTTGCGGTGGCGATTCGACTACGGTGTTGGCGACCCTCTCTCTTGCCGAGCAACCAGGCAAGCCCCCCTTGATCACGGATATCGCCTACTCTTCTCTATCTGCTTGCATTAGAGTAGTATAGCATATTCTTGTTTTGGATACTCCTATCTTTCTTTGCATGCTTTGTCCTTGTAACCATTGTTACCTTACGCAATCCTATATGCTTAGTATAGGATGCTAGTACTTTCATCTGTGGCCCTACATTCTTGTCAGTTACGCGTGCTATACTATCGGGCCGTGATCACTCGGGAGTTGATCACGGGTATATACTATATCTTATACATGATACATGTGAGACTAAAAGTCGGGTTGGTGATGGAGCACCCATGAGTGGATCTTTGTGGCGGAGCGGCAGGCGAGTTGAGACCGCCTAGGAGAGAGTGGGCTGGCCTGTTCGGAGTTCGCGGTTACTTAACTGCAACAACGAGGTCTTGGTATTTGATCTGGGTTGGCTCTGAGCTTATCGCACTAACCATCTCTGGGGGAGTAGTTATGGGTATCCGGCGTCGTGGTATCGGCGAAGCACTTGACGTCGTGACGGGGCGGCGCGCCCGGATTGGGCTGGAGCGCTGCTAGGCTAGATGCGCTTCGGCCGCCCTCATAGCGTCTTGGTGTGCTTTCGAGGCGATGGGCCCGGACCCTGCGCGCTTAGGTTTGAACCGGCGTCTTGGCCTCTCTGTTGTGCCTAGGTGGGGCTGCGGCGTGTTGATCTTCAGCGGCGGGCATGACCCGGAAAGTGTGTCGGCCAAATGGGATCAAGCGTCTTTGGGTAAGATGGTGCACCCTGCGGTGATTAATCTATTCGGATAGCCGTGATCTTGATAACAGGGCGACTTGGAGTTGTACCTTGAGCTTATGACTACTAGAACCGGATACTTGATAAAACACACCCTTCCAAGTGCGATTACAACGGTGGTCGCTCTCGCTCGAGGATATGGCGAGGATTGCGGGTAGGATTATTGCTATATGATGTTACTTGGAGGACTTGATTGTCCCCTTCTACATTTGCAAGGCAGGTGTCGAGCGTAGTCTTCGTTAAGACTAACTATCCCCTCTTATTACGGCATTCTGATTCAGTCCACGATATGGCCTTTACACATATATCCATGCATATGTAGTGTAGCTCCTTGCTTGCAGTACTTTGGATGAGTACTCACGGTTGCCTTGTTCCCCTTTTCCCCTATCTCTACTCGATTGCTGCAATCAGGGCGATGGAGCCAGGGCAGGCGCCACCGCCTCGGCGACTACTACTCGGGCGCCTACTACTACGTGCAGCCCGGCGGCGACCGGGAGTGACCTAGGAGGATCCCGAGGCGGGAGGCCTGCTCCTCTTCGTCTGTAT